>CP106732.1:117205245-118455245 GCA_025506655.1 Gossypium rotundifolium | reverse complement strand
CAACAATCCCTCTGGCATACCGACATAACCTCAGGAATTCTGCCTCATATTCTGCTACTGACTTACCCCCTTGCACCAGATTCAAGAACGTCTTCCTCTGTGCATCCACGTAACTAGCTTCAACATACTTTCCCTCAAACTTTACCTTGAAGTAACTCCAATCTACTCGGTCCCCTAGAGTACCCTCTTTGACAATAAGCCACCACTGATAGGCCTCATCTCGAAGTAAAGACACAACGCCCTTCAGCTTTTCCTCAGCAGTGCAGTCCAAATCATCCATGATCCTCTCGACTGCCTCCAACCAATACTCCGCCACATTCGGAGCCACCCCCAAGACACCTCTAAATATCTCAGCTCCATTCGCTCGAAGTCTTCAAAATGAACTTCTGGGCCCCGGTACCCACATTCGCTCCCGTAACTCTTTCCAAAACTCGCAGGATAGCCTGAGATAATGCGTCATCTCCACCCGTCTGATCTTGAAATTCAGCTTCTACTGCGAGCGGCGTCGTTTCATTCCCCGATCCATGACCAGGTCTAACTGGTTTCGATACAGCTATTCTGCCCCTACCACGTCCATGCGTATTACGACCTCGTCCCCTAGAACTCATGTCTATCGCTGTGTTTTAATTTGTTTTAAGAAATTTTATGCATTAACTTATTGTTCCACTGATTACCCACAAGTAATTTTATGTAAAGACATTTAATAGTAGTTCTTTCAGTCATTTAAAGTTTTTGTCTCAAGTCCTCCACCCTAACTCAGAGAATCACATTCGTTCATCAACACTATCCACTATACACATTCACCACTTTGAGCATTTTCGTCCGTTCCCAACCTAGGGGTATTTTCGTAATTTGTCCTATAGGGGTATTTTGGTAATTTTACAAATCAGGGATATTTTGGTAATTTTGGTAGATAGGGATATTCTGGTAAGAAATCAATGATAGTATGGTAATTAATCAATTTTCTTTTTTTGAAATCAGGGTAATTTGATTGTTTTGCAAAATCGGGTATTCGATCCCTTTCGGGTTTTAGTTATAGGTTTGACCCGTTAACAAGTCTTTATGGTTAAGGTGAAGAATTAATGCACACCAGGTAGGATTCTAGAAAAGAGGAGGTGAGTCACTAGAACTGCTTAAATACCAAGCTCATTCAGAATCCATGCCTAGACATGCGCATGCTTGTTACCACACCTAAACTCTGTGACTTATTCCCGGGTTTGGTGAAATAAGTTAAGTCTTATGAAGTTTAGTATTGGGGTAAGCTAATCCTAGGGTTCAATAGTTCCTAATTTACTAATCTATGATCCCATATCACCCTTTACTTCTACATACAAATCACGCAACGGTTTGAAGTACTTACCTGGTGGACATCGGGCCGAAGAATTAGGTGTCATGCGAGAAAACCTGAACAGCTTGTAAAAATACATGTTTTAGTAAAACCCATCTTTGAAAGAAGTTTTGGGCCCAAGAGCCCTCAAAGTTGAGTTTTAAACTGGACTTTGATACCAAACTGTAACACCCCCAAACCCGGCCCAAAACACCACGATCGAATTCAGAATGTTACTAGGAAAAAGTTTGAAAAGAATTTGATGTAAGGGTGAAAACACATTTTGAGTTTAAAATATTTTTCCTTTGTTTATAGAAGATAACGGGTTTACAACATGCTTATCATTTTGAAAGTAGGTTGTCGAGAGTAATGAAAACTTTGAAGATCGTGTGTAGTTTAAAACATTGTGCATTTGGTAATTCAAGAGAAATTGAGTTGTTAAAAGTGTCCGGGTTCAAAACTTAAGTTTAAGTTTTAAGTTGTAAGTTGTTTCCAAAATCGTTCCAATTATTAACCGATAGTCAATCTAACTCAATATAGTAAAAATCCCCAAATAGTTAAAATGGCCTTATTACAATAGAGAGAAATTAACCCAAAAGTAATTAAGAATCCAAGTGCTTAAAGAATTAAAACAACTTTTGCATGGCCACCTCAAATCTACTCCAGCCCGGTCCATGTATCACGTATCATCTGCATTGCTTAAGAAAATAGGGTGAGTAGAACAGACTCAGTGTACAATTATTCCACCTGTTTCGCAAATGGGCTTGGCCCAAAACCACACAATCCATATATCACACATGATGATGCAAAATGTTACCAATCCCAACCTAATATCCATCCGCTACACACCCCCGTATCCTGCCACCACACACCAGGGGATTACTAAATTGACCCTTCATCCACTACACACCTCTTTGGTAGTCAAGCTGCTCAAAGTCAATATAACGTGGCCTAGCCACCGATCACCATGTGACCAAAATATAATGTGGCCTAGCCACCAATCACTATGTGACCAAATCTTGATATCCACGATGTGACCCATGGTCATCATCAACCACGATAAAGCACAAAGCTAACATCATCCCACGATGTGGCACAGAGCCGACATCAAGCCATGATATTGCACATAGCCAATCATCACCACGTACATAAATGTACACCTTGTCCTTCATTTAATATATATATCCCGATCCCATGCATATGCAACATGTTATAATGATATGATAGAATAATGCATGGACATATTAGGTAGGCATACGGAATGCTCACAAGTATCCACAGTAATCAACCACAACTACACTTTAGATAGGGTACTAACCCAGTTACCAAAAACTCAATTAAGGGTAACAATTCCACCACAGCCACTGAACCGATTATCACACACATATCACATATAATTAATTGACTAACAGGGAAACAGCGAATTAACCACACACCTAATAACCTGAAGCACAAGACTCTCGACGTCGACACTTCCTAAACAAAACTACCGCTATCTACCTACGATCCTACTCTGACACTGGCCCACACCCTGGTGGCCAATCCCGAATCAAGAAACTGAACGTTTCTTGAACTTAGAGGTAAGGACAACCCCTTTCTCTCCTTGACTGGTACTCGCATCCATTGAATAGCACTTAATCAAAAGACCCAGTTAAACTTTAAATCAAAACTTAAACGAGACAACACCAAATCTTAATAGAATACTCTTATCGAAATAGATCAAAATCCCGAAGGCTCCTACTTGATTATGAGAGTTGTAGAAATCCCTACATAACTTATGTTAGATTCGATTCTAACATTAAATCGATGAAAAGAAGTGACCTTCAGCCTAAGGTTGCATCTTGCTTACCTTTACTGATCAAATCCGGAAGATCCTTAATCCCCCCTCAACGCTAGCCCAACAGAGATCCCAAAATTAGCCCTTTCAAGATTCGGCCACCCATACATATACACAAAGTTAGGCATCTAACTTTTGTCAACCAAAAGAGAAAGAAGAAAATAGAATAGAAGAGACCCTTACCAACTATTAGAATCGAATGGAATAGATCCTGACAGATTCGGCCTAGAGTAAAAGGTTTGAGAAATAGGAGAAGAACACGAAAAAAAAAGAGAAGAGATGCCTTAGAAGATTTGCCCAAGGTATAGAGAGGTTTTGACTTTAGAGAGTGAAATGATAGATGGTAAAGATGGATAACTCGGCTATCTCAAAAGAAAAAGATGGTAAAAGAATGAAGATGAGAAATGAGTGATAGGAGATTCAGCCCTTGGTAGTGAATAGCAAAGTAGCCAACAAAAGAATGGAACGGCAAAGCACCTAAGATTCTTGAATTTCAGCTTTTGATCAAAATGAAAAAAAAACAAATGAAAGGCTTTCTGTAAAGGAGAAAATGCCAAAAGATGGGCACATACACTAAGACAATTTTGGCACCTACTCTCCCCCTACATGACCGAATATGTCAACCCCTCTAGCATCCCATATTCGGCCAACTCTTAACCCCGCTCCTCATCCCTTTTTTTTCTCCTATTTTTCCTCTCCACCTCTCATTCAAACGAATTTGAATGTTTCAAACCTCTCCAAAAGCTCTCCACCACTCATTCAAACATCTTGACCAAGTCTTCCTCCTATCCTTCCAGAGTTCAAATACCGCCCAACTCTCCCACTCCCTTGATGCAAAAAGCAACCCCAAAATGCTTCCTCTACAGCTCGAACCTTGCCCCACTAGCTCCCTGAGGCGTCACTCAGCTATGCACTAAGTGGCGCCTCCCTTGCCACTTCACCACTTCCCTTCGTGTGTCTTAAACTCCACATAAGAACTCTTAAGGCCTATCTCCCCTAGCTCTTCCCTAAAGGCTCTAAACCAAAAATTTATCTAAGGTCCAAACTTAGCCCCAAGATTTTTCGAAACCCCCAAACACACACAACCAGCATATAGAGCACACCACCCCATACATATAACTTAAGAAGAAATGCAAGACCCCTAAACCCTGGATGTTACATAAGTGGTCATAAATGACCTTATAATGGATGATTTTATAATTATAATAATAAGGTTAAATTGGTAAAATGATAATTAAGTTACTATTAATAAAACCAAAACCAAAATTTATGGTTATCATCTTTATTCTTACTGAAATTAAAAAGAAAAAAGAAGAAGAAAATGTGGTTTTAGGGTTCAGCCATTATTGTTCTTGATTAAGGTATGTTTTGAGCTCAGTTTTTGATGATTTTTATGTTTTTGTGGTCGTTACTTTGTGTTCTATAAAGCCCATGCTTGAATTCATAAAATTAGTGATGATTTTGAGTTATGCCATTGTTGAATATGTGAGCTTTGTGTTGATAGTTGGTGAAATATAAAGTTTTGATGGATGATAAACATATTTTGTATTGGAATTTTTGATGAAATTGGTTATTAAGGGCTAATTTTTGAAAATGAAACTTTGAAGGGTTAAAATGTAAAATAAATGAAAGATTTTGGCTGCTAGTAGCATGTGATAAACTCGGCTAGCATGGGTTGCTAAGAAATTTATTGAATTTGTGGTTTTATACAAAAGGACTAAATTGATAAAAAATATGGAAATTCGGGGGCTGATGTGTAAAATGCCTTAATTATGTGTTTGTGGATTATTTTGGATGAATGTGTGATTAAATGAGTTGAGTTTGATATTATATAAATCAGGAAAAGAGAAAGTCGGACCTAGATTGAGGAAAGAAAAAGTGCTCGATTGATTGACTAGTATCGTTGTTTCAACGTCTGAGGTAAGTTCATGTATAATATGTATTCTTTAAACCATGTTCATATGTAATGAAATGAATGGAAATATGATTATGAAGTTTGGTAATGTGAAGTGTGAGTTTGAAGATATGTGGCACTAAATGTGTGTAAATAGAATAGTTACTGCGATGATTGCACTAAGTGTGCGAGATAAAGAAATGCATCGGCTCTGTTAGTTGGCACTATATGTGTGATACCGAGACAACTTTGGTTTAATGTAATGGCACTAAGTATGTGATACTATTGTAGCTTCGGATAATTAAATGGCACTGAGTGTGCGAATTTATCGAATGTTTTAATAGGATTGAACGGATTATGGCATCGTACTTTGAAGGGTAAATGTGATAGATAAATACGTGAAGGTACAGGTATGTACAAAACCTATGTGGTTGATGCTATTGTGCATGAGATAGATGGATGATTATGTGAATGAATATTGAAAAGGATTAGATTGAATAGCATTATAAATACTTGTACACGAACCTATAGATGTGGTATGAATGTGAGTATTAGCTATGGGTGAGATTGAGTATTGATGTGAACTGAACCATGTGATAGTTAACTTTGTATTTTGAATTTGAATTGTTGAGTTAATTATGTTATATTACGAACTTACTAAGCTTTAAAGCTTAATGTGTGAAGTCTTTCTTCGTTTTATAGTGTCATTAAAGCTAGCTCGGATATGGGAATTTTAGCTCCTCAATCACACTATCGAACATCTATTTTTAACCTTTTTGGAAGCTATATATATGGTATATGGCATGTATAGGCTAGTAAGATTATGGAGTGATTTTGGTACATATTTTCTATGTGATAATAGTGTAAGTAATGTGTAAATACGGTCTTGTGTAAATGGCCATTAGGGTATGCTTTGGTGATTTTGAAATTGTATATTTCATACTTGATTTGGTAGTTGAGAATGGTGATTGAAATGTATGTTAATTGATGTTGAAATTGAGCATGTAAGGATGACCCAAATTGGGTGGGAAAGTGACCTTATAAATGGCCTATACTTGCCCCATACGGGTGAGCACACGGGCGTGTGTCTCAACTGTGTTCTTTACTGTCCTTATTCGAATTAACTCAGACTTGCACATGGGCCAGACACACGGACGTGTGATAGGCCATGTGATTCAAGTAAGTACTACACATGAGCTAGACACATGGGAGTGTGATAGGCCGTGTGATACTAGTTAATAGTGTATACGGGGTAAGACATGGTCTAAGGCATGGCCGTGTGAGGCACACGGTCTAGCCACACGGGCGTGTACCCTGTTTAAGATGAAAAATTTTCTAAGTTTTGTAAAGTTTTTGAATGAGATCGGTTTAGTCTTGAACCTTCTTTAAAGCATGTTTAAGGTCTCGTAGACCTACTAAAGGGACTTTGTGCTGTTGATTACTTTGATATGTTGATGTATGAGCCATGATGGTATAAATGTTATGATTTGATCGGTAATACCTCGTAACCCTAGTTCGACGATCAGATACGGGTTATGGGTGTTAAATAAAGAAGGGAAATATCTTGAAATTGGGGGAGATTGTTATTGTCGAGATATTTTTCAATACTTCCTACAAGGCCTAATCCAAATGGTTATCGACCGAAGGATCTCCTTCTTTGGGTGAATTCTCACAATATCCCTTCTGTTGAGGCCCCAAACCCGGCCTAAACGTTACGACTAGATCTGGCATGTCACATGAAAGGAATGTCTAAAAACTGTGCGTTCGTTAAAAAGCTCATATTCCTTATAGTTGTTGTGAGAAATTGAGTTTAAGTAATTTTGAATAAGAAACGGTTTATTATCATTTTAGGAAAATCCCATATTGATCATTTAATAATAAGCAGTAACCAAATTGAAAGCTGAAACCAAATAAAATACCCAATGCCTTATTACATAACAAAACCAAATTTAAAAGTAAATTAACCCAAAATAGTAATTGAAATAAAACTCGAAAACATAGTGCATGGCCACCTCGAGTCCTCCCCGAGCTCTACATCCGTGATCTATGCCTCATCTGCAAATGTAAGGGAAAGGGGTGAGTCACCGAGACTTAGTGTATAAATCCCCATCTCGATAATAACAAGGCACTTACACATTTGATATGTCAATATGCAAATCATGCAAACCCAACCTAACCAACCGAACTCCTGTGTCTACCCCGTGTGGTCAAAACCCATCGGTGGTCAAAACCATCGTGACCGTAGTCACAAATCATATAAGTGTGGTCAAAACCATCGATGACCGTAGACACAAATCATATGGTGGGGCCAACCCACCGTGTGGTCAAAACCACTGATGACAATCCCATAATCAACATGTTGGGCCAACCCACTGTGGTACCAAACCACTGGGACGAGTCACAATAATCCATGTGTGGTCAAAACCACTGGTGACCGTAGTCACAAATAATATCCGTGTGGTCAAAACCACTGGTGGTCAAAACCACTGAGACTAGTCACAAATAATAAGGAAAATAGGGCCAACCCACTGTGTGGTCAAAACCACTGGTGACAGTCTAAATCATCCTTCCCCCTCCTCTCATCATACCCATTTTCATGCCATGTTCATCAGTCATAATAATCCGTGTATGCAGTATGACATGTATGCAAATTATATATCAAAGATAAAGTATGAAACAAATTACCATCATAATCAGAATAACAAATACGACATAATCAAACTAATCAACCTCTAAGGGTATAATCGTAATTTTACCTACCAAAGGCATTTTTGTAATTCCACCCTACAGGGTAGTTCGGTAATTTTACTCGTTACCAATCCATGTAAGCAACGCATCTCAACCATAATCATCATACGATTAACACATACAACGCTAATACTACCACGAGAGTACAACGATTATTTTATCACTTAGGGGTATTTTGGTAATTTTACAAAATAGAGGTATTTCGGTAATTTTACAACTCGAGGGTATTTTAGCACTTTTGTAACCTAGGGGTATTTCGATAAATTTATAAATCGGGGGTATTTTGGTAATTTAACAAATCAGAGGTATTTTAGTAATTTTACAAATCGAGGGTATTTTGGTAATTTTGTAAATCGAGGGTATTTTGGTAATTTCGTAAACTAGGGCTATTTTGGTAATTTCATAAACCAGGGGTTTTTGATAATTTTATAAACCAGGGCTATTTTGGTAATTTCATAAACTAAGGGTATTTTGGTAATTTCGCACCTGCAATGGCCTTTCCGAAGGCCTAATGTCGCCCAGAGCGACTCAGCTACCATTTCTGGTCATACCAAAATATTGGGCCTAAAACCAAATTCTGGCCCATTCGGGCCCACACGCTCGTGTGGCCCACCTAACATACATCTAGCCACGTATATAAGTTCCATCTAATCTAGTTCACTATATACTATATCATCATGCAATTTATTCAATTGGGCCCACGGGCCCATTGGGCCCACTTCAGCCCATCGTGACCCAAGCAGCCCCAACCCACAAGAATACTACTAATGGCCTCAACTATCACGTCGAAGCCCCACACGTGCGCTCGCATGCTTGTGTGGCTACAATTGCCGTGATCGGCACTTTGGCATTTGCCGCTCTACAACTAGAGTAAAGAGAGAGTTACACACCTGATAGGAGTTCTGGTGTTAAACCGCGCTGCGACCACTCTTGCGCCCAAACGCCCACCAAGGTATGTTAACTCTCCTCCTGAAATGCTCTTTATATAGCTAGCTCTTCACCTTCCTTCTTTGTATCTTTTCGATGTGGGATCCCTCCGTCAGTAGAGTTTAAAATCAACTGAAACTCTTGCCGTCCAATTCGCAAAATAAATACTTTATTGCTTGTCATGAGATTCGAACCCAAGCTCCCTTCCAACATAATCCACGCCGCTAACCACTTGGCCACAAGCTCCTCTTGTGTCTTAACCATGCGCAACTAAATATAAATCTATAGCCAAATTCTATGGTCCAAGTAAAAAGAAAACCAAAATGCAAAAGCCAAGACTTGAACCTTGGACCTCTTTCCTTCCTTGTGGTGTCACCCCCTTGCCTCTTATGTGGCGTCACTTTGCCACTACACCACACACTCCACTTGTGTCATTTTCCTCCACATTTTATTCTTAAGGCCTACCTGCCAACTTCGGGTTTTTTTCACCTAAAACCAAAATTTCTCCAAAGCCAAAGTTCGATCCCGGGACTTCATAGAAGCCCTCTAGCCTTCCAGAATCACTTACCTAATAAGTCTAACTTGCATTAATGCCGTTCTCAAAAATTTTGAACGCTACTACGCCTAAGGCCCATTGGGCCCAATCCTACTAGGCCCAATTTCGGGATGTTACAGGTGGTCTAACCCTACAATGCCAACAATGATTTGACACAAATTTTAGTGGAGAGGATGAAGGAACCTCTCTTATATTTCTATAAGACATTAGGACTACATCCATGCCATCGAAATATTATGAGTTATGGTTCATCTTCCACTCTTTCTCCTAACTGAGCTGACTCTTCTATTGTTGCTATAAGGTTTTCTTCTTCTCGTACATCTAGTACTTCTCCACCAACTCCAACAACTAATATGGATGCCTTAGCCTTGTTAGACTTAATGCACAAAATGATGGAGTTACTGCCACCCCACCAAGAACAACAGTTGATACGTCTAAGAAAAGGACAAGGGTGGAGGGAAGCACCCAGGATACTGAAGGTAGTGATCACCCACAACTAGTTCGTCGTAGACTTAGGAAAGAGCCTGCTCCCTTAAGAGCCATCACTACTTTTGCTCCTACCCTTTCTCCTGTTCTAGTTGCACTAGTAGAGTCTACTAACTCTATAGACTCTCTAATCCACATCTCGGATCCTCCTGTGGTCACATTCATGCTGGAGACAACACGCCAAGGCCAGCCAGAAGCCCTTCTTATATCCCTACCCATAACCACTCCATCTGGCGAAGCTAGTATACTCTTCCTATGGTGTGAGCTAATAAGACCATGGCAATATCCCTTCTCTCTCGACGCTATCCATCAGTAAAATAATAACATGCCTCGGTAGGTAAAAGAAGCTTCCCTTTCTTCCCTCTCCTCAAATCCTCATCTTTCCCCACTCTAGGAGCTAGTAAGGTCTTATTGTTGAGTATAGGCTTATGAGATAGGCCCTTCAAGATACTTACAACCAAAACAACATCAAACTAACGGCCTTGGATGAAACTGTGCATTCTAGTGAATAGTCATTGGCTTAACTACACCAGACTTATCAAGAAGCTGTGAGCCAGATCAAGAAACTCAACTCCTATGTCTCATCTTGGAAAGCCAAATATGATGATTTAGATATCCAAATTAAGAAAATTGAAGAGGAAAGCAGTCAACTAAAGGCCAGAGAGTCCTCTTGGAAGGAGAAATTCAATTATCAAGACCAACGACATTTACCAGAGTTGGATCATCTATGCCAAACCAATGAGGAAGCTCTAAAAAAGTACCATGAGGACACTAAGAAGAATTTGGCTGAGGCCTTGTCCATTCTACGATCCAACTTGGTCTTTCACGCCCAAGTTGTTGCGGTTCATCTCAACCTGAGTCAGGTGAACTTCAACTGCCTAGAAAAGAGCACCACTGAATCCCTGAACTTCAATGTTTACAATCTTGAATGCAAAGACTGTGAGAAGTTCCAGAGTGAATGGTAGCAATCAACCAAATTCTTCATTCCCAGTGAGCCAGAAATAGAAGATGAGAATTTGGAATATTCAAATGATCTTGAAGAAGTCCCTAAAGAATGCCCCCAGGTAGAAGAAGCCCCTACTAACCCAATTGCTCAGCTTGTAGATGATGGAAATTGAAGACCTTTTTCTTTCCTTGTATTTAATTTCTTTGTATAGTTTGTATTATTTTCCTTCTTTTAGGATTGAAACTGTAATCTTTCTTTCCAGTTGTCTCACTTACCACAAACTAACAGTATACGAGAGTATTCATATAACAGAAGTCTTTAACTTACCTGAGGGATGAAGCAAGGTCTGGCTTATTAAGCATATAGGGTTGACTCTATCTCAACTTTCAAAGAATCAACTAAACCAAAAGCTCTGATACCAATTAACTTGTAATGCCTTATACCCTGCTCGATTTACTAGATCCGAATGTAGGATGTCACAATACTTACATACTTCAAAAAATTTTGCAATTGGAAAAAACCATACTAGATATACTTATTTATCTGAAATCTTTTCTAAGTCAAAAGATTTGAATAAACATTTATTAATTATATCAGACTTTTAAAACCAATAATTCACACTACAACTTAAATCTTTGATGACACAGGCACATTCATGGTGTAGAATATTATTTGTCACGTTCCCAAGAGTGTCTCTCTATATGCATAATATCATTCTTTGAACTGTCATCCTAGTGCATTCCTAACTTGGTCCCTCTTGATGCATTGTTCCATTCCAAAAACTTGCATTACAAATAAAAGCGAGTAAGTTCAACAGAACTTAGTAAATCTCAACCATTGTTACCTTTAAACGATGATGTTGAATTTCTTGATTTAAAAATTCTAGACTTTCTTTCAAAATTTAAAGGATAGTTTTGTAGCACCCAAAAATAGGGCCTAGGAGTTTTAGGGGTATTTTTAGGATTTTAGCCTTAGTATTTGAATTCTACGACATGGTTTATCGATAATGTTTTTATTATGGTTTTTAGAAAATTAAATCAATTTTTAAAAATGAGTTTTAAAGACCTTTAATTTTGAAAATTGGACTAATTTGTAAAAGAGTTAAAATTGTGAGTTTTTAAGAGGTAATTAAACCAAATTTTAAAAATCATCCTAATGTCATCCCCCACCAATAAGTTTCATGCTAATTGTCTTCCCTTTATATTGTTGTTGTCGTCCCTTTCTTCTTTAAGAACTTTACAATTGATTTTGATTTCCAAACTCTATACTCTTGATTTCTTTCATTTTCCCAACATTAAACATTGATTAAATACCAAGAAAAACACCTAAAAACACCATAGTTTTCTCCATTGTCAAGCTTGTAAGTTTTTTAGGTTTTCGATCAAACGCTCGATTTTTCATCGTCCAAGGTAACAATTCAATTCCTAATTATTTTTAAATGATACCTGGACTGTTAAATGGAATTTTTAGTGATGAAATCGCATGTTTTAAATTAAATCCAAAAACTAAGTCATTATTGATGAATTTCGGGTTTTTGAGTAAAAACATGGTTTCAAAGTATTTTTCAATTAGTTTTGACATGATTAAGGGCTTCTAAACTTGTTTTGAAGTTCCATTAAAGAGTTCTTTAGTTTTGATGGATTTTTGAAAAATGGCCATAAACCATGTCGAAAAAGTCGATACTATGAATTGGGTAGTTTTGTGTAGTTTAAAGGTTGAGAATTAGTCATAGGTGAATAATTAGATTAACATAATCAATTTTAGGCGAAAATATTAAGTATAGAGGAAGATATTTGAGTTTCAAGTTTGTTAGTCAAATTTTCAATTTCATGAGGAATATAGCTTAGACTTGCGATTTTGGTTGGTTTAAGTGAGTCTTTGGCTGAATATTGATTGTGTAAACTGTGTGGTTATTATGTGTAAAGTGTCAGAACTATTGGAACCTTCTTCGAGCAAGGCAAAAGGCAAGAAAAGGCTAGTTTAATTTTTTGGTTTTTCGGCGAAAGCGTAATCGGTGAGGATTTGGAATCGTTGCTACTAGACATGATTCATAGTATTAATTGGGAGCTTAAGAATAGCCTAAACCCCTGTCCAAAGTTTTGAGTGTAAGCTTTCTATTTCCCTTATCTTATTTTTGCAAATTATGTGATTATATGAATAATTTTGGATTGATTATTGGGATATGGTGTTATGAGACATGTGTGATGATTATTGTGAATTGTGTTGTTGACATGATATACAAGCCAAATGATAATGATAATGATATGCTAATGATGAAAATATATATTGAAAGCGAGCAAAATTTCGGTAAGTATATATGTGTTGAATTGTGGAATGTGATATTATTATGACAGGTAATATGTGATAATACTTGAATGTGATATATGATGTACTGATTTTAATGCACATATATGTGGTCGGATATGTGATGGCTTAATGAGCATTATTGTGTCACTTAAAGTGTAATTAAATGTGATTTCAATAAGCATGCATTGTGTACAAGTTGTGGTGTAAATTGATGAATATAAACAAAGATGTTGTGCATTAAATCGGTAATTAAAATGTGCAATTATGGATATTTTGGCCTTATGACCTTATGAGACCGTTGGATATAGTTGGCATGTCATAGTATTGTGAGTACTCACCTATAGTACAGTGATTTTGGGTAGTGAGGCCCTAGGACATATTAGAGGGATAAGGGAATGTGAGCTAAGCTTCATTAAATGGGACATTTGAGGGGAAATTAGGAGAGTGTTAGCTTTATGCTTCAACTTTGGGACATGTTTGACTTTACGAGTCTATATGGTGTGTTGGAGATTCATGTATCTAATAAGTGATGATAAAGCTAACTTTTATTTTCATAGCTCAAGTGTCAAATTATCTTAAATTATGAATATGTGTGTATTGTGATATGCGTTTATATGACATGTGAGCATTATGCAATTTATTTATAAACATGTTTTTGAGTATTGCGAAATATGCTTGGATGTTATGTGATTATATGAGTATTGCAATATATGCTTGAATGCTATGTGATTATATCACTATTTTGATATGTGCTTGGACGTTATGTAATTATATGAGTATTGTGATATATGTTTAAATGTTATGTGATTATATGTGTAATGTGATATATGCTTAAAAGTGAATATGTTTACCATGTAAAAGAACTAGTAATAATGCACGAGTAAGTATAATATGACACTATAGTTGGAATTGTTGAAGTTATGCTATATGGTTATTTCGATGATGTTTGATGAATTGTTTGCATTATTGTTATCAAGAGCATTCACTGAGCTTGTTAAGCTCACCCACTCCTTTCTTAAAACCCTGGCAAAGTAGTTAAGTGTCGGTGTGAGCGGTGTGGTATCCGAGTGTAACACCCTAAAATTTAAATTTTTGATTTCGTTTATGTGTGACACACAATGTCTATCTGCTTCAGTGGTTATGTGTCCTGGGTGTGCGTGAGAGGTCCCAAGTTCAAGCCTTACTTGGGCAAATTTTGGTATTTTTTTTATAAATAAAGCCTTAACCTTGTGCAAAGGGCTTAAGTTTAATTGTTGGTAAGTTTCTATCAGAATGGGTCTACTGGTCTGGTGGTTAAGTCAAGTGTTAGAGTGTTGGAAGTCCTGTGTTCAATTCTCTGTGATGGTGTGGAGATAGTATTTTTGCTCCAATTTCGGCTAAGAGTTGTGCTGGGGCAAAATTCTGAGTACTTGTGTTTTAGTGGGTTAATAGGGAGTGATTTTAGGAGATAATTAGGGAGAGGTTATTACAAAATAATCTGATTATCTTTTTGTTGTAAAAAAAAGTAGTGTTTTGATTTTCTCTCTAATTCCCCAAACTTTTTCTGACGTTTTCTTCTTCTTCTTTTCCTTCCCGCCGATTCTTTCCCCTAGTTGCTGCCAAAATTTCTATTATTTTTTCCCCTTCTGTTTCTTTCTTTTTTTTTCCAATTGATTCGGTTATTCATCGTTGGCTGCTCGTGTTCGGTAAGTAACAGCTTTGTCTATTATTAATCATTCTTGGTTAATCTCTAAAAAGGGGATTCCTTTTTGGTGTTTAGGAGTTAATCAATGGGCTAGTGGTTTTGAATCGACGTTGTGATTGTGCGAAATCGTGGTTACTCAAGCGAGGTAAAGGTTTTGATAGGTTTTTAATCGAGTTCTTTCCGAAGTTGGTTGATTAAAAATGAATTAAGTGATTAATCTGGAGATATGTTGGTCAATTTTTAGGTTTGGAGGCTTAGAAGTGCTTACGCATCAGAAATGATACCAGGTGTGTACCGAAACACAGAAAATGGGATTTGGCGAACAACCGAAATTGCTTGCTGTCGAGAAATAAGAGAGAATGATGCGAAAAATTGTAGAGAAAGGAAATAAGGGTGTTATAAACTTGGAACTCAACATTTTGCACTAAAATAGTTTTGGACAGAAGTAGTAGTCTAACTTTTAAAAATCATAAAAAATAGTGGGAATTGAGTTAGAGTTTTATTAAAATATGAAATTAAATTTTATTAAGTCTAGTTTTTCATGGAAGAAACAGTGTAAGCAATGTAATTATAAATCATGAGATATAATAAATTTTGTGATACAAGGTCAGAATAATTTTGGGCTCCCCTGATCTGACTTAGGAAAATCATCAAAAATTGTAAAAAAATAATTAGGTGCTTAAATTTATATGTTTAAATCCTTAATGAGTCTATTTTCAAGAGAAACAAATGAAAACATCATCTAAATTCCGTACAAAGAGATAAATAATTTTTAGTAAGGAAAGGATGAAGCTATCAAATAGTAGAATAGGGGTAAATTTAAAGATTTTACTGTACTTATTTGATAAACTATAAATTCTAAAAATTTTATGGTAGAAAGGTATGTGAGCTTAGTTTCAAAAACATCAAGCGGATCTTAATTTGGAATTCTGTAGCTCAAGATATAAATAATTTAGTGATAATGACTCAAGTAGACAGCTTTGAATGAACAAATAAGTAAATAGTGAAAACATATATGAGTATTGAGCTAGCATGGGTTACTTTAAAAATGGATCACACAAGCGTCTGGGCCCATACTGGCAGATCACATGGGCGTATGGGCCCATTTTTACCGAAATGTTTTTCAGGTTGCACGGGTCGCCCAAGTCGAGTGTGAACCTACTATAGGGTAGGTAAGCGCTACTTAGACACCTAAATGTGTGAAATTGACTTAATGATATCTATACTGGGCATGTTAATATCTGAACTGAATATACGTACTGGAATTGCGTAATAGCATGTCATCCATTGTGTGTTGCATTGCATTGGGCTGGGGTTGTTATTCGGAGGAAGTGTCTTGAAAGGCTTTAAGCCTAATTTATCGGGTGACTCAACCGCAAACCATCAGACAGCCGCATTCGGTACTACTTGGAGTGTAGGAATGGGTGGGTTGATTACATCCCCACATAGTAGGGTTGGACAGAGATGGTGTGGAGAGGTCGGTTGGGTAGGATTTTGCTACTACATAACAGTTACTGCTACTGATGCTATGATGGCCTAAGGCCCTACTGCATTTTTGACACTGTACTGAGATGAGCTAAGACCCAAACTGTCACTGATACTGAAAAAGGGCTTAAGACCAAGACTGTTCAACTGTGCACTGTGAATACTGATTGTTTGTTTGTTTATGCAGGATTACACATTGAGTTTACGTAAACTCACCCTTTTTTTAATATGAACAGGTAATCCCCAGACTTAGACGGATCAGTGCAACGGAGGACTCAGCGGTGACTATAGTAATTTTTGGACTTCATGGTTTTCAATTTATGATTTATGATTTGATTATTTGGATTGTAATTTAAGGACCCTCTGGGACTTTGGTTTTAAATTTAGGTTTTTATTTATTTATTTTACTTTATGGATTTATACCTGCTGGTCGTAGGAAATTCAGTTTTCAAAAAGTTAAAGTAATTTCTAAACGCATTATCACCTAGATTGTTTTATTAAAGCTTTGCAACGAGGGATGTTTTAAAACAAATGTTTTAAATGAATAAAGACGACTTCCTAAGTTCTAACAAAGGTTTACTAAAGATAATAACATGGAATGTTTTCATTGTAACAACAAGGTTTCAAAAACACTATCATGTGACACTACGAGATAGGCCATAACGTCTAGGCCGAGTTTGAGGTGTTACATCGAGAGGTGATCCAAGCAAGACTTTAGTTTTATTTCGTCAGTGTTATTAATCCATTTATGTTTTGAGGAAATAAAGGCAATGTGGTAGAATGTTATAATGAATTTTTCCATGATAAATTGGATGTTTCCATAATTTATTGTTCTCAAGGTTTAAAGGTTTGAACCGTGATATGTTGATTATTGCTAGAACTTATTCTCAATGTTTGAAACTGTGATTCTATTTGTTTTGACATTTATTTGATGATGATATGATAGCATGATGATTAGACACTAACTTGTATGAGTTATATGTTTGAAATTACTAGAGTAGAGGTATCAATATTTGGGTTTTAATATCGATATCTCCATGATTTTTGAAATGTGTAGGAAGTCAGAATCGTAAATTGGTATCGATACCCTATCACGATTATCGATACTTGGTGTAATTTTAACGATACTTTTGCAAAGGTAACGATATTTTCTAAGACTTTGATTTTAGATGAGAAATAGAATACTGATTTGGAACCGATTTTGCAAACGGTATCAATACCAAGCCAGGAAAATATCGATACCCATGTTCTAGTATCGATACCTACGTGATTGTCTTGGAAATTTTGCTAACTGATCCTAATGCTTGTTCAATTATTACTATAAGTTTAATTAAAGTATGTTTGGCATGTTTTAATGATGGATGATTTATGTTTGATTAAAAATTTATAAGATCACTGATGTTTTAATGATGGTTGATATATGTTTGACTAAAAATTTATAAGATCACTGATAAAAAGGATGATTTCTTAATAACATGACAATTTACTTTGAATATGACATGAGACGGTGGTGTGGCATCTTGATATTCGAGCTTGGCAACCACGTCGGGTATAATGTGTTACAACTTTTCTGATTTCTAACGGATAACTATACACCAAACTTTAACTTGACCATCTTGTACACGTTCCACTTGATTGGTAGATAACAAATTTCCTACCTTATAGTGAATCCCATTTCATAATCGTTTGAAGAAAGAAATTGGATACATTTCTCAGAATGATATACCCATGGACACTACTCTCGACAGATTCTTATATTGGCTTTAGCATATTATAAGGTCACCAGTCACACCGTACCTCTGATTTGATCCAGCCAAATGAACTTGGTTTGATAAATACCATATTTCTAATTACACAATAGAAATCCAGATGACTCTAATAAATAATGTGAGAATTTCCAAGATGGGTGGACATGTATACCATCCAAAATTTTGGATACGCCAAGTTCTCTATCCTGACAGTTCACTAGAACGAATTTTCATCAGTCGAGTACACCACCAGATCTCTTTCAAAAAAATGCCTCAAGAGCATACCCAGATCTTGCTACAAAGGTGAACTAACAACTCACAATTTAGCGTTACGAAATTTACCTTATAGGCTTCCTAGATGACTTACCACAAAGGCTTTCCAGATGACTTGCCATAAGGTTTCCCAAACAATTTGCCACAAAGGCTTTACAAATGACTCACACAAAGATTTCCTAAAAAATTTGCCACAAGGGCTTTACAAATGACTCACCACAAAGATTTCCCAAACAATTCACCATAAGAGCTTTATAGATGACTCGTCACAAAGGCTTCCCAGATGACTTGCCATAAAGGCTTCCCAAGCAATTCATCATAAAGGCTTGGTTTGGTTTGCCACCAATGCAATACATAAACTGTTGTGTTCGACGATATGGATTTGCCTGAACTCAGCATCACCTATGGTTTACCCATTATCACCCTGGGACACGCAAAAACCTAAGTAGACAAATGCGACTCATCCATTATTCTCAAAATGTGCCATCACCATGGTCTTTTCACATATTTGCCTCACTAACCTTTTTCTCATTTTTACTATCTTGGTGGGCCTCATGTTTATGATCTCGACAGACTACATTTTACCATACTGGCCTTCGTGTTTATTGTATCGACGGACGTCATCAAAGCTCCATCACTGGGTCCATTATCGTATCATATACTTTCCCGACACTCTATATGAACCGCCTTATCACTAACCATACTTGGTCATGTATCACTCATATAACATAATGGACCCATTTACACAAATTTCACTCATAATCTTAACAGAATAATACTTCCTAACACATGATTTCCTATGAATGCTTATCTTGCATCTTCATATTCATGCAGTGCATCATACACTTCAATACATACACACAAATGCTTCATAGAGAGCACATACATATATACATACATACATACATACATACAACTTCTCAAAAAGATGTGCGCATCTATATAAACATCAATCTTACAAGGAATCATCATAATATTTCATGAAAAAGTCAGGTTTAGAGACTTACCAGAGACTTACCTTTACCTTGACTTGGGGTTATCTTTCAATTGTCCTTCCCAATCCAACAACATCTTCTTAAAATACCATAAAATTTCCATTAGAATCCCTATTTACAAATAGTTTACTAATATTTCAACTATATGTGACCCCTAAGTAGGGCCTTCCATTCACACCCTACTATTTTTAAATCCTTACTCCTCAATAATTGTAACATATAGAGCTATAAGACTTACTAGAAGGTTGATTCGTTTACTGGTTAAACGGAATCTTAGCTCTAGCTTAACAAAGAAGAAAAGAACATTTGGGTTAGAAAGAAGAACCAGAACATAAAGTAGAAAGTAAAGTCATTTGGAATGTCTTCTCTCTTACTAGATATAAACTCCTTGTCCCCTACTGTGGACTTCGATAAGTGACGATGCTTATCTAACCCAAATCTTCTTATTTTCCTATAAAAATTTAGGGGAAGGTAAAGAGAATCTGGCGAAGATCTTCGTTACAGTTTGACCAGTCAATGGGAGGGTCAAATCAATTTAATTAACTCGCAACTAATCTCTTCACCGGAACCAACTTGGGCAGTGCTCAAATGAACCGAGTATACTATACTTTGACGGTGATTCGCATATGGTGTGGCTAAAAAGACAATTAAGTCTCTTACAACATTCTCATACATTTGGTAGGCTTTTTGTGCCTAACCAAAACTCTAAGGCGTATTCGTTCTTGTGCGTATTCTGTCTTCACTTAAACATACTCTGTAATTACATCCTTAGAAACCGCCAATGGGCGAATACTTTAATGCTAGTATACACCAATACTCTAACTCACCAGTAAGTCAGCAAGGTGGCACGTTATACTACCATAGTGCCAACACAGTTTACATACATACCTTACACACCTTTTTAGATCCGTCGCTTTTAGGGCATGACACATGTGTAACAATCTCCTCCCAAAACCTAATGACCACAAGGCTATGCCACATGCCCGTGTGTGGCACACAGCTGTGTGTGAAAGCGTATGTGGCAATGTGTACCATAAAGTGTAAGTAATACATTCATTTGTCTACTTAATCCAAAAGCATGCCATTAACCATTCATTCAATCAATTCAAGACACAATAAAACATACCAAAACACAACTCAAAACACCATCCTATGTACCTAACCAATATGCCATAAGGCACCATTACAAACAACATTTAATACCAAAGTGATTCCTATTATACACAAGTTTGTACATAGCTAAGTAAACACCATATGCATTGCCAAAAATCAACCATATACCAAGGTATATTCACCAATACATTGGCCATGAAAAAGACGTTGTATATAACACCTTTATGACATATAAATCAATGATAAAAACCATTTTTCCATAAGCTTCAACCACAATATCATCTAGCAATTCATTCCAAAACATACTGCAACTTACCAATTACTTATTTCATTTCATCATATACTAAGCTCAATCCTACATTCAAGTTTACCACATTATCCATGAGCAACCATATCATTTAGCTATCAAGCACACATCATTTGTCCAAGCACCAAAACATACATACATTCATAAATACATATATATACAAATTACCCCTATTACATGCCACAAAATCGAAATATAAAATTTTTAAAGTCTACCAAAAGGTGGATGGATAGCGTGATCTTCAAGTTGATCCAATGGGTTTTGCAAAATGATATCCAAAGGAAATAGGAAAATAACACAAAGTAAGCTTCAATTGACCTTAGTAAGTTCATAGGTAGAAAAACGATATAACATACCTTAATGTTGTAGTTTAAAATTAACAATACAACTAACTAACACCTAATCTTGTCATCACAACCATTTCAATAGGTGAGTTCATCATATAGAAGTCATATAACCATTCTAGCTATAGAAGTTCATTCAATACCAAGTAACGATATAATATCTATAAGCATGAGAACATTTTCAATTCATTCATTGAAACATTATTACGATACATCAATACAAGTCATTGTGTCATTTAACAGTCATGGTACAATCTGATGAACTAATATGAACAGATATAGATACGTGATTATCCACCTAAAACACATTAGAATGCTCAACTGAGCTAATCCAACCAAGAACGAGCCCGGGCATTGAGTGCCTAACTCAAAGGCTAACATCCTTCAAAACACACTTAGGCACCAAGTACCAAGCCCGTAAGCTTCACATCTTTCCCTAGAAACACATCTAAATCACTGTAAATATATCTTAGTAATCTGTAAATGTAACAATCCAGTTTAGACCTTAGTCAGAACAGTGGTTTCGAGACCACAAATCTGAGGTTTGAAAAATATTTTAGTATTATTTTTAGTGTTTACAGTACATGATAAAGCATGTGTGAAAATTTTGTGTGAAAATTTTATCGTTTGTGTGTCGATTTGTGAAAAGGGACTTAATTTCATAAAATTTAAAAGCTGTGTGCTAAGTGTTAAAGTGCTTAATTGCCATGTCTTATTAAATGAAAGGTCCTTATGTTGTAATTCGACCCTTGATAGTGGGAGTGGCCATAAATGGGCATATATTTGATGATTAAATGGTTTGATAACCAAAGTAGAATGGTAAAATAAGTATTAATGTATAATAAAATAAAACATAATGTAATATCACCATCATTTCTTCATCCCACAGAAAATACAAAGAAAAGAAAATCCATGGATGTGTTTTAGGGTTCGGCAATTTGGAAGATAAATTGTAAGTTCATTTTGATTCAGTTTTTGATGATTTTTATGTTTTTGTGATTGTTGCTTCATGTTCTAGCTAGCCCATGCTCTAATTTTTGAGTTTTTTTGGTGATTTTGTAAAATTTCATATGAATGCATGAGCTTTGTGATAGTTGATGATGAAAAATGAAAGATATGTGATATATTAACATATTTTGTCTTTGAATTTGTGATGAATTTTACTATTTTGGGCTAAATTATGAAAATAAGAAATTGAGGTACTAAAATGTGAAATAAATGAAGTATGTGGGTTAATATGAGCTAGGGAAAATTTGACTAAGCATGTGTATAATGAAATTATGTGTATTTGATAATCTTATGAAATAGGGACAAAAATGTCAAAATGTAAAAATATGAGGGCTACTTTGTAAAATGTCCTAAATATGGGTAATTGGATTGAATTGGATGATTTGGTGAATGAATGAGCTAAATTTGAATATGTATAGATCAAGAAAAGAGAAATTCAGACTTAGATCGAGGCAAGAACAAAGTGCTCGATTGATCGACTTGTATCGTTGTTTCTACATCCGAGGTAAGTTCGTGTATAATACAAACTACTTAAACAATGTTTATTTGTTATGAAATAAATATAAATGTGATTGTTGAACTAGAAATGTGAAATGTGAATTCAAAGAAATGTAGCACTATGTGCGTAAATATAATGGTTACTACGATGAATTACACTAAGTGTGCGAGATAAAGAAGTGCATTGGTTATAATAGTTGGCACTATGTGTGCAATATTGAGATATCTTTGATTTAAAGTGATGGCACTAAGTGTGCGATACTATCGTAGCTTTGGCTAATTAAATGGCACTGAGTGTGTGAATTCATCGAAGGTGGAAAGAGGACTGAACGAATTATGGCATTGAGCACTGAATGGTAAATGTGATTGATAATTACGTGATGATACAGGTATGTATGGAACCTATGTGGTTGGTGATATTGTATATGAAATAAATGGATGTTTATGTGAGTATTAACTATGGATGAGATTGAGTTTTAATGTGAATTGAACCATGTGATAGTTAACTTTGTATAATGAGTTTGAATTGTTAAACTAAATATGTTATATTATGAATTTACTAAGCTTTAAAGCTTATTGTGTGAAGTCTTTCTTTGTTTTACAGTGTCATTAAAGGTAGCTCAGATTCAGGGATTATCAGCGACTCAATCACACTATCGATCATCTATTTTGGGTACCTTTTGAAAATGTACATATTAAAGTATGGTATGTATAGGCTAAAGACCTTAAGTTATGTTTGAGATGTGTAAAAATAGCCATGTGATATGGCTTGTTAATGAATGTATTTATGGATGAGTTTTGCTCTTGTTTTATGATGCATAAGTTAGAGTGTTTAGATGAGCTCATAAATGACCAAATGAGATGGTGATATTTATAAGTTTATGGTTGATTTGGGTTATAGATATGATGAGAGATGTTAAGAATTGGCAAGGATTAAATGATGTATGGAATACATGTTTTTAATGTGAAGTTGATACTTTGGATTGGTATGTTTGAGTTGAATTTGAATATGGAATAAGTGATATAGTTGAAGGTTAAATAGTGCATATATTGGTATGTTTTGGATGCATTTGTGATATGAATTTAGAATGGCTCGATTCTTGTAGGTGTGACCCAAAATTTGGGTGGCAAATTGGCCTTGCAAATGGCCTATATTTTCCCACAATATAAAGCACACAGGCGTGTGTCTCGACCGTGTCTCTTAAGGTTGTATTTTGAAATAAGTCAGACTCGCACACGGGCTTGACAACAGGCTAGACAACGGACGTGCGACAAGTAGTGTGAATTAAGTCAGTGTTGCCCACGGGTCAAGCACACGGGCGTGTCTTGACCATGTGGATAAGTCAGTATGTATGCCTTGTTTTTCCACAGCTTAGACACACTGGTGTGTCTGATGCCGTGTGAGGCACATGGCCTACCCACACAGGCGTGTGACCTGTAACATCCTAAGATCTGGGAGTCTGTAAAATTTATGCTATTACATGTTGTGCTGGTTCTGTGTGTGTGGTTTAAGGGTGTTTAGGGGTGCTAGGAAGGCCTAGGGTCGAGTTTGAGCCCTAGTAAATTTTGGTTTTTGGCCACTTTAGGGAGAGAACTGTGGGAGGCAGGGCTCAAGTGAAATTAACGGTAGATTGCTAGCATAAGTTGAGCAAGTGTAATGATGGAGTTAGCGTCACTTGTGAAGCAAGGGAAGTGAGGTTCGAATCTCACAAGAAGCATTTGGCGATTTTATTTTTGTACTCAGGCAAGGGGGTGGCTGAGTGGAGTTCAAACACTGGAGGAGAGAGGGAAGACCTGGTCAAATTTTTTGAATGGGTGATGAGGAGTGAGTAAAGGAGTAAAACAAGGAGTAAATCAAGGGATTTGGGGAGTGGTTGATGGTTGGCAGAATGTGGGTTATGTGAGGGACTTGTGTCGTGTGTGAGAGAGTGCCAAGGAGGAGAGAGGTGTTTCGGCCAAGGGTCTTTAGTGAGTGCATTTTTGGTCATTTGTGAAAGTAGTAAACCAAAATTCTTTGGTGGGTGTTTTGTTTTCTTTGCATTTTTGGGAATTAGTGCTTCAATTTTTGGGATACCGAAACTTCAATTCTCTTCTTGTGTTCTCTCATTTTGTTTCTTTTCTTCTTCTAATTCGTTTTCTTTATTTGTTGTGCTTAACAATTTGCCCAAACCTTTCCATTTCTTTTTCCCATTTATTCTTTGCTGCACATAGTCGAAACCACATTACTCTTCTTCTTCCTCTTCTTCAATCTTTTACCTTTCCCATTTGCCAAGTGCTAAATATTTCTTGCTCTATCATTCCCTTCTCTGGACAGTGGTCGATTAGGTAAGTTCTCAATGCCATTGGGTCTTTTTTTTCTTTTCTTCTCGTGTTAATTCTTTCTCCTTTGGTAGAATGCATGATATCTTCCTTTCTTATTGTTATCTTATCTTGGTTAAGCCGAATGCAATCACTTGTTTTATTCTAAACTCTCTTTTGTCCTCTTTTGGGTAAGGGCCGAATCAAATCACCCTTTGCTAATGCTCATCATTCTTTTAACCTTGGTCTTCCGAAGTTCATTGGTAAGATAGTTTTGGTCGAATAGAAGGGGTGGTTGGACGTTTTTTTTCTAAGTTCATTTAGGACGAAAGGTCGTTTCTTCATCATCTTGTGATAACATAACTGACTCATACTCCTTTTTAGAGACTCGATTGGTGATCAGAGAAGGTGTACCGAACTTTCAACCATAAAAAAGAGTTGTTGACGTTCTTGGTGCGTAATTTCGAGGATTAAATCTACGCTCGTTTCAGGTGTGTAATCTTACACCCTCGGAATGTTTGCATGTGATGATTTACGAATCAGCCAAAAACTGAAAAGCCGAAAAATTGGCATTTGTGCCACTCGAGCGTTCGTAGTGGTAAATCGTGATACGAGTAGTGATGGTAATTATTTGAGCGCCACAAATGTTCTCGCGACATTTAATCAGAATGGCCCTAATCGGTGACACGGCTTAACGGGCCCAATGGGCTTTCTGGCCCACATGGACGAAGATAGAAAAAATCGTCAAAGAGTAAGTACAGTTATGGAAACTAAAAATCTGTGACTGAAACCTTAATAAATGGGCCACACGAGCGTGTGGGCCGAATGGGTTAAAATCAAATTTTAGGCCCAACAGTCCGATAACAACCGAGATTAGTAGTTGTGTCGCTCGAGGCGATAGTGGGCCTTCATAGTGGCTGATAAATGTAAAATTATCAAAATACCCCTGAAGGATAAATTACTAAAATACCCTCATTGGGTAAATGACTGTTATGCCCTGAGGGGTAGTTATGCTATATTGTGTATACTTAATTAATTTGCCATGATGATACATTATTGCATTCACGAGATTATTATGCCCTGACATGATGCACGGGGTTGGGTTATGTATATATTGGAGGAAGTGTACTGTTACTGGCAGCTCCATTGCAATACTAATATTGGTGGCTATGCCACAATATACTGATACTGGTGGCTATGCCACAATATACTGATACTGACAGCTTTGCTGCGACTATAATGGCAGCTTGACTGCATTATTTGAGTGTAGCGGATGGGTGGGTCGATTTAGAAATCCCCATAGATGTGTAGGGCTGGTACGGGTGGAGTGTAGTGGATGGACTATTAGGTTGGGGGTTGCATTTCTATTTGCATTACCATGATTTTGGGGCCATGGGCCAGATTTATGCTGTATAGGGCTAAGGCCCAGATTGTTATTGGATGGGGCTTCAGCCCATTTGCGATTTCTTATGGGCTCGGGCCTAGTAATAACTATTTAAGGATTTACACACTAAGTTCTCATAACTTACCTCGTTGTTCCAACCTTGCAGGTGATCCCCAACATTAGTGGATTTGGAGATGTGGAGGACTTTGAGATGGCCATTCATCGTAAATTTTAGTAAACTTCCATTTCACTTTAATTTTAAGATTTTATTTAATTTGGAATTATTGTTGTAATAAGGTCATTGGTTTTAACTTTTCCTTAGACTTACATTTCCGTTACTGTTTGCTTGTTTTAAAATGTTTAGAATGGACGTTTTCCTTAAAACGTTGATAACTGTTTTTCCAAAATATCACGTTTCTACAAATGTTTACTCAATTTTCATAACAAAGACAATTTTCAAAATTAATTACAACTTTTCTAAAATGGATATTAAGTAAAACAGGTTGTTATAAACAAACATCTGAACTCGAAGTTTTCAAAAGGATACAAAGTTCTTTTCAAACATGCGGTCTTTCAACAACGCTTTCATGTGACATATTAGATCCGATCGTAACGTCGAGGCCAAGTTTAGGGTGTTACATTTTGTGGTATCAGAGCCCGATTATAAACTCGGCTTATAGAATGGGTTCAAAAATGCTTTTCAAAATTTATTTTAGAAAAATCTATATTTGTGGAAGTATGGCACCCGAGTCTCCGGCACCAAATCCGTAAGTCTTTTGATTCTGTTTGGTAAATGGATGAAATTACTTTAGTAAGAAAATATTAGAGTTAGTATACTGAGACTGTTAGCTATTGGAGCTAAGCCTATAGAGACTGAGACATTAGGGAAACTCGAGCCGTGAAAACTACTCATACTGTTGTTATTCATAAAACATCTATTATTAAAAATTTGAATTATACACTCATTCATAAAATTTCTAATATTAGATTAACTCGATTCAGTAACATGAGTACAAGAGGACGTGGACATGGTACACGCAACCATGGTAGAGGCTGGGGTGCTGAGGCTGGATCCTTAGAATTAGGGCATGATCCGAAAGGTGAAGTGCCAATGTCGCCAGTAGCGAAAGTAGGATCACAAGACCGAACTGGAGGGGACGATGCTCTGTCTCAAGCTATGCTGCGAGTCTTGGAGTGGGTTACTGGAGCAAGTACTGGATCGGTAGCCCAAAAATCTATTCCCGAATGACTTCGAGCAAACAAGGCTGAGGTATTTAGGGGCATTTCTGGGGTAGCTCCAAGTATAGCTGAATACTGGCTGGAGGCAATTGAATGAATTATGGATGACCTAGATTGCACTGTAGAGGAAAAATTTAGAGGAGCAGTGTCTCTCTTGCGAGATAAGCATACCAGTGGTGGCTTACAGTGAAGAAGGGTACTAAGGCGGATCGTATCACCTGGGATTTCTTTAAAGTGGCTTTCCAAGAAAAATATGTCGGGGCTAACTATGTGAATGCTCAAAGAAAAGAATTTTTGAGTCTGGTTTAGGGGAGTAAATCTGTGGCAGTGTATGAGGCAGAGTTTCTGCATTTGAGCCGGTATGCTCGGGGAATAGTCTCAACTGATTATGAACGTTGTGTGTGTTTTAAAGATGGGTTACGAGATGAGTTGCGAGTATTGATAGCTCTGCAGAGGGAAAGAGATTTCGCTGTATTGATAGAGAAGGCTAAGATTGCTGAGGAGGTAAAGAGCACTGAGCGTCAGAACCGTGACAAAGATAATGGCAGGAATAAAAGAGATTTTAGATCTTTGGTTATTCTAAAAGATTTCAAAAGAGGCCTAAATTTAATGAGCCGATCCGAGCTAGAGTTCTTGTAGCTACTGACAGATCGCAGCCTTGTGCAGTGTGCAGGTTATTTCATCAAGGTGAATGTTGGAAGAGAGTTGGGGCTTGTTTCAAGTGTGGGTCAAGAGACTACAGAATCAAGGATTGTCCACAGAAATCGGGTCCGATGCCAGTTGCAAGATAGAGTTATGTTAAGCCAGAGAGAGTGGTCAGCAGCCACCGAGAGGTGTGGCCTAACCCTAACGGGAAATGGTTTTGGTCGAGGCCGTGGAGCACCGAGCAGAGGTGCTGGAAATACATATGCAAGGCAGTCGGGGTTGGTTTATGCGGTTAGACGTTGAGAGGAAGGTGACGCACTGGACGTCATAACTGGTACATTTTTATATTTGATGTGCCTTTTACTACTTTGATTGATATTGGATCTACCCATTCATATGTTGCTAGTACTGTATCTAGGACTTTGGGTATAAAATCTAAAATTACTGTTAGAGAAATGTCTGTGATTAGACCTTTAGGACAATCAGTGGTATTGAACAAGTTGTTTAGGGATGTGCCTTTAGAGGTTCAGGGAGTGGTATTTCCGATGAATTTGATGGAACTGTCGTTTAGATAGTTTGATCTTATTTTAGGCATAGACTGGCTAGTCAAGCACCGTGCAAATTTGGATTGCGCTGCTAAGTGCATAGTTTTAAGGACTTCAAGGGATGAGGAAGTGTTAGTAATAGGAGAAAGAAAGGATTGTCTGTCTCTTGTGATATAGGCATTAAAGGCCGAAAAGATGGCTCGTAAAGGGTGTGAGTCGTTCCTAGCTTTCGTCAGCATATCAGACGTTAAGGAATTGTCTATTGTGGATGTCAGAATCATGAAGGAGTTCTTGGATGTATTTCCTGAAGAGCTTTGGGTTGCCTCTGAATCGCGAGGTGGAATTTAGCATTGAGCTATTACCGGGAACGGCTCCGGTGTCCATTGCCCCTTATAGTGTGGCACCGAAAGAGATGGTAAAACTCAAAGCTTAGATCCAAGAGCTGTTGGACCGTGGGTTTATTCAACCAAGTGTATCTCCGTGGGGAGCGCCAGTATTATTCGTGAAGAAAATGAACGGGTCGATGCATATGTGCATTGACTATCATCAATTGAACAAGTTAACTATTAAAACAAATACCCGTTATCGAGGATTGATGATTTGTTCGATCAGCTGAGAGGAGCTTCAATTTTCTCGAAGATAGATCTGAGGTCAGGGTACCATCAGTTGAGGGTCAAGGAGGCAAATATTCACAAGACTGTCTTCCAAACTCGATATGGGCATTACGAGTTTCTAGTGATGTTATTTGGATTAACGAATGCACCAGCCACTTTTATGGATATGATGAATCGGGTCTTCCAAACTTGTTTAGATCGATTCGTGGTGGTATTCATAGATGACATCTTGGTATACTCAAGAATGGAAGAGGAGCATGACTCGTATCTTCGGGTTGTCCTACAGATATTGAGAGAGAAGTAACTTTATGCCAAATTTAGTAAGTACAAGTTTTGGCTAAAGAAAGTGACATTCTTGGGCTATGTGGTGTCTGCCGAGGGGATTAGGTTGATCCTCGAAAGGTTAAAGCGGTATTGGATTGGAAACCACTGAAGTCGATATCGAAAATTTGAAAGTTCCTGAGTTTGGCTGGATATTACAGAAGGTTTGTTGAGGGATTTTCATTGATTGCTGCACCCTTAACTAAGTTAATGCGTAAGGGAGTGCCGTTTGTTTGGACCGTTAGAAAGTAGGAAAGCTTTGAAAGCTAAAGAAGATTCTGACTGAGGCCCTAGTGTTGATTCAGCCTGAGGCAGGAAAAGAATTTGTTGTTTATTGTGATGCGTCACACACAGGTTTGGGATATGTACTGATGCAAGAGAGGAAGGTAGTGGCATATGCATCCCGTCAGTTAAGGCCTCATGAGGTGAACTATCCCACCCATGACTTAGAACTTGCTGCAGTGGTGTTCGCACTGAAGATTTGGAGACATTACTTATATGAGGAAAAGTTGATTATTTACACCGATCACAAGAGTCTGAAATATCTCCTTACCTAAAAGGAGCTGAACTTGAGGTAACGGAGATGGATAGATTTATTGACAGACTACGACTACTCGATCGAGTATCACCCGGGTAAAGTCAACATGGTGGCAGATGCATTAAGTCGTAAGGTGGTATCGGATCTGAGAGCAATGTTTGCTCATCTCAGACTTTATGAAGTTGGTAGCTTGTTAGCGAAACTTAAGGTAAAGTCGGCATGGGTTAGTTAGATTAAAGAGAAGCAATTGTTAGATGAAACGTTGGGTTCTCGGCTTCAGCAAGTGGAAAGTGAAGAGACGGTGGAGTTTGGGCTGAACAGTGAAGGGGTATTATGTTTCGTGGAAGAATTTGCATGTTGAAGGACTCTGAGTTAAGATAGATGATTCTACGGGAAGCGCATAGTAGCCCATACGATATGCATCCCTGTGGAAACAAGATGTACTGAGATCTGCGTGAGCAGTACTGGTAGCCAGGGTTGAAACATGAGGTTATTGACTTCGTGAGCAAATGTTTGACATGTTAGCAAGTAAAGACGGAACATCAGTTGCCTTTCAGATTGCTGCAACCGGTGAAGATTCCATTGTGGAAGTGAAAGAGGATAACGATGGATTTTGTTAGTGGGTTACCTTTGACGCCTACTAAGAAAAATTCAGTGTAGGTAATTGTTGACCGGTTGACTAAGTTTGTTCACTTCATACTGGTTTGCACTGACCACTCACTCTAAAAATTGGCTAAGCTATATGTGGCAGAGATTGTGAGGTTGCATGGGGTACTAGTGTCCATCATATCGGATAGGGACCCTAGATTTAAATCTCGATTCTAGAAAGCATTACATGAAGCTTTGGATATGATGCTAGATTTCAGCACAGTATTTCATCCACAGACTGATGGCCAGTCGGAAAGGCAAATCCAGATTCTGAAGGACATGTTAAAGGGTTGTGTGATTGACTTCAGAGGTAGTTAGGAAGATTATCTGCCATTAGTAGAATTTGCGTACAACAACATCTACCAATCCAGCATTCAGATGGCACCCTACGAAGCATTGTATGGTCATAGGTGTCGTACCCCTACTTGTTAGACAGAATTAAATGAGCAATAGTTATTGGGTCCAGAATTGATCACAAAAACTAAGGAAAAGGTTAGGTTGATTCAGGAAAGGTTAAAAGAAGCTTCTAATAGACAGAAGTTGTATGTAGATCTAAAGCGTAACGAGTTAGAATTTTCAGTGGAAAATCAGGTCTTCTTAAAGGTCTCACCTTGGAAGAAGGTTTTAAGATTTGGATGGAAGGGCAAGTTGAGCCCCAGATTAGTCGGACCTTATCGGGTGTTGAGACGTGTGGGACCAGTCGCATATTTCATGTTTCTATGCTAAGACGTTACCGTTCAGATCCCTCTTACATAGTACCGGTGGAGAAAATTGAGGTTAGTCCCGATATGTCATTTGAAGAAGAACCAGTACAGATCCTGGATCGAGATATTAAGGTGTTAAGGAGGAAATCGGTTCCATTGGTCAAGGTGTTGTGGCGTAACCACGATTCAGAGGAAGATACATGGGAGTCGGAAAAGGTAATACGACAGCAGTACCCTTATCTCTTTTAACTTGATAAATTTCGAGGCCAAAATTTCTTTAAGGGGGTAGAATTGTAACATCCTAAGATCTGAGGGTCTGTAAAATTTGTGCTATTGCATGTTGTGCTGGTTTTGTATGTGTGGTTTAAGGGTGTTTAGGGGTCCTAGGAAGGCCTGGGGTCAAGTTTGAGCCCTGGTAAAATTTTGGTTTTTGGCCACTTTAAGGGAGAGGACTATGGGAGGTAGGGCTCAAGTGAAATTAATGGTAGATTTCTTGCAGAAGTTGAGCAAGTGTAAGGGTGGAGTTGGCGTCACTTGTGAATCAAGGGAAGTGAGGTTCGAATTTCACAAAAAGCATTTGGGGGTTTTATTTTTGTACTCAGAAAAGGGGGTGGCTGAGTGGAGTTCAAACTCTGGAGGAGAGAGGGAAGACCTGGTCAAATTTTTTGAATGGGTGACGGAGAGTGAGTAGAAGAGTAAAACAAGGAGTAAATCAAGGGATTTGGGGGAGTAGTTGATGGTTGGCCGAATGTGGGTTGTGTGAGGGAGTTGTGCCGTGTGTGAGAGAGTGCCAAGGGGGAGAGGGGTGTTTCGGCCAAGGGTCTTTAGTGAGTGCATTTTTGGTCATTTGTGAAAGTAGTAAACCGAAATTCTTTGGTGGGTGTTTTGTCTTCTTTGCTTTTTTAGGTATTAGTGCTTCAATTTTTGGGATACTGAAACTTTAATTCTCTTCTTGTGTTCTCTCATTTGTTTCTTTTCTTCTTCCCATTCATTTTCTTCATTTGTTGTGCTTAACAGTTTGGCTGAACCTTTCCATTTCTTTTTTCCATTTGTTCTTTGCTGTACATGGCGAAACCACTATTACTCTTCTTATTCCTCTTCTTCGATCTTTTACCTTTCCCATTTGCCAAGTACCGAATATTTCTTGCTCTATCATTCCCTTCTCTGGACAGCGGTCGATTAGGTATGTTCTCAATGCCATTGGGTCTTCTTTTTCTTTTATTGTCGTGTTAATTCTTTCTCCTTTGGCCGAATGCATGATATCTTCCTTTCTTATTGTTCTCTTCTCTTGGTTAAGCCGAATGCAATCACTTGTTTTATTCTAAACTCTCTTTTGTTCTTTTTTGGGTAAGGGCTGAATCAAATCACCCTTTGCTACCGCTCATCATTCTTTTAACCTTGGTCTCTAGAAGTTCATTGGTAAGATAGCTTTGGCCGAATAGAGGTGGTGGTTGGACGTTTTTTTTCTAAGTTTATTTAGGCCGAAAGGCCATTTCTTCGTCATCTTGTGATAATATAATTGACTCGTACTCCTTGTTAGGGACTCGGTTCGTGATCAGAGAAAGTGTATCGAACTCTCAACCATAACAAAGAGTTGTTGACATTCTTGGTGCGTAATTTCGAGGATTAAATCTACGCTCGTTTTAGGTGTGTAATCTTACACCCTCGAAATGTCTGCATGTGATGATTTGCGAATCGGCCAAAAGTCGAAAAGTTAGAAAACTAGCATCTGTGCCACCCGAGCGTGTGAGTGTTCGTAGTGGTAAATCGTGGTACGAGTAGTGACGGTAATTTGTTGAAAGCGTCACGAGTGCTCTCACGACATTTAGGCTGTAACGAGCCTAACCGAGCCGATACAGGCTTAACGGGCCCAATGGGCTTTCCGGCCCACATGGGTGAAGATAGCAAAAATCGTCAAATAGTAAGTATGGTTATGGAAACTAGAAATCTGTGACTAAAACCTTACGAAATGGGCTACGCGAGCGTGTGGGCCTGAATGGGCCAAAATCAAATTTTAAGCCCAACAGTCCGATAACGACTGAGATTGGTGGCTGTGTCGCTCGAGGCGACAGTGGGCCTTCAGAGTGGCCAATAAATACAAAATTACTGAAACACCCCTGGAGGATAAATTACTAAAATGCCCTCGTTGGGTAAATGACTGTTATGCCCTGAGGGGTAGTTATGCTATGTTGTGTATACTTAATTAATTTGCCATGATGATACATTATTGCATTCACAAGATTATTATGCCATGACATGATGCACGGGTTAGGTTTTGTATATATTGGAGGAAGTGTACTGTTACTAGTAGCTCCGCTGCAATACTAATACTGGTGGTTGTGCCACAATATACTAATACCGGTAGCTTTGCCGCAACTATACTGGTAGCTTGACTGCATTATTGGAGTGTAGCAGATGGGTGGGTCGATTTAGAAATCCCCACAGGTGTGTAGGGCTGGTACGGGTGGAGTGTAGCAGATGGAGTATTAGGTTGGGGGTTGCATTTCTGTTTGTATTACCATGATTTTGGGGCCGTGGGCAAGATTGATACTGTATAGGGCTAAGGCCCAGATTGTAACTGGATGGGGCTTTGACCCATTTGGGATTTCTTATGGGCTCGGGCCCAGTAATAACTATTTAGGGGATTACACACTGAGTTCTCGTAACTCACCCCGTTGTTGCAACCTTGTAGGTGATCCTCAACGTTAATGGATTTGGAGATTTGAAGGACTTTGAGGTGGCCATACATCATAAATTTTAGTAAACTTCCATTTCGCTTTAATTTTAGGATTTTGTTTAATTTGGAATTATTGTTGTAATAAGGCCATTGGTTTTAACTTTTCTTTAGACTTACATTTCCGTTAATGTTTGCTTGTTTTAAAATGTTTAGAACGGATGTTTTTCTTAAAACATTGATAACTATTTTCCAAAATATCACGCTTCTGCAAATGTTTACTTAATTTTCATAACAAAGGCAGTTTTCAAAATTAATTACAACTTTTCTAAAATGGACATTGAGTAAAATGGGTTGTTATAAACAAACATCTGAACTCGAAGTTTTCAAAAGGATACAAAGTTTTTTTCAAACACGCGGTCTTTCAACAACGCTTTCATGTGACATACTAGATCCGGTCGTAACGTCGACGCCGGGTTTGGGGTGTTACATGACCTTTGTAACTTTGAAAAATGATTGATTTTCGGAAAAATTTTGTATGTGCTCAGTTTAGTCCCGACCCCTTCCTAATGCAAGTTTAAGGTCTCGTAGACCTTTTAAAGGGACTCTATGTATATGATTTGCTATGATATGCTGATGATGTATTTATGTTTGAGAAATGATTGTAAATGTTCCCTTATGTCCGGTAATGCTTCTTAACCCTAGACCGGCGATGGTTACAGGTTACAGGTGTTACAGTAACAAATGTTGGATTCTAATACATTCAGTGTATAATAATATATCATCAGCTCAACTCAAATCAAATCAATCTTGTATAGTGCACAAAATAACCTATTGGCATGCAAATTGTATCATATTCTATGTTCATCTAGGTTTAGTACATATAATGGTATAAAAATTTTCAATTTAGCCATTTTTTCTCACTTTGTACTAATTTTTAACATTTATATATGCATTCAAACATACCCAAAATCCACAAATAAGCATAAACATTACAAAATAAACAAGAATTTATTGTATGAAATTACTAGGGGCAAACAACAAATATGGTAGTATTAGAGACTAGTTTGCAATTTTCTCTTTTCCCCGATTATCTATCGGTTCTTGATCTATACAATGATTATTTCAATTTATCAGTCCCAATTACATTATAACATTCAATTTAGTGCATATGACTTTCTATAAATATTTTTCATAATTTCCCTAAAGTTTTGCATTTTATTCAATTTAGTCCCTAAAACCAAAACAAACTTAATTTTCATAATTAAGCCCAAAACCATAATTTTGAATTCATTATCATCCCTATATAGCCCTTAAGTAACAAAATTTTATAGGAAATTCAAGTTAATTTCAATATATTAACATTTTAGTCTCTAAACTCAAAACTATTCAAAAATAACTTACAAAATAGTCCTATTTCAACATCAAGCTTCAAACTCAACCATTAACATCTAAAAAGCTTCAAGAGCATCAATAGTAAATTTTCAAAACTTTAACGATATTTCAAAATAATCCCTAGATTAGCTGGATCAAGCTACATCGATCTAAAAAAAATATAAAGTTACTAAATACGAGCTTGAAAATCCTACCATGCAAGAAGTACGAAGCTTCACTGAAAGCTTGGCTTATTTCTTCAATAGTGAAAGTGTCGTGAGGGTGAAAAAGATGAAGTGAAAGTGGTCATCTTTATTTTTTATGTTTTAACTTATTTTAATCTAATTTTAATATTAAATTAACATATAATTTTATAATAAATCATTCATTCCACTGTCCACCATAATTAATATGGGATAATTGTGTAACACCCCTTACCCGCGTTCGAAGCCGGAACCGGATATGAGGCATTACCTAACTCATCTTACTTAAACATGGCGTTTTGAGTTATAAACTTTCGTTTCGTCTCAAAAACTTTATATTTAAACCTACATTACACTCATCCTAAGCCTACGAGGCCTTAAACATACTTCCGGAAGGTTTCAAGAATTAATCGGAAATTTTAACGTACTAAAACAAAGAATTGCCTAAACAGGGGCCACACGCTCGTGTTGCTCAAGGGACATGCCCATGTGCCCCTGAAACATGCCCGTGCTCCTCACCTGTGGTCGACACTGACTTAATACACGTGGCCAGACACATGCCCGTGTCTCTGGCCCGTGTCCCTCACACGGCCTCGACACGCCCTTGTCTTAGCCCGCATGCCAAAACCTTGGCATTATGCTTATGACATCATCATCTCACTATGGTCACACGGCCAAGGTACACGCCCATGTCCTTAGACCGTGTGTCGAATTAAATTCTACATTTAAAGTTCAGACTTCACACGGCTTGGGTGCACGCCCAAAGGACTGACACACGGCCTAGACACACGCCCGTGTGTCTGCCTGTGTAGACTATTATATTGCTATTTACAAGCCTTTGACCACCCTAACAAGCATTCACAGTCATACCAAACAATTCAATACATAAGCTGATCATATGGTACCTCTAAGAACTCAATTCAAAGCATTCACACAAGCATAAACTTTATACTTTCATCACCATTGAATATATATATATAAATTTATCAAGTGTTGGCCCGTATCCAATGACCATTTACAAAATGACTTTGATAACATACATAGCCAACACTTTGGCTAAGAATTACGACCTAACAAAATACCCAAATCCTATACATGCCATACTCAAAATAAGTCTAAATTGTTATACTAAAGTGATGTTGATAGTGTGATTTTCGAACTCTTGCATCCCACGATTCTCGAGCTAACTTTGTAATACTACAAGGAAAAAGGGCAATGAAAGGGGTAAGCATAAAGCTAGTAAGTTCGCATGGAAATAAATAGCAACAATAAACTCATGATAAAATCCATCCATGGCATTAATTAACCATACACAAAGTTATAGGCATCTTGTCGAACTTACTCATACTTGCCCTTATTTAGCAAATATCAAGCCACATATCGTAAATGTCCCTTCGTGAATTCCTCACTAGTACCTGTGTTAACTCAATCAAATAACTTTAGTAAAACTCAATCAAATAACTTTAGTAAAATTCTCTTTTTTTCTATTCATCCCGATAATTCACTAGGGATACTCAAAGATGTATATTCATAATCATTAGCATTACACAAAGCCAATGCCACATCCCGGATGTGGTCTTACTTAGGTTCACTTCTGAGTACCGATGCCATATCCTGGATGTGGTCTTATACGATTCTCATACTCAATATCGAAGCCATATCTCGTATATGGTCTTATACGGGATCTTAATTCGGTGTCGAGTCCATGTCTTGGACATGGTCTTACACGGGACCTTATCCATCTCATGTCTTGATGATAGTGTTCTCGCATATATTATAGTCCCACCTAGTCTTCAATATATCAACTTTTATCATTTTTCACATTCGGCACCAGTATTCAATTTCATAAAATATCATTATAATATCAACCATTCACAAACATGCTAGCGTAAATGTTGAATTATATCACATACAAACTTACCTCGATCTCAAAATAAGTTAGATCGTCGATCTAGTCCAAGACTTTATTCTTTCCCCGGTCGAGGTTAATTCTTGGTTCTTCTTACTCTATAATAGCAAATTAGCTCATTTTAATCATCACATTAATACAAGCATTTTAATAACTATGCTTTGGAAAAATTACTATTTTGCCCTTATACTTTGGGAAAACAACAATTTTACCCTTAGGCTTGGAAATCAATTCTAATCAAATTTTTACCTTTAATGAGCCTAGGTGAACATTTATTTCTCTTATGGCTATCATCAAAACCCAACATTCATATTTACTACCAATTTCACAACATTTACAAAAAGGTTCATTTAGGTGTTTTCATGGCAACACCCTTCATAAAAGTTGTTTATCTAACAACTAAGACTCATTTTCTTCCATAAAAGTGCAGCAAATAACTTAAAAGCTCTTATGACAAAACTCTAAACTCTTCACCATTTAACAAAATAATCCCCTCTTTAGAAAGATTAAGCTTTAAGGGTTCCAAAAGTACAATTTTTATCAAGAAATGATCACTAGAACACTTACTTGAAAAGAGAAGAGTGTGCTGAAATTTTTGAAGCTTTCAAACCCCTATTTGCTGCTAATTTTTGGTGGAAGAATGAAGGAGAAAATATGATATCTTTGCTTTCTTTATTTTAATAATACAAGTCAATTTTAGTCACCAACTATTACCAACTTTGACCAATTTGTCAATTTTGTCTCCTATGGTCCCCTATGGCCGACCAACTATTAAAAAGGGGGCTAATTGCCCTTTAAAGACCTCAAATTAACATTCTATAGCTATTAGGTACCTTTAGCTTATAAAATAGAACTTCGCACTTTATGCGATTTAGTCCTTTTTCGCGATTAAGCATGACATCGCTAAAATTAAAGCACCAAAATTTTCATACACTTATACCATCATGCTCTAACTCATAGAATATTATGAAAATAATTTTCTCTAACCTCAAATTAGTGATCCCGAGATCACTGTTCTGATTAGCCCCTAAATCGGGCTGTTACAAATTGCGTTATAAAACCCTCCAATCATGATTTTATAATCATTTAGTAATTATAAACTAATAGTGATTAGCTTTTGCAGCTTTTACGATTTAATCTTCTTTTTTTCTTAACTAACTATTTAAACATCAAAATTACTAGACTAAACTTTATTACAACACTCAAATAACCTCTAAATAGTAAATGAATAATATTTACGGATGCACACGTCAGACTTGTAGTCCTGAAACCACTGAAAATGGATTGTTACAAATATCAATCATCGAAAAAAGTGACTAATCCCCTTGATGAGAATGTTTTTCAAAGAAGTAAACGACTGACAATAAAATATGCTCTATTCTTATAAGTGAAGATCGAAACCCCAACCTCATTATTTAGTGAATGAGGTAAACAATGAACACAACCCTCGTAATTATAAAACCTAGGTGAGATCCCTAATCACATTTTATCATATCAAGAAAACCACTAAATATGAGATGAGTTAAATAAAATTTTCCAGAGAAAATAAAATTATGAACATAGAAAAACTAAATAGTGTATTGCTGTAAATGGATCAATGATCTCATTAAACACTTTAATAAGGATGAAAAGATGAAATCAAACGAAATGATTGTGAAGTTGAAAGTGGGTTTAATATCTTTACTAATTGGGTACCAATTCACTATAAAGATTTTCTACTTAAAATGTAAATATATATTTATATATATTTTATTTTTACATAAAATTTATAGAAAAACAATTTACACTTAAATTAAATTCATAAATAATTAAACTTCAACCTAAAACATCAGTGATTCAAAATTTCCATTTCAATCAAAGTGATATTTATTCAATTCATATGTTTCTATAAGTATAGTTTTACATAATAAAAATTCCATATCAAGGATGTGTAGTTAATTATGTTTTTCTTCTTTGTTTCTTTTTGTTTTAAAAGAAGAAAGCAAATAATAATATTATATTCCGAGTACAATCGATGAATCTTTTGTTAATCAAAGAGGAAATCATTGGCTTAATAAATAATTGAACATCAATGGATATAAAAATCATATATTTATCCCATAGGTTAAAATTGGCTACAAGCCCATTTAATCTTTATATGTTTGATATTTAGTTTTATACTATATTTTAATCCTTTTATCTAAGTACAATTATTAATACTGTTAAATTTTATCTTAATTATTATAATATGATTAATTTTGTTATATAATTATTAAATAAATATTTTTTATTTCAAAATATTACACTAATAATTTTAAAAATATATTAATATTAATAATTAAATTTAAAAGAATAAAATACCTTAAAATAAAAATAAAATGACTAGATTTTAATAAACGAAAATACTTACACCAGGAGCATATTTTAATCTTATTATATAGTAAAATATGAGAATAAAAATTATACATTTAAATAAAATGTTTTATATAATAAATGTAAAATAAAGTACCACTGTCCAGAATCAAACAAGACAATAGAATGCAGAGGTGTGACGCGGATTTCACCAATAAAATTTGTTAAACTAATAAAATGAGTCTAGCACCATATCAAATCATTAAATAAAAATAAACTATATATATGTTTTACTTACTTCTTGCTACAAAGTTAAGTTGAAATTTGAGCAACGAAAATTACATTAAAAGGGTTTGAACCTTATCACTTGGATGTTAACAATCATCGTTCTTTTATTTTGTTGATAATTGCATGGTAATTTTAAATAGGAAGAGTAAATTAATTGAATAATTTTGCCAAAAGATATCATTTATATAATTTACGATACATAGTTGTCGTGTGAATTTTATGTTATTTTATTTTAATTATTTTATCTAAATATATAAACTTTAAAAAGACAATATATATAAAATTCAACATGCAATTAAAAAGAAAGAAAGAAAATCAATGGCAAAGGCCTTTTAATGTGCACAATAAAAGAACTCCCGTATACAAAAAAAGAAAGAGAAAAATGCAGCACATAATTGTTAAAGATAGAAAAGAGGTTTGCAAGTTGGCAGCCAAGTTGGGGCAGCTCAGCTCTGTGTCGTACCTGAAAGTGGATGGAGGTGACGTTGCTATTTTATAATTTCTGAAATTGACTCATATTAATTTCAATATTTGGTTTTTCTACTTCATGCTTGTAAGATTTTCAATTTATGCAAAATATTTGTATCCATTGATGTTGGTTTAATCCTATAATTAAGTGTCACATTGTTTGTTGGTTGGAAAGGGCAACTCTGTTTCACAGGGTAAACTTAGAACTTTGGTTTTCATGTAAATGATAAAAAGAATAGAAAGGGGTGATAGGATAGGTGATAAGGGAAGGGTAGCGCTCTGCGTTCATGGATCATTGGACCATCGTCTTCTTCTGATAAGAGGTGGCAAATAGGAGGGGCCAGTAATGTTGATCACACTTGGACTTCACGTGACACCTTTGCCCCACCAATTATTATAGAGAATCACATCACATTTATATATATTTAAATATATGCATAAATTTAAAAAATTTCACACCTACACAAAATTCCAACATCACTTATCAAAGTTTCACAACTTCAACTTCAATACATTTTTAAAAGATACAACATAATGGATAACTTTAATTATATTTAAAAATATAAAAAAATACTTGTGAAATTTGTTCTTTTTTATTAAGAGTATACTTTATAATTATTTTAATTTTCATACCTTGTTGCCTAAATACTAAATTCTTTAGAAAGAAATTAAAATAGGTTGGATTTGGGGCCAGGTTGGTGGGGAATAGCTTGCTTGAGATAGTTGACTCAGAAAGTTTGGCCCCAAAAACCTTGGGGGATGCATCAGGCCTTTCTAATGGTCATATCATCTGTTCGGTTGAGTCTGAACCAGCTGGATTTATTAGGATATGATATTTTATTAATAAATAAATATGGCCTGTTTTTAATATTTAAAAATATATTTTTATTAGTTTATAATAGCCGGGTCAGGAACATCGGTTTCTGCTGACGTTGAAGAATGTTTTCCTGCACGTGAATCGTGTCACCTCCCAATGACTTTCCCTCCTTCAACCACATTTATCGGTTTAATAAGGAAAATCGTGTGAATATAAATGTTTTCGGGTCTAATTTGTTTCATTTTTTATTTATTGGTGTAATCGTTTTAAAAATATCATAACTAATAATTAAAAACACTTTTAAAAAAGAAAAATATTTTATATATTATCACTAAAATTTAAAAAATTATAAACAAGGTTTAAGGTGATATCAAATATATGTAAGGAATAATAAAAATTAAAAAAATAAAACATGTGATAAATTATAACTCAACTTGTAAAAAAAAAAATCACGAATATTTACCCTAAAATCACACTTCAACTAAGTTTGGATCAAATTTTCACATTATATATTACAACCCATCTATTTTAAGCCCATAACAGAAAATAAGAAAAAACAAAAAACCCTAAAAATTTATCATTATCCCTCACTTTCAACCTATGTTCGCTTCCCAATATTTCTCAGTTCGTCTTGTACTCTCTTTTTTCACTTAAACTATGAGAAATTCACCATTCATCTCAAATTTTTACGGGCAAGATATTCAAAAATACTAAAAATATATTTATAGAAAATGGTCAAAAATTTTAAAATTTATTGAAAAATATCATTTTCCACAAAACGCGTCCACGTCAGCACATTTTGTTGGGATACAACAGGAAAACGCGGCTTTAAGGGAGCACTTTTGCCACATCAACCAAAAATACGTCCTTGGGGGCGCGCTTTGCTGACGTGGCAAAAACGCTCCCCCAAGGATGCGTTTTAGCCCGTGTTTTTTTAAAAAAAAAAACTATTCTCGAATTTTTTAAAAATCTACGAGAATAAACCTTTATAAATGCTAAAAGTGATAACACTATTTTTTTAGGTGCCATCAATTAATAAGGAAATATAAATTACAAAGAAACCTTTATAGACTCCAAAATCTCATTTCGCTTATTTTCTTGAGCAAAGTGATATATGAGATAAGTGTATATATAGACTCATAAATAATTTTGCAACTTATTCCTAAACAATGTGAGATTCCTTCCTCTTTAACTAATAACATGAGATAAAATGCTACACTATATTTGATATTTTTTACTTAGAGTTTAATTTTTTACAAAAATTAACATTTGTTACATTATAAATAAAACTTTTAAACTCCATAAGTAAAAAAAAATATAAAATATAAAATGAGTATAGTAAAATATTAAAAATAAATATTTAAAAATTACTAATTATTGAGTGATCATTTTGTAAGTTTTATAATTCGATAGCTAAAAATATAGTTAAGTGACTACTAATGTAATTTAATCTAGATATAAAATATAAAAATAATTATTATATTTTATGTATATTATATATTTCTATAAAAAACTTATTTAACATAATTATATACTATGTTTAAATAGATTATCTATGTAGTCAAAATATATCTGAAATAAATTTATCGGCATTCATTAGGTGATAAAATTAAATTAAATTAAATTAGAATTAAAAAATTAATTAGTATAGTAAAATATTAAAATAAATAAATATTTAAAAGATATATCAATTTTTAAAATTACAAAAATACTATTTGAGTACCAAATACTCACCATTTATTTATTAATCAAACATTCATAATATAAAATAAAATAAAATAAAATAAAAATTAAAAGTATAACTTCTAAATTTAAATAATGAAAATTATTTTAAAAATTAGAATTGCATTGATATTAACTTCAAACATTTAAAATTGAATAGAAGATTATTGCATGTTCAAGTTCCATATGTGCAATTTGTTCTCCTTTTTTAATAGTTCTTTTGCATATGTTAACAATTCTAAAATGCAACAAGATTAAAGATCTCAAAAGATAATTTTATAATATAAGAAAATGTTAACAATATATATAAAAAGAAATTGTTTTGTAAAAAAATATCAAATATAATGTAGTATTTAATCTCATGTTGTTAGTTAAAAGAGGAAGGAACCCCACATTGTTTAAGAATAAGTTGTAAAACTATTCATGAATCTATATATACACATATCTCATATCCCACTTTGCTCAATAAAACAAGAGAAATGAGACTTTGGGTCTATATAAAGGTTTTCTTTGTAAGTTATATTTTCTTATTAATTGATGGCACCTTAAAAAAATAGTGTTATCACTTTTAGCTTTTATAAAGGTTTATTCTCGTAAATTTTTAAAAAATTTGAGAATATTTTTTAAAAAAAAACACGGGCTAAAATGTGTCCTTGGGGGAGCGTTTTTGCCACGTCAGAAAGCGCCCTCAAGGACGTGTTTTTGGCTGATGTGGCAAAAGCGCTCCCCCAAGGATGCACTTTCTTGCTGCATCCCCACAAAACGCACTGATGTGGACGCTTTTTGTGGGGAAATGATCCTTTTTTCGTAAATTTTAAAATTTTTGGCCCTTTTCTGTAAATATTTTTTTTGGTATTTTTGAGTATATTGCCCAACTTTTACTAGTCTTTTTCGTTTGAATTTCAATGTTGTACATTTTATTTGAGAGAGAGGGTAAAAAGAGCAGCTATTCACTATCCTTCACTCATATTTTTGTTTATGGGTTAGTAATAAATTAATTCAATTAGTAATATTTAATTATTCTTATGGCTTATTTCTAATATAGAGAAGGAAAAATTTCCATTTATTTTGACAAGTCTCATTCTTTTTACAAGAGTTATTATTTATATTTTCAATTTCAAGTTAAATTTGTACAAGTATTTTTAATTTTAAATTTAACTACTGTAATACACAAATACTAAATAACTTTTTCTTCATGCTATTACATTAGTAACCAAATGAGCTATAAGTGTCTTAAAAAAAAAGCTTTAAAGGATTTGAGAAAAAAGATTTTATTTTGGGTTTTGGTCAAGGATTTTTGGTCCAAAACATAAAAAATTGGTTTAATTAGTTTTTTAATTGGTTCTTATGGTTGATAGTTTGTGGTTTAACAATGGTTTACATCGGTTCCTAAACTAATTGATTCCTTCCCTAACTTCTGAACGATTCTCGATTCAATATGTTCTATCTATTTTCAATAATCATGGTTTTCATCCTTTTTGATGTATAAGTGAAATCTTTTAATTTAATTTTTGATATTGTTTGTAACACCCCTAATCAGTATCCGTCGCCGGATTAGGGTTACGGGGCATTACTATTTAAATCACAACTTTTGATCAATCACTTAAGTCATATACAGCATAATCAGTTTTTAATTATGTAATAGTCATGACATTTAAATAAACCTCTCTCATACCAAAATCAAATAGAACCAACACTCAATCGATCCAATGCAAACCTAAAATTTGTTTTGAGCCACATAAATTTAAACAACTTATTCATTACTTTTGCATGCACTATTCATACTAAATTTGCATACAATTCAAACATGTACAATCTCTTTTGTCTAGATAAGCAGAATAAGATCAATTTCTAAAATCTTAATTTAGTAAATGTAATACATGGCATACTAGACCCAAAAATTAAGATCTCTTTCATCACATACATACACATATTACCACTTTGAATTTATACAATATTAAAGCATATGGCCGAATACAAAGTTTACAAGGCCAACTCATGCTTCCAAATTACACATCCAAAATAATATGAACTGAGTCCTAATCCAACTCACTAAACTACCACCCCTATTCACATATAAAAAGGTCTATCAAAATCTCATATAGGTGATCACATATCAAACATATCATATCTAAACATCATTCGACCTAACATTCAATAAACTAAACAAAAGTTCGAACCTAATATCCAACTATCCAAGAATAATATATGTATGTACTCACTTACACAAATTGAATCGAAATAGCCTAATACATTCATACATTATTGAACTTAATGCTTATCTAGTAAGTGACCAATTCAAATACACACACATGTCATAACATTATTTAACACATATATCTCACATACTATAACTTAAATATGCATCCATCATTTACTTTATTGACTAAACCGAATATTACACCAAGCTTACCATTATTCATTGCCGAATCATGAATCCAAACATTATAAATGTATATACCATATATTAAGCTCATCAACATGAACTAATTTATAAGTCATTCATGTCATAACCTAACATGCATAAATAATAGTACCACTCTCACACATGATTAAACCATAATCAAGCATAAATAATAGTTCATGGCATGAGCAAACTATATCATCAAAACACGAAACAAGTTATTCAAAATAGATAGCCATTTTCGCATGGCTAGCATATTTACACTATTACAAAACATTAGTTATACGGTTTAGTCTAGCCTATACATGCCCTTTTAAAAAACAAACTAAGTTTTCAATACCAAAAGAAAGTCGATAGTATGGTTGGCTTCACGGATGATCCTTTGAGCCCGTAGTTCGAATCAAAATCTATAAAACAGAGATAGACAAAGACACACACACAGTAAGCTTACTAGCTTAGTAAGTCTCAGGCAAATATAAATATAATGAGCATACATTTAAACATATTAAAATCCAAGCTTATAGTATGAAACATAATTATTTCATTATGTAAAATATAGATAGCTAAATAATAATAATGCTCTTTACTTAAATATCATTGCTATGACATCGTGAACCTGTACATTATTATTTCATATGAACCAATCTAGGCATCGATCTTCTATTTCTACTTATACACAAGAACAAGCGCTTTTGTCACACTCATCACTGATCTTTAACTATACAATAAGAATTTTAGTTCACTTCATTCCTTACTAAAATGGTAGGTTAGTTCTTACCTGAACTTTTACCACATAACACTATATAAACATCTCACCTTGTTTGATGTTCAAAATCTCCACTTATAGCATATCACCAGCATAAAGCACATTAGGCATTTAAAGCCCGAAATAAATCACTCAAGACTAAGCCTACTAGGCACTAAGCCTGAATATATCATCAAAGACGAAGCTCGCTAGGCACTAAGCCCGAATATATATATCACCAAAGACGAAGCACGCTAGGCACTAAGCCGAATATATCATCGGCACAAGGCACGCTAGGCACTAAGCCCGAATACATACACAAACCAATCACATACTTCACATTTTCCTAAATAATATATCAAAGATACACATTAATCTCGTATTGTCAATTTAGGCATTCAAGCCAATTTCACAATGTACATTCGGCTATTACAATAATATACCTTTAAATTTATCGAACAATATCATTTAACAGTTTCATAAATGATTCCATGACTCATTTTAGCTTAAGGACTTACCTCGGTTGTCGATAGTCCGCGAATGAATCCTATTCGAGAACCTTCGTCTTTCCCCGATCTAATTCCGTTTTCTTTGCTCTTGATCTAATACACATTAAAATTTAGCTCATTCAAATACATTTCATCTCAATTTAGTCCCAAAACACACAAACGGGCAAATTACCATTTTACCCTACTATTTTAATACTTTGCAATTTAGTCCTATTTGCATAAAACTCAAAATACATCAAATTTCCCCATACTCCTTAAGGGCGAATATGTATAAGGACTATACAAGTCTATTTCTTTCATTTATTTTACAATTAAGCCCTCTAAAATTTTATTTTTTACAAATTGGCCCTAAAACACAAATTCACCAAAACTTCCAACACATAATATACTAATTTTAACCTATCTTTCATCTAATTTCATCAAACATTAAAAATCATATAAACCTATCAATAGCCTAATTTCAAGCATACTTAGATTCAAAATTTCAACATGGGTCACTACGATTTGAAGCAACGATCTCAAAACATAAAATTAACAAAAACCGAAGTTCAAACTAACCTTGAAATCAAGCCTTCAATTGCCGAAAATCAAAGAACAAAGACTCTCTTTTTTTCTTTCAACATTCGGCCATCAACTAAAAAGATGAGAATGGCCATTTGTTTTTGTTTTATTTAATAAATAATACTTTATTATTAAATTACCTAATCAACCTTAAGTTAAAATAACCAAACAATATAATTTAAGGACAAACTTGTCCATGGTCGCCACTAACCCTTAAAATGGGTTATTTACCCTTTTATACCTCATTTTATAAAGCCATGCTCAAATTAACACCATTCACTTTAGTATGCTACTTTTACGCTTTACGCGATTAAGTCCTTTTATCAAATTAAGCACTTAAACAAAAAAATTTTTCTACGAAACTTTCACACACATTAATTCACATATAATAGACTCAAAATATAATATTAAAATATTTCTCAAACTCGGATTCGTGGTCTCGAAACCACCGTTCCGACTAGGGTCAAATTCAGTCCGTTACATTGCTAATTTTTAATTTGAAAATCCTTTTTGTATATTTAAAGATATTAGAGTTGTGTGACCCAAATTCTTGTTAAAGAATCCGTATAGAATACGCTTCCTCTATTTGACTTTGATTAGAATAAGGTTTTCAACCTTTAAATAGATGTTGCTGAAACTTCTCTTGTATCATTCGATTTTCAACATTAGTGAATTTTTTTCTCCTCTGCTCGTGGTTTTTTCCCAAAAGGGTTTTCGCGTAAAATATATGTGTTTTATTTTTCTTTCTTATTTATGTGCGATCTTTCTATATTACCATTATCGACATTCAACTTTAAGAAACTGGTATCGGAGCTTTTCGGGTTTCTTGTTTCGATCATGGTAATGGCGATAATGAAGTATGATATTTCGTTGTTGGATAGCAACACCAGATTCACTTTGTGGCAAATAAAGATGCAAACAGTTCTTGCATAGATGGATTTGGAGAATGCCCTACTAGTGTTAGATAAGATGCCTTCGACATTGATGGAGGAAGAAAAAAAGCGTAAAGATCGAAAGGCTTTAATCTAATTACATCTGCATCTATCAAATGAAATTCTACAAGATGTGATGAAGAAGAAGACCACCACTACATTATAGGCAAAGCTGCAGGAGCTATGCATGTCAAAAACCCTAACTAGCAAGTTGCATATGAAGCAGCGTATTTATGCTCATCGTTTGAAGGAAGGTGTGTTTGTGCACAAACACTTAATTGTGTTTAAGAAATTCTCTTGGGCTTAGAGGCCATGGAGGTCCAGTATGAGAAAGAAGATTTAGTGTTAATTCTACTTTATTTGTTGCCCTCGTCTTATTCAACCTTTAGAGATATGATTTTGTATAGCCGTGAATCTCTCACAGTTGATCAAGTCTATGCTTCCTTAATCTCGTATGACAAGATGAAGCATCTTATGGCTAGATCTGACTCTAAGAGAGAGGGTCTCATTATTCTTGGGAGACAAGAATGAAATATTAATTATAATCGTGGGATAACACAAGAACAAAATCCTCATAGTAAATCTAAAGGTTGATCAAGATCTTCAAACAAAGGTAAAACTTGTAACTTCTACAAAAAGATAGGGCACATTAAGTCTTAGTGCTATAAGTTATAGAATAAGATCAAAAGGGAGGCGGCGAATCGAAAGAGAAAATAACCAGAACAATCTATTAAAGCTGATGTTGTAAAAGACTACAGTGATGGCAAACTCCTAGTTGCTTTTGCCAGCAAGTCTAAAGTGAGTGAGGAGTGGATCTTCGATTCTGGTTGCACCTTCCATATGAGTCCTAATCAGGATTGGTTTACAACATATGAAACAGTGTCTGAAGGTGTTGTTTTGATGGGTAATAATGCTTCATGTAAAATCGCAGGTATTGGCACAATCAAAATTAAGATGTTCAATGAAGTCGTCAGAACACTTAGTGGCGTACAACATATACCAGAATTGAAGGGGAATTTAATTTTGTTGAGTACTTTTGATTCAAAAGGGTACAAGTACACAATTGAAAGTGTGGTTATTAATATCAACAAGGGTTCCCTTTTATATGTTTTACAAGGTTCAACTGTGTAACAACCCATTTTTAGTGATGTCAGAAATAGTGGTTTCGGAACCACGGCTCTGACGAGTGATTTATTATTTTAATATTAATTAAATTTCTAGGGTTAATTTAAGGTAGTATTAAATTTTCGTTAAGAAATTTTAAAGTTTAAATGGTTAATTAAGTAAAAAAGATTAATTTGTAAAAGTTACAAAGGTTGGTTTCTATTAGTTAATTAAACTAAATAACTTTAAAAAGGTAAATTCATGGACTTATATAGTAATTATACCATAGTGTAAGTTAGTGGATAATGTTGGATTGATTATGGTGTAATTTATTAGTTTTTAATTAAACTGGTAAATGAATTATAATGTTAAAAGATTAATTAAAACAAAAGAAAAATGTGTGTCATCTTCTCTAAAAAACCTAGCCAAAACTGATTCCTCCATTGTTAAGGAGAAAAACATTCGGCCAAGTATTGCTTGTGTGCATGGTGAGTTTTTAAACCCTGTTTTTAATGATTTTTCTGTTTTTAGCTCGTTTTAGCTTAATTTACTTAGCCTAGGGGTGAATTTGTAAAATTGTTAAAGGTTGCGGGACTCACCATAGTTGAGCTTGATTGTGTTTTGATGTTTGTTGATAAATTATTAATTTTGATTGTTAGATAAACATGTTTTGTTAGGTGATTTTTTAGATAATTTCAAGTTTAAGGGTTAATTTATTTAAACGGTAAATTCATTTATATTTTGTAAAATGAGGAAAAATGCAAATTAATATGAAAATCAACTAGCATATTTTGGGTAGAAAATGGAGAATTTTCAAGTTGTGGGCTTAGGACTAAGTTGTGAAAATGTTAAAATAGTAGGGGTAATTTTGTAATTTCATATTAATATGGATTATAGACTTGAATTGAATAATTGAGATTAGATGTAATTAATTGAATTAAATTATTATTTAGGTCAAGAAAAGAATCAATCGAACTCGAGTTGAGGAAAAGCAAAAATCTCGGATAGTTTTGATCTAGCTTAAACAACTGTGGTGTTCGAGGTAAGTTCATATAAGCTATAATTATATTAATAATTAATTGAATTGATTTTATTTATGGTAATATATTAGATTCATTTCCACTCGATGATATGATAATATTTCAAAAGTTACAGTTAAATAATCTCGTTCAAACCTTAAGAATTTTTAGGATACAAATGACATGTCATTAGAGTTATACGATTTCAGGTGTTGGTCTTGAATATCCTACCGATGGCTAAGGTCCTACATTTGTTGCAGGTTCTCCACAACTCATGTAAGCAACATCATGTAGCTAACATTCCAACTCACAACTCATGTGAGGAGGCCCATTGTATAGCTCATGTGAGCACTATTGAAAAGAAAATGGTTACGATTGCATGAAAAGGCACATTATGTGTGAGCAGTCCTGAGTATCCAATGAAATTCTAAATGGTTCAACGTGTAAGAAATGAATAATGGAAAGACATGTTTGCAAATTGATATTTGTTCATAATCTTATGAAAAAGTAAATTTGATGAATGCAAATAGATTGAAAATAGAAGTAACTAGAAATGTGATTAATGGTGTACATATGGAAATTCATTCATGATATGTTTCATGGTATGATTGAAATTATATGAGTTATGTATGAACTTACTAACTTGTGAGTTTGGTATTGTAAATAGGAGTTTATTAATTTTTTGAGCATGGTAATGATGTTATGCATAAGTTATAAATTGATTTTAGAAAGTTATGTTTTTGTTTTAAGTTTATACAAACTTACTAAACACTCGTTGTTTACGTAATTGTTTTCTTTGTTCTGTAGATCATTGGATGATCGATCGGTTGGAACATTGTCAAAGACCTATCACACTATCCCATGATCACTTTTGCTAGTTTTTTATTATTGTGAACTATGGTTATAAATGGCATGTATAGGGTTTAATGTCATTTATACTTTTTTTGTGTTTTGGTTACTTTTGTAAATGGTTGTATGCCTATATAGTATAGTTGGCTTTATTATGTTAAAAGCTATATGTAATACCCCTTACCCGTATTCTACGTCGGAACCGGGTATGAGGCGTTACCATATTTAACTCCCATAATTATACAACTTTAGGCTATCAAACTCATTACAAAATAAAACTTTTCCATTTGTATGTCTATCATCCTTATAATGGGCCTACAAGGCCCTAAACATGCTTCCAAAAGGTTTGAGGTTCAATCGGAAACTTTTTCGCTTCTTGAAAAATTTGCCTAAACAAGGGCCACATGCCCGTGTTATCCAAGGGACACGCCTATGTGTCTTTAAGACATACCCGTGTCTTCCACCTGTGGTCGACACTAACTAATTTCACACCGCCTTAACACGTCTGTGGCTCTGGCCCGTGTGCCAAACCTTGACATTCTGACTTATCCGCATGGCGTATACACATAATCGTGTGCTTCAGCCGTGTGGTGGTTCAACTTCCAAGTGCAAGGTGTAGACTTCACACGGCCTAGACACACGCCCATGTGTCTACCTATGTGGACAAGAACAAGGCTATTAGCCAAGCTCTTTGTAGCTCTCTAGTTCACACCACATGGATCCATTCATCATATCAATAAACAAACAATTCATGATTCGCAAAAATGAATTTCCATGAATAACTTCATATTTTCATAAATGACAAGGTAAGCCATCAACCATGGCAAAATACAATATAGTTATCTTAAAAAGGGGCCAACACACTTTTGGCCTAAATAACAAAATAATCTAGCTAGTCTAGCCCCTATACATGCCATATACAAAATCACTAAGTCTAGATATACCAAAGTGACTGATAGTGTGGGCGATCTTCTGGTTATCGGCGTATCCTGGCTCGGCTCTCAAACTCTATAAAACAAGGGAAAGGAAGGGAGTAAGCTTTAAGCTTAGTAAGTTTACTTGAAAACAATTAGCATTATAGTGTGTGCTAACAACATATGTAGCATTATATACCAAGCAAGAATAATCTAAATTCTTAGTTATGCTTACTCATCTCTGTCCTTACCACTATCCAACCACATCACAAGCTTTAGTAGTCACATTCATTAACATATAACCCTACATTTAGCACCACAAAAACTACACAATAAAACACATTATAATTTTCTCAATAAGTCATTTGTACTACTTATCACTCGGTGGTTTTGCACTTAGCCCGCCATCAATCTCTAATAGGGTGGTATCGCACAAAGCCCACCAAAAAGGATAATTACAGTGGTATCGAACATAGCCCACCAAATAATAAATAAGTGATGGTATCGTACACAACCCATCGTAGTTACGTAATAAGGTGGTATCGCACTCAGCCCACCATTAAGTGTTGTCGTTACACATTCACAAATCTATCTCATCATTCATATAACAATTGTTCAATAACTACCATATTCAATCCACTTGAACCATACAGGTTCTCAACCAAGCTATGCACTAGTTAACAGCAACAATTTGTATATAAAAATGCATTGTTTACACATAAACTTACCTCGGTGCAAAACGTATCGATTTGCAGTTTACTCCGTAACCTTGCCTTTTCCTCGGTCAAGGTTAATTCTGCGTTCTTCTTGTTCTATAACAATAAAATCCATTCATTTAATTATTTTTTTTACGATCATAATGCATCAAAATTTACATTTAAGCAAAAATGACCATTTTGCCCTTGTACTAAGGGAAAATTATGATTTTGCCCCTAGGCTTGTAAATAATTTTTCATCACATTTTCTCAATAAAAAAGCCTAGCTGAACATTTATTCCCCTTACATCTTCTCACCATTCCAACTATTTCATGCATTTATGACAAAAATTAAATCTTTGCATTCAAGTCCTATTTAGGTGTTTTCATGCTAATACCTTTCACAAAAGTTGTTTCTCATCTTCCTAACATTCATTTTCTTCCAAAAAAGCTCTGCTAACAACATAATTACTCTCATGGCAAGTCCCTAGACTTTCAACTATATCTCAAATTAGTCCCCTCATTAGCTAGCTTAAGCTTTGTGGATTCCAAAAACACAAAAATTATCAGTTAACACCACCAAAAATCACTTACTTGGGTGAGGACAAGTTGCTAAAATTTCAAATATTTATAAACCCCCTTTGAATGTAAAAATCGGTGGATGAAGAAGAGAAGAGAAAAGAAAAAGATGATAGCCTTCCTTTATTTTATCATATTTTATTCACTTAGTCACCAACTTTTATCAAACATTTAATGCCCTTGTCCCCTATCCTATATGGCCGGCCAACACATCCCAATTGGCCTAATTGCACTTTAAAGACCTCCAATTTAACATTTTATAGCTTTTAGGTTGTAACACCCCACACTCAAGACCGATACTGGATCTGGATACGAGACATTACTATGCTTGAACTTGTACTTACGAGCTATAAAATTTCGCTCCAACTTAAAAATTTCACTTTCTTAGTCAACACATACATTACAAAGGCCTACGGGGCCTTAAAATCGTGTCTGAAAACCTTCGGAACTAAATCAAATAATTCATTTTTGAAGGAGGGTTCACACGCCCGTGTGACTTGGAACACGCCCGTGTACCCTTAAGCACGCCCATACCCTCAAACCGTGGGAAGCTACTGACTATTTCCGCATGGCTTAGACACACCGTGTCTTCCAATCGTGGAGGCTCTCGACTAATTTCACACGACCATGACATGCCCGGCTTGCATGTGCTAATCCTTGATATCGACTAAATCAACAGTGCACCGCCATGTCCAACCCGTGTGTATAACATGACCTATACACACAGCCATAGAATTTACCCATGGCCTATTCTGATTCATAATACTAAGGTGCAGGGTTAACATGGCCTTGACACACGTCCGTGTGTCCAACCGTTTGGGCATTTATATGCTATTTACCAAGCCGTTAGCCACCTTGAAATGAAGATCATATCCATACACAATTCAACGATGCAATAACATCCCAATTTTATGAATAATACTACATGCTTCATTGATCTCAATAAACATAAATACTTAGTCAAATTTGGCTAATCACTTAGCCATATACATAAGAATAATAAACTTGATAGCTTTTACAAAGGCCCTTCTAAAAACATGTCCACAAAATAAATGTTTCCTATACATGCCATACTTAGTAAAGTAACTTGGCTATACCAAAATAAGAGTTGATAGTGTGCTACGAGCTTCGACTCTGATGATCCACAAATTAGCTTGGCGGGACTACATAGAAAGAAACAATCAAATACGTAAGCATTTAGCTTAGTAAGTTTGCATGTAAAGCACATGTCATTAAGCTTGCTTAATAAAAACCATTTAGCATAATAATAGTATCGTAATTTCAGCTCTAAAGCTTACTTACTCATACTTGGTCCTTACATGTCTCATAATGCTCACTATACTCATTTTTGTAAAGTAAACATGATACCTGTGTCACTTGATCACATTGATCAGCATACTTAAACAATAATCATTATGATCTCTAATTCTTCATTCATAACATGAGTAATATTTAATTCATTTTGATGCTAGCTTTGCTTTCTTAGCCCTCTTTTTACCTCATTATTAACCTTACTTGTTTACCCTATGAACTTCTACGAATACCCGAGGATACTAGATCTCTTCCCACTTAACATGCCACCAAAGCCATATCTTAGGCATGGTCTTACATAGAATTTCTCATCTTGGTTTCTAGGCCCTGTCTTGACATGGACTTACATGAAGTCTTGCCCTTGATAACTTACTTAATACAAAGCTTGCCTTGGACTTATATGATATCTTGATCAATGCCAAGCTTGCCTTGGACTTACATGATATCTTGATGAATGCCAAGCTTGCCTTGGACTTACATGATATTTTGATCAATGCCAAGCTTGCCTTGGACTTACATGATATCTTGATCAATGCCAAGCTTGCCTTGGACTTACATGATATCTTGATCAATGCCAAGCTTGGCTTGGACTTACATGATATCTTAATCAATGCCAAGCTTGCCTTGGACTTACATGATATCTTGTGTGGTATATCGGGTATCCTGGGGAATTCATATTCAACTGGGGCTTGCTCATGTTTAATTTCTTTGTTCACAAAAATGATAGGCATTACAAAATAGCAATGTATATTATACTAAGCAATTCAATGATAGTGATCATAAAGCTTAGAAATCATACAAACTTACCTCATTTTCAAAATGAATTAGTTCTTCGGTTTAGTCCACGACTTTATCCTTTCCACAATTGAGTTGAATTCTCATCTCCTCTTGCTCTATAATAGCAAATTAGCTCATTTTAATCATTTCATTAATATAAGCATCTCAATAGTCCTACTCAGGCAAAATTACCATTTTACCCTTAGATTTTGGCAAAATAACCATTTTGCCCCTAGGCTCGAAAATTAATTCTAATCACATTTTTATCTTCAACAAGCCTAGGCAAACATTTAATGCTCTTAAAGCTATCATCAACAATCAATATTTCACATACTTACTACCAAGTTCATAACCTTTTCATTAAGGTCCTATTTAGTGTCCTAATGCTAACATCCTTTTTAAAAGTTGTTCATCTAACAACTAAGACTCAAGTTTTTCCTTAAAATGCAGTAAACAACTAAAGTAGCTCTCATGGTAAAACTCTAAACCTTTCACAACATTTCACAATAGTCCCCTCATTTGAAAGCTTAAGCTTTAGGGATCTCAAAAGTACAATTATTTTCAAGAAAAGTTTGAACACTTAATTGAATGGATGAGAGTTTACTAAAATTTTTGAAGGTTTATACCCCTTATTTGCTGTAAATTTTCAGTGGAGGATGATAAGAGAAAAAGATGATAACTTTTCTCTCCTTATTCTATTATTAAAAGTCAAATTAGTCCACCTACTACAACTAACTTTGACACTAATTAAAAATTTTGTCTCCCATGCTCTCTTATGGCCAGCCAAGCCTCTTTCAAAGGCTAAATTGCCTTTTAAATACCCCCATTTAACAATCCATAACCAATTGGTACTCACTAGCATATAGAATGGAACTTTTGCACTTTATGCGATTTAGTCCTTTTTCGCGAATTAAACACGAAAACGTTAAAATTAAAATACCAAAATTTTAATGTTCATATGCTATCATGCTCTAACTCATAAGATATCATGAAAATAATTTCTCGATCTTGAAATAGTGATCCCGAGATCACTATTCCGACTAGCCCCTAAATCGGGCTATTACAATTCTCCCCTTAGGGATTTTCGTCCTCGAAAATCTTACCAGTGAAAAGATTGGGGTATTGATTCTCATCGTTTCCTTGGACTCCCATGTAGCCTTTTCTATTTCGTGCCTTTTTCATAGGGCTTTCACTAGGGCTATGCTTTTATTTCTTAAATGCTTGATTTCACGGGCCAATATTTTGATTGGTTCTTCACCATAAGTCATGTTAGGGCGGATCTCCATTTCTGATGGAGTAACTATATGTGAAGGGTCTGATCTGTAGCGTCGCAACATTGACACATGAAAAACATCATGTATCCTCTCTAATTTTGATGGCAATTCCAAATGGTAAGCTACCGACCCAACTCTCTCAGTAATCTCGTAAGGTCCAATAAAACGTGAACTTAATTTGCCTTTACGGCCAAATCTGAGAACTTTTCTCCATAGTGATACTTTCAAAAAGACTTTATCCCCAACTTGGTACTCGATCTCTTTCCTCTTTAAATCTGCATAGGATTTTCATCGATCGTTTAAACCTCATCGATCGCTTTTAAACATTCTCATATCACTTTTACTTTTTCTTTAGCTTCTTTAACCAAATTAACCCCATGAATTTGGTTTTCCTTGAGTTCAGTCCAAAATAAAGGGGTTCTACACTTACGCCAATATAGAGCCTCATAAGGCGCCATCTTTAAGCTCGACTGAAAGCTATTATTGTAGGCAAATTCTACCAATGGAAGAAACTTTTCCTAGCTACCTTAGAATTCCAAAACATAACATCTGAGCATATCCTCGAGTACTTGAATTAACCTTTCTGATTGACCGTCAGTCTGAGGGTGAAAAGATGTGCTAAAACTCAATTTTGTACCAAAGCTTCTTGCAGCTTCTTTCAAAATCTGGACGTGAATCTTGGATCTTTATCCGATATGATCGATAAGGGAACTCCGTGAAGTCTTACTATTTTTGAAACATACAAGTTTGCCAACTTATCTAGGGAGTAATCCACTCGTACAGGTATAAAGTGGGCTGACTTTGTGAGTCTATCAACCACTACCCAAATAGCATCTTTCTTGCTCAGAGACAACGGTAAACCCGTTACAAAATCCATGGTGATACGGTCCCATTTCCATTCGGCGACTAAGATAAGCTGAAGTAAACCCGAAGGCACTTGGTGTTCAGCCTTTACTTGTTGACAAATAAGACATCTTGAAAAGAACTCTGAAATGTCTTTCTTCATTTTCAGCCACCAATACTGTTACTTCAAGTTACTATACATCTTTGTACTTCCCGGATGTACAGACAACCATCTGTTATGTGCTTCATACAAAATTCTCTGAATAAGCCCCTCTTTCCTTGGTACACAAATTCTATCTCTAAACATCAAGTATCCATCAGAATTAATCCGAAAGTCAGATTCAGATCTGACCCGCATTGAGCTCTCTTGATTTGCAAGTCACTATCTTCTTTCTGAGCCTCAAAGATCTCTTGAAGAAACATTGGTCTAGCTCTCGACTCAACTAAAAGGGAGCCATTGTCGGATAAGGATATCCTTGAATTCAATGCTCTTAAAGTAGATAGAGACTTCCTGCTTAAAGCATCAGTGACTACATTCACCTTTCCTGGATGGTAGTCAATGACCAACTCATAGTCTTTTATCAACTCTAACCATCTTCTTTGTCTTAAGTTCAACTCTTTCTACATCATCAAGTACTTCAGAATTTTGTGATCGGTAAAAATTTGACATTTTTCACCATATAAATGGTGTCTCTAAATCTTAAAAGTGAAGACTATGGTAGCCAATTCTAGATCATGCATCGGATAATTCTTCTCATGAGGCTTCAACTGTTTGGAGGCATAAGCAATCACCTTACCTTCTTGCATGAGTACACAGCCCAATCCATTTAAGGATGCATTCGCTGTAGACTATAAATTCTTTCCCTGATTCGGGTTGTACTAAGACTGGAGCTTCTGTTAACACTGCTTTCAACTTCTCGAAACTTTGTTGGCATCGTTCTGTCCACTCAAACTTCACATTTTCTCGCAGCAGTTTAGTCATCGAGGTTGCGATTATGGAAAACCCTTGACAAATCGTCGTAGTAGTAGTCTAGGTCCGTAAAACTTCTAATCTCAGTTATGTTCTTAGGCGACTTCCAGTCCATTATGGCCGAGATTTTACTGGAATCAACTCGGACTCCATCCCTCTAGAAAATATGTCCCAGGAATCCTACTTCCTTGAGCCAAAATTCACTTTTACTGAATTTGGCATACAGCTGATTCTCTCGCAGGATCTGTAAAATTGTCCGTAGGTGTTCAGCATGCTCTTTCTCATCTTGGGAATAAATCAGTATGTCATCAATAAAAATGACTACAAAATTGTCGAGGTATGGTCTAAAGATACAGTTCATTAAATCCATGAACACCGTAGGAGTATTGGTCAACCCAAAGGGCATGACTAAAAATTCATAATGCCCATACCTCGTTCAAAAGGCTGTCTTGGATACATCTGAGTCTTTCACTCTCAACTGGTAGTACCCTGATCTCAAGTCTATTTTGGAGAACATAGTTGCTCCTTTCAATTGATCGAACAGATCATCGATCCTAGGCAATAGGTACTTATTCTTTACTGTTACTTTATTAAGCTGACGGTAATCTATGCATAATCTCATGGTACCATCTTTCTTTTTCACAAATAAAATCAGGGCACCCCATGGTGAACAACTTGATCTTGCAAAGCCCTTATCATCAACTCTTGCAATCAGAATTTCAACTCTTTCAACTCTTTAGAGCCATTCTGTATGGAGTAGTGGATATCGGTACAGTACTGGGAGCTACTTCAATGCTGAACTCAATCTTTCTAACTAGCGATAGTTCGGGTAATTCTTCGAGAAATACATCCACGTATTCACATACTACCGGTACTAACTCAATTTTTAGCTCTGTCTCCTTATCATTTAACACGAAGGCCAAATATGATTCATACCCTTTTCTTAAACATTTTCGTGCCATCATATGGGAAATTATCACTGGCGATTTATCTTGTTCATCTGATTCAACATGAAGAGTATCCCCATTCTCACATCTCATCTCAATACATTTCTTCCCACAATTAACAATTACATTATGAGTAGTGAACCAGTCCATTCCAAGAATGAGGTCGAACTCATCAAATGGTAATAACATAAGATTTGCTTTAAAGCAATGACCTCCAATCATCAATGGACAATCTTTACGAACTTTATTAACTAACACACTCTTGCCTAATGGATTAGACACCTTAATTACAAATTCAGTGGTATCTATGGGCACGCTCAAACTGGATGCTAATTTCATGCAAATGTAAGAGTATGTGGATCCGGGATCTATTAAAGCAATAACTTTAGTATTGTAAAGAGAAAAGGTACCCGTAATAACATCAAGAGAAGAAGCCTCTTCGCGAGCGCGAACGGTATAAGTCCTTGCAGGTGCTCTACCCTCGGGTCTCACGGCCTGGTCTCTTGGGTTACCTCTTCCACTTGCCCCACTTCCCGGGTTTCTCTGCGGTCTTCCTCTGACCATACTCCTAAATTTTGGGTCATGAGCTCTTTCTTCTTTCGTCATCTCGGGACAATCTTTTATATAAAGGTCTTACGAACCACATCTAAAACATGCATTTTCATGTGCCCGACATTCTCTCAGATGGTGTCTGCCACACTGTGGGCATTCAGATTTGTCGAATCTAAAATTTTTGACACTTGCAACTGAAGTTGTCTGTGCTTTGTTCCCTGAATACTGTTTACTTTTGTCCTTCTTGGAAAACCCGGTGGAAGTAGCCGATCAGGTAGGGAAATCTTTTGACTTCTTGTGTGAAGATTGGAATGACTTATTCCACGGTCTCTTTCTAGAGTCACGAGACTCCATTTCAGATTTCTTCTTCTCTTTTATTAGCTCTTCGGCTTTACAAGCTCTTTCCACTAACACGACAAATTCCTTTAATTTTAGGATAGTAACAACCAGTTTGATGTCCTCATTCAACCCATCTTCAAACCTTTTACTCATAATAGCCTCTGTGGATATACATTCGTGAGCGTACTTGCTGAGTCGTACAAACTCACGCTCATAATCTATCACCGACATCTTGCCTTGCTTCAGCTCTAAGAATTCCTTTCTCTTTTGGTCTACAAACCTCTGGCTGATATACTTTTTCTTAAACTCTTCTTGGAAAAATTCCCATGTGACCTTTTCTTTTGGTACAACTAACACAAGGGTGTTCCACCATTAGTAAGCAGAATCTCTTAAGAGAGAGATTACACACTTCATGCATTCTTTAGAGGTACATGACAACTTATTAAATACCTTGATGGTATTTTCTAACTAGAATTCAGCTCTTTCTGGATCATCCTCTTTTCTGGCCCGAAATTCTTCTGCCCCATGCTTCCTGATCCTATCAATTGGGGGTTTACCTCCTCTTACCACCTCTACTACTTGAGGGGCCACTGGAGTAACTTGTGGAACAGGTGGGGGTAGAGGGTTGTGCATTCGGGTTCGCCCGAATGAACTCCATATACCATGTGTTCATCATGTGGAGGAAGGCTTCTCTAGCATCTTCTCCTCCCCTTTAACTCACCGTAATGGGTATATTCTCATTTTCGCTAGGCACTGTCCCTTTAGCAAGAGCCGGCGTATTACTTTCTATGTCATCCCCTACATTCCCTTCGGAATCCATTTCTATATGTATAAACATAATTTAAATTCATCAGGAGTCGTCACACTATCAATATAGAAACATTCTTACGTATGGCATGTATAGCTAGACTTATGCTTATGCTACGTTAGTCCTAGAATCGACTAAACCGTAGCTCTAATACCACTAAATGTAACACCCCGCACCTAAGACCGATATTGGATCTAGATACGAGACATTACTATGCTTGAACATGTACTTACGAGCTATAAAATTTCATTCCAACTTAAAAATTTCACTTTCTTAGTCAACACATACATTACAAAGGCCTACGAGGCCTTAAACTTGTGTCTGAAAACTTTCGTAACTAAATCAAATAATTCATTTTTGAAGCAGGGTTCACACGCTCGTGTGACTTGGAACACGCCCGTGTACCCTTAAGCACACCTATACCCTCAAATCGTGGTAAGCTACTAACTATTTTCGCACGGCTTAGACACACCTGTGTCTTCTAACCGTGAGAGGCTACTGACTAATTTCACACGACCATGACACGCCCGTGGGCTTAGACCGTGTGCTAATCCTTGACATACTGACTAAATCAGGATGGTCTGGGCACACGCCCATGTCCAACCTGTGTGTATAACATGGCCTATACACACGATCGTGGAATTTACCCGTGGCCTATTCTGATTATAATACTAAGGTGCAGGGTTAACACGGCCTTGACACACACCCGTGTGTCCAACCGTGTGGGCATTTATAGGCAATTTACCAAGCCATTAGCCACCCTGAAATGAAGATCATATCCATACACAATTCAATGATGTAATAACATCCCAATTTTATGAATAATACTACATGCTTCATTGATCTCAATAAACATAAATACTTAGTCAAATTTGGCTAATCACTTAGCCATATACATAAGAATAATAAACTTGATAGCTTTTACAAAGGCCTTTCTAAAAACATGTCCACAAAATGAATGTTTCCTATACATACCATACTTAGTAAAGTAACTTGGCTATACCAAAATAAGAGTTGATAGTGTGCTATGAGCTTCGACTCCGATGATCCACAAATTAGCTTGGCGGGACTACATAGAAAGAAACAATCAAATACGTAAGCATTTAGCTTAGTAAGTTTGCATGTAAAGCACATGTCATTAAGCTTGCTTAATAGTATCGTAATTTCAGCTCTAAAGCTTACTTACACATACTTGGTACTTACATATCTCATGATGCTCACTATACTCATTTTTGTAAAGTAAACATGATACCTGTGTCACTTGTTCACATTGATCAGCGTACTTAAAAAATAATCATTATGATCTCTAATTCTTCATTCATAACATGAGTAATATTTAATTCATTTTGATGCTAGCTTTGCTTTCTTAGCCCTCTTGTTACCTCATTATTAACCTTACTTGTTTACCCGATGAACTTCTACGAATACCCGAGGATACTAGATCTCTTCCCAATTAACATGCCACCAAAGCCATATCTTAGGCATGGTCTTACATGAAATTTCTTATCTTGGTTTCAAGGCCATGTCTTGACATGGACTTACATGAAGTCTTGCCCTTGATAACTTACTCAATGCCAAGCTTGCCTTGGACTTATATGATATCTTGATCAATGCCAAGCTTGCCTTGGACTTACATGATATCTTGATGAATGCCAAGCTTACTTTGGACTTACATGATATCTTAATCAATGCCAAGCTTGCCTTGGACTTACATGATATCTTGATCAATGCCAAGCTTGCCTTGGACTTACATGATATCTTGATCAATGCCAAGCTTGCCTTGGACTTACATGATATCTTAATCAATGCCAAGCTTGCCTTGAACTTACATTATATCTTGTGTGGTATATCGGGTGTCTTGGGGAATTCATATTCAACCAGGGCTTGCTCATATTTAATTTCTTTGTTCACAAAAATGATAGGCATTACAAAATAACAATGTATATTATACTAAGCAATTCAATGATAGTGATCATAAAGCTTAGACATCATACAAACTTACCTCGTTTTCAAAATGAGTTAGTTCTTCGATTTAGTCCACGACTTTATCCTTTCCACGATTGAGGTGAATTCTCATCTCCTGTTGCTCTATAATAGAAAATTAGCTCATTTTAATCATTTCATTAATATAAGCATCTCAATAGTCCTACTTAGGCAAAATTACAATTTTACCCTTAGATTTTGGCAAAATGACCGTTTTGTCCCTAGGCTCAAAAATTAATTCTAATCACATTTTTATCTTCAATAAGCCTAGGCAAACATTTAATGCTCCTAAAGCTATCATTAACAATCAATATTTCACATACTTACTACCAGGTTCATAACCTATTCATTAAGGTCCTATTTAGTGTCCTCATGCTAACACCCTTTTTAAAAGTTGTTCATCTAACAACTAAGACTCAAGTTCTTCCTTAAAATGCAGCAAACAACTAAAGTAGCTCTCATGGTAAAACTCTAAACCTTTCACAACATTGCACAATAGTCCCCTCATTTGAAAGCTTAAGCTTTAGGGATCTTAAAAGTACAATTATTTTCAAGAAAAGTTTAGTAGAACACTTACTTGAATGGATGAGAGTTTGCTAAAATTTTTGAAGGTTTCTACCCCTTATTTGCTACAAATTTTCGGTGGAGGATGATAGGAGAAAAAGATGATAACTTTTCTCTCCTTATTCTATTATTAAAAGTGAAATTAGTCCACCTACTACTACAAACTTTGACACTAATTGAAAATATTGTCTCCCATGCTCTCTTTTGGCCGATCAAGCCTCTTTCAAAGGCTAAATTGCCTTTTAAATACCCCCATTTAACAATCCATAACCATTTGGTACTCTTAGCATATAGAATGGAGCTTTCCCACTGTAACATCCTAAAATTTGAATTTTGATATGTTGCTTTAATTTGGTGCTTAACTAGTGAAATGATTCAATGTGTGTGTCTATAAAGTCTCGAGAAGGCTCAAAAATTATTTGGTTTTGGAATAATTTTTGGTAATGAGTACTTTAAATGAAGTGGAGCAAGTGACCTTTAAGCTTAAGGTAATTAAGAGGTAAAAGTTAGCATAAGATGAGCAAGTAGTAAAGAGGAGTTGGCATCATATGATTATCTTGAGGAAGAGGTTTGAATCCCTTGATGTGCATGTAAATTTTTATTAAATGTTTGCTCTTACCTAGTATGTGTCGGCCAAGCTCTATATTAGGTAGGTTGGACTTTTAGTTTTATGGCAAGGTGGCTAATGGATTAAGGTAAGAAGTGAAGTTATGGAAAAGAATCTTATGGAAAAGGCATGTAAGGGGGGACATAAGGCATGAAACAAGGGAGATGTTTTGGAAACTTTAGGGTGGCTAAATTTTGACTTTTTGGCCAGTGTACATGGACGGTTTTGGGCTAGAAGGGGTTGGCCGAATATTGAAAGGGATTAGGAGATAGTTGGTAAAATTCTTTAGCAAATTGTGCACCAATTTCCTTTCTCTCCAAAATCTCTCTCTCCCTAGCCGAATGTGTCTTGTGCATAGGTAAAATTTTGCTTTGGTTTTGGTTATTATTGACCAAATTGGTATTATTTTCTTTTCCTCTCAAGCTCTTTTCCTCTTTATGCCGAAACTATACAACCATTGAAGAGGGCATTTTTTTTCGTCTTATTCTTTTTCTTGCTTGGCCGATCGTACACAAATCTCAAAACTTCTTCTTTGTTCATTCTCCATCTTTGAAAATCGAAACATAAACATCTTATCTCCTACTTCTTTTCTTCTTTACTTTTACAAAAAACTCTCAAACATCTCTCTCCCTAATTTTTCACCATGGTTGAATGTCATTAAGCACCATCTCCTTCAATTTTCCTCCAGAACCGAACCTCCTACTTCACACATATTTCTTCTCAGTTATTCTTTATACTCACGTTTTGATCAATCGGTAAGAATTATCTTCATTGGTTTCTTTTAGTTCATTGTTTATTTTTGGGCAAATCCATAGGTTGGCTTAGGAGAGCCTTTTGATCGAAATAATCATTCTTTTTCTTAGACAAATCCTTTTCGTTGTTTTTTTAGTGAAAAAGTGGAGGGCCGTATCATCATCTCCTCGAAGCTATCTCGTAATCACTAGAACTCGGATCAAAACCTTAAAGGTAAGAGTTCTTCATGGTTTTCACAATCAACCTTATCTATTGAGAAGATTAAAGTATGGAAAGGAGTAATCGATTCTTGTATATAGGGATTTATTCATGGATCATTTAGAACCTTGTGGTAAGCTTATCTCTACCATTTTGTTAAGTCCATACTTTAGTATATTATCGATTTACTAAGGATCTAACAAATGGAAGCCCGTAGTGACGATTTGAAAGGGAAATCTAAAGGTGATTCCAAAAGGAGTGGTTTGGCGTTCACAACTCCTAGATTCAAACGAAGGTCCATTTCGACGATTTGAGATTTTCCACTAGGTTGTGGACCCTCATATGGTGAGAATCAACTATTCGAGGTTGTTCGTAGTTCAGAGCCTTTAGCGGTTCGGGGTTTTCCAATGGGTTGTGAATCATCAACTGGGGAAAAATGGCAAATCATAGTTATTCACGATTCTGAGGGTAAAAATCCTAGACCGTTTATCTTAGAATAAATTACTATAAGTGTTAATAATCTAATCAAGTGTTAAAAATATTCTAGGTGTTGTCGATCAAGAAAGTGTAGTGCTCACCGTAATCAGGTGTGTAATCTCACACCGTATTTCATGGGTTAGATAACTATATCGTATTAATCGCTTGATTAAATCACAAGTTAGTGAAATCGAGTAAAATGGCATATTTATCACTTTATTAGTAAAGACTTTGAAATCGGTGTTAAGACTATGAAAATTACAAAATTGCCCTCAATAGGCCAAATCGATAAAAGTGACTATATGGTCCAATTGTGATATTTGTTAAATAGGCCAATTGTGATATTTGTTAAATAGGCCAATTGTGATATTTGTTAAATAGGCCAATTGTGATATTTTATATGGGCTAATTGTGATATTTGTTAAATGGGCCAATTGTGATACTTGTTAAATGGGCCAAATGTGATATTTAACTTGTGATATTTGTTAAATGGGCCAAATGTGTTATTTGATAAATGGGCCAAATGTGTAACATGATAAATGGGCCAAATGAAAATGCATACTATATGTACATGATTTGCATGGGTTGAGATTTTGATGAAGAGAAGTTCTGGTAGCTTTGCTACATAATTCTGATGGCTTCATGCCCAGTTAAATATATGACTTTATGCCCAGTTTGATTTATGGCTTAAATGCCCAGTTTGGTGTGTTGGCGGGTGGGTGACTAAAGCTCCCCACAGTGTGTCTTTGGTTAATACGGTGGTGTGTAGCGGATAGAAATTAGGTTGGGATGGGAACTTGCATATCACATGCATAATATATGTTATTATTGTTATTATAAATGGGCTTAGGCCCAAATAATTACTTAATGAGATATTGGCTCAGTGGACTATGGCAAGTGGGTTACACATTGAGTTTTAAGTAACTCACCCGCTTACCTTACTCTTCTCGGTAATGATCGATGATGGAGGCTTGGCCGAGGACGACTCGATGGAGGCCATACTACTAATAATGGTTATTTGAACTTGGATTTCTTTTAAGTATTTTTAACTAATTTGATATTTTAAATTAAGTTGTAATAAGGCCTTTGGATTATTTTAACTTTATTGTTGGGATGGTTTATTTTTCTTAAATTGTTTTTAAAAGAAAATTTTTCGGAAAACTTAATTAAGGATTTCTAAAATCAATTAACAATGAATATTTTTATAAACATTTAAAAATATTTCAAAGATAGATATTCTCTCTAAAACCTCGATACCATTTTCAAAGGACCTAGTTCTTCCTTTCAAATTTTCAATATTGTTTACAAAAGCCATGGTTTCAAAAGATTAGTAGTTCAATTTTATCAATTTATCAAATCAAACTTGATTTTTTTTCTTTCTTGTTTTTAATGAAGCAACTTTTTAGTATGAATAAAAAGGATTAACATGTTTTACTCATGTGACATGCCAAATCCACTCGTAATGCATGGGCCAGGTTTGGGGTATTACATTTTATGGTATCAGAGCCCGGTTTAAAACTTGAGCTGTGATTTGGGTTCAAAAACATTTATGGTACAAAACTATTTTGAATTATGGAATTTATATTTTTAAAGGTAGTATGGCAGCACGAGTATCCGGCACCAAGTCAAGTAAGTGTATGTGAATTGAATAATTCTTATTATTGTGATATGACTATAGGAACACTCTAGAACTTTTAGTTTTAGGTGTTAAAACTATAGAGATTGAGACTATAGGATGCGTTTACGAAAATAACTCTACTTCTTATATCTCATAAAATATCGTTAATAAATATTGAAATAGTATACTGATTCATAAAACTCATAATTAGATTAAGCTGAAATACTCTAAATGAGCGCTAGAGGACATAGACGTGGTAGATGTGGCCGTGGTAGAGGCCGAGGTGATAGGGTTGCGTTTGAGCGTCGAGACATATACCAGAAATAGACGCACCTGCATCACCCGGGACTGAGACTGGTTCACATGACCATACGAGAGAGGATATTTCCTTGACTCAAGCAATGTTACGTGTCTTAGAAAGGGTTACTGGGGCTAAAACTGGGCCAACAACTCGTGGATCAATATCAAAACGACTTAAAGTAAGTGGTGCTGAGGTTTTTAAGAGTGTCTCAGGTGTAGTACCAACTGTAGCAGAATATTGGCTTGAAGTAGTGGAGTGGATCATGGATGATTTGGAGTGCACCACCGAAGCAAACTGAGAGGAGCTGTGTCCTTGTTGAGGGATGAGGTGTATCAATGGTGGCTTACTATTCGAGAAGGCACTCAGGCTGAACATGTTACTTGGGATTTCTTCAAGACTGAATTCCAAGGAAAGGATGTCGGGGCAAGTTATGTGGATGCCCGGAGGAAAGAATTCCTGAATCTAGCCTAAGGAAATAAGTCGGTGGTAGCTTACGAGGAGGAATTCTACGCTTAAGCCGTTATGCTCAAACAATAGTGCCAACCGATCATGAGCGCTGTGTACATTTTGAGGATGGGCTGAATGATGAGTTGCGGGTATTGATAGCTCCACAATAAGAAAGGACTTTTGCCAAGCTTGTGGAGAAAGCCAAAAAAGCTGAGGAGGCTAAACACTCCGTACGTCAGAACCGAGATAAAGGTAGAGGCAAGAGGGACTTTAGGTATTCGGGTTCCACTAAAAGTTTCCAGAAGAGGCCCAGGAATGATGAGCCAGCTCCAGCTAGAGCACCTGCTACTACTAATTAGATTCAATCGTGTGCTGACTATGAGAGACGACACCTAGGTGAATGCTGGAAACGAACTGGTGGGTGCTTCAAATGTGGTTCTAAGGACCATCAGCTTAAGAATTGTCCTCGAAGGACTTCCCCGACTCAAGAAGCTCGTAATCATGATGCACAGCCAGCTAGAGGCACTCAACAGCCACCAAGAGGCCGTGGGCCAGTTTGAGGTGGTAATGGCGGTGGTTGTGGTCAAGGTGCACCAGTAGAGGTAATGGTTCCAGAGGTAACGTAGAGGCGAGACAGCAAGGGTTAGTTTATGCGGTCAAACGTCGTGAGGATGGCAATGCACTGATGTGATAACTGGTACGTTCTTCATCTTTGATGTACCTGTTACTGCTTTGATAGATATCAGATCTACCCATTCCTATGTTGCTAGTGCTATATCTAGAAACCTAAACATTAGATCTGAGATTACTGATAGAAAGATGACGGTAATTAGTCCTTTAGGATGGTCAGTGATAGTGGATAAATTGTTTAGAGACGTGCCCTTGGAAATTCAAAAAAAATATTTTTGGCTGATTTGATGGAATTGCCTTTCAATGAGTTCAATCTTATTTTGGGCATGGATTGGTTGGCAAAGCACCGTGCGCATTTGGATAGTGCTGTAAAGTGGTTGTCGATAAGGACTTTGGAAGATAAGGAAGTGGTAATGATAGGCGAACGGAGAAACTATTTAGCCAATGTGATATCTGCTTTAAAAGCAGAAAGGTTGGTGTGAAAAGGGTATAGAGCTTTCCTAGCCTTCATTTGTGCTTTGGATGTTAAGGAATTATCGGTGGAAGGTGTTAGAACAGTGAAAGAATATTTAGATGTCTTTCCCGAGGAACTTTCGGGTTTACCTCCAGACCGAGAAGTAGAGTTTGGCATTGAGCTTTTTCCTGGAATGGCTCTGGTGTCCATTGCTCCTTATAGAATGGTGCCGAATAAGTTAGCGGAGCTTAAGGCTCAAATTCAAGAATTATTGGATTGGGGATTCATTCGACCGAGTGTGTCTCCGTGGGGAGCGTCGGTCTTGTTTGTCAAGAAGAAGGATGGGTCGATGTGTATGTGTATTGATTATAGGCAGTTGAATAAATTGACGATCAAGAATAGGTATCCGTTGCCGAAAATAGATGACCTGTTTGATCAATTGAGAGGAGCTTCAGTTTTCTCCAAGATAGATTTGAGATCGGGTTATCATCAACTCAAGGTTTAGGAGGCGAATATTCATAAGACGGTATTTCAAACTCGTTATGGACATTATGAGTTTCTGGTGATGCCGTTTGGATTGACCAATGCACCAGCTGCATTTATGGACATGATGAACCGAGTCTTTCAACCTTACCTAGATCGGTTCGTGGTGGTGTTCATAGATGATATCTTAGTATACTTAAGGAATGAAGAAGAGCATGACTCACATCTGCATATAGTATTACAAATATTACGAGAAAAGTAACTTTATGCTAAATTCAGTAAGTGTGAATTTTGGCTGAAAGAAGTGACTTTCTTAGGACATGTTGTGTCGGCCGAAGGAATTAGAGTTGATCCTCTGAAGGTAGAGGCTGTGTTGAATTAAAAGCCACCGAAGTTAGTGGTTGAGAGTCAGAGTTTCCTAGGGTCAGCTGGTTATTATAGGCATTTTGTTGAGGGGTTTTCGTTGATTGCTGCAACCCTAACTAAACTGTTGCGAAAGGGAGTACCGTTTGTGTGGGCAAAGAAACAACAAGAAAGTTTTGAGAAATTGAAGAAGATCCTGATGGAAGCTCTCGTACTGATTCAACCTGAGGCCAAAAAAGAGTTTATTATTTACTACGATGCGTCACACACGGGCTTGGAATGTGTGTTGATGTAAGATGGTAAAGTAGTGGCTTATGCATCTCGTCAATTAAGGCCGCACGAAGTCAATTATCCTACCCATGATTTGGAGTTGGCTGCGGTGGTTTTTGCTTTGAAGATTTGGAGGCACTACCTATACGGTGAGAAGTCGATCATTTATACGGATCATAAAAGTTTGAAGTACCTCCTTACCCAAAAGGAGTTGAACTTAAGATAACGGAGATGGATAGAGCTGTTGAAGGATTATGACTTCTCAATCGAGTATCATCCTGGAAAGGCTAACGTGGTGGCGGACGCATTGAGTCGTAAGGTGATATCAGAGTTAAAAGCAATGTTTGCTCATCTTAGTTGTATGAAGATGGCAGTTTGCTAGCAGAACTTCAGGTGAAGCCTATGTGGTTAGAACAGATCAAGGAGAAGCAGTTATCAGATGAAAAGTTGGGTCCCTTAATTCAACAAGTTGAAAATGGTGTAATAGGGGATTTTGGATTGAATAAGGATGGAGTACTGTGTTTTCACGGGAGAATTTGTATGCCCAAGGATTTGGATTTGAGGCTAATGATTCTGCGAGAGGTGCATAGTAGCCCCAATGTTATGCACCCCGGAGGAAATAAGATGTATCGAGACCTTCGTGATCAGTATTGGTGGCCAAGGTTAAAGCGGGAAGTTATTGAATATGTGAGTAAGTGCTTGACTTGCCAACAAGTGAAGGCGGAACATCAATTGCTGTTGGGATTACTACAACCAGTAAAGATTCCATTATGGAAATGGGAACGGATAACGATGGATTTTGTTAGTGGGTTACCCTTATTGCCTACTAAGAAAGATTTCGTCTGGGTAATAGTGGATCGATTGACGAAGATAGCCCATTTTCTACCTGTTCGAATGGATTTCTCAAAGCAAAAGTTGGCTAAGTTGTATGTAGCAGAAATCGTGAGGTTACATGGGGTACCAGTGTCTATTATTTCGGACAGGGACCCTAGGTTTACATCTCGATTTTGGAAAGCTTTGCATGAAGCTTTGGGAACAAAGTTAAATTTCAGCACAGCTTTTCATCCTCAGTCAGATGGTCAGTCGTAAAGAGTAATCCAGATTTTGGAAGACATGTTAAGGGGTTGTGTGATTGACTTTAGAGGTAGTTGGGAGGATTTTCTACTGTTGGCAGAATTTACGTATAACAACAGTTATCAATCCAGTATCCAAATGGCACCCTATAAAGCGTTATATGGTCGTAGGTGTCGTATCCCTACTTGTTGGACTGAATTGGGAGAATGGTAATTATTGGGTCCTAAACTGATATCTAAGATGGAAGAAAAAGTAAAGGTGATTCGAGCGCAGTTAAAGGAAGCTTCGGATAGAAAAAAGTCGTATGCAGATCTGAAGCGTAAAGATATTGAGTTCGCGATAGGAGATCAGGTTTTTCTCAAGGTCTCACCTTGGAAGAAAATTTTTAGATTTGGAAAGAAGGGCAAGTTAAGCCCTAGGTTCAATGGACCGTACCTTGTGTTGAGGCATGTAGGACCAGTGGCTTATCAGCTTGAATTACCTCCGGAGTTGAGTCAGATTCATAGTGTTTTCCATGTTTCTATGTTGAGGTGTTATCGATTGGACCTGACTCACATAGTATCGGTTGAGGAAGTTGAGTTAAGACCTGACTTACGTTCGAGGAAGAACCAGTGAAAATTTTAGATCAAGATCTTAAAGTGCTGAGAAAGAAGTCAGTACCGTTAGTAAAGGTTCTTTGGCGTAATCAAGGAGCGGAGGAAGCTACGTGGGAGCCTGAGGACACTATTCGAGCAATATCCTCACCTCTTTTAACCAGGTAAATTTTGAGGATGAAATTTCTTTAAGGGGGTAGAATTGTAACATCCTAAAATTTAAATTTTGATATGTTGCTTTAATTTGGTGCTTAACTAGTGAAATGATTTAATGTGTGTGTCTATATAGTCTCGAGAAGGCTCGGGAATTATTTGGTTTTGGAATAATTTTTGGTAATTAGTACTTTAAATGAAGTGGAATAAGTGACCTTTAAGCTTAAGGCAATTAAGAGGTAAAAGTTAGCATAAGATGAGCAAGTAGTAAAAAAGAGTTGGCGCCACCTGATTATCTTGAGGGAAGAGGTTCGAATCCCTTGATGTGCATGTAAATTTTTATTAAATTTTTGCTCTTCCCTAGCATGTGTCGGCCAAGCTCTATTTTAGGTAGGTTGGACTTTTAGTTTTATAGGAAGGTGGCTAATGGATTAAGGCAAGAAGTGAAGTTGAGGAAAAGAATCTTATGGAAAAGGCATGTAAGGGGGGACATAAGGCATGAAACAAGGGAGATGTTTTGGAAACTTTGGGGTGGCTAAATTTTGACTTTATGGCCAATGTACATGGACGGTTTTGGGGCTAGAAGGGGTTGGTTGAATATTGAAAGGGATTAAAAGATAGTTGGTAAAATTCTTTAGCAAATTGTGCACCAATTTCCTTTCTCTCCAAAATCTCTCTCTCCCTAGCCGAATGCGTCTTGTGCATAGGTAAAATTTTGCTTTGGTTTTGGTTATTATTGACCAAATTGGTATTATTTTCTTTTCCTCTCAAATTTTTTCCTCTTTTGCGAAACTATACAACCATTGAAGGGGCATTTTCTTTCATCTTATTCTTTTCTTGCTTGGCGATTGTACACAAATCTCAAAACTTCTTCTTTGTTCATTCTCCATCTTTGAAAACCAAAACATAAACATCTTATCTCCTACTTCTTTTCTTCTTTACTTTTATAAAAACCTCTCAAACATCTCTCTCCCTAATTCTTCACCATGGCTGAATGTCATTAAGCACCACCTCCTTCAATTTTCCTCCATAGCCGAACCTCCTACTTTACACATATTTCTTCTCAATCATTCTTTATACTCACGTTTTGATCAATCGGTAAGAATTCTCTTCATTGGTTTTCTTTTAGTTATTTTTTTTATTTTTGGCCGAATCCATAGGTTGGCTTAGGAGAGCCTTTTGATCGAAATAATCGTTCTTTTTCTTAGACAAATCATTTTCGTTGTTTTTTTAGTAAAATAGTGGAGGGCCGTATCATCATCTCCTCGAATCTATCTCGTAATCACTAGAACTCGGATCAAAACCTTCAAGGTAAGAGTTCTTCACGGTTTTCACAATCATCCTTATTTATTAAGAAGATTAACAGTATGGAAAGGAGTAATCGATTCTTGTATATAGGGATTTATTCGTGGATCATTCGGAACCTCGTGGTAAGCTTATCTTTACCATTTTGTTAAGTCCATACTTTAGTACATTATCGATTTACGAAGGATCTAGCAAATGGAAGCCCGCAGTGACGATTTGAAAGGGAAATCTAAAGGTGATTCCAAAAGGAGTGGTTTGGCGTTCACAACTCCTAGATTCAAACGAAGGTCCGTTTTGGCGATCTGGTATTTTCCACCAAGTTGTGGACCATCATCTGGTGAGAATCAACTATTCGAGGTTGTTCGTAGTTCGGAGCCTTTAGCGGTTCGGGGTTTTCAAACGGGTTGTGAACCATCAACTGGGGAAAACTAACAAAATCATAGTTATTCGCGATTCCAAGGGTAAAAATCCTAGACTGTTTGTCTTAGAATAAATTACTATAAGTGTTAATGATCTAATCAAGTGTTAAAAATATTCTAGGTGTTGTCGATCAAGAAAGTGTAGTGCTCACCGTACTCAGGTGTGTAATCTCACACTGTATTTCATGGGTTAGATAACTATATCGTTTTAATCACTTGATTAAATCACAAGTTAGTGAAATTGAGTAAAATGGCATATTTATCACTTTAGTAGTAAAGACTTTGAAATCGGTGTTAAGACTATGAAAATTATGAAATTGCCCACAATAGGCCAAATCGATAAAAGTGACTATATAGGCCAATTGTGATATTTGTTAAATGGGCCAATTGTGATATTTTTAAATGGGCCAATTGTGATATTTGTTAAATGGGCCAATTGTGATACTTGTTAAATGGGCCAAATGTGATATTTGTTAAATGGGCCAATTGTGATATTTGTTAAATGGGCCAAATGTGTTATTTGATAAATGGGCCAAATGTGGAATATGATAAATGGGCCAAATGAAAATGCCTACTATATGTACATGATTTGCATGGGTTGGGATTTTGATGAAGAGATGTTCTGGTAGCTTTTCTAATGGCTTCATGCCTAGTTAAATATATGGCTTCATGCCCAGTTAAATATATGGCTTTATGCCCAGTTTGATTTATGGCTTAAATGCCCAGTTTAGTGTGTTGGCGAGGTGGGTGACTAAAGCTCCCCACAGGTGTGCTGGTTGGTACGGGTAGTGTGTAGCGGATGGAAATTAGGTTGGGATGGGAACTTGCGTATCACAAGCATAATATATGTTATTATTGTTATTGTAAATGGGCTTAGACCTAAATAATTACTTAATGAGATATTGGCCCAGTGGACTATCGCAAGTGGGTTACACACTGAGTTTTAGTAACTCACCCCGTTTACCTTACTCTTTTCAGGTAATGATCAGTGATAGAAGCTTGGGCCGAGGACGACTCAGTGGAGGCCATACTACGAATAATGGTTATTTGAACTTCGGATTTCTTTTAAGTATTTTTAAGTAATTTGATATTTTAAATTAAGTTGTAATAAGGCCTTTGGATTATTTTAACTTTATTGTTGGGATGGTTTATTTTTCTTAAATTGTTTTTAAAAGAAAAATTTTGAAAAACTTAATTAAGGATTTCTAAAATCAATTAACAATGAATATTTTTATAAACATTTAGAAATATTTCAAAGATAGATATTCTCTCTCAAAACCTCGATACCATTTTCAAAGGACCAAGTTCTTCCTTTCAAATTTTCAATATCGTTTACAAAAGCCATGGTTTCAAAAGATTAGTAGTTCAATTTTATCAATTTATCAAATCAAACTTGATTTTTTTTTCTTTCTTGTTTTTAATGAAGCAACTTTTTAGTACGAATAAAAAGGATTAACATGTTTTACTCATGTGAAATGCCAAATCCACTCGTAACACATGGGCTGGGTTTGGGGTGTTACACGCACTTTATGCGATTTAGTCTTTTTCGCAAATTAAACACATAAACGTTAAAATTAAAATTCCAAAATTTTAATGCTCATATGCTATCATGCTCTAACTCATAATATATCATGAAAATAATTTCTCCGATCTCGAAATAGTGATCCCGAGATCACTATTCTGACTAGCACCTAATTCGGGCTGTTACATAGGTACCTCTACCTTGCAAAATAGAACTTTCACACTTTGTGCGATTTAGTCCTTTTCACAATTAAGCATGCTATCGTTAAAATTAAAACACCAGAATTTCTAAATATCCTTATATTAATTCTATAACACATAAAACGAAATCGAAATAATTTTCCTTGACCTCAACTTAGTGGTCTCAAAACCACTATTTCGACTAGCCCCTAAATCGGGCTATTACAACTCTCCCCCTTTAGAGATTTTCACCCTTGAAAATCTTACCAGTAAAGAGGTTTGGATATTGCTCTCTTATAGATTCTTCCAATTCCCACGTAGATTCTTCTACTCCGTGCTTTTGCCATAACACTTTTACTAAGGCTATGTCTTTATTCCTCAACTGTTTTACCTCACGAGCCAAAATTTTAATCGGTTCCTCTTCATATGTCATATCGGTCGTATCTCAATTTCTGTTAGAGGAATCCCATGCGAAGGATCAAAGCGATAATGCCTCAACATCGATACATGAAACACATTGTGTATTTTCTCTAACTCTATCGGCAAGGCCAACCGGTAGGCTACTAGCCCAATTCTATCGATAATCTCATACAATCCTATGAATCGCGGACTCAATTTCCCCTTTCACCAAATCTCAATATTTTCTTCCATGGAGATACTTTTAGAAATACTTTATCTCCTACTTTAAACTTGTTTTACTTTCTTTTCAGATCCGCATACGACTTTTGTCGATCTGAAGCAGCTTTCAGACTATCCCGAATTACCTTCACCTTTTCTTTAGTCTCTTTAACCAGATCGACCCCATGGATTTGCTTTTCACTAAGCTCGATCCAATACAAAGGAGTTCGACAATTACGACCATACAAGGCTTCATACGGTGCCATTCGTACACTCAACTAATAACTGTTGTTGTAAGTGAATTCGATCAAGGGTAGGTATCTTTCCCAACTACCTTCGAACTCTAGCGCACAGCATCGGAGCATATCTTCAAGAACTTGGATTACTCTCTCAGACTGACCATCATTTTGAGGATGGAATGCAGTACTAAAATTTAACCTTGTACCTAAGGCCTCTTGTAACTTCTTCCAAAACCTCAAAGTAAATCTCGGATCTCTATCCGAGATAATGGATACATGCACTCCATGTAATCTTACCAATTCCGCAATATACAACTCAGCCAACTTATCTAGTGAATAATCAACACGCACTGGTATAAAGTGAGTCGACTTCGTTAATCTATCAACGACAACCCACACAAGATCTTTCCTTTTCGAAGTCATAGGCAACCCTGTCAAAAAATCCATGGTGATCCAATCCCTCTTCCACTCAGGAACCATCACCTACTGAAGTAATCCTGAAGGCACTTGATGCTCAGCTTTCACTTGTTGACAAATTAAACATCTTGTTACAAACTCAGAGATGTTCCTTTTCATTCCCAGCTACTAATAAAATTTCTTCATGTCATTGTACATTTTCGTACTACCCGGATGCACTGACAAATAAGTACTATATGCTTCATTCAATATCTTTCGAATTAACTCATTATCCTTAGGTACACAAATTCTATCATGAAACATTAAACAAATATCTGAACTCATCCAAAAAATAGAATCATCTCCCGATTCACACCTAGCTCTCTTAGCTTACATCTTCTTATCATTCTTTTGAGCTTCACATATCTGTTGAATAAATAGTGGCCTAGCCCTCACCTAATTAATATAGCACCATCTTTAGACCATGCTAAGCTAGTGTTCATAGCTCCCAAGGCATACAAGGATTTCCTACTTAGGGCTTCGCAACCACATTCACTTTTCCCGGATGGTAATAGATTACTTGCTCATAGTCCTTCAACAATTCGAGCCATCGTCGTTGTCGCAAATTTAATTTCTTTTGATCCATCAAGTACTTCAAGCTCTTATGGTCTGTGAAGATTCGACACTTCTCACCATATAAATAATGTCGCCAAATTTTTAACGTGAAAATAATCGTAGCCAACTCTAAGTCACGAGTCAAATAATTCTTCTCATGTAGTTTGAGCTGCCTTGAGATGTAGGCGACTACCTTACCCTCTTGCATCAACACACAACCGAGGCCGTTAAACGACGCATCACTGTAGACCACAAACTCTTTCCCTGACTCATGTTGCACCAAAATCGATGCCTCAATTAACAATGTTTTCAATCTCTCGAAACCCTGTTGCTATTTTTCAATCCATTCAAACTTAACATCTTTGTGCAAAAGTTTCATCATTGGGGTAGCAATAAAGGAAAATCCCTTCACAAATCGTCTGTAATACCCCGCTAAACCCAAAAAGCTTCTGACTTTTGATACGTTTCTCGGCAATTTCCACTCCACAATAGCCGAGATCTTACCCGGTTCAACTCTAATACCCTCGCCCGACACAATGTGTCCTAGGAATCCAACCTCTCTGAGCCAAAACTCACTCTTACTAAACTTAGCATATAACTGCTTGTCTCTTAAAGTCTGTAAGACAATTCTCAGATGCTCTGCATGTTCACTTTCATCCCGAGAATAAATCAATATGTCATCAATGAAGACATCCAAAAACTTATCTAAATACAGTCAGAAGACACAGTTCATTAAATCCATTAAAATTGCAGGAGCATTCGTTAAATCGAACGGCATGACCATAAATTCGTAATGGCCGTACCTCATCCGAAATGCAATTTTTGACACATCTCGCTCCTTAACCCTTAACTGGTAATAGTTAGACCTTAGGTCTATCTTGGAGAATACCGTAGATCCTTTCAGTTGATCAAATAGATCATCTATCCTTGGTAAAGGATACTTATTTTTCACTGTCATCTTGTTGAGTTGTGGGTAGTCTATACACAGCCTCATCGACCCATCTTTCTTCTTTAAAAATAGTACCAGAACACCCCACAGTGAATAGCTCAGTCTTGCAAGACCCTTGTCCGTTAATTTTGCAACTGAACCTTCAGTTCTTTCAACTCTAATGGTGTCATCCTATACGCAAACCAAAATAGGTGCCATTCCCCGAACTAATTCAATCCCAAACTCGACCTCTCTAACTGGAGGTAATCCGGGTAATTCTTCCGAAAATACATCCGGATACTCATATACAACCGACACTAGTTTAATCTTGGCTTCAAACTTTTAAGTATTCAGTACAAAAGCGAGATAGGACTCACATCCTTTTCTCAAATATTTCCAAGCCACCAAAGAAGAAATCAACACCGGTACACTATTTGACCCACCTGATTCAACCCGAATAACATCTCCATTTTACATTTCAATTCAATAAATTTACTACCGCAGTTCACTAAAAAACTATGGGTATTCAACCAATCCATACCAAGAATTAAATCAAATTCATCAAATGGCAACAACATAAGGTTTGACGGAAAACAATGACCCCTAATTGTCAGAGGACAATTCTTACACACCTTGTCAACTAACACATGTTTACCTAACGGGTTTGACACCTTTACAGCTAATTTCGTAGACTCAACAGTCATACTCAAACTAGATGCCAATCTTATACAAATATAAGAATGGGTAGACCCCAGATCAATCAAAACAATAACAAAGGTGTCAAGAAGAGAGAAAGTACCCATTATTACATCTGGCGATGATGCCTCCTCATGAACGCGAATGGTATATGTCCTTGCAGGTGTCCAACCCTCTGGCCTCAAAGCAGAGTCTCGTGACGCAACTATACCACTAGTCCCACCTCCCGGGTTCCTTTGTAGCCCACCCCTAGAGGTTACACTGCTTGATCTTATCTCTTGTTTCCTCTCCTTATCATCCCTCTCAGAGCAGTTTCAAATGAAATGGTCGGGGGAACCACACTTATAATAATTTTGATTATTTCCCCAACACTTCCCAGTGTGATGTCTGCCATAACTCGGGCATTCCGGTTTGGACTTTGAATTGCCCACACTTATCATTGAGGATGCTTGAACTCTTGTACCCGAGTACGTGTTGCTTCACTCTCTTTATGAAAACCCAACTGATACAGTCGTCCGAGGGTTCACTTCTTTGGATCTCTTCAACTGTACTTGGTAGGATTTGCTCATCGACTTTTTCTTTGCATCCCGGGCCTCACTCATGACCTTCCTTTTTTCCTTACTCAATTCTTCGGCCTTACTAGCCCTATCTACCAATACTAAAAATTCTTTTAGTTCTAAAATCCGACTAAAAGTCTGATATCCACATTCAGCCCATCTTCAAATATCTTGCATAAAATGGCTTCTGTAGACACGCACTCTTGCGCGTATTTACTGAGCCTAATAAATTCACGCTCATATTCCGTCACAGTCATTTTTCCTTGCTTTGGCTCAAGGAACTCTTTCCATTTCTAGTCCACGAACGTCTGACTTATATACTTCTTTCGAAACTCTTCCAAAAAGAAGTCCCACGTCACCCTCTCCTTTGGAACCACTGATGTCAACGTTGTCCACCAATGGTATGCCAAGTCCCTCAACAAGGACACGACACATTTTAAGCTCTCCTCAGGTGTACAGGAGAGTTCATGGAATACTCTCATCGAGTTCTCAAGCCAGAACTCTGGCCTCTCAGGATCATCATCTATATTAGCTCGAAATTCCTCAGCCCCTTGCTTCTGAATTTTGTCTACCGGAGGCTTAGTTGTCTTTATTAATTCTATACCTTGAGGAGCCACAAGAACTGGCTGAGGTATAGGAGGGGGTGGAAGAGGTTGAGCATTAGGGTTTGCTCGCATATACTCTGTGTACCAGTTACTCATCATTTAGAGAAAAGCTTCCGAGCCTCTTCTCCTTAACCCCTAGTCTCGGGTCCACTCTGCACAGGCATGGTCCCTTGTGCGGGAGCCGATGCATTACTAGCTGTGTCATCAGCATCTGATTGATCGGGATCCATATACTACATAAAAACAAATTTTAGGATCATTAGAGGCCACCACACTATCATTATATACTTATGGCATGTATAGCTAGACTCTCACACACGCTACGATAGTTTGAGAATCGACTAAACCATAGATCTGATACCACTAAATGTAACACCCCTTTCTTGTATTCTACACTTAACCGAGTACGAGGCATTACCATACTTAACTCTCACAATTATACAACTTTGGGCTGTCAAACTCATTACAAAATAAAATTTTTCCATTCGTATGTCTATCATCCTTATAATTGGTTCAATCGGAAACTTTTTTGCTTCTTGAAAAATTTTGCCTAAACAGGGGCCACATGCCCGTGTTATCCAAGGGACACGCCCTTGTGTCTTTAAGACATACCCGTGTCTTTCACCCATGGTCAAAACTAACTAATTTCACACGGCCTTGACACGCTCGTGGCTCTGGCCCGTATGCCAAACCTTGACATTTTGACTTATCCGCACGGCCTATACACACAACTGTGTGCTTCAGCCGTGTGCCAATTCAACTTCCAAGTGCAAGGTACAGACTTTACACGGCTTGGACACCCGCCCGTGGAGCTGACTGTGTGTCACACACGACCTAGGCACACGCCCGTGTGTCTACCCATGTGGACAAGAACAAGGCTATTTTGCCAAGCTCTTTGCACCCTCTAGTTCACACCACATGAATCCGTTCATCATATCAATAAACAAACAATCCATGATTCACAAAATGAATTTCCATGAATAACTTCATATTTTCATAAATGACAAGGTGAGCCATCAATCGTGGAAAAATACAATATAGTTATCTTAAAAAGGGGCCAACACACTTTTGGTCAAAATAACAAAATAATCTAGCTAATCTAGCCTCTATACATGCCATATACAAAATCACTAAGTCTAGATATATCGAATTGAGCTGATAGTGTGGGCACTCTTCTGGTTATTGGCGTATCCCTACTCGGCTCTCAAACTCCATAAAACAAAGGAAAGGAAGGGAGTAAGCTTTAAGCTTAGTAAGTTTACCTGAAAATAGTTAGCATTATAGTGTGTACTAACAACATATGTAGCATTGCATACCAAGCAAGAATAATCTACATTCTTAGTTATGCTTATTCATTTCTGCCCTTACCACTATCCAACTACATCACAAGCTTAGTAGTCACATTCATTAACATATAAACCTACACTTAGCACCACAAAAACCACACAATACAACACATTATAATTCTCTCAATAAGTCATTTGTACTACTTATCACTCGGTGGTTTTGCACTTAGCCCACCATCAATCTTTAATAGGGTGGTATCGCACAAAGCCCACCAAATAATAAATAAGCAATGTTATCGAACACAGCCCATCATTGTTACGTAATAATGTGGTATCGCATTCAGCCCATCGTTAAGTGTTGTCGTTACATATTCACAAATCTATCTCATAATTCATATAACAATTGTTTAATTACTACCACATTCAATCCACTTGAACCATACAGGTTCTCAACCAAGCTATCACTAGTTAACAGCAACAATGTGTATATAAAAATGCATTGTTTACACATAAACTTACCTCGGTGCAAAACGTATCGATTTGCGATTTACTCCGTAACCTTGCCTTTTCCTCGGTTAAGGTTAATTCCGCGTTTTTCTTGATCTATAACAATAAAATTCATTCATTTAATTCTTTTTTTATGATCATAATGCATCAAAATTTATATTTAGTCAAAAATAACCATTTTGCCCTTGTATTAAGGTAAAATTACGATTTTGCCCCTAGGCTCATAAATAATTTTTCATCATATTTTCTCAATAAAAAAGCCTAGCTAAACATTTATTCCTCTTGCATCTACTCACCATTCCAACTATTTCATGCATTTATGACAAATTAAATCTTTGCATTCAAGTCCTATTTATGTGTTTTCATGCTAACACCTTTCACAAAAGTTGTTTCTCATCTTCCTAACAATCATTTTGTTTCATAAAAGCTCAGATGACAACATAACTACTCTCATGGCAAGTCCCTAGACTTTCAACTATATCTCAAATTAGTCCCCTCATTAGCTAGCTTAAGCTTTGGGGACTCCGAAAACACAAAAATTATCAGTTAACACCACCAAAAATCACTTACTTGGGTGAGGACAAGTTGCTGAAATTTCAAAGCTTTCCAAACCCCTCTTGAATATAAAAATTGGTGGATGAAGAAGAGAAGAGAAAAAGATAATAGCCTTCCTTTACTTTATCATATTTTATTCACTTAGTAACCAACTTTTACCAAACATTTAATGCCCATAACCCCTATCCTATATGGCTGGCCAACACATCCCAATTAGCCTAATTGAACTTTAAAGACCTTCAATTTAACATTCTATAGCTATTAGGTACTTCTACCTTGCAAAATAGAACTTTTGAACTTTATGCGATTTAGTCCTTTTTTTACAATTAAGCATGTTATCGTTAAAATTAAAACACTAGAATTTCTACATAGCCTTATATTAATGCTATAACACATAAAATAAAATCAAAATAATTTTCCTTGACCTCGGTTTTGTGGTCCCAAAACCACTTTTTCGACTAGCCCCTAAATCGAGCTGTTACACTATATGCAAATGGTCATTTTGATGTGAAAATTTTGAATGAAGAAATGGCTTAATAATGGTTGATACTAGGTAGCTATCTTATCTCTATTTTATGATTAAGAAGTGACATTATAGCTTTGTTTTGATTGATATTGTTTTGGTATAAATGAGGTGCCTTTGAATGGCATATTGGTCTGGAGAATTAGGTTGATTGAATTGGTATGTTTATGAGTGTTTGAAATGTGTTTAGGTCCATTAAATGTATGCACAAATGAAGTAGCTTGTTGGGCAAGGTTTGGCCTTGAAATAGCTTATTTTAGGGGCTAATTATGGAGCACATGGCTTAGGATATGGCCTGGCCACATGGCCGTGTGTCACTTTTTATTTTAGGTGGAGGTTTCACACTATCTGGCACATGATCTGAGACATGGTCGTGTGTAACAAGTTAGTGAGTTACACGATCTGGCACACGACCTACGAGACGACCATGTGGCCCTATTTCAAATATACACATGGGCGGACACACCGGTTGAGACATGGCCATGTGACCTACTTCGATTGTCTACAGTCTGGGCCTTGCCATACGATCGTGTGACCCCTGTTTTCAAATTTTCATGTTTTCCCATAATTTTTTATTTATTTTAAATTGATTTTGATTGTTTCTAAATTATTTTTATGGTCCCCAAATGTGTATTATTTTCGTGATTAAATTGAGTAATTAGAAATTAATTTGTCATTTGAATTATTATTTTGCATTAAAGTTAAATGTTTTATTTTGTACCGTAACACTTTGTAACCCTAATCTGGTGGTGGAGATGAGTTAGGGGTGTTACAAACTATTACTGGTGATGTAGTCATCGTTTCTTCTTCCTTGTCAGATGATATTGTTACTAGACTTTGGCATATGCATCTAAGGCATGTTGTGAGAACGACATGGCAGAATTGAGCAAAAGAGGACTTATTGATGAACAAGGCATTAGCAAACTAAAATTTTGTGGGCACTGCTTTTTTAGGAAGCAAAAGAGAGATCGATTCACCAGAGGAATCCATAACACAAAGGGAATGTTAGATTATATTCATTTTGATCTTTGGACCATCTAGAGTGCCTTCGAGGGGTGGCGCTAATTATATGCTAATGATCATTGATGTTTTTTTAGAAAATTTTGGGCATTTTTCCTGAAGTAGAAAAATGATGTATTTTACACATTTAAGGCTTGGGAAACTATTATCGAGAAGAAGGCAAGAAAACAAATCAAACACCTCTTCATAGACAATGGCTAGAAATTATGTTTTGATGAGTTTAATGAATTGTGAAAATTAGAAGAGATTATTAGACACTTGATAGTTCATCATACTCCACAGTAAAACGGCATTGCAGAATGGATGAATAGAACAACCATGGAAAAGGTTCAAAGTATATTGTCATATGCTTATTTACTGAAGTCATTTTGGGCTGAAGCAGCCTTTACTGCATGTTCTTTATTAACCAGTCTCCGTCTGTTGCTATTGAGAAAAATATTCTATAGAAGGTATGGTTTGGTAGTCCTGCTAATTATTCTGACTTGAAGATATTTGGGTGTCATGTGTATGCTCATGTTGATAATGGAAAATTGAAACCTAGATCCATTAGATGTGTTTATATTGGTTATAAGGATGTTGTTAAATGGTATAAGTTATGATTTCTTGAAAATAGAAAAGTTATGATTAGCAGAGAATGTTATTTTTGATGAAACTGCTATGCTGCCTAACTTATCTCTTAAAGACTCTTCCAAAGACCAGAAACTTCAAACACACACATAAAGCAAGTGGAGCTTCAGATTGATGTAAGATCTACAACAAAGTCTTCTCCTCAATTTAGTATAGAAACTTAGAGTAGAGTTGCTTCTTCACCATAATATTTTATTGCCAAAAACAGACATAGAAAAGAAATTAAACCTCCAAAGAGGTACGCTGAGGCTGATCTAGTTACTTATGCTTTAAACATGGCTGAATATATAGATGCAAATCAAGAGCGATCTACTTATTTCGGGGTAGCTAGCTGTGAAGATTCAAGAAAGTAGATGTTTTCCATGCAAAAAGAAATGGAATCTCTCTATAAGAATAGAACATGAGACCTAGTGAAGCTTCTTAAGGGTAAAAAGATGGTTCATTGTAAATGGGCATTTAAAAAGAAAGAAGAGACTCCAAGAGTTGAAGGACCCAGATATAAAGTAAGGCTGGTTGCAAAAGGTTACAGTTTGATTCCATGTGTAGATTTTACAGATGTGTTTTCTCTTGTTGTGAAGCATAATTCGATTCAAGCCTTGCTTGGTATTGTGGCCATGTATGATTTGGAGCTTGAGCAATTACATGTAAAAACAACGTTCTTGTATAGAGAACTTGAGGAAGATATTTACATGCTACAATCAGAGGGTTTTATAGTTTCAAAAAAATAGGACTATGTTTGCTTACTGAAAAAGTCCCTTTATGGCTTGAAATAGTCACCAAGATATTGATACAAGAGGTTGGATTCTTTTATAACTACTCATGATTTCAAAAGAAGCAGCTTTGAAAATTATGTTTATTTTAAGAAAAAAGTGATGGTTCTTTTGATCTACTCCTTTAATTGATGACATGTTGATAGCAGCCAAAGGTAAAGGAGAGATAAAAAAGGTCAAAGCCCAACTTAGTAAAGAATTTGAGATGAAAGATTTGAGAGTAACAAAGAAGATACTTGGGATGAAAATTCTCAGAGATAGAAAAGCATGTAAATTGTACCTAAGCTAGAAAGGGTACATTGAGAAAGTTCTTTATAGGTTCAATATGAAAAGAGCCAAGCCTGTCATTACTCCATTGGCAGCTCACTTCAGACTTTCATCGGCTTTGCCTCCATAATCAAATGATGAGATTGACTACATATCATGTGTTCCATATTCTAGTGCAGTGGGATCTCTCATGTATGCTATGGTTTGCTCACGTCCATATTTATTATATGCTGTTAGTGTAGTTAGTAGATACATGGTGAATCTCAATAAAGAACATTGGAAAATAGTTTAGTGGATTTTCTATACTTACGAGGAACTACTGATGTTTGCTTATAGTTTGGAAAAACTAGAGACGGTGTCATTGGGTATGTTGATCCTGATTTTTCTGGAGGCCTTGATAAAAGAAGATCTATCATAGGATATGTCTTCACTATTGAGGGTTGTGCAATCAATCGGAAAGACACTTTACAGACTACAGTTGCTTTGTCTATTACTGAAGCCGAGTAGATGGTGATTACTAGGGCTTGTAGAGAAGTTATTTGGTTAAAGAGACTTTTTGTTGAACTCAATAAAGACTTGCAAATCAGTATAGTATTTTGTGATAGTCAGAATACCATCTTCTTTACGAAGGATCAAATGGTTTATGAGAGAACAAAGCACATTCATGTTTGGTATCATTTTATGCATGATATTATTGCTCGTGGTGATAATTTTGTAAAATCTGTATAGAACTATACTTCCTCAATTTGACTTTGATTAGAATAAGGGTTTTCAACCATTAAATAGATGTATCCAAAACTCCTCTTGTATCATTCAATTTTCAACATTAGTGAATTTTCTTCTCCCCTACCCGTGGTTTTTTTCCCAAAAAGATTTCCATATAAAATTTGTGTGTTTTATTTTTGTTTCTTATTACTTTGCGATCTTTCATATTGCTATTATCGATGTTTAGCTTTAACAAAAGACTTTGATAATCATTTTAATATGAGATTTATCTAGGGAGGGGATGGTAAAAAGAAATGATAGGTTTTACCTAACTAGATTTGTTAGGGTAATTTTTTTTAAATCGAATTTTCGAAAGAGCTTAACTATAACTACCCAATAGTCAATGGTGACAGAAAGTGTAGTTTCGGGACTCCATTTTCGTAAACCTGACCTGTAAATATTTTCATCTGAGGATGAAAGTTGTAATGAAAGAGTGTTTAATTAAATTTTTGAAAAGGAAAATAATTTGAAAACTTAAATATTGAAATTTTTTTGGAGAAATGAGTTTTTGATCTCTGTATTGAGTATTTCAAGTCGTGCCTTTCATTCTAAATCTAATAACCTTTTATAGAGGGCTATTGTCTCTTTATATCATTTGAAACTAAAAATTTAATCCCTTACATCGTTACATAATTGCTACTTTTCAGAGAATATATTCACTGATTACAAAAATACAAACTACATAGAATATCCAATTCATGCCAGAGAGTATATTCTCTGAATACAAAAATACAAACTATAGAGAATATTTATTGTTCATGCTAGAGAATCTTAATGTTTTTGTTAGAGATTTCTACTATTCATGCTAGAGGATATTTATTGTTCACGCCAGAGAATATTTCCTGTTTACTCATCTTTTCTTGCAGGGAATATTTACTGTTCAAGCCAGAGAATATTTCTTGTTCATCTTCATTCATTTCTTACTTTTGCATCATTTTTTCTTGGTTTTGGTAATGGTTATTGAGGTGGTATCGTCTGCAAGATCCACTGTTTTGATTGAATAGGTTGAAGATTTCTCATCCTCTGATCCAGAATCCATTGAGCTGAGCATTTCAACCATGAGTTTTTTTGTATTCCTTCTTGGTCTTGGCTTGAGCTAACATTGCAGTAGCTGTCAATTTTGCTTGAAGGAATTTTGCTGTGGTTTGATTTGGGGCTGTGGACTTACATAATCTCAAATTCTTGTTGAAAAAATTATCCAAATATTTTGAATCATTAAAATTTTCCCACCATTTAATTTTGAAGTTTCGATCTAATAACGGAATTCCAATATATGGATCTTGTTCATAGGAATAATTCCAAGAAATAATCCAAGAAATACACCGTTTTGAGAAAAAATGGATTGTTTTGTATATGTGCTTTTGGTCTGGTTCGGGTTGAAATTTGTCAAAGAATTTGGGCCATAAGTTTTGAATTTGTTCTAGTAGGATCTCGAAATATGATGGTCCATATCAATTCCACCATTCTTAGAACAAATTTGGGAATTTGAATTGGGTGCTATATTTGAAATATATGAGCAAAGAATGTCTCATATGTTGATTGTTTATTAAAAAGGCGTTGTACCAAGCCATTTGGTAATCCCAATATGTGAAATATGGGTGGTGGTCAATTTGGGTGGTAAATTTGGCTGGAATTTTCTTTGGAGAATTTTTAGTATTTAGGTTGTTGAATGGGTGATAAAATTTGGACCTTTTGGGTCTGTGTAGTGTTTGAATAGTACTGATCCAGTTTAAACCAATATGTTTTCATAATACTGCTAGGGTTTTTGAGAATCCAATGGCTTGACATGTCATCCATTGAAAAGTTCTTTTGCAAGTATATGTGGAGGTTTTTCTGAAAATTCTTCCTCCATAATAAGAACTTTTAAACATTTGTTTGAAAAATATTGTGAGGATTTTTGTGTAGCAATATGTGAAGACATTGCTATTTCTTTTGGAAAAACATCTTGAAGAGATGTCTCCTTTAAAATATTTTTGAGAGACCTCGGTTTGTATAAAACAATCTTTTTACTTTTTGAAATATTTGTTGCTTCACCAGTAATTTGCTTGAAAGGAGTTTCCTCTTCATTCAAGAATAAGGCTAATGCAACTTCTGGAGATTGAGAAAGGGACTCAATCCATTTTTTTTATTTGAGAACCAATTTTATTTGGATCTTGTGCATCCTGAACAAATGTATTTTTGGAGGATTTCGATGAGGATGATGGTATCTCATTTTCTTATTCATGGAAAATTCCATACCATGACTTAATTGGTTTTAAAGAAATTTGGGTTTTGGATTATTCTTTTATTTTTCCTTTTCCTTTTCCTTTTCCTTTGTCTTGAAATTTGGGTGGCATTTTTGAAGAAACTCTCTGGTGAGAAAATCAGGCAAAAAATTAGTTTTTCAATATCAAAATCAAATATGCTCAAAATTGTCTGCCATCTTCTAAAAATTTGTTTTGAGGCAATATTTTAAACAATTTTTTGTAAAACTTCTTTTGCTGATTTGTAATCAATTCATAAAAGAAATTTTTAATTTAATAAATCACTTTGAAATTTTGTAATGCATAAAACAATTGATAAAATTTCTTTTTTAATAGTATTATAATTTTGCTGAGTCGGATTCTAGTGTTTGGAAGTAAACTGGACCATTTGCTCTTTTCCCCCTTAACTTTTTTTAGGATCCCGCCGTACCGTATTTCAGAAGCATCTGTTCCTACTATCTTGGGGGAATTTGGATTAACTAAACATAAACAAGAAAGCTTGGTAATTTGTTTTTTAATCTGGGCAATAATATTGGTGTGGTCATTTGTCCAAGGTTGTGGATTCTTTTTGAGCCTATCACATAATGGTTTACATGATTTGCTAATACCTGGATAAAAGTCTATGACATAATTGAGGCTTCCTAAGATTCTTTTTAATTGGACTTTGTCAAGGATTTGGTCTTGGAATTTGCTGGCGAATTCTATGGACCTTTCTATTAGGGTAATGGTTCCTTGGGTAATATAATGTCCTAGAAACTTTACTTTGGTTTGGAACAAACTTATCTTGGATTTAGAAACTACTAATCCATTATTTTTTATGACTTTTACAAAGATGTATAAATGTTTGAAGTGTTTTTCTAAATTTTCGGAAAAGACTAATACATTATCAATATATACTATTGTGAATTGAGAATATTGGTAAAAAAATCTCATTCATTATTCTTTGAAATTCGAATGGAGCATTTTTTATTCCAAAAGGCATCACACATTCCATTCATATTATCCAAATGGTACAGTAAATGTCGTTTTGTATCTTTCTTCTTTTATTTGGATTTGCCAAAATCCTGATTTCATGTCAAATTTTGAGAAAATATTTGCATTAAAAGTTTTTGTAACAAAACTTTTTTATTTGGGATTGGGTATCTAATCCATTTCAAAGCTTGCTTTAGAGGTTTATATTAGATGCGAATTAAAATTTGGATAAGTAATTTTCATGAATTAGGAGTTATTAAGGTATAGGGACTAAATCATGTTAAAGTTAAAAGTTGAATTATAATTAAATCATAAGGTAAAACTTAATTGAAGGACATAAAGAGTAAAAGTACCTTTATTTTAGTTGTCGTAGATGGTCATTAATGATATATATTATATATATGTTATATTTATTTTATGTTAACATTAATATATAAAATATAGATTGTCAATAGTGAATGAAAACAAATTTCATTCTTTCTTCATGCAACTACCACAAAAAATTTTTAGGGGAGAAGAAAGGACGAACGGCTTATGGGCTTCAGTTTCAAATCTAAAATTGGTTAGTGTAATTTCATCATTTTCTCATAGTTTTTATGTTTTTAGAATCTCGGTAATATAAACTAGTCGACCCATGTTATAATTTTTAGAATTGTTGAGATTCTAGATGTTATCATCATTGATTAGTTAAAGCTTTAGGGGTTAATTTGATAGATTTTTTAGTTAGAAGTGAAAAAGGACTAAATAGTGAAATTAATTATTGATTTTGAGCAGTAGGGACTAATTGTGAAAAAGTCAAAATTATGGGGAAGAATTAAAATTTTAGAATTTAAATTTGGCTTAGAGTGAAATTAGAATAAAATTTTGAGGTTAATTGTGGAAGTTAAGTTAGTCCCAATTTTAAGGACTAAATTGAAGTTCATGCAAATGTAGTATAAAATTTGAAATTTAGTTTGAGTTGAGTTGTGTATTATCAATTTATTTTAATTGTTTTATTCCGTAGCTAACGTCGTCCCTAAACCCTTGAGTAAGAAGGGGAAAGACAAGGTCGACGTCAAATAGCTCAGAATCTAGGGTTTGTGTTTTTATAATCCGAACTAATATATAAATTACTGCATTTTGTTTTGGTTGTGCATGGTAAGCAATTGAGGTGAGAATTATTGTTCAATTTAGTGGATTTGAATCGTTTGATAATAAGGATGATTCAATTATGTATATTTCAGAAATATATGTACCTTTGTGAATGTAAGAATTGATTATATATTATGAGAAAATTTTAGTTGTGATTAAATGGAATAAATGCACACATGATGATAATGTATATGAAATTGAGAAATTGGTTGTATTGAAATAAGAAATGAAAACCCTATTAACTGTTCAGGCCGAATCGGATATAGATGGCATGCCATAGGATAGGAAGTGATCAGGGATACTTCAACTATGAGTTGATGAGGCACTGGGTGTCAATTTACTTTAGTTTAACCGATGAGACGCTGGGTGTCAACTTATTTCAGCGATGGGTGCAATTATTTACTTCAGATTTATCTGATGAGGCATTGGGTGCCAAACTGGTGTGCTGGTTGGATCCATGTATCCGTCCAAGTCCGAGTCGTATTAATAGAGAAAGTAAATGGTAAACTTGAATTATTGAAATTGAAATGCAAATGATATTGAGTGGAAATGCTATTGAAATAGCAAATGACATGAAATGAAATATGTATTAGAAGTCAAAAGAGAAATGGAAATGTATGAATTCAGTTTGCCATGTAATGGTATTAGTAAAATGTTTAAGATAAAATAATGTTTGTATGATATTTCACATTAACCTGATACTAGCATATCATTATTTAGTTTTAGTTGAGCATGTAAATGTATTTGTATTTTGCTAACAATGTTTGGATTTAGAAATGCAACTGAGTTATACTCAGCATACATTTTAACTTTATGTACAGATTAGGAACTTTTTGGTTCGTACGTTGACTCAGCATCCAACGATAGTCCCCAGACTCAACATTTGGTGATGTTCGTATTTTGTTTCTTGGCATGTACCTAAGAAGTCTTTTAGGTTATAACCCTATTTTGTATGTTAATGGATATTTTGTATTTTGATTGAAAATAACTATGTTAGGTGCATAAATTGAGTAATGGTTTCATGTGATATTGTTTTAAATATTGAATTGTGGTGTCAACGAGGGCACATTGGTTAGATTTTAAATGTTTGAATAGATGATATTATTGTTTTTTGAATGCTAGGTAAATTTGGCATGGTATAAACTATTAAAAAAATGAAATTTTATCATTTTGATGTTAAGTATCGATATTTTGGCATTGGTATCAATACTTGACCATATGAACAATTTTAAAACAAACAGAATGCCAAAGGGTATCGATTTTTATTTAATTATCGATACTTTTTCATAAAATATCGATACCGTAAAATAAATATTGATACCATTGATTTTCAGGTAAACAGAGTTGAATTTTGGTATCAATTTTCAAAAGGTATCGATACCATTTGTGAATTTCCAATATTGACTTTTAACTTCATTATTTTACAATCCAATCTTACTAAATGCTTGTATTTTGTAATTAGGCCCTTGTAGAATTATAATTATGTAATATATTTAATTATATCCATAATTTATTGATAAATAATTGAATTTTCATCAAGTACTGTATTTATTGAATTGTTGATTTATGTTGTAGCATCTTATTACTCAAGTCCGGTGATCGGGACGGCTAAGGGGTATTACATTAACTTTTTACATAATTGGGTCGAGTTTTGTACCATCCCAAAAAATCAGCCTAGAAGAAATCGCGTTTTTACGATAGACATGTCAATAGTGTTATATGTATAATTGATACCCGTGTGAAAATAGTAAAATGTTAGGATACGATAGACATGTCAATAGTGCTATATGTGTGCTTGTACGGGATATGTGATTATACAGAGATCATTACAAATTATATCAGGATCTAGCATTTGTTATGGATCATTGAGTATTATATGTTTCTGCGGAGACTTTGTGTAGTGGAGGGATGTATATACATATGAGAATGCATTTGATGCCTATGAGCTTTGAACTTGGTGCTCTAGTGTGGTGTAGTTTAAGCTCGTACAAGCTATCTAGTATGATGTAGTTTACTTGTGTATCTAAGCCTGTTTTACTAGGGTTCCATCGAGCGTAACATTATAATTGGAATTGGAAAAATTTAAGAGGCAATGAAATATATTAACAATATATTATAGTACCAAAATGAATATGAATGAGTCGACAGACTCTGGAAAAAGATTCGGACAATATCTTATATGGGTTTTTTATATGAAATGAACTTGATATTGAATGCCATAATGAATAGATTATGAATGTTTTAAATTGTGAATAGGTATTGATAGCTAAAGGCCTTAAAATAGGTTTTGGTATATGTAATTAGATTTTATCATTCTTTTGTCATGATAGTTGAATTAGTTTGCCCTTAATACTTGCAGACCTTTCTATGTAATTGATTACATATTTGTGTTACAATATATAATATGTATCGGTAGGCATTGAGATTATAAGCATCATGACATATTGTTAATGTTACTATAACACCCCTCACCTAGTCTGATTGTCGAACCCGAGTTATAGGATGTTACAACAATTAATAGAGCAATCACAGATGGTTCTAACTTTAAACATTCAATTAAGCAAAAAAAAAAAAAAAAAACAATTCATAATCCTTATTTCAATTAAACATAAAATTATTTCATAAATACAAAATTAACATTCAAATAAAACATGAGTCATACGATAATAGTCAATTCAATGTATAATAATCAAACATAGTTTTTCTCGGGCCTTAGACAAGTTTATGTATGCCCTAATATCTACCTAGAATTTAAATAAGACTAATTTGCAACATTTCCAAAGTTACAGATAAATTAAAGCATAAATAATTTCTTCAAATAATCAATCATGTCAAGCATTCAAATATCATGGTATATAATTAAATTTGATTCTTATTCGATCTTCTAAAAGCTCTTAAGTTGACCTAACTGCAAATAAGGACTAAATTAAGAACTTTTCAAAAAGTCAAAAAAAAATTCAAAAGAGGGTTACATGGTCGTGTGCCTAAGCCGTGCTACAAATGGAGACCGTGTGAAATTGGAGTCACACGGCCATGTGGTTGGGCCATGTAACTAACTGAGATCATGCGATCTAAATGCGCCTTATTTTTCAATGGCACATGACCATGTCACAAGCTTGTATGTGACACACAACTATGTGGCACCAAAATGTGAACATTAAGGTAACTTTCAAAATACATCTTGACAACTTTAAACCTGTTCAAATCATCTCAAAGCTAAACCAAAACATCTCATATAACATCCTACTAATGCCTAACCAATATGCCCCAATGACATGTCATAAACCAATATTACCATTCATTGACTAGTTAGTACCATTCATGCCATAAACCAATATTACCATTTTACATTCTAAGTCAAACCATTTGACATTCCAAATTTAGTAACATTCTTAAAGTTTATCATCCATCTAGCACAAATATAACTTATCTCAATACCAATATTCACACATTGATCAATTTTCACTACCATTGTTATACTTAAACATTCCATCATCATCATGAGCATATGTGTCGAAACCATTTTAAAGTTTTGAAAAAACGGGGTCAACTTTTTATAAAAAAAATGGGAGTCGTCACCAATCCATTTTTATTTAGATGTGATTGGATCACCTTATAAAATGTTTCATTTTAAAACATTTAATTTTGGTCCACAAAAAACAAAAAAAGCAAGTTCGGGAGTCGGTTACTTATGAGGAAGGGTTAACACCCTCATAATGCCCAAAAATTGGTACCTAATCGATAAAATCATGCCCAAATGTTTGAAGTTTAAAAGTATTAAAAATATAACTTTAAACCATTTAAGTTAAAAGTTGAGATTTCTTTGTTCCGAGGGAATATAAACATCACATCCAGTACGTTAGGACATGATATTTAAGAACCTTCGTAATCAAAATCATCTCATGATTTACAAAACTTGTAAAAGGGTATTTAGCTATTTAGCCAAATGGAAAATCGAACCCAGTACGTTAGGGCACTATTTCCCGAATTTCTAAATACCAAAACATTGCCTTATTTTAAAAACTTTTAAAAATATAATAGTTTTGCAAAAATGATTTTTTTTATTTTAAACAATAATCATGTAACAATATTGCATTTATAGAACATAAATATTAAAAGCAATTATAATACATTAACATTTAATATAGACAATATAAAATACAACTAAAAATAACTACACTAGGGTAATCATAAAATAATAAATAAATAAAAGGGCATTGTATAATCAAATAAAATGCATAAAGCAATTTATATATTAAATGATGAATAATTTAACAATGTATAAATTTTTTTAAAAATATAACATAATAATTAATTATATAAAAAATGTGATAATATTAAATAATAAAATGAAAATATATGCCTATATGTAATACATTAATCGAGAAAATTATATGCATAATAAATAATATAATTAAAATAAATTTCATAAAAATAAAGTTTTATATAATGTAAAATATACATATAAATAAATTATTAAATAAGTAAAATAATATATATAATAATAAATAAATATAAAGATAGTAAAAATGTATAAATTTATGCTATTAATAATAAATAAAATATTTTATATAATATTAGAATAATCTAAATTAAAAAATTAAAATAAATAAGAAACACGGACCAAATAATAATAGAAATAAATATAAATGGATCAAATTATAAATAAAAGTAAATAAATGGATTACATTATAAAAATGAAAAAATGCGGAGGGGCTAAAGGGATAAATCTCCCATGTTCGAAAACACGCGGACCCTGTTCGGGTCCGGGTCAACGCGCGGGTCATGCTAGATGAAAATGACGCCGTTCCGTTTCGCCTATAAAAGTAATTTTATTGCCAAAAATTCATTTTAACACCGTTTGTAAAAAAATCTGAAAAATTCTTTAATGTTCATTCCTCCCGCCTGAGCTCTAATCATCGGTTTTAGGGCCACGCGCCTCACACGCCTCCATGGCCGGTGGCCGGAGGCTTAAAACGTCTGCTTTTCCTCGCTATCGAAAGGTAACTGCTCCCCTTTTTACTTTTTAAAATTGTGGTTATATGTACAAATATATATATGAAAAAAAAATAAAATAAAATAAACGGCAAAATAAAAGGAGAATCACCTTATAAAAAAAACTCTGCTTTTATTGATTTCTGTTTCTGTGAATATCTCTGTTCCTATTTCCCTGTATATTTTGTATTGCTCTCACTTTAAATTTGCCTTTTTTCTCTGTAAGCGTGTTTTGTTTTTTTAGTATCTAGCCTCTCTGTATATCCGTGTGTATTACAGATTTTTCAGAGGGGTTTTATAACCCAAAAAACAAAATAAAGAAGGAAAACATATCTTTCCATATATGTTCTTTCCTTTTTTGCTACGGCTTGTTTCCTTTTTCGCAGGTTGATGACGACGATTTCGCGGTGAGGACCAGGAGTGAGAATGGTGACACTATCGAGGGGATTCTAGTGGCTGCGAAGGTGCGACGATTGGACTCTAGCTGCGACGATTAGGCTCCAAATATTGCGGTGTGACTGGAAACCTAGGGTTTTAGGGTTTCCAGTTTCTGAAACAAATTTTGGGCCATCAAGTTTGGGCTATAGGTTGGGCTAAGGGTGAAATGGGTATGGGTCTTAGGTCTGGGTTAATCTGTTTAGGATTGGGTCTGGTGTAACCGGCCAATATTTGGGCTTGTTTGATTTTGTTAAATGGACTGTATAAAGCTGGACATTTATTTTATATTTTGTTTCTGTTTTGGTTAGCTTTTATGGGCCCGGGCAAAATGGGTTACTATAGCTGCCCCTCTTTGCTCATTATTGTGAAACAAGAATAGAGTAAAGACTATAAAAGGACCAATTTTGCCCGGTCTTTGGTGGAGCCTTGGCTTCTTGGTCTTCCTCAAATGGCTTCTAACTCAACTGCAACCCCAGAGAGATAAAGTTGAAAGTGCTTTTGATCTGCTTCCAGCAACTTCAGGAAGATGAGATCTTCTATCTTCAGTTTACTCCCTACAACTTCAGGGAGATAAGACTAAAAATGTCTTTTGATCTACTTCCTGCAACTTCAGGAAGATGAGATCTTCTGACTTCAATCTACTCCGCTGCAACTTTAGGGAGATAAGACTGAAAATGTCTTTTGATCTGCTTCCTGCAACTTTAGGAAAATGAGATCTTCTTTCTTCAATCTACTCTGCTACAACTTTAAAGAGATAAGACTGAAAATATCTTTTGATCTGCTTCCTGCAACTTCAGGAAAATAAGATCTTCTTTCTTCAATCTACTCCACTACAACTTTAGGGAGATAAGACTGAAAATGTCTTTTGATCTGCTTCCTGCAACTTCGGAAAAATGAGATCTTCATTTTGATTTGCTCAACATCGTGGAGATGCAACATCGGGAGATAAAATATTCTATCTTTAGTCTACTCCACTGCAACTTCAAGGAGATAAGAATAAAAATGTCTTTTGATCTGCTTCCTGCAACTTCAGGAAGATGAGATCTTCTATTTTCAATTTGCTCCACTACAACATCAGGGAGATAAAATCTTCTATCTTTAGTCTACTCTGCTGCAACTTCAAGAAGATAAGACTAAAAATGTCTTTTGATCTGCTTCTAGCAACTTTAGGAAGATGAGATCTTCTATTTTTGATTTTCTCCACTGCAACATCAGGGAGATAAAATCTTATATCTTTAGTCTACTCTACTGAAACTTCAGAGAGATAAGACTAAAAATGTCTTCTAATCTACTTCCTGCAACTTCAGGAAGATAAGATCCTCTTTCTTCAATCTACTCTACTACAACTTTAGGGAGATAAGACTGAAAGTGTCTTTTGATCTACTTCCTGCAACTTCAAGAAGATAAGATCTGAAACTTCACCGATATTGATGCACCTTCTACTGAAGGACATGTCCTGTAAGCTCGGTTTCATGTGTTATGAGTGACATGAAAGCAACATGTCATGAAAATGATTAGGATTAGAATGCAATGACTGGAATGAATCAAATGCACCTAATGAAATTTGCTATGATACAAAAATGTTATGAGTATGATTCCTACTCTAGGTGTTATCACTTATTTGTTCTTCATTTTTGTTCATTAATCACGTTTTTCTTAACTAGCTTGTCCCAATGTAATTTCTGAGTCAACTTTGCTTGGATCCTGAGAACACAAGGCTTGTACCATCCTACCACATTGAGAGTCAAAACTCTTTCAATCTGATCCATCTGTAAATTTTAGGGTATAGGGTTTATTTTGAATTCAACCTATTCCACGACAATTCAGGATTTCTTAGTTCATCTCACCACCCCAAGTATTATGATCTGATGACATCACATCCACTTATCAATTGGACAAAAATCCAGAGAAATAGTCTCTATCTAGACTCTTCTTTCTCAAATATTTCTATACACACGAAAATTTTAAACAATTGTCCTGTTTTGGCTCCTTGCCTTATCTAGAAATTTCCAAAGTAATATATAAAACTTCCTTTTGTGAAACTATTAGTTCGTCAATCATTATTTCAATGCAACACATTTATGAATAATGGGTAACAAATAAATTGATCTCAAAAGAAGGATTAAAATTTGAATAAATTTGTAAAAAGAATAAAAAGAAAAATTAACTGGAATATATTCTTGAGAAGAAAAAGAATCCAAAGATAGTAAAATGAATAGGACAAAAATCAGATGCCCTAGATGTCGCCGATTGAGCTTCCATATACAAATTTTATGGAGACTGCCTTGAGTTCAACATGTGTTTAGAAGACCCAAAGTATTTTGTTGATGCCTCAATATGCGACATTCTTCCTTTCATTGTCGTTTTAAGTGTAGCGAGATGACTACGTGTCTATTCAGAATTTGAGTCACCCTTTTTGGGTTTTCAACTCAAAACCCCTTTGGTCTCAAGGCACCCTTTGCGGGTTTTTGCCTTGGCTTCTCCTTTTTTTTTTTTGAGAATCAAAGCGCCCTTTTCGGGTTTTCACTTTGGCTTCTTCTCCTTTTCAAGCAAAATATTTTTCTTGAGTTAGAGTTCACAGGGTTGGGTAAACTTTTCCCATCCATTTCGATCAAGATCGGTGCTCCTCCAGAGAAAGCCTTCTTCACCACATATGGTCCTTCCCAATTCGGCATCCATTTTTCTTTGAAATCCTTCTGTATAGGTAGGATCTTTTTCAATACAAGGTCCCCCTCATAAAACTCTCTTGGGTGAACTTTCTTATTATAGGCTCGCATCATTCATTTTTGGTACATCTGACCTTGACGAATAGCCCTTAGCCTCTTTTCTTCAATTAAGTTCAACTGATCATACAGAGTCTGAATCCATTCAGCTTCATCCAGCTTTATTTCTGACAAAACTTGAAGAGAAGGAATTTCCACTTCAATGGGTAGAACAGCCTCCATCCCATAAACCAACGAGAAAGGCGTTGCCCCAATAGAGGTTCTGACAGACGTCCGATAAGCATAGAGTGCAAACGGTAGTTTCTCATGCCAATCCTTATGAGTATCAATCATCTTCCCCACGTCTTCTTGATGTTTTTGTTAGTCGCTTCCACTGTCCCATTCATTTTTTGTCGATATAGAGACGAATTGTGGTGTTTGATCCCAAATTGGCTACAAATTTTGCTATCGAGTTGTTGTTCAAGTTTAACGCATTGTCCGATATGATTCTCTTAGGCATTCCATAATTGACTAACTACTGACTTGGTAACTCTAGCATATGAAGCAGCCTCTACCTATTTGATGAAGTAGTCAATTACCACGAAGATGAATCGATGCCCATTCGAAGCTTTTGGTGAGATTGGCTCAATAACATCCATGCCCCACATGGAAAAAGGCCATGGGGAAGCCATAACATGTAAAGGTGACGAAGGCACATGAATTTGTCTCCATAAATATGACATTTATGACATCTCTTGGCATAGTTGATATAATCTCCTTTCATGGTAGACCAATAATATCCAAATCTCATTATCTGCCTGGCCATTGTGAATCCATTAGCGTGTGTTCCACAAATTCCCTCATGAACTTCTTCAAGGATTTGCTTAGCTTCAACAAAATCAACACATCTTAATAGTACTTGATCTTTCCTCTTTTTGTATAAGATATCTCCATCCAAGACATAATAAGAGGTCATTCTTCTTAAAGTCCTTTTCTCATTCTCGGTGGCATTCTCTGGGTATTCACGATTTTTCACGTATCGCAATACATCCTAATACCAAGGATGGGCATCTCTTTCTTCCTCTTCTATGTCATAACAATAGGCTGGAACCTCGACGATACTCATCTGAATAGGCTTCATAACTTTTGGTCTGTTTACTCTGATCATAGAAGCCAAGGTTGCTAGAGTATCTGCCATCTGATTTTCATCACATGGAAGGTAATTGAAAGTAATGTCATCAAATTCTTCAATCAATCCTAGAATTATTTTTCGGTAATTAATTAGTTTGGGATCTCTTGTTTCCCACTATCCTTTAAGTTGGTAAATTACCAAGGCAGAATCTCCGTATACTTCTAGCACTCTGATCTTGCGTTCTAAGGCTGCTCGAAGTCCCATAATGCATGCTTCATATTCTGCCATGTTATTTGTCAAGTCAAAATCTAATCTGTACGTGAATGGATAATAATCACCACTAAGAGATACCAAAATTGCCCCAATTCTATTTGCTATAGCATTCGATGCTCCATCAAAGTTTAACTTCCATGAACATTCCTCAGTATTTGCCACATACATCAGCTCCTCATTTGGGAAATCAAAGTTCAAAGGCTCATAATCCTCTAAAGCTTTGCTTGCCAAAAATTCTGCTACTGAGCTCCCTTCTATAACCTTTTGATTCACATAGACTATGTCAAATTCAGATAACAGAATCTGCCACCTAGCCATTCTTCCATTCAAAGCAATGGACTCTATCATATACTTTAATGGATCAATTTTGGAAATTAACCAGGTGGAATGATATAGCATGTACTGCTTCAACCTCCTAGTTGTCCAAATCAATGCTCAACACAATTTATCGATCGATGAATATCTCATTTCACAATCAGTAAACTTTTTACTGAGATAATATATCACCCTTTCTTTCCTTCCTGACTCATCGTGTTGTCCAAGCACACATCCCATGGAGTTTTTGAATACTGACAAATACAGTATCAATGGTCTATCTTGATTAGGTGGAGAAAGTATTGGTGCATATGACAAATATTGTTTGACTTTGTCAAAAGCTCTCTGGCATTCATCATCCCATATACCTGGATTGTGTTTTTTGAAAAGACGAAATATGGGATCACATTTCTCAATTAATTACGAAATAAATCGAGTAATGTAATTTAACCTTCCAAGAAAACCTCGGACTTCCTTCTGAGTGCACGGTGGAGACAACTCTTGTATAGCTTTAACTTTGTTTGAGTCAACTTCAATTCCATTCTCGCTGACTACAAAATCCAGTAACTTCCCGACCGAGCTCCAAAAGTACACTTTACCGGGTTGAGCTTTAATTAAAATTTTCTCTACCTTAGAAACAACTTCTTCAAGACCTCGATGTGTTCCTTTTTTGTTCGAGACTTGGCGATCATGTCATCAACATACACCTCAATCTCCTTGTGCATCATGTCGTGGAACAAAGTTACCATGGCACTTTAATATGTTGCCCCTACATTCTTTAGTCCAAAAGGCATTACTTTATAGCAAAAGGTACCTCACAGTGTTATGAAGGTAGTTTTCTCCATATCCTCAGGGTGCATCTTGATCTGATTGTATCCTGAAAAGCCATCTATGAAGGAAAATAATGAGAATTATACCGTATTATCCACCAACATATCGATATGTGGCAAAGGGAAATTATCCTTCAGGCTAGCCTTATTTAGATCCCTGTAATCTACACACATTCGGACCTTTTCATCTTTTTTAGGGACAGGAACAATGTTGACAACCCACTCTGAGAACTTGACCACTTGTAGAAAACCAGCATCAAACTATTTCTGAATTTCTTCTTTTATTTTCAACACTATATCAGGCCTCATCCTTCGAAGCTTTTGCTGAACTGGCTTGCACTCTTCCCTTATTGGAAGGCGATGTACTACAATATCAGTGCTTAATCCGGGCATATCTTGGTATGACCACGCAAAGATGTCTTTGAACTCTCGCAGTAAATCAACAAGATCTTGTTTCGTTTCCTTGGCTATGCGCATCCCAATTTTCACAACCTTTCCTTTTTCCAAGGCTATGTTCTCTATTTCTTCCTCATGGGGCAAGATTTGTTTCTTTTCTTGCTTTACCATTCTTAACAAATCTGGAGATAAGTCACACTCTCGGTCATCTTCAAAATTCGAAGATTCCTCTAAACACATGTCTTGCTCAAAATAGACCTCTTAATCTTTATTATCGTTGCTCATGTCATTGATATCTAAGGACCTGTGATGGATACCAAAGAATGTATAAAGAAAAAATGAATTCGAGAACAACTATTCACATGGTATGAATGAAAAATTTGGAATGAAATTAGAAAGTCAAAAGATTGAAAGAATATTTACTCAAGTTAATTATCAAAATGTATTTTATTGAAATAACAATTTCTGAACATGAGCCTATTTCACAAAAGAAATCTAATTGTTCCTAGGCTAAAAAAACAACAAGAGCGTTCTAATTATTACTCTGGATAATTCCTAAAAACTAAAGGAAGTTCCTCTATAGTCCAATTGTCCAAAACACTTCCAAGTTCATAAGGGCGAATGCCCATCGTGTTTCTTGTTCAATTCTTTCCTCATGTATGGCATTGATATGAGGACTTTCCAATAACCCTCTCTCAGGGTGAATTATCCCTCCTGACATGAAGGTCTGGGATATGTGGGGGAATGTCATCGGTTCTTACCAAATTTCTTCTCCATTCAGCCAGGCCCTTCTTCTCTTCACTTCTTCTCTATGCCCTTCCTTCTTTGTTTAAAATTGGGCTTAAAACCCAATCCAAAACGGTCTCTCTTTTCCTTTAGTATTGCCACTTTAACATCCCCTTAGAGATGTCTACCTAGTCCCTTCCCCAGTAAAGCTCCTCTTCCTACCATTAGCTGTAAGCCCATCCTTGTAGTCTTAGATATCCTGGGCACTGGGACTTCACTTCCTTTCGAGATGAAGGTTGCATTGACAAACTCTAAGGATCGAAAAGAACACTCAATGGCCTCCTCATTCATCTCTACATATGGTACATCATTAGTAACAGTTGCTATAATGTCTTCCTTCACATTTATAGTGACTAGCCGACCATCTGTCACCAGCTTCAGCTTTTGATGAAGAGATGAAGGCACAGCCCTTGCCGAATGAATCCAAGGCCTTCCCAGCAAGCAGTTATATGAGGGTTTTATATCCATAACAAGAAAATCTTCCTCATATGTACTCGGCCCAATCTACAATGGTATGTCAATTCTCCCCATCACCCTTCTCTCAGTACCGTCAAATGCTCTCATTATGTTCTGGCATGTCTTTATGTGAGAACTATCTATCAGTAACCTCTTTAGTGTCACCAATGGCAATACGTTCAAAGCTGATCCATTGTCAATTAGCATGCTTGACAGAGTATATCCCTTACAACGAGTGGTGATGTGCAAGGCTTTGGCTGATCCCCTACCTCCAAGTGGAATTTCATCGTCACTGAAGGAAATAAAGTTGTCAGCACTTATGTTACTAACTAATCAATCAACCTTATTGACTGATATGTCTTTAGTAACATAAGTTTCATTCAGCACCTTTATCAAAGCCTTACGATGAAGTTCTGAACTTAAAAGTAAGGCTAGTACTGAAATACAAGCCGGTTGTTTGCTCAACTGCTCCACTACACTGTATTCACTATGCTTTAAGAATTTTAAAACTTCTTTAGCCTCTTTCTCCTTCAAACGTACATTAATAAGGGTGTCAAGTCCTTCCTCCTGTTTGATTGACACATCTTTGGACTTTTCTGGTTCCGTTCTAATGTTTACTGAGTCGTAACGTCTCCCATTTCGTGTGTGGAACCCCTCTTTTTGAACCTCCTTAGAAGTACTTGCTGAGATTTCCACTCCCGATGTTGCTACGTTACATTTTTAATTCCATGGTACCATCTTTTTATCCTTGTAATGAAAGGACACAGGTATCTGAATCACCACTTCAGCGCGATTTGTGCTCTGACTTCTGCCCTCCTCGGTCGGGTGATAATGACTCTCAGATAATTGACTTTTTGACTTGTCAACTCTCCTTCTATTGCATGTACGTGTCCTCCCTCTGAGCCCTCTTCGTAAAACTCCAGCTCTTTATTATCCATAAGGCTCTGTACCAATGTCCTAAACTCAGCACACTTTTGGATCTCATGTCCCTCAGCTTCATGGAACTCATAAAAGTTCCTTCGTTCTTCACTTCTTCCCTCGAGACTTGATTTTATTAATCCCCTTCTTGCCATTTCTCTTTAAAAAATTTTAATGGGGTTTTCACTTCTGAGATATCCCTTTAGTCCTTCTTATCAGATTTTCCCTAATCGCGTTTACTCCCTTTTCTCCATGATTGGGCAGTGGGTTCTCCGCATTGGGTGTATCATTTAGCTTGACAACTCTCAACTTAAGAAATTTCTCAACTACCCTTTTAAAGGTAGTATAGTTTTCTATTGAATGCCCCATTACTCTTTCATGGTAATCACATTGGGCATTTGAGTCATACCATTTAGGATACGGGGGTTGTAATGGTTGTAGATAGAATGGGGACACTACGCATTCCTCTAGTAAAGTATAATACAACTCCTTATACGTCATCGGGATTGGCGTAAATTGGATCTTTTTGGCATTTTGTCTAGGACCTGATTCTTGTCTTGTAGACCCATATTGCCCGGTAGTAACGACTTTAGGCTAACTAACAGTAACTATCTTTGAGCTCCATTTTTATACGTGCTCGTATTGTTCACCTCATTATTTTTTCCTAGGAGCAGATCTCCTAGTGGTTTCTCCTACTTCAATCTTACCACCCCTTATGTAATTTTTGATTATTTCCCCTGCCATAACTATATCTGTGAAGCTTTTAGTGGTGCTACCTATCATATGGGTGATAAATAGTGCCTTTAGAGTGTTGATGAATAACATAGTGGTTTCCTTCTCTAGGAGAGGTGGTTGAACTTGCATAGATATTTCCCTCTATCTCTGCGCGTATTGCCTAAAACTCTCGTTTGATTTCTTTTCCATGTTTTGTAACATGATTCGGTCAGGCGTCATATCTGTGACATGACTGTACTACCTCATGAAGGCTTGGGCCAAGTCCCTCTAGGAGCTAATGTTAGCCTGACTGAGTTGGTTGTACCACCTAGACGCTGCTCTTGTCAAACTATCCTAGAAACAATGAATCAAAATTTGATCATTGTTCATATAGCCTGTCATACGTCTACAGAACAACGTGATGTGGGATTTAGGGCAAGTAGTTCCATTGTACTTCTCAAATTCTGGCATTTTAAATTTGTGAGGAAGCACCAAATCTGGGACCAGACTCAAATCCTTGGCGTTAATACTGTGATGATGGCCAGCATTCTCCAAAGCCTTGAATTTTTCCTCTAACGACCTATAGCGATCCTCCAATTGTCTTGAAGATTCAGTTCTAATTTCCTCTTTCTCTGCAATGTCCAGGTCAGGGATAATAGGATTGGCTAGATTATCTCTCGGATTAGATCCAGAGCCAACTTGGAAATTCATGAGTGGTCTAGTATCTGCCTGTCCTTGTTGAGGCCTAATTGTAACAGACGGCCTCTGAGGATGCTCTTCAGGCTGTGTTGGCACATGTGCTAGGGTAAAACCTGGAGGGTTTCCTTCGCTTTCTTCTCTAGTAATGGCCATGGGACTCTTTCTTTTTTCCATCATTTCACTCATCATCTGGGCCATTTAAGCCATCATGTTCCTTTCTGCCTCTAACATCTGATCCCTTATCTCTTGCTGGAGTTTTGCCATTTGCTCTTGCATCTAGTCTTGCATTTCTCTCTGGAATTGTTCCATTCTTTGGTCCATTTTCCTTGACTTTGCTCCTGTACCGTAAGGGTGTTGACTTCAGATTTTCGTTCTCTCTCTACCCTATAATTTAAACTAATTAGACTATCTCTAAAGATTTGAATGCATATGATATTATGTAATGCAAATGCATGAATGCAAAAGAGGCATCGATTCTGATTCAACTTCATTTTAGAAAATTTTATTAGAAAACAAATTCTTTTACATAAAATGGATTACAAATAATCTTTAGCCCTAAGTCCTAAAGTCTTAATTTTCCCTAATAACGAAACTAGCTCTTGACTACGATCTGACTGTAGCTCATACTTCATGCTCAATATGTCGGCCTACACTGCCAAAGTCTATAGGTGATTAGCTACCTCTTTAATCTGAACTATGGCTTCCCCCATGAGATAGTCCCGGTTTCTGACTTGACTGTGTGAATGATGGAGCTCTTTCTTCAAATGCCCTTCCCTTGTTTGAAGACACTCGATCCGAAGTTCACAACTGTGCAGTGCTAATTCTAACTCTTCAATTTTACCCTTCATTTCTTCAATCTTGTTCAGGCTTGCCTTTAACTCAATCATGGAATTACAGCTCCGATAGTGGTGAAGAGACCGACCAAGTTCAACCACTCTAGCTTGTAATTCTCCATTTTTATTTAAACTTTCTGCCAATTTTTTCTCTAAGGCCTCGTTTCGCGCTTGTATCTCTCGAAACTTTCTCTCCCAATAGACAACTTTGGTCTTTTCCTCTTAGAGTTCTTGTCGCCATTGTTTCGAAGTTTTCCCCAATCCAGCATTCCTCATCGATAGACGCATCTTCTTATATTCAATTTTAGGCTATCTCTATCTTCCTCAATCTTTCTCTTTTCTTTTCTTGCTTTCTCAGCTTCCAATTTATGAGCATCCACATCTAGCTTCAAATACATCTTCTCTTCTTCAAGCTTTTCTATCCTCTTTCTGAGCTCTGAACTCTACCTTTCGAAATCCTATTTTATCATCTTCAACTCTGATGGGACTACTCGTAATTATTCTTCCCTCGATCGAACACGTTCTAGACTTGGTATAGGGAGATTGTCATTGACTCTTCTACTCAACCATTCACTATACTCTAGGGTTGTCATAGGTCCTCGAGTCAATATCTTTATACGACGAGCCTACTGCCAAGCCTCAAAGATCTCTCGAATCCTCTTCTTATAATTATCCCCTTTATATGAGAATTCACTTCGAGCTAACCCATACATCACTGGTACAAATTGTCCTGCTTTGTATTGCCGTAGTACGAGCAGTGGTGCATACCCAATAGCTCCCCAGATTCCAGGCAAAGGCACCCAATCAAGATTTCCACATCAATAAAGGACTTCATCAGGAACCAACCAAAGGGCTTTCCGCTCAACATCCTCATCTTGAAGATTACATAGAAGCACTGTCCAATTTTCCTCCGATATATCATTTCTCCTCAGGGTAGTCGCTATCTCTCTTAATGGCGAATAATTTTCTGAGAAGACCCGATAAGAAACCTTATTCATCTTCCAAAAATGACTGTGGAACCAAGCCAACAATAGCTGCGCACATCCTATGAATCTACCTCCGCCAGCTCTCTTACATGCATTCAACGATCTAAATGTCTTAGCCAAAATTGTGGGAACAGGTGTGACTTGTTTATCAAGTCGATGAAAAATATCTGAAATAACTTCATCCACATATCCCAATGCCTTAGGGAAAATTACCAACCCGTATATACTTAAAGCAAAAACATCTATCTTCTTCTTCATATCAGGATGTACTAAAATCAAATCTTTCAGAGCTTTCCAAAGGATGCAATTATATTCACCTTTCTGCTTGATTCTAGCCGTGACCCACTGCTTGTTCATCCCCGTAATACTCATCAACTTCCTTAGAAAGGTCAGAACTAGCAACCTTCAAGTAAAATTTATCAACTTGATTCTAGAACATCGCAATAGAGATGTATACTCCTCTGCCGTAGGCACCAAATCAACCCTACCAAAAGTAAAGCAACTATACGCTGGATTCCAATATTGAGTAATAGCTCAAAATAAATGTCCATCTACCTGAATGTCCAACAAGTATGGAAAATCCCCATAGCTACTATAAAATAACTACTTGGTCTCTTCGCTCCATTGATCCCATATCTCTCTCAACTCCTGAAGATCATTCTGCGTCACACTGATGCGAGTGTAATCCCATAATTCTGATGTATGCCCCTCAGCTAGACTATCCCCTTTCTCTAGTTGTGTTTATTCTAACCACTTATGGACGGCTGCATTGTCTCCACTTTATCAAGGAATCCGTTCTCCATAACCATCTTTCTAACTTAGAAACTGGCTGTGAATCGATACCTCTTAAAATGTGAAATGACATGCACAAAGGTAAACACAACAAATTAGTATCGTAGAATAAGATACAAAGCAAGTAAAATATATTAACACCTATCTGGGTAACTACTAAAATTTGGTATAGCCCTACCTAGGGTAAGTTCTTAGGTTTTCTATATGTGGTTTAGCTCTAAAGTTGAGGTACCCGAACCAGCAGATTCCTCAATCCTCATCCATTATAGGCTCATATGGACCGAGTTCGGTTTAGGGGAATACATTTCCCTATCGCTGCACGGAGGTGAAAACCTCACGAAGACATAGGTATGGATGTATCCCGAAAGTTTTTCACTATCTTGTACGAAGGTGAAAACCTCACAAAGGAGTAGCTTCTCACTCCCACTTAAGGGTGTGACCACAATGGTCATGCAATGCAATGTAGAGATATTATAAAAATAGAACCACATGTATTAAAAAGAATCATAATTTTTTTAAAACCATATTTTTAAAATTCAGACAAAAGGACATGAAATTATCGATTTTACGGCTTGACTCTCTTATTGATCCCCAGTGGAGTCGCCAAGCTGTCGAAACCATTTTAAAGTTTTGAAAAAATGGGGTCGACTTTTTTTAAAAAAAAAACGGGAGTCGCCACCAATCCCTTTTTATTTAGGTGTGATTGGATCACCTTATAAAACGTTTCATTTTAAAGCATTTAATTTTGGTCCACAAAAAACAAAAAAAGCGGGTTCGAGAGTCGATTATGTATGAGGAAGGGTTAACACCCTCATAACGCCCAAAAATTGGTACCTAATCGATAAAATCATGTCCAAATGTTTGAAGTTTAAAAGTATTAAAAATATGGTTTCTTAAAAAACTTTGAGCCATTTAAGTTAAAACTTAAGATTTCTTTGTTCCGAGGGAATATAAACATCACATCCAGTACGTTAAGACATGGTATTTAAGAACCTTCGTAATCAAAATCATCTCATGATTTACAAAACTTGTAAAAGGGCATTTAGCTATTTAGGCAAACGGAAAATTGCAACCTAGTATGTTAGGGCACTATTTCCCGAATTTCTAAATACCAAAACATTGCCTTATTTTAAAAACTTTTAAAAATATAATAGTTTTGCAAAAATGATTTTTTTATTTTAAACAATAATCATGTAACAATATTGCATTTATAGAACATAAATATTAAAAGCAATTATAATACATTAACATTTAATAGAGACAAAATTAAATACAACTAAAAATAACTACACTAGGGTAATCATAAAATAATAAATAAATAAAAGGGCATTGTATAATCAAATAAAATGCATAAAGCAATATATATAAAACAATTAAAAATACTAAACAAATATGAACTTTTCATGCAAGATTAAATGATGAATAATTTAACAATGTATAAATTTTTTTAAAAATATAACACAATAATTAATTATATAAAAATGCTATAATATTAAATAATAAAATGAAAATATATGCCTCTATGTAATACATTAATCAGAAAATTATATGCATAATAAATAATATAATTAAAATAAATTTCATAAAAATAAAGTTTTATATAATGTAAAAATATATATTATTAAATAAGTAAAATAATATATATAATAATAAATAAATATAAAGATAGTAAAAAAATGTATAAATTTATGCTATTAATAATAAATAAAATATTTTAATATAATATTAGAATAATCTAAATTAAAAAAATTAAAAATAAATAAGAAACATGGACCAAATAATAATAGAAATAAATATAAAGGGATCAAATTATAAATAAAAGTAAATAAATGGATTTAATTATAAAAATGAAAAAATGCGGAGGGACTAAAGGGATAAATCTCCCATTTTTCGAAAACACGCGGACCCTGTTCGAGTCCGGGTCAACGCGTGGATCATGCTAGACGAAAACGACGCCGTTCCGTTTCGCCTATAAAAGTCATTTTTATTGCCAAAAAATCATTTTAACACCGTTTGTAAAAAAAAATCATAAAAATTCTTGAAAATGTTCATTCCCCCCGCCTAAGCTCCAATCGTTGGTTTTAGGGCCACGCACCTCACACGCCTCCATGGCCAGTGGCTGGAGGCCTAAAACGTCTAATTATCCTCGCTTTCGAAAGGTAACTGCTCCCCTTTTTACTTTTTAAAACCGTGGTTATATGTACAAATATATATATGAAAATAAAATACAATAAAATAAACGGCAGAACAAAAGGAGAATCACCTTATAAAAAAAACTCTGCTTTTATTGATTTTGTTTCTGTGAATATCTCCGTTCCTATTTCCCTGTATATTTTGTATTGCTCTCATCAGATATTTGCCTTTTTTTTCTCTGATCGTGTTTTGTTTTTTCAAGATCTAGCCTCTCTCAGATATCTGTGTATTACAGATTTTTCAAAGGGGTTTTATAACCCAAAAAACAAAATAAAGAAGGAAAACATATCTTTCTATATTGTTCTTTCCTTTTTTTACTACAGCTTGTTTCCTTTTTCGCAGGTTGATGACGACAATTTCGCGGTGAGGACCAAGCGAGAATGGTGGAGCTATCGAGGGGATTCTGGTGGCTGCGAAGGTGCGACGATCGGACTCCAGCTGCGACGATTAGGCTCCAAATATTGCGGCGTGATGATTGGCTTTCTAACCCTTGTGGTGCGACTGGAAACCTAGGGTTTCAGGGTTTCTAGTTTCTGAAACAAATTTTGGGCCATCAAGTTTGGGCTATAGGTTGGGCTAAGGGTGAAATGGGTATGGGTCTTAGGTCTGCGTTAATCTGTTTAGGATTGGGTCTGGTGTAATGGTCCAATATTTGGGCTTGTTTGATTTTGTTAAATGGACTGTATAAAGCTGGACATTTATTTTATATTTTGTTTCTGTTTTGGTTAGCTTTTATGGGCCCGGGCAAAATGGGTTACTACAATATGCATATATTTATTTCAAAGCTTATATACGTATTATAGAAGCACTCAATATCAAACATGATATATGGTACTTAATCTTCATTACTCAACCAAACACGTATACTATTCAAAACATATATACATAACATATACACACCACAAAACAAACTTTATAGACAAAAATCATTTCTTTAACATCCAAAATAAACGTTTTACCACATTTAAACCTAGACACATGCCACATAACTGGGTTTAAAACGATTAAAATTACCAAATAGAAGGCTTGATAGTGTGAGCTCTGGTATGATCTGATCGCCATGTTCTGTAAAAGACAACTACAAAATATAAACGTAACCGAGTAAGCATTTCGAATGCTTAGTAAGTCCATAAGAACTAAAACAATAAACTCACCTTAAATCACAATTAATATAACAAACTAGCTAACTATACAACTTTCCTATCACCACATTTCACAAATACAAGGTGAATATATTACATTCGATCACAAATACCTCATTTCATTTTATACTATACAATTCAATACAAATTCATCACTATATCCATTCTTAATTACTTATATGTATATCATCATTCAGTCATCATTTCTATTATAAAATCATCTAATTCAACTCAAGGTCATTTAATCAATATCATCAAATATTTATATACTTCATTGCATCATTCAATCATCATATAACATAGCAAATTTGGAACACATATCATCATTTTAATCATATTACATTTCCAATTTATACAATTCAATTCAAGTCAATACCATTCCATTGAAACCATTGAACAAAAACAACATTTACATATTTCTATTTCATTTACGCATTACCAATCACAATGTACAATATCAATCGGTCAATTCCTTAACCATTTAGCCCGATGAACTATAAAAAATAGACACGGATATGCGGTTATCCACCCAAAACATGCTTGATTTCTCAAACGAGATTTACCATTAAGAACATGCATAGAAACTAAGTGTCAAGCCCGTAGGCTAAACATCCTTCCAAAAACACGCCTAGGCATTAAGTGCGAAGCCCGTAGGCTACATCCTCCCTTAGAAACATGCCTGAATCACTATGGATATATCCTGATAATCCACAACAAATGTTGGATTTCGGTACATTCAATAAGAATATATATCATACATCAACATCTCATCACATATAAAACTCATACAACATGCAAATAACCCATTGACATGCCAACTGTATTCTATCTCATGTTCATCAGGCACTATTTACGCATCAATATCCTTTATTACAATTCATTCCATTCCTCACATTTTGTATCGCTCCAACCATAATTCAAAATATAATTACGTATTACCAATTTAATCCAATAAATATCTAAACATCAAAACAATATATTTATGTACCTTTTGACAGCATAACATCACCATATATATATATATATATATATATCATCCACTCGTATAATAAATTTTACATTCATTCATTAAAACATATCTATTAGTATCTACCACAAATCTCACTTTTCCGATTTAGTCATTAAAATTACATTTGTATATATATAAAATTAATAAATACAACCACACAGTTCAAGCATAATAAGAAAATACAGTAAGTTCCACATGACCTTACCTGGAAAATGGCAACTACAAAGTGTTAGGGACTAATCTATAATTTTTCCTATTTCTTGATTAATTTTCAATTGATTTAATCCCAAATATATAATAATTCATTACAGTTTTTCAATTCCAACAACCTTATAACATCTTAGTATATGCATATAACAACTTAATTTTATTTTACACAATTTCCTAAAGTTTCACATTTTATTCAATTTAGTCCCTAAAACTGAAGTAGTTATATCTTCAAAATTTAAGCTTTGTTTTTCAATCAATTTTAATTCCATCCCTGTAAAGCCCTCTAAATACAATAATTATAGAAATTTCATATCAATTTTGACATATTCACATTTTAATCCCTATACTCAAAATTAACAAAATTTATTTATAAAATAGTCCTCTTTCATAAAAGATTCAAACTCAACCATTAATCATCCAAAAAGCTTAAAAAAATGGTAGCTTTTTAAACACAATTTTATGATTTAATACCCGAGTTAGCTAGATTAAACTACAACTATCTTAAAAACATAAAATTTACGAAAAACAGGCTAGGTTTGGGCTTACATACAAGGGCCGAATACTTTTAAATGTTTGAAGCTTTCTTCCTTCCCTCAAAAATGGTGAAAACGGTGATGGATGAAAAAAAAAGATGATCATGGCTTATTATTTTATGTTTTATGTTTTAATTATAACATAACCTTTAAATTGCACTTTTTTACTAATTAAAATATACCTACCATCCACTACCATACAAAAATGGTTATATGCCACTTTAAACCTTAATCATTTACTTTTAAACTCTTAGAACTATTAAAAATCAAATACGATTAACTTTTATATTTTTTATGATTTAGTCCTTACACCTCAATTAGCCATCCAATTACTAAAATTTTCAAACTAACATTCAATTCACCTTTATAAAAGCTCAGTAAATATTTAATAAAAACATTTACGAGCTAAATTTAGAGAAATGTGGTCCCATGTAATCTCCTTAACCCAACCTAAATGTTATGGCTAGATCGTGAAGACCACATTAGTCACCGAAGTGACCAAACAACCCTACGGACAATAAAATCTCAATTTATCTCTTTTCAGGAAATCTGTGGTTTGTACTTGACTTGATCTATAAATCATTCATTCATTAAGCCATCTATTCTTAAGTCATTTTTTATTGCTGAAAGTGACGTTTTAGAAAAGAGCATTGTTTGTCGCTTTGTTTTGCAAAATTTCGTTACCTTTCAATGCAGTGAAAAAACTCTATTGATGTTTGATTTTAGTTAGGTCGAGTAGCATGCATTTTCCTATTACTAGAAATGTATATTCAAACACATTTGAATAATGCATGCATGAGGAAAACCCATATCCAAAGAAAATTCCAAACCATAGTCCATAAATCGAATAAAACTTATTAAAAATTATTTTAATAAAAAGAATGGTCCAAAGTCCACCATACTTTCGCATGCCAGGTCCAATCCTAGTCTTGAGCATTACCTGAGAAGTTAGGTCTAGGGGGTGAGCATATAAAGGCTCAGTGTGAGTCACAACAATTATAGTCATACGATTAGTCACAAAGTAAACAATCACCATTTTCATAACTATATAATACATGGAACATTTCATCCAACATTTGAACATGTTATGAGCATGATGCAATGTAAAGAGAGTCCTACCCATCTATCTGCTACACAACATGAGTCCCTAGAACGGTGGAAATGTGCAAGTGTACACAATCGTAACAAGTAATAAAATGACAAGTAAATGTCGAGTTATCGTACCCACAGGGACTGTAAAAAAATTATTTATGAAAATGATTTCAAACACTTTGGTGAGGGAAAAAAATATTTGGATTCAAGAAATATTTAAAAACTAGAAAACAAAGTAAAATAAATAAAATAAAGAAATTCTAGTGCACGATTTCAAATATGATTTAATCAAGATGATATAATTGTGTTGGATTAATTACATTTCTTACCTTAGAATTATTAAGCTTATGTTTATACTTGTTACGAATAAATCACGGCAACTAGGTAATTTGCTAACTTATGAACATATTTACAAATAAAAAATCCATTCATCTCTTGTACATATTCCTATGTCAATTCGACCGATAAAACAGATTTATAAAAGTAAACATGTTATTGCACATACATACTTATTAAATTAAACAATCTCTTGCATATTCCTATGTGATTCAACCGATTAATTCAACCTAATAAGCATATAAAAGATCATGTGAGGTAACAAAGTATCCTTACCTTGAAACAATTTAATCACAAAAATCTTGCAAGTTATGCAAGGCATATGTATCGCCAAATACAATGCTAATTTAATCTTCAACTACCTTAGAAGAATTAAACATGCATAGATTAAGTATTGTGTCTATTAATTACAATTTCAATGCATTTAAATAATTAATTCATTAGCTATCTAAATAATTATAATGCCAGATAACTTATGTAACACCTCTCACCCGAGTCTGTCGCCAGATTTGGGTTATGAGGTATTACCTAATAACATGCACTTAAAAATAGACATTTTGATTAGACATTCATTACTTCCATGTTTCAAATGAAATACATTAATACACTTGTCTTATTCAAAATGTCGAAACTTAATACTCCGAGTTCAAATCAAACACATGTCAATAATTATATATGTTACAATCTTATAACACACCATAATATATATATATCAAAGCACAAACAAGACATACTATTTTCTATTTCGAATATTCACCTATCAAAGATCCAATCTATGTTCGCATATAACAAAACCAACTTCACAAAATTTTCTCTTTATAATAACAAATTAATCACATATGTAATTATGATAACTTATACATGTTCAAATCTATTATTGTAACTTATACAAACATATATGTATGGTACGATATTTTCCATAAATTCAAAATACAAATCTTAAACATTAAAACACAGACAACATCTTTTTAAATGCCCAAGTCCATAATTACTTCAATGAAATTCCATTTACAAAGACACCACACCTATCATATACATAAATCAACTCGTTCACCATCTTGCATACGAGACATAGCAACTAAATGTTAACTATAATTAACCCATAGCTGAATTGATAAAACAAACACTCTTAACACTTGATTTAAGAATTCATAATAACCACGCTAAATTTAATGATCCAATTCAAATCATTTTCGTATGACTAATATACATAAACATACATTCGAAAGTTATATATATATCAAGACTAATCCCATTCTTAATAAATTCCTACCTATGCCCATTTCCAACAGTTAACAAATTTTAAACCTAATGACCTCACGGCAATCATTCATGCACAAACATACCTATTCAGCATGAAACATATATACATATATATATATATCATCCTCATTCATTTTCCAAACAAAACATTCACGCATATCACATCAAGGATAGATTTATACCATCGAGCATCAACATTAAGAACTAGCCACTTTCGCATGGCTTTTACACATTATCATAATATCATTCGAAAACTTAGCTAGCCTATACATGCCTTTGATTCAAAAAGTAAACAAAACATATATATACCAAAGAGAGTGATAGTGTGGTCGACTTTCTTGATGATCCCTTGAGCCCGTAGTTGAATCAATGATCTATAAAACGAAACAATGAACACACACAAGTAAGCTCACTAGCTTAGTAAGTCTTAAGCAAAAGATAATTCACTAATCAAGCACTTTAACATTTTTTTAATCAATAAATGTAAAACATTGTATATGTATATTTCGATATGCAATTGATACAAAACTGAATACTAGTGATGTATTAACTCAATTACTTATACTTCACTATCATCAACCTGCAACTCATCAAAGCACGAAGTACATATATTACATGTCGATTACCAGCTCAAATTCACATAACACTATTCTTAACATAATATTTCAACTCAAGTAACATTAATCACAACTTACCTTACTTCTGATGAATTCAATGGGACTTACCTGAGTTTTTAACTCAATAGTTTCACTATGTTACACCTCGATAAATTATGGTTTCTTCATTTTAAAGTATCACGGCATTAAGCTGCTAGGCACAAAGCTTCGAACATATCACCCAAGACTAAGCACTGCTAGTCTCAAGCCCAAATATGTCACGGCACTAAGCACGCTAGGCACGAATATGTCACCGGAATATGTCACCGGTACTAAGCCTACTAGGCACGAAGCCGAATATGCCATCGGCACTAAGCACGCTAGGTACGAAGCCCGAATATGTCAGGCAAGACTAAGCCTTCTAGGCACGAAGCCTGAATATGTCACAAGCACTACGCCTCCTAGGCAATAAGCCTGAATCAAATCACCGGCACAAGGCCTGCTAGGCAATAAGCCCGAAATAATTCATAAACCAGTCCATCAAATTTCATTCCTTAACACTATCATCATTAACTAAACATATACACAATGCACATTCACATATCACCACTAATGTACATATTCTTATCATATATACAAAAACACATCTAATCCATTTTAAAGCCTTTACATTCGGCTAATACATATTTTCATACTCAAATTTATCAAATAATTTCATTGAACCTATTCATAAATAATTCTTTAACATACTTTAGCTTAAGGACTTACCTCGACTGTCGACGGACAACTTAGACCGGCTATTCGAGAATTTTCGTCTTTCCCCGATCCAATTTCGTTTTTCTTTGCTCTTGATCTAAAACACATTAAATTCAGCTCATTCAAGTACATTTCAATTCAATTTAGTCCCAAAACACATAAACATGTAAATTACTATTTTACCCCTAAGGTTTCATATTTTTACTATTTAGTCCTAATTGTACAAAACACAAAATACACACAATTTGCCAGGACTATACAAGGGCCGAATATTCCTAGGGACTTTATAAGCCCTCTCATTTCATTTATTTTGTAATTAAGTCCCTCTAAAATTTTATTTTTACAAAATAGCCCTAAATACAAAATTTTACCAAAATTTCTAATACAAAACTTGTAAATCTTTAACACATCTTTAATCTAAAGCCATCAAATATAAAAACCATAAGAACACATCAATGGCCGAACCTCATATACACATGATTCTCAAAAATTCAAGCATGGGTCGAGTAATATATGAAACAACGATCTCAAAAACGTAAAAATCAACAAAAATCGAATATTAAACTTACCTTAATCAAGCTTTATAATTGCGAAATTCAAAGCTTTCCTAACCCTTTTCTTAGTTTATATTCGCCTTGAGAAAAGTAAGATGATAATGGTTTCATTTTGATAATAATAATAACATATATTACTTATTTATCAATTTACTAAACTAACCTTTTAATAATAAAATTCAAAACATAACCATAAGGTCATGTAAGACCATTATCGTCCACTATCATGAATAATGGGCTAATTGCCCTTTTGGACTTCCATTTATAAAGCCACAATCAATTTGGTGCATTTTACTATAGTTTGCAACTTTTACCATTTACGCGCTTAAGTCCTTTTTCTAAATTAAATCCACAAACAATAAATTTTTTCTACGAAACTTTCACACACATTAATTCACATATAATAAATTTAAAATATAATATTTAAATATTTTTTGGACTCGGATTCGTGGTCCCGAAACCACCGTTCTGATTAGGGTTAAATTCGGTCTGTTACAACTTAAACATGATTTTACTTAACCAAGCATTTTACTGAGGCCTTTAACGGTATAAACACAATTTTAATAATTAAAGAGGAAGAAATGCAATCAATCCAACACGAATTAAATTCAAGCTCAGCTGACTAAATTAACCATTCCAATAGCATAAATATTCATAAACATGTTTGTCAAAACAACAACGAAATTTAAAGAGATAGGGAACAAGAAGCAAATCCGGTGTTTCTCGTGGCTTGATTGATTGCTCCATTCTTCATTCTCCATTGTCCTCGGCTATCAAGGTGGCTTATGAACACTCCAATTGTTGCTCCAAATGGCTGAGAAAACACCTCTTTTCCAAGAGGGGAAATCGGCACAAGAAGGCTTGGGTTTTTGGAGAAAAGGAGAGAAAGTGAGAGAGGAGAAGAGAGAATGAGATGTGAAGGATGAGGAATGGTTTGAATGATCAGCAAGGGGTGGTATTTATAGCTGATTGTGGCTGCTAAAAATAGAAAAAAGTAGCAGCCAAAGATACCTCCCTTGGCCGGCCATCTATGTGGCAAAGTTGATGTTTTTAACTTTGCTAAATATGGCATGGGGCAAATCTACAAAGCCACTACATTTGGAGGGGGTTGAATGCAACTTTGAAAAGTTTTCAAGGGCTTCTTTGCAAGCTTAATTAATCAGCTAATAAGCTTATTTGGGCCAGCATATGGACTGTTTGGGCTGACCAATTCTTTGCTCGGTTCAGTTCAATCGGTTTGGTTCAACTGATGCGGTTCAACTGGGCCTTTTTCATAATTAATTAAGATTAATTTATCTAGCCCAAATTAAATTGGGAATAAATTATAATTAATTATATTATGATTAAATATTAATAATTGGACCGTCTTGGGCTGGAAATAAATTTTTCTTGATGCTTCAAATTGCTTCCCAGGTTTATTCTTCGAGTAGCGTCTGCCGAGCCAATTTTTGCCATTTGTGCGAATCTGTTGAAAATAGTCAAAATAAATCAAAATTGACTATAAAATTAATTAAAATTCATCATGTTCATATTTTTAGCACAATTTAATTATTTTATAATATTTAATTATTTTCCAACAAGAATTTAATCGAAACTGTATAAATTTGAGTTAAAAAGGGCATGAAAAAGTGTATAAATTTCGTGTTTCCACACCCCCAAACTTAAATCATTTCTCATCCCGAGTAATGCACAAATTTGAAAAGAATTTTCTCAGAAACACCTTTGAAAAACTCCTTCAGAACAACTTTCTTTTCAAAATTATGAATTTAATATACTTATGCTTAAAAACAAGAAATTTGATAATTATGCTACTTAAGTATTCATATCGTTCAAATTACCCCCAACAATTATTATACTAACAAAATTAGACTAAATGTTTCTTAATAAAGACATGTTACTCACTACCAATTTGATTTTAATTCCTTATTCAAAATTAAACTGCAATCATTAAGCTTAACTGATGTCTTCATATGTTGAATAGAGCAATTTCTCTCCACTAATGTAGGTAACATTGGAACTTTGAACCAATAGGTCTTTAATAAGGTTGTAACGTGGCTGGGCTTACGGGTAGGTAAAAGATAGACAAATTTTTGGATTAAAAATCCTAGACTCAGCTTAAAATCGAACCTTCAGAATTCTTACCCTTGATACACCAACTTATGCTCTTTCAATCATTTATTTCGAGTACATGTTTTTTTTTTTTTGCAAGCTCAAATTCGAGCACTTGCTTCATGTACTAAAATTTTCGAGCAATTGATACTTCTTTTCAACTCCCCCAAACTTATTTTCAAACGATATTCTGAATAGTACCGAGTCTAGTGTTTGGGACAATTTTAAAAGTAATGAAGATAAAATTGATGGCTAAATATTGCATGGGTCCAAATAAAATTAGGCCATCTAGTCTCAAAGTTAGGTTTCAAAGGATAATTTTATCAGGGTCGGCTTGAAAGGCTCAAATGGTCCAAACAATAGTTGCCTAAATCATTTTCAATATTCCATGCTTCCTAGGATTTCACCTCAAGAAATTACTCAATCAATTCTAAAGACTTAAACTTTCATGCATGCCTAATTTTTTCATAGGGAATTAAAAATTTTATGGTACGAATTTGCATGTTTTATTAAAAGAATACATTTATATCATTATTAAGCTAACATAATAACTTATTGAAATGATAGAACTTTATTAATTTGAAGTTCAAAGATACTTAACAAAATTTCAAATTATTGAACAAAATATATCCTAATCATAATTAAAAGAAAATTTTATTCTGAGTGGAATTAATTCAAATTTTAGGTCCCCTACTTAAAGTGAACAATGTCCTCATTATTTAAAATGAATAGATACTATACACCAGGTAGGATACTTAGAAAAGAGGAGGTGAGTCAAATTGACTGCTTAAGTACTAGGCTCTCTTTAAAATCCAATCCTAGACATGTATATATCTATTGCCACACTTTAGCTTTTGTGACTTGTTCAGATTTTGTTCATGATTCCTATTCTTATTTTATTGTGAAAAAATAAAAATTCCTAATTAACCTAATCCTAGAATAACTTAGGAATAAAAATAAACTAGAGTTGAAGTCCTCCCCTTTTTTTATTTGTTTGCCGATCCTTCTGAATTTGACTTATCTTTTGCTCCATCAGTATTGCCTTTGCATGAATCGCCTTGCTCCCTCTTTGATGATGAAATCCATGGTTCAAATATGAAATCTAGAAACTCAGGCACAAAAATAAATGGGTCATTATAAATTTTCTTGAGGGCACTCCTTATTGAGTCATCTATTATTTTTTAGTATCTCCAATAGGCTTGTTGCTGCCATTGCATGTGTTGCATTAAGTCCATCAGCTTTAACAGCTCATCACGAAGACCTGGGCTAGGCGGTGGAGCTCCAAACATTGAGGTTTCGATATTAGGTTTAGCTTCTGGTTCCATTGATTCTGCCTTATTAGGGGCTTTAGTTGATTGTTCTGGCGGGAATTCTGTCAGATCATCTTCTGCTTCTGCGGGATCTTCGCTCTCTTCAACTCGTTGCTGTAGAACAGAATCTCCGGCTACTCGGTAGAGGTCCCAATCGGTGATTGTGCCTTGACTATACTCTGTCCCCTTCACGTCCACAAGGAGTTTTGCTTTTTAAGCATAAAATTATTATTGTAAAGGGAAAATAGCCCAGGCCATAACGTCTAACGGCACAATTTCACATTTCTCTTAGAATGATTTTGCCCACATCAATGGTCTTTCCAGTTAGAATCGAGTATAATAGGACCATTCGCTCTAATGAGATTGTAGTCTCATGTGAACTAGGCATAAGGCTAAAACGGATGAAATAGAACCATACCTTCGCAAGTGGTGTCAAATACTCTCTTTGACATGTGTGGATTCCTTGTTTTGACACAGTCCACTTAGAACCTAGAATTGTAAGTTCCTCAAGAATTTCTTGCAAATTTTCAAGCTTAATGTTGCTCAACAGAGAAGAATATTCATCGTTGTCGAAATCAGGTAATTCAAAGAATTCATTAATAGCATTTGAATTTATTGGTACCCTGATTCCACGGACTGGGACTTCGGTCAATTCGCTTGAGGTTAAGTTTGCATAGAATTCACGAACTAGTTCCTCATCCACACTTGGTCTCTTTTCACAAAACAATTCCCAATTGAGAGCTTCAACAACTTGACAAATACGTGCCATGAAGTCTCTATAGTTGCTTTCCTTCAATGTGAAGCCTTTCTCTGGATGCATCTGTTGATTTTTGAAGATACTTACGTATCTTACTTTGGCTTCTTCACAGTGAAACTTGCTTTGTGCTTCATCAATTTGGGCGGAAGCACGAGTTCTCTTGCGAGGCATGATTGACCTGAACATAAGATGGGAGAAAAAATTATTTTCTCAAAGATTTAATTAATTAACATTACTAATAATTCAATAAATTAAAAATTAAATAATTGAATAAAAATTAAAACTTAAGGAAAAATTGCTCTTACCACCTTCCTCGTAAAAATTAAGAACTCCTAAAATAAAATAACTAATGAACAAAAGATGAAAATTAATGAAGGCTTTTGGCTTAGGTTGGGCGGATGGGTGCGTGGTAGGGGCTGCACACAAGCAGTAGCGTGCAAGGCCTTGCGTAGGTAGGCCATGGGCTGGTCGGGTGTACGGGGAGATGGTGCAGAAGAAGAATGTGAAATGGAGGCAAGCAGTGAGCGAAGGCCACTACAGGCATTCTTTGAGTCAGGCGTCTGGCGTGTCTTGAAGCAGTGTTGGTCGAATGGTTGTTGTGGTTAGGGACTTGCAGCACTTTGGTGTTTGGTGATTTGGGGTTTTAAGTGATGAATGAATGGGGAGAAGCTAGGGGTAATTTATAGTAGGAGTAATGGGACTTAGACTAGAACTCTTAGTAAAATTTAATAATTAAAAATAAAAGTCCTAATTTTACTCAAGATTAACAACAATTAATAATTAAATATACACATATAAAATTATCAATTGCTATTAAATTATTAAGATAAACATAAAATAAAATTAATCCTAATCCTAAGCTAAGTTGATAAAATTAATATATAAATTATAATGAATATAACTATATATTAAAGTTTATCAATAATTTATAAGTATGATATTAAGTAACAATATTTATTCTAGATGCCTTTTTAAAAATATTTACAAAAGAGGCACCTAGTTTTTATTATTTACTGAAAATAGCAACCAAATTTTAAAATAATTCAATTAAGTCCCTAGACTTAATGAAAATTTGGAATTGAGTTGCACTTTAAGACTTTGGTCAAAATTGACCTTTTATTTGGAAAATCAAAATTTATTTTTTCATTTAGGGCTAATTTCTTGGAAAATTATGTAAAATTAATTCCGGGAAAGATTGGAGGGTCACAAGCGGTCCGCTTAAGTTCCAATCTCTAGATGTAATTTATTTAAACATAATAAACACGAAAATATACCCTAAATAATTTATTGAAAACAAGAAAATTTAAAGATCAGATAAACTGAACAAGATTTGATCCCGTTCAGGTCTTTCTCCATAGTAATGTTTCAAAAGCTGAGCATTGACTTGAAAATTGCCTCCCTTACATTGGAGTTTAATAACTCCATATGGATAGATGCGATGAATCGTAAATGGACCGACCAATGTGATTTTAACTTACTTGGAAAGAACTTCAATCTAGAATTGAATAACAAGACTTGCTGACCTGCTTCAAACTCTCGAACTCGAATATGCTTGTCATGCCATTTCTTTAGTCTTTCTTTAAGTAATTTAGCATTTTCATATAAGAACATTCGAAATTCCTCTAGCTCATTGAGTTGGAGCATTCGTTTCTCTCTAGCAAGCTTGAGATCCAAATTGAGTTGTTGAATGGCCCAGTAAGCTTTGTGCTCTAACTCCAGAGGTAGATGATAGGTTTTCTCAAAGACCAACCTATAGGGTGACATTCCTAAGGGTGTTTTGTATGCTGTTCTGTAAGCCCATAAAGCAACATCTAGTCTCTTGGACCAATCTCGTCAGTTCGGGCAAACTACATTCTCAAGTATGCCTTTGATCTTCTTATTCGCTAGCTCAACTTGCCCATTTGTCTGCGGATGGTAAGTTGTAGCAACCTTGTGTTTCAATCCATGTTTATCTAACAACCATTTTAACCACTTGTTTACAAAATGGGTCCCTTCATTGTTGATAATAACTCTTGGGGTTCCAAACCTTGTGAACACGTGTTTCTGCAAGAACTTCATCACAACTTTGGCATCGTTCGTCAGATAATCTTCAGCCTCGACCCACTTGGACACATAATCTATTGCTACCAATATGTATTTGTGACCAAAAGACTGAGGAAAGGGACCAATAAAGTCAATGCCCCAAACATCGAACAATTCTACCTCAATGATATTTGTTCGAGGCATCTCATTTCTATTGGTGACATTTCCAACCCTCTGACATCGATCACAATTCTTTACGTAAGCGTATGCATCCTTGAATAGTGTTGACCAAAAGAATCCGGCTTGTAATACTTTGGCTGATGTACGAGTACCTCCAAAGTGTCCCCCACTTGGAGCTGAATGACAGTGGTTAAAATCTCCAATATTTCATCTTCTGTCACACATCTCCTAATCATCTGATCTTCACACTTTTTAAACAAATATGGCTCTTCCCAAAAATAGTAACTTAACATCGTGAAGAAACTTTTTCCTTTGCTGATACGTTTTATCAATTGGCATCAAACCACAAGCTAAATAGTTAGCAAAATTAGCAAACCAAGGTATATTATGGACATTATTTACCTTCAGTATGTGTTCATCTGGAAATGTCTCTTGGATCGGTAAAAGTGGAGAATTTTCCTCTTGCGGATCTAATCTGGATAAGTGATCTGCTACTTGGTTTTCTACTCCCCTTCGATCTTGGATTTCTAGATCGAACTCTTGAAGTAGAAGCACCCACCGGATCAATCTCGGCTTAGCATTTTTCTTGGCCAATAAGTACTTAATTATGGAGTGGTCCATATAGACAATCACTTTGGTACCTACAAAATAAGATCGAAACTTGTCGAAAGAAACACAATAACAAGTAGCTTTTTTTCTGTTACCATATAGTTTAGTTGAGCTCTGGTTAGAGTTCTACTTCCATAGTAGATGGGATGAAAAACTTTATTCCTTCACTGGCTCAAGACAGCTCAATGGTGAAGTCACTTGCGTCACACATCAACACGAATGGCAAATCCCAGTCTGGTGTGACGATTATAGGTGCCGTGACTAATCAAATCTCCAAATCATTGAAGGCTTTTAAGCATTCCTCATCAAACTTGAATACCAAGTCTTTCTCTAATAGCTTGCATAAGGGTTTAGCCACTTTGGAGAAGTCCTTGATAAATCTTCGATAAAAATCGGCGTGGCCCAAAAAGCTCCTTACACCTTTTACAGATGATGGAGGTGGGAGTTTCTCAATAACGTTTACTTTTCTTTGTCCACCTCGATCCCATGTCTCGTTATCTGATGCCCTAGAATAATTTCTTCTCGTACCATAAAATGGCACTTTTCCCAGTTGAGTACGAGATTCGTTTCTTCGCATCGCCTCAGAACCTTAGCTAGATTGGCTAAGCAATCATCATAAGTATCTCCAAATACTGAGAAATCGTCCATGAAAACTTCCAAGTACTTCTTAACCATACATCTTTGAAATGTAGCTGCTGCATTACATAAACCAAATGGCATGCGTCTAAATATAAATGTACATTACGGACAGGTGAATGTCATTTTGTGTTGATCTTCGGTGCTACTATAATTTGATTATAACCTGAGAATCCGTTGAGAAAATAGTAGTAATCTCGTCCTGGGAGTCTGTCCAGTATTTGATCCAAAAACGACAGAGGAAAATGATCTTTCCTAGTCGCCTTGTTCAGCTTCCGGTAATCGATGCAAATTCTCCATCCCGTAACTGTTCTTGTTGGTATCAACTCATTGTGCTTGTTCTCCACGACCGTGATAACTCTTTTCTTTGGTACGCACTGGACTGGACTCACCCATGAACTATTTGAGATGGGATAAATTATACCTGCATCCAACCACTTGATAATTTCCTTTTTCACGACATCTTTCATGATGGGGTTCAGTCTCTATTGTCCATCAATCGTTCCTCTCTCGCCATCTTCTAATATGATCTTGTGCATGCATACAGATGGGATAATATCGCAAATATCGGCTATGGTCCATCCGATAGCCTTCTTAAATTGTTTCAAAACTATGATAAGTTTCTCTTCTTATTCAGTAGTTAATTTTGCTGAAATAATCACAGGCAGAGTAGAGGCATGACCTAAATAAACATATTTTAAGTGTGAAGGTAATACCTTGAGTTCTAACTTAAGTGGCTCATCAATTAATGCTTTTGGCTGGATGTAATCTCTTTTCTCTAATTCCAAAGATTCAAAAAGGGATTGCAGATTAAATCCCTTTTGATTAGCTTCTAGCACAGCTAAGTATTCATCCTCCTCTTCCTCATTTGGGGGATCCGGTGTCAAAATTCTTTCCAGTGGATCATCAACACAGTTAAGTTCCTTTTCTATTATTAATTCCTCTAAATCGACTATTGCGGAACAATCATCCATTGTGTCAGGAAATCGCATTGACTTAAAAACATTAAATGTTACCTAATCATCCTGAACACGCATAGTCAGCTCGCCCTTTTGTACATCAATAAGGGGCCTTCTAGTTGCTAGGAATGGTCTTCCTAGAATAATTGGCATGTTTTTATCTGCTTCAAAGTCTAGAATTACAAAGTCAGCAGGAAAGATAAATTTATCTACACATACCAATACGCCCTTGATTTTTCCTTCTGGATGCGCTAAGGATCGATCTGCTAGTTGAAGTGTAACCGTAGTTGGTCTAACTTTTCCTATCCCCAACTTCTTAAATATTGACATAGGCATCAAGTTGATACTTGCACCTAAGTCACATAATGTCTTACCACAATATGTTGCTCCAATGTTGCACAGTATGGTAAAACATCCAGGATCCTTTAGTTTTGGGGGTAGTTTGTCATAAAGATATGCACTGCATTCCTTTGTCAGAGCTACCATTTGAAATTCTCCAAGTCTTCGTTTCTCTAACAAAATATCTTTCATGAACTTGACGTAGTTTGGCATTTGCTCGAGTGCTTCGACAAACAGGATGTTGATGTGAAGTTGCTTGAATACGTCAAGGAACTTCTTGAATTGAATCTCCTGCTTCGACTTCTAAAGTCTTTGAAGGTAGGGTGGTGGTGGTTTCATTACTGGAACTGAGTATGGTTGATTCACCTTTGGCGGTAATTATGCATCTAATGAAGTTGTTGGTTGATCAGAATTGACTGGTCCTGAGGTTACTTTGTCGGGTTTTGTAGATTTTGGTTCTAGTGAAATTGGGGTTTCAACACTTGGTTGAACTTCTTCTGAGTCTTAAACATCAGCTTGCTCCTTTTCAACTTTGACAGTGTTGGGTTCTATTATCTTTCCGCTCCTCAGTGTTAACGCTTTACAATGCTCCTTTCCCTGAATTCTCAAATTTTTCGTATCACTGGGTAAGGTACCCTTTAGTCGGTTCCTAAGTTCAGTTGCAAGTTGGCCCACTTGATTCTCCAAATTCTTCAATGTAGCTACTTGGCTCTGGATTAAGGTAACATTCTTGGCCATGTATGCCTTCAGCAAACTCTCCAAGCTATTGGATGTTTCAACTTGAATTGGTTTCTGAACTTGTTGCGGAAAACTAGGCAGCTGGGTTGGTCTGGGTTGGGTGTAAGTGGTACTGGTTCCAGCCCATTGGTTACTCCAGGAGAAATTCGAGTGGTTTCTCCACGATGGGTTATAAAAGTTTGATTGCAACCCTTGCCTTCCTCGGTTTTGGTTCTGATTACCCATGTAATATACAGATTTTGGGTTCAACAGACATTCTTCAAACAAATGTCCCTCCTCACAATAAACACAGGCTATATTTTCAAATTGATTAGGCGGTTATGCTGCAAAACTATTAGACCAATTAGTAGGAAGATTTTTAAGCATTGAGGATAATGATGATACCTGAGATGTGAGTGAAGTAAGAGCGTCTACTTCATGAATTCTAGTGACTCATCTTCCTGACGCTGCACGACTGGTTGGCCATTTATAATTGTTGCTGGCAATCCTCTCAATAATTTCATAAGCTTCGTTATAAGACTTAGAAATGAGAGCACCATTAGCAAAGGCATCCACTACCATCCTTGTGTGGGCGTTAAGATCATTATAGAATGTCTCAAGTTGAATGCAATGTAGGACTCCATGATGAGGGAACTTTAATAATAACTCTTTAAATCTTTCCCGTGCGTCATACAAGGATTCGTTATCCATTTGGTGGAAAGTAATGATCTCGTTCCTCAGCTTAGCATTCTTGCTTGGTTAAAAATAATTCATGAGGAATCTCTCAGCTAACTCTTGCCATGTAGAAATGGAGTTCGGTGGCAATGAGTTCAACCAGGCACGAGCTCTGTCCCTTAATGAATATGGGAACAACTTCAATCGTAAGGCATCTTTGAAAACTCCGGCTAACTTGAAAGAAACGCTCACTTCCATGAATAGTCTTAACTGAAGATGAGGATCTTCAGTAGGCATTCCACTGAATTAGCCCACAGTCTGAAGCATCTGGAACATGACTCGCTACAGCTCGCATTGTTGTGCCTCGATTTTGGGTCTCCTAATACCCGGATTAAGATCATTAAATACTGGCACGGCATATTGTCTTAAGGCTCTATCCCTATCATCAGCAATAAGGATAGGATTCTGAGAAAGGTTTGCTTCGTTTCCTTGGTTCATATTCTCGAATTTCATCTCTTCAGTCCTTCTCTAGTTTGCTTGTTTTCTTCATTGTCAAAAGGTTCGTTCCATCTCAGGGTCCAGAGAGAGTAATTCAATAATCTGGTCAATACTCATAAACACCTGAAATATTCACAGAAAAATTAATTAAGTAAAAAATTCAATACGAAAAATAAATAGACCAAAATGTAAGACAGATTCACAAATAATGGCTTTGAAAAATAGTCCCCGGCAACGGCGCCAAAAACTTGGAACGGTGGAAATGTGCAAGTGTACACAATCGCAACAAGTAATAAAGTGAAAAGTAAATGTCGAGTTATCGTACCCACAGGGACTGTAAAAGAATTATTTATGAATATGATTTCAAACACTTTGGTGAGGGAAAAAAATATTTGGATTCAAGAAATATTTAAAAACTAGAAAACAAAGTAAAATAAATAAAATAAAGAAATTCTAGTGCACGATTTCAAAATATGATTTAATCAAGATGATATAATTGTGTTGGATTAATTACATTTCTTACCTTAGAATTATTAAGCTTATGTTTATACTTGTTACGAATAAATCACGGCAACTAGGTAATTTGCTAACTTATGAACATATTTACAAATAAAAAATCCACTCATCTCTTGTACATATTCCTAAATCAATTCGACCGATAAAACAGATTTATAAAAGTAAACATGTTATTGCACATATATACTTATTAAATTAAACAATCTCTCGCATATTCCTATGTGATTCAACCGATTAATTCAATCTAATAAGCATATAAAAGATCATGTGAGGTAACAAAGTATCCTTACCTTGAAACAATTTAATCACAAAAATCTTGCAAGTTATGCAAGGCATATGTATCGCCAAATACAATGCTAATTTAATCTTCAGCTACCTTAGAAGAATTAAACATGCACAGATTAAGTATTGTGTCCATTAATTACAATTTCAATGCGTTTAAATAATTAATTCATTAGCTATCTAAACAATTATAATGCCAGATAACTTAAAAATGATTTTACTTAACCAAGCATTTTACTGAGGCCTTTAACAGTATAAACACAATTTTAATAATTAAAGAGGACGAAATGCAATCAATCCAACACGAATTAAATTCAAGCTAAGCTGACTAAATTAACCATTCCAATAGCATAAATATTCATAAACATGTTTGTCAAAACAACAACGAAATTTAAAGAGATAGGGAACAAGAATCAAATCTGGTGTTTCTCTGTGGCTTGATTGATTGCTCTGTTCATCATTCTCCGTTGTCCTCGGCTATCAAGGTGGCTTATGAACACTCCAATTGCTGCTCCAAATGGCTGAGAAAACACCTCTTTTCTAAGGGGGGAAATCAGCACAAGAAGGCTTGGGTTTTTGGAGAAAAGAGAGAAAGTGAGAGAGGAGAAGAGAGAATGAGATGTGAGGGATGAGGGATGGTTTGAATGATCAACAAGGGGTGGTATTTATAGCTCATTGTGGCTGCTAAAAATAGCAAAAAGTAGCAGCCAAAGAGACCTCCCTTGGCCAGCCATCTATGTGGCAAAGTTGATGTTTTTAACTTTGCTAAATATGGCATGGGGCTAATCTACAAAGCCACTACATTTGGAGGGGGTTGAATGCAACTTTGAAAAGTCTTCAAGGGCTTCTTTGCAAGCTTAATTAATCATCTAATAAGCTGATTTGGGCCAGCATATGGACGGTTTGGGCTGCCCAATTCTTTGCTCAGTTCGGTTCAATCGGTTTGGTTCGACTGATGCGGTTCAACTGGGCCTTTTTCGTAATTAATTAAGATTAATTTATCTAGCCCAAATTAAATTGGGAATAAATTAAAATTAATTATATTATGATTAAATATTAATAATTGGGCCGTCTTGGGCTGGAAATAAATTTGCCTTGATGCTTCAAATTGCTTCTCGGGTTTTTTTCTTCGAGTAGTGTCTGCAGAGCTAATTTTTGCCCTTTGTGCGAATCTGTCGAAAATAGTCAAAATAAATAAAAATTGACTATAAAATTAATTAAAATTCATCATGTTCATATTTTTAGCACAATTTAATTATTTTATAATATTTAATTATTTTCCGACAAGAATTTAATCGATACTGCATAAATTTGAGTTAAAAATAGCATGAAAAAGTGTATAAATTTTTGTGTTTCTAGTCCTCTAGAACCCGTCTACCAATCACCAAACAATGTGGGCTAAGCTCGATATGGATAAACCATCAGTATAGTAATGCAAATATACTGCCAATAAAAACAATATATAGACATGATACCATTAATTTGTGGACAAGCCACCAATAACAAGTTACAAGATAATATGTTGCTAATAAGTTGTGAATACACAACACGGTCACAGAGAAAAACTGTCAATAATGCGATAAATAGCCAATATCTTCAGTACTCCCGGTGCAATGCACTGACAATAATAATGCGGACTTAATATGCCGCCAGTATTTCACAGAACTCCTCCTTCAACCACAATAACCCACCCCATGAATATGCTTAATGTCATACAATATTGAGAAATTTCATGCTTCCAATTTAGTTTCAATACAATGGCATGCGTTACATGCTTTTGATATCACAATCCAATCCATGTCATGCTTAACAAGCTCATCTTTAATCAAAGCCAGTGTATGCCATGCATACTTTTCATTTATCAATAATGTTGGAATTCAATCATGCTTTTAGTACATATTTAGTTTTAATTTTGCAACAATCAATCATCCAATCCATCAGTTTAACCGGCATGTAACATGCCATACAATTTTTTTCATACCCAGTATGCAACATGAACAGTGCTATCACAAGGCATTTTACATGCACCTCATGACCAAATAAAACAATGTAACATCATCTTAAACATATTACAACCAGAAAACATCATTCACATGCTTTTGGCACCCAGTTAGATAGTCAAATGCAACAATTACGCAATCAGAAAATCCTAAAATGGTTTAATCTTTTAGTCAATAATTTGTAAGTTACGTACCTTATTCGGCCACCGTTAACTCACTTAATTTTCCATTAAATCATGCCGGACCAGCAAGAATTAATACCTATTTTAAAATTTAAATTATGAATTAATAACTATTTATTTAAGTTTAGGACCTACATCTTAAAATTGCAAGTGCGCAGCACTACAACGTGAAGTCCGCGTTTCCCCCCTTAAACTCTAAACGTGCCTAAACCAAAAATACAACATTTAAAAAATTAAAATACTGTTAAACCAGATTTAAAACACCCTTAAGGGTTTGGCCAAGTCAGTGTTACAACTACTAACTTTTAGATCCAAATTAGTTAGATTATTTACACTAAATTGATGCGAAACGACGGCACGAACGGTAAATGAATTCACTATTGGTCTGAGATGTTAGAGTCAACACCTAACATTCAAAATAATACTAAAAATAAATAACTTAAAGTTAATTAAGAGCCTTAAATATACCAGTCAATACATCACCTTTGAACGAAACCAAAACTACACGACTACTCACAATTAACCGCACTTACGCTTCCCGATTTTTCAGATCTGCATTACCAAACGATTGGGATCGAATATTCCTAAAACATATCAGATCAAATGCTGATTAGAAAGAACAATTTTAGATCTAAACCTCGCTAGAGAGGGTTACAAAAGAATAAAAAAAACAGCAGCCCTTAACGATGGCTCGAGGGACAACACACCACCATAATCGACACAATAAGCGGATATTTTTGTACGAAACCAAAAAGGGAAATTTAGGGGATGATTAGGGAAATTCTTAGGCTTGAAAAAAATAAAGGAAAAGAGGCTGGAACAGTAGCATAAATCAGCAAATAAGGGCTCAAATCGACAACCAACAAAAAGAGATTCTAGGGGAGGCAAACACCACTAATGGAGGTGGATCTAGGAATTATTTTGCATGGCTTGAAAGAGGTCTTTAAGGGATGATTTGAACAACAAAGAAAACATAATATCCAAGAAAAATAACAACTTAAATATCAACACAAAAGAAATAAGAAGAATGAGAGGAAAAATGGCAGTTACACTGAGAAGAAAGGGGGCACAATAGGTGGTTGTTGGGGCGGCACAATAAAAGAGAAAGGAAAAAGAAAATGTGAGAATTTGGGAGGGAAGAGGGGTTAGATGGATACAAAAAGGAAAATATGACAAAAGGCTAAAAATTAAATGAAAAAGTGGTATTTACACTTAGGTTAAGTAAGCTTAGGCAACACAAAAATAGGAGAGGGAGAAAATTTAGCAAAAATTAAGTCATTTTGCAAGGGAAGGGAATCAAACTCGGGTTCATAAGCAAATTTCTCTATCTCATTGTTTTGTTTTAACCACAACACAAATTACTCATCCTTTGAACAATTTTACAAACTTTAAACCAAAAATTTGGGATGTTACATCTCGATACCTCAATTTCAAAGCCACTGACTTTTAAACCAATACATTTTTACATTGACTAACTTTCCATAACTATTAGTATAATATTGTAATAACTTCTTAAATATTAATAAATAATATTTACTAACTCGATCATCAAAAAATAGAATTTCAAAACTACCATTTTCTGTACTACTGAAAATTTGGCTGTTACAATCACCTTATGTTATATTATCTTTGATCATGAAAGTACTATTGAGTTTTATCGCTCAACGTATGATTTGTTTGTTTTGTGCGTAGGTGCAGGTATTTCTTGAAGCCTCGGGAAGTGAAGTTAGTAGTCAGACTGTTGTTTTCGAATCAACAAAGGTTGTATTGTTCATTTCATTTTGGTCTTGTGGCATGTACCTAGGGACACTTAGCTAAATCTTTAAAATGGTTAAATTTGTGCATATGGTGATCATTTGAAAGGTTAGAGTTTATGCTTATTTAGGAAAGTGAAATGTTTATAGATTGTGTTTTAAGTATACTCATATGGTGAATGGTTAAATTGGAGTCTTAAGGTTAATGGTTAAGCAATTGATAGGATTTTTGGTTAGTTTTTGTATTGCAAATGGTTGAAGTTATAAATTGGATGTTATTGAGAAGTATCATTTTGGCTTGACTTCAGTTGGTATGCTGTTGTTTTGGTTGGATAGGAACATGTATGGTGATTTCAAGTCATTTAGACATGTAACAAGTTGGTTTTTGAAGTAATAATTTGTCATGTCGCGATGACGAAACTTTGATGTTGCGACAAGAAACAACTCAAGGTTCATCGTGATGAGGAAATCCCCGAAGTCGCAACATCAACTCAAAACTTTGTAATCTTTACAATTTGGTCCATATTGACCTCAAGTTAGCAAAAGAGCTTTAGTAAGCTCATACAAGGCCATGATTATGTATTGATTAATACACATGATTTACTTGTATTTAAAATGTATAATGATTATGTATTGGATCAAGGTCAAAACGAGCAAAAAAACTACCCCGTGTCGTTGCCATATCTAAATTTATCTTGAATTTCTTTTCTCCATTAAAAGACAAATCAAATATCACTTCTCTTTCGTTCTTTTATTTTCAACTCCATGGCAAATAATATGGAGATCTCTTACACACACACATATATAAAATAAGAATAATTATATATTATTATTTACTATCACAAAAAGTTATTCCAAATTAAAAGGATACTATTGTACTTTAGTTGTTAAATAAAATATGGGTTAAATCTGTAGATACCTCGGTAAAAGAAATTGATGATGGATTGGTTAGAAATTAAGGTTAATGTACAAAAATTATATATTAGAGATATGATCCTAAATTGCACATATGTAACTTTTTTTTACATTTCATTTTCAGAAAAGAGAGAGTCGCCATCTCTAAAATATTTATGTGTTAATTTGGAAGATTAAAACTACAAGACTTGAATATTTCAAAATATCAATGGATTCATGTATGTTTTTGCATCTAATTTTTATTTATGACGATATGACATGATAGATCCTGATTTATTAAATTTTAGATAAAACATTTACTATTCCAACAAGTAGCATCCAGGTCTCATCATATCGAACTATTAAGAATATTTTTTTATCTTTAGGAATGCATGATTTGTTCTTAGATTTTATGAATTTTATGCTATGATTTAATATTACGATTATAAATATGGTAAATCTTTGAGATTCATGATAAAATATTTAAATTTTGATTATTTGTGAATGCAATTTTAAGGATTTAAATAATATAATTCGAATGACTATTTGTTTGATTTCTTTCGTGTTTGTTCTTACTATAAACGAACAAATGGTTTTTGAGATATGCGCCGTGACTTCCTTCTTTAGTTATTTAAGTCGAAGATCATGGGGGTTGACTTAGATTCAGGTCAGTGCATCAATTTATCATAAAAGCTTATTGCTTTATATATATATATATATATATATACATATACATATACATACAAGGTGATTGTCCATGCCAAAGGCAAGTCGACCATTGACATTTTTTAGATATTATATAGGGACATTGTTCTCTTTATAGTGCCCATACAGGATTATATGTGGCACTTTATATAATTTTGCTGTGGAGTATATTAGGAATCGACCCGATTAAGCAACAAACAAGTTAAAATAGTAGAAGAAATTGAGAAATTGAACACACAAATTTAACGTAGAAAAACTCCTCCATAGAGGATAAAAACTACGGCAAAGATAATTTTACTATAATGGCAAAAGAAATGAAGAGTACAAAAGATGGAGATTGAGTTCCAATCTATAATGGGTGTGTTTTCTAAGGTTGTAAAAGAGCCTATTTATAGGCTAAATTCATAGGTCAAATAATAATAAAATAATCTAAACTAATCAGTGTTTGATTGAAACAAATAAATAGAGTTTAACTAGAAGATTATTTCTCAAATTTGACTGAAATATGAGCCATACTTAACAAATCTCCACCTTGACTCATATTTCCACAATGCCATCTTTGTCAAAGCCCACCACAAGCCTATCTTGAACCATGCAGGGAATTAACTGAGTCGAACTTGTGCTTAGAACCTGAAAGACTTCTAGCCTTCGACCTGTACACTGCCAAATGAAAACTAACCTGGTTTGATTTTCACGAACACAGTGCCCTAACTTTTCAAAACTTGCATCCAAAAGAGAACCTCTCTTCAATGAAACGGTCATACATTTTTCCCTCCTATGACCAAGTTGCCTCCATTCCGAACAAGTTGACTTCGACTCTTTAACGGATGAGGGACGTCAGATTTCACCGATCACTGTAGAACCTTCCAAAATATAAAGCTCAGTTCTTTTACCTTTTAACAAAACGAGAGCTCCACGAGATACCTTAATGCCGCTCGACTCGATGTTGATTCTGCATCCTTTTAAATCTAAAATACTCAAGGAGATGAGATTCTTTCGTAAATCAGGTGCATACCTGACATCTGAGAGTGTCCTAATTGTCCCATCATGTATCCTAATTTTAACAGTACCAATACCAACTACCTTACTAGATATATTGTTTCCCATGCACACAACTCCACCTTCAACCAAACTATATGTGGAGAACCATTCTCTATTGGGACACATATGGAAAGAACATCCCGAACCTAAGACCCACTCGGATGTGAGCTTGGAGTTATCGCTCGTTGACACTAACAAGAAATAATCACCGCTTTCATCATCCAAATTAGCACCAGCTACATCTTCCTCGTTACTCTCAGCAGACTCTTTTATTTCACAGTTTATAACAATCTGCTTTGATGTGACCTAACTTTTTACAATAGCGACACCTTTTGTCTTGTTTCTTTGATGCTATCAAAATGAAAGCTTGCCTATCTGCCTTGATATCCAAATGAAGCTCATTGTCGAGTTTGTCTCTACTCAACAAATGACCCTTCACATCTTCGAACCAGAGTTTGTCTCTATAATAAATCAGGGTCTCCTTGAAAGACTTGTATGAATGGGGTAAAGAGCACAATAATAGCATAGTTTGATCTTCATCATCAATATGAACCTCAACGTTCTTTAAATCATTTAAATGAGTAATGAATTGACTGATGTGATCTCTAAGAAGCTCACTTTCATTCATGCGAAACGTAAATAGACGTTGTTTCAACACTAAACGGTTAGTCAGAGATTTAGTCACATAAAAAATTTCTAACATTTTTCACAAGGCAGATGAGGTCTTCTCCATCAATACCTCCTACAATACCGTATTCGCGAGGCACAACTGGATTGCAGACAAAGCCTTTTCATCAAGCTCTTCCATTCTGTTTTATTTAGATTCTCAAGTTTTTTCTCGGTAACAACCTTTTTCAAACCATATTGAACTAGAATTGCCATCATCCGAACTTGCCACAGATTAAAATTTGTCTCACCATTGAATTTCTCAATTTCAAACCTTGTTGCTGCCATATCTGAATGAGTTGATATATTAAATTTAAATAGAACTAGCTTTGATACCACTTGTTAGGAATCGACCTGATTAAGTAACGAACAAGAAAAAATAGCAGAAGAAATTGAGAAATTGAACATACAAATTTAACGTGAAAAAACTCCTCTAAAGAGGATAAAAAACCACGAGCAAAGATAATTTTACTATAATGGCAAAAAAACGACGAGTACAAAAGATGGAGAAAAAACTAAACCCCGAAAACCCGAAAACAAAGAACCCTCAAAACGTAAAAACAAAATTCTCTAAATATGTTATGAGTTCTAATCTCTAATGAATGTGTTTTTTAATGTTGTAAAAGAGCCTATTTATAGGCTAAATTCATAGGTCAAATAATAATAAAATAATCTAAACTAATCAGTGTTTGATTGAAACAAATAAACAGTTATTTCTCAAATTTGACTGAAATAGAAGTCATACTTAACAGAGTAGATTATTTGTGAATCATACAAACTGTGAGAATAGTTATAAATTTGTCATATTTGTTTTATCGTTACAATTTTTTTTTCTAATTTATTTTAGTTTATTGCTATATATATTCAATTTTTGGATGCTTTGATATAAATTCATGTCGATCATGATACATGTTTAAAAATTTTAATTTTAAGTTAGGTTCTATAAAATTTGGTTTTGAATTTTATTATAAGTTTTTTTTATGGCCACTTGTTTAAGTATTTAAAAATTAATCAAAAGTTAAAGTTTTCGATTTTTAATTGTGCCTATTAGACAATCTTATTTTGGGTTACTTTAGAATCTGTCGTGCAATTTAATTATGCGATACTAATATGAATGGCATGTCAACAGCTAATGACACAATTTATGCCGCGTGTGGTTTTTGTCACACCTTTAAAGGTGAATAATTGCACAATGACCAACTTGTTATATAATTGATAATATTAGTGTCTAAATTGTCATAATTAAAATAACTGTGGCCAAAATGTAAATATAGATAAAAATGAGAAATAAATCATTTTAATAGTTTACCTATAAATATGTGTGTCAAAATTAAAGAAAATTATTAAAATTTATATAATATGTATTACCTTGAAAACAATTTTGACATAAAAACAATACGAGGGCAATGGCACACGAGATAATAGTGGAGTAATGGAATATTGTTAATTAGAATTTGACATTTTTGGCATAATAAAATTATGCATACAACATAACAAAATAATTAAAACACAACACGATAATAAAATATAATCAATCGAATTATTCCAAAATTAAATGATAAAATTTAAATAAATTTAAAAATAAATTAAAATATTATTTATTGTGATTATTAGTGAGTCTTACTTTTATCTTAATATTATAAAATGCTGATGTATTGACTAATGAGGCCTGACCAATTACATTACAATAAAAAGAGAAAAGAGTTTATAACCACAAAGATCGAACCCTAAATTTCATGCTAATCGACTTGAAATTCACATAATTCTATCAATAAAGTGATATACAACTACAAATCATATATCGTCCGTGAAAAAATATAAAAGGAAGTTACAATTTTTATTGTTCATGAGTAGTATAGTAATGAGAAAAGAAAATAATATTTTCAAAATGTTTAATGTAGCAGAAAGATATATTTTTATTTTATAGAGCATCTGCAATGAGCTCATTCAAAGTTTAAAACAGGCCTAGTAGTCGCAAAACATTTCCGGGCTTATTGTAAAAGTGGGCTATCATATGCTTTAACTCTTATGGGCAGCACCAAACCATGAACAATAATTTTGTGGCCCTACTCCCACCACACATTTTATTGTTTTTTCTTTTTCCTTTATATATTTATTAAAATTTTTACAAGATATAAAATTTTAGATTCCCCGGTACGGTTAGTAAGATCATACAAGCTTTTTCTTTTATTTAAAACAGATACAACGAATTCTTTTAGCTGTTCAACTTTTACATATATATATATATATATATATATATATATGCCTTTTATTTAAATTTTCACATATTTTAACTCTTAAACTAGTATTTTTATCAAAAGGATAGAAAAATTAACGTTTGCTAACTTTGCTTATTTGACGTATACATAGATTGCAACATATATACCATGTTAGTAATTAATTAATTTTTAAAAATAAAAAATATTTTTATATTATTTTAATAATTTTAACAAATTTTTTATATTTTAAAAATTTAAAATTTAATTAATTGCTTACGTGACATCCACATGACAATTGACGTGTATGTCACGTCAGCAAAGTTAATAAACTTTAAGCTTTTCATTCTTTTTTGGTAATTTGACAAACAATATAAGTTTAAAAGTTAAAAAAATGAAAAATTAAATAGATAATTAAAATAATTTTTTTTTGTAAAGTTGGAGGCTAAATATACCTTTTAAAAATCAATAAAAACAATTAGGAGTGTTAAGATGTGAATTCTTACTAGTGATACCTATAAAAACTTTTTTTTACTACTTCAATTAAAACTTTTTTAATATTGTTATACATTTCAATTTTATTAAATGAATTGTTTTGCCTAAGTTATTTGTATTTAAATATTTATATAATGATTTAAACTTTTGACTGAATTAATATTATTAGTCAACCGGACACGAGAATTTACAAAAACACCTTTACATATTTGAAAAATTTATATTAATATAAAAATATTTTTATCTTTTATATTTTAAATATCAACGTATATAATAAAATTAATAATAATAATAAATAATTTTTAACTTATTCGTGAATTTTAACTTGACTGTATCACTAATGTACCAAAATGAAAATTCTAGTCAGTTAAATAAAGGAAGGATAGAGTTAAAAGATATAGATTTCTATTCCAAAGCATGATGATGTTTACGTAACAGGTTTGTAAGTTAGATTTATGTGCAAGTAACATCATTTGATAGATTTGTGAAGGCCTTCAATAAGATTTTATACTATTCCTAAATTATTTATAATTTTAAAATTCTTAAATCGAATAATAATAATAATAATATATGTTTAAGAGTAATCTTTATATGATCTTAACAACCTTATATAATCTCCTATTAATTTTTATATAATTCGGTAAGTATGGTATAATTAATGTTGATAATATTCATAATAATTCAGGTGTTTTTGATATAATATGATAGCATTTTTACTAAATTTATCATAAATTAATATCAAAATAAAGAATTATCTAATATAATTTTAAAAAGTACTAACAAATTATATTAAATAATAGGTACAATGATTTTTTTAGCACTCCAAATTTATGAAAAAAACTTATTTTAGCTCTCCATTTAATTTTATTTTTTATCCTTTAAACTTGTATTTTTTGTCAAATCATCTGAAATAGATGAAAAAATTAACTTGTTGTTAACTTTGATGATGTGACATACATGTGAATTGCCATGTAGATAACACATCACATTTAATTAATTTTTAAAATATAAAATTATTAAAATATATTTTCTTATAATTTTTATACCTTTTAATAATTTTAATAATTCTAAATTTTTAAAGTATTTTTAAAATATTTTTAATTTAAAATAATTAATTAAACGCTAACGTGTCATTCATGTATATGCCATGTCAGGTAAAGTTAAAAAGCGTTAATTTTTCATCAATTTAAAGTGATTTAATAAAAATATAAATTTAAATATTAAAAATAACTAAAATAAATTTTTTATAAAATTAAGGGACTAAATAATTTATTATACGCAGAAAAATCAAATCATAGGGGAATTTATAATATCCTTGTCCTTCCTCCCTGTACATATAGTGTGTTTTGTACATTCATTTGTCAAACTTTGCGCACACCTATACCTAAACTTTTAAAAACTGTTGAAAAGGCTATAAATTTAAGCTGTCTGTGGGTGAGTTCCATGTGGCAAGTCTAACTTAAACTAATTAATAATTTGATTGTATGTATTGATTGAATTAAATAATTGGAAATTTCATGTATTTTAAGTAAATGAAGAATTTTTATTTATTTAAAATTTTGATTGGAATCAACTTTGAATATAATTAAAATTTAATGTGATTATCGAATATTGAAATATTACATAAAAAAATAGTTGTTGTTTTTACGTAGGTGTTAATCTTTAGTGTTTTTTAATTATGTTTAGTAAAAGTAAAATAGCTTGCTTAATTTATAATATGAATCTAAATAGGCCAAATCAAGTGCCAAAAGTTATGAATACGATATTGGGGATCGACCCGATTAAGTAACAAGTAAAAAAATAGTAGAAGAAATTGAGAAATTGAATACACAAATTTAACGTGAAAAAACCTCTCCAAATAGGATAAAAAATCATAGGCAAAGATAATTTTACTATAATGGAAAAAGAACAAAAAGTACAAAAGATGAAGATAAAATTAAACCCAAAAAACAAAGACCCTCAAAACATAAACACAAAATTCTCTAAAAGTGTTATAAATTCTAATTTCTAATGGGTGTATTTTCTAATGTTGTAAAAGAGCCTATTTATAGGCTAAATTCATAGGTCAAACAATAAAATAGTCTAGACTAATTAGAGTTTGATTGAAACAAATAAATAGAGTTTAGAAGATTATTTCTCAAATTTGACTAAAATAAGAGTCATACTTAATAAATCTCTACCTTGACTCATATTTCCACAATGCCATCTTTGCCAAAGCCCGTTATGGGTCTATCTTGAACTATGTAGGGAATTAACTGAGTGGAATCTGTACTTAGAAATTGGAAGACTTCTAGCCTTTGACTTGCACATTGCCAAATCAAAACTAACCCAGGTCTGATTTTCATGAACATAGTGCCTTAACCTTTCAAAATCAGCATCCAAAAGAGAATCTCTCTTCAACAAATTGGTCATACTTTTTTCCCTCCTATAACCAAGTTGCCTCCGCTCCAAATGAGTTGACATCGACTCCATAATGGACGAGGGTCATTCGATTTCACCGGTCACTGTAGAACCTTCTAGAATATAAATACTATCGGTCATTTTACCTTTTAACAAAACGAGAGCTCCACGAGATACCTTAATGTCGCTCGACTCGATGTTGATTCTGCATCTTTTCAAGTCTAAATACTCAAGGAGATGAGATTCTTTCGCAAATCAGGTACATACCTGACATTTGAGAGTGTTATAATCATCCCATCGTGCATCCTAATTTTAACAGTACCAATACCAATTACCTTACTACATGAATCATTTCTCATGCACACAATCCACCTTAAACTGAACTGTAGGTGGAGAACAATTCTCTATTGGGACACATGTGGAAAGAACATCCCGAATCTAGGATCTACTCGGACATAAGCTTGGAGTTATCGCTCGTTGACACTAACAACAAATTATCACCGCTTTCATCCGCCAAATTAGCACCAGTTACATCTTCCTCATTACTCTCAACAGCTCTTTTATTTCACAGTTTATAACAATCTATTTTGACGAGACCTAACTTTTTACAATAGCGAAAACTTTTGTCTTACTTATTTAATGTTACCAAAACGAAAGTTTGCCTATCTGCCTTGTTATCCAAACCAAACTCATTGTCGAGTTTGTCTCTACTCAACAAATGACCATTTACATCTTCGAACGAGAGTTTGTCTCTTCCATAAATCAAGGTCTCCTTGAAAGACTTACATGAAGGAGGTAAAGAGCACAATAATAGCATAGCATGATTTTCATCGTCAATTTGAACCTCAACATTCTTTAAATCATTTAAAATAGTAATGAATTGACTGATGTGATCTTTAAGAAGCTCACTTTCGTTAATGCAAAACATAAATAAACGTTGTTTCAACACTAAACGGTTAGCCAGAGACTTAGTCACATAAAGAGTTTCTAACCTTTTCCACAAGGTGGATGAGGTCTTCTCCATCAATACCTCTTGCAATATTGTATTCACGAGGCACAACTGGATTACAGACATTTTCATTTCATCAAGCTTTTCCCATTCTGTTTGATTTAGATTCTTAGGCTTTTTTCCGATAACAACCTTTTTCAGGTTGGTTTGAACTAGAAATGCCATCATTCGAACTTGCCACAAATTAAAATTTGTGACACCATCGAACTTATCAATTTCAAAAACCTTGTTGTTGCCATCTCTGAACGGGTTGATCTACGAAAATTTAACTAGCTCTAATACTACTTGTTGGGATCGACTCGATTAAGCAACAAGTAAAAAAATAGTGAAAGAAATTGAGCAATTGAACACACAAATTTAACATGGAAAACCCCCTCTAAAGAGGATAAAAAAACCACGAGTAAAGATTATTTTACTATAATGGAAAAATAACAAAAAATACAAAAGATAGAGATAAAATTAAACCTCGAAAACTTGAAAAACAAAGAACCCTCGAAATGTAAACACAAAATTCTCTAAAAGTGTTATGAGTTCTAATTTCTAATGGGTGTGTAATAAGCCAATTTAGCCCGGGCTCATACAAAAATATAATAAACCCAAAATAATAAAACAAAGTCCAAGTCTAGTCCAAAATATATCATTTGGCCCGATCGGAATGGCCCATTACTTGAAAATATTGAAGGTCTATATACAAGCTTGATGTATATGGAAGTACAATCTTCAAGGATATGCAATCTTAGATATGATATACAAATCTTAAATATGATATGCAATCTTAGATATGATATGCAATCCTAGAAGATATGGTATGCAATCTTAGAAGATATGATATACAATCTTAGATATGATATGCAATTTTAAAAGATATGGTATGTAATCTTAGAAGATATGATTTTGTAATCTTAGAAATTTAATTTGTAGATACCTTTTAATCTTAGCCGTTGATGTAATTGATCTGTACCGTTGGATTTGGGGAGATTCAACTATAAATAGAGGCCTCTCCCTTCATTGTAGACAAACTTGAGTTTTGAGTAATAAAAATTCTTGAGAGCATTCACTCAAATTTCTCTCTCTTTTGCGTTCTTATTTTCTGTGGCTTGTTCATATTTTGTTCTTCGCTCATCTTCGTTTCTTTTTGAGTTGCTTCCGCTCGAGTTAGATTTTGGTGGAAGAATTTTGTTGAATCCTCATATTGAGGGAGTTAGGTTGACTTATGCTTTTTTTTAAACCCTTTTTTTATTTATCCATTTAATTGCTTAATCATTATTTATTCATTTATTTTAGTTATTTTAATTATTTCTTTTTTTTTTTGCTTTTCCTATTTACATTAAATTATTTTATCATATATATTTTATTTTTATTTGTTATATATTATCTATGTATTATATATTATTTAAATTTAATCATATTATGTATTATTTAAAAATTTGTATGTTGTACATCATCTAAATTGTTTTATTATTAAGGTAAAATTTTCCATATATTGTTTATTTAAAATATGTATATTATCTATTTTTAAATGGTATATTATATACTTATTATAAGTTATCCCTTATACCTTTTTATTCAAAGTTTTTCTTAAATAAGGTAATGTTTTGTGTTTAGAAATTCGGAAAATAGCGCCCTAACGTGCTGGGTTACGATTTTTCGTTTGACTAAACAACTAAATATCCTTTTAATGAATTTTGTAAATCATGAGATGGTTTTGGTTAGGAGGGTTTAAAACATCATGTCGTAACGTGCTGGATGTAATGTTTGTATTCTTTCAGAACAAAGGAATCTTAAGTTCCAACTCAACTTGTTCAAGTTTTTAAAGAAATCATGTTTTCAAATCTTTTCGAATTTTCGACATTAGGACAATAACTAATCAATCCGGTACCAATTTTGGGCGTTACGAAGGTGCTAATCCTTCCTCGTACGTAACCGACTCCCGAACCCGTTTTCTTGAATTTCATAGACCAAAATCATTGTTTTAATAAATCATTTTTTTATTAAAATGATCAATTTCAAAGTAACCTGATCACACCTAGAAAAAAGATTGGTGGTGACTCTATTTTCATTTTTAAAGTCGATCCCCATTTTTTTCAAAACTTATAAAAATGGTTTCGTCAGCTTGCCGACTCCATTGGGGACCAATTAGAGAGTCAAGCCATAAAATTAATTATTTTCTTTCCTTTTTCGAAAAAATAAAAATTTGATTTGAAAATTTTTTAAAAAATATTTTTTTTGAATATATGATTATTATTTTCTTACACACATTGCATTGCATGACCGTTGTGGTCGCACCCTTAAGTGGGAGTGAGAAACTATGCATTAGTGAGGTTTTCACCTCCGCATAGGCTAGTGGACTACTTCCGGGATACATCCATACCTATGTCTTCGTGAGGTTTTCACCTCCGCATAGCCATAGGGAAATGTGTTCCCCTGAACTGAACTCGGTCCGTATGAGCCTACAATGGGTGAGGATCGAGGAATCTGCTGGTTCGGGTACCTCAAATTTAGAGCTAAACCACATGTAGAAAACCTAAAGGCTTACCCTAGGTAGAACTATGCCAACCCTAGTGGTCACCCAAATAGGTGCCATATTTTGTTATTTATTTCTCTTGTGCTAACGTGTTCTCTTTTGTTTTGATTACATTGCATTCACATCATAGAAAAGAGGTGTTGATTCAAATTCGATTACTAAATAGAAGAGTTTGTCATGAGAAAATGGATTTCTTGATAAAGTGGATTATAATACGGTCGTCCGAATATGGTCCAAATAAACACAACGAGAGGAGACTGATAGTCCGTAAAGGAATACAAGATTTTATTACCCAAGGATTCAAGCTGACAAAGACAATTCGAGAATCACCACATCTCGGCTTTCTTGAAGAGGCTAATAAGCATTGCGAGGATAAGTGAGGAATAAGTTGTGGCCCAAGAAAAAAGGAGCTAGTGGAGGCATCTATTAGAAAGTTCGCGAGATTGGACCTTAATATTCGGATAAGAAGAAAGGAATCAATGCCTTCGCTTGGAATATGAGGGAAAGGCCATATAAATATCCGTTTTAAAGGAATTTATTTTCTAGAAAAGTTGTTCTAATGGAATTGAATTCAAAATCAACGCCTCTCTTTCTTTTTGCATTCCTTTCATGCATTTGCATTACATCACATCATATGCATTAAAATCCATAGAAGGATCTTAATTAGTTGAAGTTATTTCAGAAAAAGAGTGAAAGAGAGAAAGTTAATCTGAAACTAAACATCGTTACAGTACTCGCGCTAAGACAAAAGATATGGACCAAAGACTCGAATAGTTCTAAAGAGACATGCAAGACCAGTTGCAAGAGCAGTTGGAAAAGATCCAACAAGATATGAGTGAACAAATGATGGAAGCCCAAAGGAATATGGTGGCTCAAATGACTCAACTACTGAATGGGGCAATAGACAAGGGAAAAGGCCTCATGACAAATGCTAGAGAGGATAATGAAGACTAACCTCCGGGTTTCACCCCACCACATGTACAGATACAACCTGAGGTGCATCCTTAAAGGCCATCTATCATGATTAGGCCTCAACAATGTCAAGCTAATACTGGAGTGCCCATGAATTTCCAAGTTGGCTTAGGATCTAACCTAGAAGATAACTCAGCTAATCCTGTTATCCCTAATATAGCAGAGAGAGAAGGGGCAAGAACTGAATTGCCAAGGCAGTTAAATGACCGATGTAGGTGGTTGGAAGAAAAATTCAAGGCCTTGGAAAACACTGATAATCACCATGGGATTGATGCTAAATACTTGAGCTTGATTCCAGATTTGGTGCTTCTTCACAAGTTTAAAATGCGAATTCTAGAAGTACAACGGGACTAGATGCCCTGAAACTCATATTACCATGTTCTGTAGACGGATGATTAGGTATGTTAATAATGATCAATTGTTGATCCACTGCTTTTAAGATAGTTTGGTGGGGCAGCATTCAAGTGGTATAATCAACTAATCTGTGTTGGGATTAATTCATAGAGAGACCTAGCGCAAGCATTTATGAAGTATTACAGTCATGTGACAGACATGACCCCTGACAGAATTACCTTACAGAACATGGAGAAAAAATCAAATGAAAGTTTCAGCGGTGTCATAAAGATGGAGGAAGTTGCCTACAAGTTCATTGCCGCTTTTAGAAAAGGAGACCACAATGCTTTTCATCAATACTCTAAAAGCCCCATTCATTAATCATATGTTGGGAAGTGCCACCATAAGCTTTTCAGATATTATAATGTCTGGCGAGATTATTGAAAATGCGATAAGGAGTGGGAGGATAGACAAGGGAGAAAGCGCCAAAAGATCAGCCCCTAGAAATAAGGAAAATGAAGTGAGTATCCTAAGCATGCATCCCAAACCAGTCACCGTAGGCTAGCCGATGGCTGTAACCACTAGCTATCAAAGCAGGAATCCAATTCAAGACCAAATGTAGAAATGCTCCATTTCACACCCATCCCGATGACTTATAAGGAGCTATATCAGAATCTTTTTTATGTGCATGTGGTGTCTCCGTCCTACTCGGAACCCGTGCTACCTCTATTCCCAAAATAGTATATTAAGAATGCTCAATATGAGTACCACGCGGGAATAACGGGTCACTCAATTGAAAACTGTACTACGTTTAAAAAGTTGGTCGAAAGGCTCATTAAAATGGGAATTGTGAAGTTCGACGTTTCATCAGAACCTGATCACTTTGACGAGACAGTAAATACGATAATAAAAGGAGGAGACAAGAAAAATGCGACTCTTTGAAGAAGTCAAAAGTGAATAGGGAACCGAGGAACGAAGTTTCCAAGCCCTTGGATACTTGGGAGTGTTTTGAATAATGGGACTGTGGAAGAGGTCCCTACATATTTAGAGCTAATTTAGAGTAATATTCAACAAACGTTTGTTGCCTTAAGCCTAGAGGCAATAAGAATCCTTTTGTGAAATAAGCTCGTGTCTGAAATTTTTACTTCAATAGAATGCATCTTTTTGAGCAAATATCCTTTTATTTTTCCATTTCATACTGTACAAACAACTGTTCTTAGTTTCTTTCCTTTTGTTTGTTCTTTGTACTTTCTTTCAAATATTGTAACATTCGAGATTTAAGGACTCTTCATTTATCTTGTTTCTGTGTGTTTGGTATACTCTGTATGTTATTTGAGTGTGTTTGGGGTCTCCGGGAAGGCTCGGGGTTAAGTCAGAACCCTAGCCAAAAATTTTCTATTTAGGTACTTTAGGAGGGAAGCTGATTGGGGCAGGACTTAAGGTTTATTGTGTGTGCTTGTTGACTCAAGAATTAGGGTGGTAAAGTGGCAAGGAGGTGCCACTTAAGAAGAAGGTAAGTGACGCCTTAGGGGAAGTAGAGGGGGAGCAGGTTCGATTCACGTTGCCAGCAATGTGGCTTTTATTTTTGCTCATGCATCAAAGGGTTGGATGAGGGATTCGATTGGGAGCCTTCAAGAGTGGAGGTGACTTGGTCAAACTTTTTGAATGGTTGGACAAGAGTAAAAAGGGGGATTTGAAACTTTCAAACTATTTTGAATGTTTCAAACCATTTCAAATGGTGTTCATGAGTGAAGTTAGGAGAGAATCAAAGGGTTGAAGGTGGTGTAGAGTGCTAGCCGAATTGTTAAAGGGGTGCTAGGTAGGATAGGCATTCGATTTTAGGGGGTGTTAGTGCCGAAAATTTTAAAGGGGTAGCTTTAGGGTAGTGAGCTCTCTTTTTTGGCATTTGAGTAGTTTGCATTTTAGGCAATTTCGATCTTTTCTTTGTGTAGCCGAAAGTCCCTAAGGTCTTTATTCATTCTTCTTTCAGCTTAAAACCGAAACCACCTTCTTCTCTTTTGGTATTTTGGTAACTTAAGTTCTTTCCCTCACCATCAAAACCGAAGCAAGTCTCTCATCTTTCTTTTGTCGAAAAGTGTTCTCTTTTGATAATCTCTTGGCCAAACCTTTTATTCACCACCATTTCATCTTTTTCTTTCTTTTAGCATTTTGGTAACAAGTGAGCATTTCTTCTTCACTTAAAGCTAAACCTCAACCCTCCCTATCCTCTTCTCTTTATTTTTCTTTGGCTCATATTCTCTGTTTGTCTCTTGATCACATTAAACCGAAATCATCTATAGGGCCCTATCTTAATATTCATCTTCCTAAAACTAGAAGCCAAAATCCATTTTCCTTTCTTTCTCTAGTTTGATTCTCATTTTATTTTTTTTTCCTCTTTTGGTCGAATCTCCTTGGGTGTGCACCTTGTGAATTCATTGTTATTTCAGAAGGCTGCTGTCACTTCTTCTCTCTATCTCCTCAATCGAATTCTTCTGAGTGGTGTAAGTGTTCTTTTCTTATCTTTTAATTCACTCTTCTCTTTTAGTTGTCGAATCAAAGGCATTAATCATGTTCCATAGGTTTTGGCAGAACATAGGAAGGGCTTGGTTTCGTTTTTCTCCTACTTTTGGCTAGCGTTTGAAGGGTCTTTGGGATCAATCGGATTCGATCAATCAGGGTAAGTGGTTTACATCATTCGTTTGGCTGAAGGCCACTTTATTTTAACTCATATCTTGGAAGGCCGAATCTAATATGGATTTATGTAGGGATATCAGGTGATCTGTTAATTCAAGTGTAGGATCCTCAGGTTCTGTCAATTTTGGGTAAGGACTTCTTCGTTCAAAGCAATTATTTTCGCTATTATCTTATTCAACAGTTTAACTTGGTCTTCTGACCAAGATCGTTTTTATGGAATGAAGTACCAGTCAGGAAAAGGAAGGGGTTGGACCCATAAATCCAGCCCCTAAGTTTAAGAGTCGTGCGGTGTCTGCAGTTTGTGATTGGCCACCGGATTGTGGGCCAGCTTCTGAAAGGGATAAACAGATCGTTGTGATCCCTGCAAGTGAGGACGTTAGCAAGAACGATAGTTTAGTTCTTCAGGTTTACAGGTGTGTAATTACCACACCACTCTTTATTTGTAGTAATAATAATTATGTTATGTGTAAAAGCCGAAAATCTCGACAATGGTGATTAAACTACCCATGGTGGGTAAAACCAAAACTCAAAGTCAGTATTATATGATTTATCTTCATAATGATTGTTGATAGCATGACTATATGTGTACACTAAAATGGCATGTATGGCATCAAATAACCTGTTATCATACTTTATTGCATGTGCATGGGATGTTAGGATGGTTATGATATGAAAGGGAAGTGCTTATGGGTGACAATGTCACACTAAATGATGGCTTGGTGCCACATTATCATATCGGTGATTTGGTCACATAGTGATCGGTGGCTAGGCCACGTTATATTGACTTTGAGTAGTGTGTCTGTTAGCATGACTGCCAAGGAAGAGTGTAGAGGATGGAGGATTGATTGTAGAAATCCCCAAGTGTGTTGAGGATGGACATATGGAGTGGAGTGTAGAGGATGGAAAAACTAGGCTGGGTTGGGCTATCATGTTGATTGCATACTATACCTTATGATTGGGCTTCGGCCAATGGTGTTTTGGGGCTCAGGCCCACCTGTGGATTATGTGGACTAATTGCACACTGAGTCTCGTGACTTACGCTTTTGTTTAAACAATTGCAGGTGATTCTTAGCTTTATAGGCTAGGCTGGAAGGAACTCGAGGTGGCCACGCATGGGTTTTACTTGTAAACTTTATTTTATTTAACGTTTATCATTTATGGGAATTTTTCTTTGATTGTAATAAGGCCGCTATAAAATTTGGAAATTTTCTTTCAGATTTTAAATGTTGAATGTATTAATTACAAACTGTTCAATGGGACGTTTTAAAAACTAAATTACAAACTAAAGTTTTCTCATAACCAGCCAAACAACATTTTTATTATAAGAAGGGCATTTTTATTAAAAACCTAATAATCAAATAATTGGTAAGTGTTTTCAAATGTCACTTAATCGCAAGGCTCGGCTAATTAAATTTCAAAGTTAATTAAACAACAGGTTTTCAACTAAACCATGAAATTTGAGTTTTTTTTAGAATTTTTCCGAAACTAGTCAAATTTCCTAAACTTCTTCCTATTGACATGCCAGATTCGGTTGTAGTGTTTGGGCTGGATTTCGGGTGTTACAATTTTAGTATCAGAGCGCGGTTTTAAAAACTCGGCCTTGGGTTTTGGGGCCACAACGTTTTCAAATTATGTATTTAAGATGGTTTAAAAAAAGAAAAATTCACATGAACTTGTGTTTTGGAGGATTGGCACTCGAGTTTCCGGCCCAGGTCCATCAGGTAAGTTTTTTGATTATTAGGTGAATTGCACGAGGTGGTTATATGATGTATTGCTGTGGATGTTGAAATTTAGAAACTTTACTATAGAGATGGAAACCTTTAGGAATAGATGCACTTTGCGAAAGAACTATCTATAATTCTATCTCATAAAACTACTCGTTAATAAATAGTGGAAAGAAATACTAACTCATAAAATTTGTAATCAGAGTAAAGCAGAGCGATAGATATGAGTGGTAGAAGACGTGGACATGTTACTCGTGGCCGTAGGAGAGGCCAAGGTAATGAGGTGGAACTTTCGAAAGCGAGGAATGAGCCTGAGGGTGTGGCGCCAGCATCACCTGTGGTAGGAGCGGGTTCGTAAGATAGAACTGGGAGAGATGATGCCCTGTTTCAAGCAATGTTGCGTGTGTTGGAATGAGTGGCTAGGGCAAGCACTGGAATGGCGACTCGAAAGTCCATCCCTGAGTGACTTTGAGCTAATGGAGCTGAAATGTTTCGAGGTATTTCTGTGGTAGCTCTAAACGTGGCTGAGTTTTGGCTAGAGGCAATCGAGAGAATTATGGATAACTTGGACTGCACGGCAGAGGAGAAGCTGAAGGGCACGGTGTCTTTACTGAGGGATGAGGCCTATCAGTGGTGGCTCACTGGGAGAGAGGGTACTCTGGCGGAACGAGTCGATTGGGATTTCTTTAAGATGACGTTCCAAGGGAAGTATGTTGAGGCCAGTTACGTGGATGCTTAGAGGAAAGCATTCTTTAATTTGGTCCAAGGGCGTAAGTCGGTAGCTGAGTATGAGATGAATTTTTTGCGGTTGGTAAGACGCTTGAGGATAATTCTGACCGATTCTGAGCATTGTGTCTTTGTTCAAAGGCGAAATTGCGTAACGAGTCATGCAGTGTTGATAGCTCCTCAGCGGGATAGAAATTTTGCTATCCTGGTGGAAAAGACTAAAATAGCCGATGAGGAGACTCGGACTGAAAAGCAAAATAAAGACAAGGATAGAGGCAGAAACAAGAGGAGTTATGGACCATCAGGGTCATCTAGGGGTTCTAAAAGAGGCCTAAGGTTGATGGACCGAGTCGCGTTACAACGCCAGCTGCTGTTTTTTGACAGTGTACTCAGTGTGGGAGGTCACATGCAGGAGAGTGCTGGGGAAGAGATATGGTATGTTTCAGGTGTGGGTCAAAGGATCATCTGATTAGGGACTGCCCGCTGGAGAGGAACAGAGCTCGGATGGTAGGACAGGGGTACGTACAGCCAGGTAAGGGTGGACAACAGATGCTGAGAGGTCGAGGTCCGAATAGAGGAGGAAATGGTTCTGGACGGGGTCGTGGAGCACCGGGCAGAGGTGCTGGGAATACTGTGGCAAGACAGCCCGGGTTAGTTTATACAGCCAAACACCGAGAAGAGGGGGATGCAGCAGATGTGATAAAGGGTATGTTCCTCATTTTTGTTTACCCTTTACTGCATTAATTGATATTGGGTCGACATATTCTTATGTTGCTAGTATGGTGTCAGGAACTTTGAGCATGAACTATGAAACTACTTCTAAGGAGATGATTGTACTTAGTCCCTTAGGACAGACTATAGTAGTAAACAAACTTTTTAGAATTGTGCCTCTAGAAGTACAAGGATCGATTTTCCCGGCTGACTTGATGGAACTACCGTTTAGAGAGTTTGATTTGATCTTAAGCATGGATTGGTTGGTAAGATATCATGCAAACTTGAATTGTGCTGCTAAGCGCATGGTGTTAAGGACTCCAGAGGATGAGGAAATTTTAGTGATAGGTGAAAGGAGAGACTACTTGTCTAATGTAGTGTCTGCTCTTAAGGCGGAAAGAATGGTGCGAAAAGGGTGCATGGCTTTCTTAACATTTTTCAGTGCTTTGGATGCAAAGGAGGTGACCGTGAATGAGGTTAGAGCAGTAAAAAAATTTGTGGATGTTTTTTCAGAAGAGCTTCTAGGGTTGCCTCCGGATCGGGAAGTAGAGTTTGGAATTAAGCTAATTTCAGGTACGGCTTAGGTGTCCATCGCCTCTTATAGGATGGCCCCGAAGGAGCTGGTTGAACTTAAAGCTCAGATCCAAGAGTTGTTAGATCGTGGTTTTATCCGACCCAGTGTATCTCTGTGGGGAGCGCCAGTGTTGTTTGTGAAGAAGAAAGACTGGTCCATGCGAATGTGCATTGACTACCGCCAGTTGAACAAGTTAACTATCAAGAACAAATACCCATTGCCGAGGATAGATGACCTGTTTGATCAGCTCAAAGGAGCTTCGGTCTTTTCAAAGATAGATTTGAGGTCGGGATATCATCAGCTTAAGGTCAAGGAAGTGGATATTTGCAAGACAGCTTTTCGGACTCGTTATGGTCACTATGAGTTCTTGGTGATGTCGTTTGGGTTGACTAATGCACCAGCTGCGTTCATGGATATGATGAACCGGGTTTTTCAACCCTATTTGGATCGATTCATCGTTGTATTCATAGACAATATTTTGGTATATTCCAAGACAAAAAGGAACACGGTTCACATCTTTGAGTGGTTCTACAGATTTTAAGGGAGAAGCAGCTATACGCCAAGTTTAGCAAGTTTGAGCTTTGGTTGAAGGAGGTTACATTTCTGGGTCATGTGCTATCTACTGAAGGGATTGGGGTGGATCCCCGAAAGATTGAAGCGGTGTTAGATTGGACTTTGTTAGTGGGCTACCTCTTATGCCTACTAAGAAAGATTCGGTATGGGTGATTGTGGATCGGTTGATGAAGTTCACCCATTTCATACCTGTTCGTGTCGACTACTCTCTTCAGAGGTTATCTAAGTTGTATGTGGCAAAAATTGTGAGATTGCATAGGGTACCAGTATCGATCATATCAGATAGAGACCCTAGGTTTATGTCGCGGTTCTGGAGGGCACTGCATCAAGCATTGGGTACCAGACTGAACTTCAGCACAACTTTTCATCCACAGACTGATGGTCAGTCCGAGAGAGTAATTCAAATCTTAGAGGATATGTTGAGGGGCTGTGTCATCGATTTCAAGGGTAGTTGGGAAGAATTCTTACCGTTGGCGAAATTCGCATACAACAACGGTTACTAACCTAGTATTCGAATGGCGCCATATGAAGCATTGTATGGCCGGAGGTGTCGTACTCCTACCTGTTGGACAGAATTGGGTGAACGCCAAATTTTGGGTCTAGAATTGGTTGCTGAGACAGAGGAGAAGGTTAAGCTGATTAGGGCTCGATTGAAGGAAGCGTCCGATAGGCAGAAATCTTATGCAGACCTAAAGCGAAAGGAAATAGAGTTTGTAGTGGGAGATCAGGTTTTCTTAAAAGTTTTACCTTGGAAGAAGGTAATGAGGTTTGAACAGAAGGGTAAGCTAAGTCCCAGGTTTATAGGGCCTTATCGAGTTTTAAAACGTGTGGGACCAGTGGCGTATCAATTGGAGTTACCTTCAGCATTGAAACAGATGCATGATGTGTTCCATGTTTCAATGTTAAGACGCTATCGGTCGGATCCATCTCATGTCATGCCAGTAGAGGAAATTAAGGTAAGGCCAGACTTGTTCTATGAGGAGGAACCAATCTAGATCTTGGAACGAGACGTCAAAGTGCTAAGAAGGAAATCAGTTCCGTTGGTTAAAGTCTTGTGGTGAAATCATGGAATGGAAGAGGCGACGTGGGAGCCAGAGGATGCGATACTTTAGCAGTACCCGTATCTCTTTTGACCAGGTAATTTCGAGGCTGAAATTTCTTTAAGGGGGTAGAATTGTAACATCGGGATTTAAGGACTCTACATTTATCTTGTTTCTGTGTGTTTGGTATACTCTGTTTGTTGTTTGAGTGTGTTTGGGGTCTCCTGAAAGGCTCGGGGTTTATCCGGAACCCTGGCAAAAAATTTTCTATTTGGGTACTTTAGGAGGAATCTGATTGGGGCAGGACTTAAGGTTTATTGTGTATGCTTTTTGACTCAAGAACTAGGGTGGTAAAGTGGCAAGGAGGCGCCACTTAAGAAGCAGGTAAGTGAGGCCTCAGGGGAAGCAGAGGGGGAGCAGGTTCGATTCACGTTGCCAGTAATGTGGCTTTTATTTTTGCTCATGCGTCAAAGGGTTGGATGAGGGATTCGGTTGGGAGCCTTCAAGAGTGGAGGTGACTTGGTCAAACTTTTTGAATGGTTGGACAAGAGTAAAAAGGGGGATTTGAAACTTTCAAATTATTTTGAATGTTTCAAACCATTTCAAATAAGTGTTCAGGAGTGAAGTTAGGAGAGAATCACAGGGTTCAAGGTGGTGCAGAGTGCTAGCTGAATTGTTGAAGGGGTGCTAGGTGGGATAGGCAATCGGTTTTAGGGGGTGTTAGTGCCAAAAATTCTAAAGGGGGAGCTTTAGGGTAGTGAGCTCTTTTTTTCGATATTTGAGTAGTTTGCATTTCGGGCAATTTCGATCTTTTCTTTGTGTAGCCGAAAGTCCCTAAGGTCTTTATTCATTCTTCTTTCAACTTAAACTGAAACCACCTTCTTCTCTTTTGGTATTTTGGTAACTTGAGTTCTTTCCCTCACCATAAAAGCTGAAATATGTCTCTCATCTTTCTTTTATTGAAAAGTGTTCTCGTTTGATAATATTTTGGCCGAACCTTCTATTCACCACCATTTCATCTTCTTCTTCTTTCTTTTAGCATTTTGCTAACAAGTAAGCATTTCTTCTTCACCTAAAACTAAACCTCAACCCTCTCTCCTCTTCTCTTTATTTTTCTTTGGTTCATATTTTCTGTTTGTCTCTTGATCACCTTGAACCGAAATCATCTATAGGGCCCTATCTTAATATTCATCTTCCTGAAACTAGAAGCCGAAATCCATTTTCCTTTCTTTCTCTAGTTTGATTCTCATTTTATTTCCTTTTTACTCTTTTGGCTGAATCTCCTTGGGTGTGCACCTTGTGAATTCATTGTTATTTCAGAAGGTAGTCACTTCTTCTCTCTATCTCCTCAATCGGATTCTTCTAAGTGGTGTATGTGTTCTTTTCTTCTCTTTTAATTCTCTCTTCTCTTTTAGTTGCTAAATCAAAGGCATTAATCCTATTCCATGGGTTTTGCCCGAACATAGGAAGGGCTTGGTTTCGTTTTCTCCTGTTTTTGGCCAGCGTTTGAAGGGTCTTTGGGATCAATCGAATTCGATCAATCAGGGTTAGTGGTTTACATCATTCGTTTGGCCGAAGGCCACTTTGTTTTAACTCATATCTTCGAAGGCCGAATCTAATATGGAGTTATGTAGGGATATCAGGTGATCTGTTAATTCAAGTGTAGGAACCTCCGGTTCTGTCAATTTTGGGTAAGGACTTCTTCGTTCAAAGCAATTATTTTTGCTATTATCTTATTCAACGGTTTAACTTGGTCTTCTGACCAAGATCATTTTATGGAATCAAGTACCAGTCAGGCAAAGGAAGGGTTGGACCGATAAACCTAGCCCCTAAGTTTAAGAGTCGTGCGGTGTCTGCCGTCCATGATTGGCCACTAGGTTGTGGGCCAGCTTCTGAAAGGGGTAAACAGATCGTTGTGATCCTTACAAGTGAGGACGTTAGCGAGATCGATAGTTTAGTTCTTCAGGTTTACAGGTGTGTAATTACCACACCACTCTTTATTTGTAGTAATCATAATTATGTTATGTGTAAAAGCCAAAAATCTCGGTAATGGTGATTAAACTACCCATGGTGGGTAAAACCGAAACTCTAGGTCAGTATTATATGATTTATCTTCATAATGATTGTTGATAGCATGACTATGTGTGTACACTAAAATGGCATGTATGGCATCAAATAACATGTTATCATACTTTATTGCATGTGCATGGGATATTGGGATGGTTATGATATGAAGGGGAAGTGCTTATGGGTGACAATGTCACACTAAATGATGGCTTGGTGCCACATTATCATATCGGTGATTTGGTCACATAGTGATCGGTGGCTAGGCCACGTTATATTGACTTTGAGCAGTGTGTCTGTCAGCATGACTACCAAAGAAGAGTGTAGAGGATGGAGGGTTGATTGTAGAAATCCCCAGGTGTGTTGAGGATGGACATATGGAGTGGAGTGTAGAGGATGGAAAAACTAGGCTCGGTTGGGCTATCATGTTGATTGCATGCTATACTGTATGATTGGGCTTTGGAATATGGTGTTTTGGGGCTCAGGCCCACCTGTGAATTATGTGGACTAATTGCACACTGAGTCTCGTGACTCACACTTTTGTTTAAACAATTGCGGTGATTCTTAGCTTTATAAATTTGGAAGGAACTCGAGGTGGTACGCATGGGTTTTACTAGTAAACTTTATTTTATTTAATGTTTATCATTTATGGGGATTTTTTTGATTGTAATAAGGCCGCTATAAAATTTGGAAATTTTCTTTCAGATTTTAAATGTTGAACGTATTAATTACAAAATGCTCAATGGGACGTTTTAAAAACTAAATTACAAACTAAAGTTTTCTCATAACCTGCCAAACAATGTTTTTATTATAAGAAGGGCATTTTTATTAAAAACCTAATAATCGAATAATTGGTAAGTGTTATCAAATGTCACTTAATCGCAAGGACCGACTAATTAAATTTCAAAGTTAATTAAACAACGGGTTTTCAACTAAACCACGAAATTTAAGTTTTTTTTTTTTAGAATTTTTCTGAAACTAGTCAAATTTCCTAAACTTCTTCCTAGTGACATGCCAGATTCGGTGGTAGTGTTTGGGTCGGGTTTCGGGTGTTACAAATATTCTTTCATTCTTCATTTATGACCATATAAATAATCATTCTTTGAATCATTTATTCTTTGGAATCTTCCTTCGAACCTACAATAGGTCTCCAGATATCAACGATTTGAGCAACACTGTTACTGACTCAGAGTCTCCTTTCGAGTAAGATATGTGTCTAGAGGTATCTCAAGACTTTGAAAATGACAGAGATTGTAACCTATCTTCTGATTTGTTAAGAATGGTAGAACAAGATGAAAAACAGACCCTACTCTACAAAGGGTCAGTGAATATTATGAGCCTAGAGAAGAGGTGAAGATTGTAGCCTAGCTCACTATAGAAATAAGACGAAACATTATTGAGTTATTTTCAAGAATTCAAAGATGTTTTTGCACGATCATATCAGGACATGCCTGGGCTATTAAGACGTGGGCTAAACAAGAGGACTGGGCACTGTTGGTCTACCAAGAAAAGGAAATTGCATGCCAAATTGGGGAAGACAAGACTTATGTGCCTCTTCCATTCTTTCTATATGTGGGACATAGATGTTATGGGGCAGATCTCGTCAAAAGCATCTAGCCGATACCAATTTATCTTCGTGGTTATCAATTACTTCACTAATAGGGTAAAGGTTGCTACATATGCCAAAGTTACAAAGTCAGCAGTCATCAATTTCAAATCTAAATTCAAATCCAAATCCAAATCCAAATTCAAATCCAAGTTCAAATGCAAATTCAAATTCAAATCTAAAAAAAAAAAGTGGCAATAAAGAATGCCAGAAAGAAACATGTTTATTGCACAATGTCAAAAATTCACAGTCTATTCAAACATCAAACACCATATCAGTACAGCAAAGGCAGCCAAAAAAAAACCATTCAAAATTTTTGAAAAATAACTGAGATTTGTAAAGGTTGGCATAAAGAAGTCACCATTTACCCTCTTTGTTTCTTAAACATTGGCCGGGACCTTCACCGGGGCAACATATTTCCTATTGATTTATGAAAGAGAAGTAATTATGGGAGGTTAAGATTCCTTTTCTCCAAGATTTGATTGAATTGGATGAAGCAGAATGTCTCCACTAAGTTTGATTGAAAGTATTCATGGTCGAATGTACCAAAAATGGATGATACAGGCTTATGACAAAAGGTTTGCCCAAGAGAATTTCATGATAGGGACCTAGCATTAAGAAGGATTCTGCTCATACAAAAGGACTCCAAAGGAAAATAAATGCCAAAATTTGAAAAAAAAAAACCTTATGTGGTGAAGAAGGCTTGTTCTAGAAGATCATTAACTTTGACCAAGATGGATGGTAATGACATGCTCAGGCTGATGAATTCAGATTTCATCTAAAAAGAGAGACCAAGGTGAAAACCTGCAAAAGGCGCCTTGAGATTTAAAAAAAAAGGAGAAGAAGAGAGAAAAAGGAGAGGCCAAGGTGAAAACTTGCAAAGGGCGCTTTGAGACCAAAAGGAATTTGAGTTGAAAACCCGAAAAGGGCGGCTCAAATTTTGATCGAAAGTGGGTCATATAGTAGACTTGCTACGCTTAAATTAACAATGAGGAAGTATGTTACGTCTTAGGGCATCGACAAAGTACACTGGATCCTCTAAACACATATTGAGCTTAAAATGGTCCTTAAGAAGTTTGAACAGAGAAGCTTAGGCTGTGATATCTAGGGCACCTAGTTTCCATCTTACCCATTCTGAATTTGCTATCTTCAATTATTTTATTCATTTCAAAATATACTACCAACAAATTTCATTTGATTGCATTTGCTAGCTTTTCTTAACTTATTTGTTTCGAGCTATGCTCCTAATTAATTTCCTTCTTGTCTATTGTTATGATCTTTTTGAAGCATTTTGCATTGAAATAACAATTAGTGGACTAATAATACTTTCATAAAAGGAGTTTCGCATATTACTCTAGAAGCTTGTAAATAATATAAGAACTTGAAACAGGACCATTGTTTAAAACTTATCAAGTTTAAAGGATAGAAATATTGGTGGAGGAAAAGTCTAAACTGAGACTATCTCTCCGGATTTTTGTCAAAAATAGAGATTTGATATTGCTTCAGTAATATAATCTTGACGAAAAATGGACAATTTTAACCCAAGTGTAAAAGGGGAATCATTCTCGAGGAAAAAAATGATATTCTGCATCCATGTAAATATCATGTATACATATTTAGTTAGGTCACCCGGGGAGTGATCAGTTGATGGAACAAGTTACAGATCCTATACTCTTGATTTACAGCAGGTTGGATTGAATATGAAACAAATTCTATACCCTTGAGTTACAATGGGATGTATTTGAAACACCCCACACCCGGCCCACGAGAATGGACCGGATCGGTATGTTCCTAAAGTAAGTAGGTTTCAAACATTTTCGTTACTTAGAGAAAATTAAGTAAAATTTTTAGAAAATGTTGTTGTGGATTGAGCTTAGGTTGTAAACCCATTTATTTATACTTGTAAACCCATTTAATTAAATACATCCAAAATAGTTCTTAGCATAAAACTTAATAGTAAAGCAAAAATAAAGAGAAATCCTTTGGGCCTTATGGCCTTATTACATCAAGTAAAACCCAAAATAAAATAAAAGTAAAAGTCTAAACTAAATAAAATCTCTGAATGTAGCATGGCCACCTCAACGTCTACCGCCCGATGCATCCTTTATTCATCACCGAAAATAGTTCCCACAGCGGGGTGAGTCAAGCAGACTCAATGTGCACACAATACTAACATTCAACAAATCAGGCATTCATGTTCAAATCATCGGATCCATATAAAATGAAATTATGATGCAACCCAAACCCAATCCTAATGGTCCATCCGCTACACACCACCCGTGCACGCCATTCACACCATGGGGACTACTAAGTCAACCCTCCATCCGCTACACACCATATTCAAATATTTATGACCGTAGTCACCATATAACGTTGGTGAGACCGAAGTCAACACCTTCAAATATAACGTTGGTGAGACCGAAGTCAACACCTTCAAATATAACGTTAGTGAGACCGAAGTCAACACCTTCAAATATAACGTTGGTGAGACCAAGTCAACACCTTCAAATATAACGTTGGTGAGACCAAGTCAACACCTTCAAATATAACGTTGGTGAGACCGAAGTCAACACCTTCTTCCCTTTCACATAAATCCAGAATGCCCCAAATATATATATATCATGCTTAACATTCAAATATTCACATGTTATAAAATAACATATTTCATAATCTATCGAAGTAGGAAAGCGTGCACGAGTATTTTGTACCACATTAGGGTACTTAGCCATATTCATATAATCATATAATAAAAATAATTGCCATATGAAATATCGAAAGTTAGTGTGCGTACACACGATTTGTTTAGCGATTCCTTGAGATTCAAAAGCTAGATATAAAGTTTAGATCCTTAGTCCCTACATTTGATTCATCCTTTATTACTTAGCATAAATTCTATTTGGTTATGATATCCAAATCCTAGTAGGATTTGTAAAAGACTTACCTTTGATGCCGATTTGGTGTTTATTCAAATCCGAAAACTTGGTTTTCCTTCACTTGATATTCTACCAACCTTGAATCTTAATATGGGTTAGTTTTCGCTTTTTAATAATTAAAGAACTGATCTAGATAATCATACAAGCTTTGGCGAATACTTTTAGGTACTTACCTTGTGGATCTTAAATCCAGAAATTCACTTAGAATAACTAGGGAACACGTGGCCTATGGTGTACCTTCGGAAAAGAATTTCTTCTTCCATGATTCGCCAAGATTAATAATCGAAATTAGTCTCTAAATTTTAATAAGTCTAGAATATAAAAGAATGGAAAACTAAACTTGGATCTTACCCTTATTTGAAGGAATCGATTGCACCTTCACTTCAACCTTCAGAGATTTGGCTTAGAGACTTGATGAACAATCGGCTATGATTCCTTTATGTATTTGGTTTCAAAGATGAAAGAAGAGAGGAATAATAGGCTTAGAAGGAAATCGGCTAGGAGGCTAAAAGAAAAGAAGAAAAAGAATGGATGCTCAAGAAGAATATTTGGCAGAGGAAAAGAGAGGAGAATGAATAATGAATGGCCCTAGTCCCTCCTTTTATAGCCGAATTTACTAGGCCAAGAATCCTTTACTTGGCCACCACTCTTCCTTATTTTCCTAATTAAAGAATAATTCTTCATTTATCCACCTATTTATCCGAATTTTAAAGAGAATTAAACTCTTCCCTTAAGAGTCCTTATGATCTTCTAATTAGCCAAGTTTTAAAGAGAGTGAAACTCCTCTTTTGCAAGCTTTGTGCCGTCCACCTCTTGGGCTTCTAGAAGCAAAATAAAACTTATTTTTTTTGCTTCTTATGTGACTCGAACTCAAGCCCAAAACCTTTTGCATGTGGGCCATTTTCTAAGGCCTTAGGTGGCATCTTCAAGCCACTTTTCCAAGTCCGTTATTGGGTCAAATTTCATGTACTTTATATTTTAGGGTCACTTGGCCCTAAGTTCCCCTTTGGGCTCTAAAATTCGACATTCCAGGGTCATTTTTAAGTTTCCAAAAATTTTCGCGCGGCTCTGTATTTTCCAAGTTTCCAAAATATTTAGTTTCCTATTTTGGCTTGGTTTCCAAAATGTTTAGTTTCCTATTTTGGTTTGGTTTCCAAAATGTTTAGTTTTCTATTTTGGTTTGGTTTCCAAAATGTTTAGTTTCCTCTTTTGGCTTGGTTTCCAAAATGTTCACTTTTCTAATTTACTTCGGTTTCCAAAATGGTCACTTTCCTATTTTAGTTTAGTTTCCAAAACTTAACATTTCTAAAGCATTTCCTTACATTTCCATACATCTCCTTACATTTCCACACATTTCCATACATTTCCATACATTTCCTTACATTTCCATATATTTCCATACATTTCCATACATTTCCATACATTTCCTTACATTTCCTTTCATTTCCTTACATTTCCTTTCATTTCCTTCATTTTCTTTCATCTTAGGGTTCTTGAAACTCTTGAACACATCCAACACACCCAATTGATCCCACTATCTCATGAATTATGCACGAACGCATAACCTCTAATCTAGGATGTTACGATTCTACCCCTTAAAAATAATTTCGTCCTCGAAATTACTTACTATCGTTTATCCGTACAGTCTAACTCACCACACTACGCTATTGCTGCGCACTCTGATCTTAAAGAACTATCATACTTTCTAGGCACATTCTCTAAGTTCACATTCCTTAGAACTCATTTCTAACGTCGCGATTTAATTAAAAAGTTTTTTGAATTAGTCCTTGTTTTACTTGATTACCCGCGAAGAAGTTTTATGACAAGAATTTTAGAAGTGGTTCTTTCGTATTCATACACGCACACAGTCTTCACATTCACTCATTCATCTATCAATCAATTATGAACCTTAGTTCATTCGGAGAAAGCGTGTAGTTTTCATTTGTTGTTGTTTTCCACTACCCAGGGTATTTTCGTAATTTGTCCTCTGAGGGTATTTTCGTAATTTGTCAAAATAAAGTTCCTTGGTGATTTTATCAACAATTATCTTGAAAATTTCAAAGTCTCGGAGTAATTTAAAAAATTTTGAAATCAGGGGTATTTGGTGATTTTCGACCTCGAGGGTATTTTGGTAATTTTTCACAAATCGGGGTAACTTTTGTAAATTTAACAAATTAGGGTTATTTGAAGTTGTAGAACTTTGAGGGTTTTTTTGAGAAATTTATTTTCCAAAGCGATGAAGTTGCAAAAATTTTAGAAATCGGGGTCATTTTGGTAATTTTAGAAGTTAGGGGCAATTTTGTAATTTTCCAAAATCAAAGTATTTATTTTTTTTGATAGTTTGCAAATTAGGGTTTTAAACACTTTTACAAAATAAGGAAATTTTGGAAAAAGCTGTTGGGTAGTTGAACATTTTACAAACCAAGGGCATTTTGTAATTTTACCACTAGGGGTATTTTAATAATTCTACAAATCGAAATTTTTCAGAAAAATGTTGTAAAACAATAGTTCTCACAAATTAAAAAGAAATTTTAAGAGTTTTAAAACTAGGGTTTTTATGAAAATACGGCTAGTTCCCTTTCGGGTTTTAGTTAGGGTTTAGCTCATGAATAAGTCCTTTTGGTTAGGGTGAACCGAAGCTACGCACTGGTAGGATTCGAGTGGAGAGGAGGTGAGTCACGCGGATTGCTTAAATACCAAGCTCCACAAATACCAATCCTAGACATGCGCACAATGGTTGCCACACCCTAACTCGGTGACTTAATCACATGTTTGTTTATTAGGCATTTAAGTCTTATGTGGTTTTGTGTTTGAGTAGTCTAACCCTAGGGTTCAAGTTTCCTATCATGCTATTCTCGTTCCATGCCTTTTCTACCCTTAAGCAGTTCACGAGAATCACACATATATTTAGGGTACTTACGGTGGATTTGAATTGGAGACTTATGGGCCATGTCTTTATACTGTCCATTTGTAGAAATACTTTCATAAAACTCATTTGGCCTTGTTTTAAAAATGTTTTGGGCCTTAGGCCACGGTAGGAAGTTTGAACACAGCTCGATACCAAATTGAAACACCCACACCGCCCACGAGAATGGATGGGATCTAGTATGTTCTAAAGTAAGCCGGTTTCAAACATTTTCGTTACTTAGAGAAAATTAGTAAAATTTTTAGAAAATGTTATTGTGGATTGGGCTTAGGTTGTAAACCCATTTATTTATACTTGTAAACCCATTTAATTAAATACATCCAAAATAGTTCTTAGCATAAAACTTAATAGTAAAGCAAAATAAAGAAATCCACTGGGCCTTATGGCCTTATTACATCAAGTAAAACCCAAAATAAAATAAAAGTAAAAAGTCCAAACTAAATAAAATCTCGAATGTAGCATGGCCACCTCAGCGTCTCTAGCCGGTCAAAATCCTTTATTCATCACACGAAAATAGTTCCCTAGCAGGGGTGAGTCAACAGACTCAATGTGCACACAATACTAACATTCAACAAATCAGGCATTCATGTTCAAATCATCGGATCCATATAAAAATGAAATTATGATGCAACCCAAACCCAATCCTAATGGTCCATCCGCTACACACCACTCGTACACGCCATTCACACAGTAGGGACTACTAAGTCAACCCTCCATCCATACTACACCATATTCAAATATTTGTGACCGTAGTCACCATATAACGTTGGTGAGACCGAAGTCAACACCTTCAAATATAACGTTGGTGAGACCGAAGTCAACACCTTCAAATATAACGTTGGTGAGACCGAAGTCAACACCTTCAAATATAACATTGGTGAGACCGAAGTCAACACCTTCAAATATAACGTTGGTGAGACCAAAGTCAACACCTTCTTCCCTTTCACATAAATCCGAATGCCCCAAATATATATATATCATGCTTAACATTCAAATATTCACATGTTATAAAATAACATATTTCATAATCCTATCGAAGTAGGAAAGCGTGCACTGAGTATTTTTGTACCACATTAGGGTACTTAGCCATATTCATATAATCATATAATAAAAATAATTGCCATATGAAATATCGAAAGTTAGTGTGCGTACACACCGATTTGTTTAGCGATTCCTTGAGATTCGAAAAGCTAGATCTAAAGTTTAGATCCTTAGTCCCTACATTTGATTCATCCTTTATTACTTAGCATAAATTCTATTTGGCTATGATATCCAAATCCTAGTAGGATTTGTAAAAGACTTACCTTTGATCTTGATTTGGTGTTTATTCAAATCCCAAAACTTGGTTTTCCTTCACTTGATATTCGCCAACCTTGAATCTCAATATGGGTTAGTTTTCGCTTTTTAATAATTAAAGAAGCTGATCTAGATAATCATACAAGCTTTGGTAGAATACTTTTAGGTACTTACCTTGTGGATCTTAAATCCAAATTCATAGAATAACTAGGGAACACGTGGCCTATGGTGTACCTTCGGAAAGAATTTCTTCTTCCATGATTCGCCAAGATTAATAATCGAAATTAGTCTCTAAATTTCAATAAGTCTAGAATATAAAAGAATGGAAAACTAAACTTGGATCTTACCCTTATTTGAAGGAATCGATTGCACCTTCACTTCAACCTTGAGAGATTGACTTAGAGACTTGATGAACAATCGGCTACGATTCCTTTATGTATTTGGTTTCAAAGATGAAAGAAGAGAGGAATAATAGACTTAGAAGGAAATCGGCTAGATAGGCTAAAAGTAAAAGAAGAAAAAAAATGGATGCTCGATTTGAAGAATATTAGAACAAGATGGAGACCCTACTACTACAAAGAGAGGAATATTATGAGAGAGAAATGAAATTGTAGCCTAGCTCACTATAGAAATCGAAACATTATTGAGTTATTTTCAAGAATTCAAAGATGTTTTGCGATCATAGATGCATCTATTAAGGCGTGGGCTAAACAAGAGGAATGAGCCTTTGTTAATTACCAAGAAAAGGAAATTGCATGCCAAATTGGGAAGACAAGACTTATGTGCCTCTTCCATTCTTTCTATATGTGGGACATAGATGTTATGGGGCGAGATCTCGTCGAAAGCATCTAGCCGATACCAATTTATCTTCGTGGTTATCAATTACTTCACTAATAGGGTAAAGGTTGCTACATATGCCAAAGTTACAAAGTCGTGATCATCAATTTCAAATCTAAATTCAAACAAATCCAAATCAAATTCAAATCCAAGTTCAAATGCAAATTCAAATTCAAATCTAAAAAAAAAAAGTGGCAATAAAGAATGCGAAATAAAACATGTTTATTGCACAATGTCAAAATTCAATCTATTCAAACATCAAACACCATATCGAACTCAAAAGCCCAAAAAAACCATTCAAAATTTTGAAAAATGGGCTGAGATTTGTAAAGGTTGGCCTTAGAAGTCACCATTTACCCTCTTTGTTTCTTAAACATTGGCGGGACCTTCAAGGGCAACATATTTCCTATTGATTTATGAAGAGAAGTAATTATAGGAGGTTAAGATTCTTTTCTCCAAGATTTGATTGAATTGGATGAAGCGAGAATGTCTCGTAAGTTTGATTGAAAGTATTCATGGTCGAATGTACCAAAATGGATGATCTGGGCTTATGACAAAAGGTTTGCCCAAGAGAATTTCATGATAGGGACCTAGCATTAAGAAGGATTCTGCTCATAAAAGGACTCCAAAGGAAAATAAATGCCAAAATTTGAAAAAAAAAAACCTTATGTGGTGAAGAAGGCTTGTTCTAGAAGATCATTAATTTTGACCAAGATGGATGGTAATGACATGCTCGGTGATGAATTGATTTCATCTAAAAGAGAGACCAAGGTGAAAACACGCAAAAGGCACCTTGAGATTTTTGAGTTTCCAAGGTGAAAACACGCAAAAGGCGCTTTGAGACCAAAAGGAATTTGAGTTGAAAACCGAAAAGGGCGGCTCAAATTTTGATCGAAAGTGGGTCATATAGTAGACTTGCTACGCTTAAATTAACAATGAGGAAGTATGTTACGTCTTGGGGCATCGATAAAGTACTCTGGATCCTCTAAACACATATTGAGCTTAAAATGGTCCTTAAGAAGTTTGAACAGAGAAGCTTAGGCCGTGATATCTAGGGCACCTAGTTTCCATCTTACCCATTCGAATTTGCGATCCTCAATTATTTTATTCATTTCAAAATATACTACCAACAAATTTCATTTGATTGCATTTGCTAGCTTTTCTTAACTTATTTGTTTCGAGCTATGCTCCTAATTAATTTCATTCTTGTCCATTGTTATGATCTTTTTGAAGCATTTTGCATTGAAATAACAATTAGTGGACTAATAATACTTTCATAAAAGGAGTTTCGCATATTACTCTAGAAGCTTGTAAATAATATAAGAACTTGAAACAGGACCATTGTTTAAAACTTATCAAGTTTAAAGGATAGAAATATTGGTGGAGGAAAAGTCTAAACTGAGACTATCTCTCCGGATTTTTGTCAAAAATAGAGATTGAACAAAATGTCAAGATATTGCTTCAGTAATATAATCTTGACGAAAAATGGACAATTTTAACCTAAGTGTAAAAGGGGAATCATTCTCGAGGAAAAAAATGATATTCTGCATCCATGTAAATATCATGTATACATATTTAGTTAGGTCACCCGGGGAGTGATCAGTTGATGGAACAAGTTACAGATCCTATACTCTTGATTTACAGCAGGTTGGATTGAATATGAAACAAATTCTATACCCTTGAGTTACAATGGGATGTATTGGAAAGGATTCAGATTCTATACCCCTAAGTCACAATGAGATAAACCCTGAAGTTACAGTGGGGGCAAATCTGTTGAGCAAGATATAATTGTTTTCTCGAGTTTTTTATTGAGAATACTAGCCGAACAAGATGATAGCATAATACGTCAATGATATAGCCTTGATAAATGATGAGCGATGACACTTTAAGCATTTAAAAAGGGATCATTCTCATAAAATTATGCATTCATGCAAAACACATTTTGAGGCATTTGATTCATTCCGATCATTGCATTCTAATCATTTTCATGATATTATGCATTCATGCAAATGTCATCCATAATATCATTTAGTTATGAGCATTTGATTCATTTCGATCATTGCATCCTAATCATTTTACATTTAAAAAAGGGATCATTCTCATGACATTCTGTGTTCATGCAAATGTTTTCCATAATACATTCGAGTGTACAGAACATGTCCCCCAGATGACGGTGTAGCAACATCGATGAAATCACAATCTTATCTCCCTAAGCAGTAGTGGAGTAGGTCGAAGATGGCGAATCTTATCTTCCCGAGGTAGTAGGGGAGCAGCTTTTAGCCATTAGCCTTATCTCCTTGAGGTAGCAAGAGAGTAGGCTGAAGTTTGTAGTCTTATCTTTCTAACGTAGCAAGGAAGTAGACTGAAGATTGTAGATCTTATCTCCCTAAAGCGGTAGTGGAATAGATCAAATTTGGTGAATCTTATTTTCATGTATCGGTAATGGAGCAGATTCAAGCCACTAACCTTATCTCCCTAAAGTAGCAAGGGAGCAGGTTAAAGATTGTAGTCTTATCTTCCTGATGTAGCAAGGGAGCAGACTAAAAATTACAGATTTTGTTTTCCTGATTTTGTAGTGAAACAGATCGAAGATACTAGTCTGGCATCCCTGAGTTTGCAGTGGAGCAGACTGAAAATAGCAGATCTTATCTTACTGAGATTACAATGAAGTGGATTAAAGATACCAGTCTTGTCTTCCTGAGTTTACAGCGAAGCAGACTAAAACTTACATATCTTGTCTTCCTGAAGTTACAGTGAAGCAGATCTAAGATATTAGCCTGTCTCCTTGAAGTTGCAGTAGAGCAGACTGAATACAGCAGATCTTATCTTCCTAAAGTTGCAGGAAGCAGATCGAAGATATTAGCCTATCTCCCTAAAGTTGTAGCGAAGAAGACTGAAGACAGCAGATCTTATCTTCCTGAAGTTGCAAGAAGCAGATTCAAGATATTAGCCTATCTCCATGAAGTTGTAGCGGAACAGACTGAAGACAACAGATCTATCTTCTTGAAGTTGCAGGAAGCAGATCGAAGATATTAGCCTGTCTTCCTGAAGTTTACAGTGGAGCAGACTGAAAATAGCAGATCTTGTCTTCTTGAATATTACAGTGAAGCAAGATCAAAGATACTAGTCTCACTTTCCTAAAGTTACAATAGGATGGATTAAATCTACAAGAGCAGGTCTTATCTCCCTAAAGTTGTAGTAGAATAAGATTAAAGCTACAGATTCAATCTCCTTGAAGTTGTAGTTAGGTTAGAGACTACTTGAAGAAGATGAGTATCAAGAAGTTAAGGCTCGATAAGATCGGGCAAAATTGATCCTTTTATAGTCTTTGCTCCATTCTCGTTACACGACAATGAGCAAAGAGGGGCAGCTGTAATAGGCCAATTTAGCCCGAGCCCATACAAAAAAATAACAAACCCAAAATAATAAAACAAAGTCCAAGTCCAGTCCAAAATATATCATTTGGCCCAATCGGAATGGCCCATTACTTGAAAAGATTGAAGGTCTATCTAAAAGCTTGACATATATGGAAATACAATCTTCAAGGATATGCAATCTTAGATATGATATGCAAATCTTAGATATGATATGCAATCCTAAAAGATATGGTATGCAATCTTAGATATGATATGCAATCCTAGAAGATATGGTATGCAATCTTAGAAGATATGATATGCAATCTTAGATAAGATATGCAAATCTTAGATATGATATGCAATCTTAGAATATATGGTATATAATCTTAGAAGATATGATTTTGTAATCTTAGAGATTTAATTTGTAGATACCTTTTAATCTTAGCTGTTGATGTAATTGATCTGTACCGTTGGATTTGGGGGGGCTCAACTATAAATAGAGGCCTCTCCCTTCATTGTAGACACACTTGAGTTTTGACTATTAAAAATTCTTGAGAGCATTCACTCAAATTTCTCTCTCTTTTTCGTTCTTATTTTTTGTGGCTTGTTCATATTTTGTTCTTCTCTCATCTTTGTTTCTTTTTGAATTGCTTCTGTTCGAGTTAGATTTTGGTGGAGGAATTTCGTTGAATCCTCATATTGCGGGAGTTAGGTTGACTTATGCGTTTTTTTAAACCCTTTTTTTTATTTATCCATTTAATTGCTTAATCATTATTTATTCATTTATTTTAAAAAAATTCTTTTTTTTGCTTTTCCTATTTACATTAAATTGTTTTATCATATATATTATTATTTTTATTTGTTATATATTATCTATGTATTATATATTATTTAACTTTAATCATATTATGTATTATTTAAAAATTTGCGTGTTGTACATCATTTAAATTGTTTTATTATTAAGGCAAAATTTTCCATATATTGTTTATTTAAAATATGTATATTATCAATTTTTAAACGGTATATTATATACTTAGTATAAGTTATCCTTTATACCTTTTTATTCAAAGTTTTTCTTGAATAAGGCAATGTTTTGTGTTTAGAAATTGGGAAATAGTGCCCTAACGTGCTGGGTTACGATTTTCCGTTTGACTAAACGACTAAATATCCTTTTAATGAATTTTGTAAATCATGAGATGATTTTGGTTACGAGGGTTTAAAACATCATGTCCTAACGTGCTGGATGTGATGTTTGTATTCTTTCGAAACAAAGGAATCTGAAGTTTCAACTCAAATTGTTCATGTTTTTAAAGAAATCATGTTTTCAAATCTTTTCAAATTTTTGACATTAGGACAATAACTAATCAACCCGGTACCAATTTTGGGCATTACGAGGGTGCTAATCCTTCCTCGTACGTAACCGACTCTCGAACCCATTTTCTTGAATTTCGTAGAGCAAAATCATTGTTTTAATAAATCAATTTTTTTTATTAAAATGATCAATTTCAAGGTGACCCGTTCACACCTCGAAAAAAGATTGGTGGCGACTATATTTTCGTTTTTAAAGTCGATTCCCATTTTTCAAAACTTATAAAAATGGTTTCGTCAGGGTGTATTTATAAGGTTGTATAAGAGCCTATTTATAGGCTAAATTCATAGGTCAAATAATAAAATAATCTAGACTAATCACAATTTGTTTGAAACAAATAAACAAAGTTTAACTAGAAGATGAGTTATACTTAACATACAACATTACAAGTGAACAAATACTTCAATTCAAATGCACAAATACTATATATACACATAACATATGTTATATTAATAATAAAACAAAAACAAATTTATATGGTTTTTTAATTTTGTTGGTGGGATTAAGAGACTTCACTAAATGAGCAAAAATTGAAAGAGTAGAATATGGAGATAATCTCAAGAAACAACCGTAAATTCCAAAATAACAAAGCACTTTGGCTAAAATCCAAAATTCCCTAAAACTCTCTCAATCTCAAAGATGATGAAGATTATTATTCTATGTTGCAACAAGCCTTTTTATAGGCTAAATTTGTAGATTAAATAAGACTAAAATAACCTAGACTAATCAGAGTTTAACTAGGAAACAATAGATGAGTTTAACTAGGAGAAGAAAACCCAGTTGAATTGGGAACATGTCACAACGTTACAATGTCGCAACGTTGCATGCTCCTCGTTGGGGCATGGCCAATCTTCTCATCGAGACATCGTGGTCCGTCTCATCACGACATCATCTCTTCTTCGTCAAGATGTCAACTCGTAAATACGAGGCACACTCCACATCTACAATATGACCTGATGAGGTGTGGCTACAAGATATGCAAATACATTTGACAACAATCCTATTAAGTGGGAAACTTTTCTTTGAGAGATGTGTTGCTTAATAAAGGGATACTTGGAAGATGAGGTCCATTGACTTGGCGAGGTGTCATTGACCTGACGAGGTAAGTCAACAATTGCCTCACTTGATCGAAGGAAGGTTATACAATGACCTTTGCTAAGACTAAAAAGGGTTTTGTGAGGTATACAAAGGAGTGGCGTAACATGTCATGTTGGAATTTGAGAAGGATTTTACTTAATTTGTTTAACACACATGGAGTATGGTCCATAACGGAAAATTTATTGGAGTATGACTTAAGGAAACGTGCATTAGTGATTACTTAAAATATGTGCATTATGTAAGTTGTAATGAATTATGGCCTATGTGTTATGCAATGAATGACTGAGGTTGCAATGCGTTTGGGAGATATGCATTAGTGGCTTGTTGAAGAAGCTTTGGCGATCTTTATAAATACTGCCCATATTTGAAACCATATTGCATGCTTTTAAGTCCATTGAATTTGAGAGAAATTTCATTGCAAAGTCGTTCTTCTTACTCGAAAGGTTGTTGAAGTTTTGAAAGTTTTCTTGCTTAGGTAAGTTTCCACCTTTTCTTTAGCTCTCTCTTTTGTAAATCTTTTATTTTTTGGTTGAGGGTTTAAATCTGTTAGAGGTACTTCACTTTTAGTAGTATTTGTGTCAGAACTTCCTGGGTTGTTATTACCGTGGATGATTATGGCGAGAGAATGGCTAGTCAAAGGAAAAGATTTATGGTGGGTTGTAATTCACAGAATGCCACTAGAGCTCACGTTGTTTAGGTTAAGGTAGATCTATAATGTGACTTGATGGAACATGGTTATAAGATACACAAATGATTGTGATAGCAAACCTGTCAAGCAAGGCACCCTTTTTAGAGTGGCATGTTTCCCTACGAGGGATACTTGGTAGATGAGGTCCAGTGATATAGCAAGGTGTCATTGACATGGCAAGGTATGTCTAACATATTTTGTATATGATTATATTTTGGTAAAATACTAAAATTTGATAGGCTTTCGAGACCTACAAAAATATAACCTACTCAAGTATATGAAATTTTATAGTTAATGATGAATAGGGTTGAATCCACAAATATAAGTAGCAATTTTATCACTTCGACTAAAACAAATAAAATAACTAAAAATGAGGGGGTTTTGTTTTAAAATAAAACTAATATGTGAAGAAAACTAAATTTAAAACTTAGTAAAGAAAGTGATAATTAAAAGTTTAAAGGAAAAAAAATACGATGAAGCTCTAATCAAAACAAAATCTCCATTTGATTAAAGGGTTTGATCATTGATGAAATGATGGTTTTCAATGCTCTTAATAAATTGGTTATAGTTGCCAACGATCGCCTAGCAACTTAATCTCTTCTTACCTTTTCGATAATTAAGACAATTGTAATTAATTACTTACTTTGTTGACAAACAATCCTGTAACTATCGCTTAGGATTTAATCTATCAATAGCATTAAGAACAAAAGAGTCCCAAATCTAACCAACAAACAGACAATCGGGTTTATTTAAGTTAAATTGCATGTCCACTCTGCACAAACAATTATGCAGTTTGTCACATATTAGAATCAATCAATTGATTAAATTTCTAATTGACAAGGCAATCATTCTAAACTATCAAATATTGACCACATATTTATCAAACCTGAACTTAAACTGAGAGACATGCAAATACTAAAGAATAAAGAAAAGATTAAGAATATTTAGATCTCACAAACTTTATAGAATCACCTTCGAAATTTACTTCAACTAGAAAAGAAGTTTAGAAACCCATAACACAAATCAAAATAAAACTAAAAGGGGCAATGTCTCCCTAGTCTTAACTTAAAAATGTCTATTTATAGGGCAAAAATAATATAATAGAGAAAATACAAAAGTGTCATTAATTAAATAAAGTAAATAATTATTTTTAGGTTTTCCGATAATTTTTGCATCAAACTTCCAAGTAATTTTTAGATGCATTGCTAATGTTTTTGGCTTGAGTCGTGAAATAAATTTAGTTATATCTTTCAATTCCCTTCAAAACGATATACTATGGGCTTAAAATGAAGGTTTGTAGCTCAAGTTACAGGCCATAACTTATAGCTAAAATACTGAAGTTTTGTTGTGTTGAAGGTCCAATATGCAAAAGCCAGCCAAAAATAAACTTTAAGTTCATTTTTCTACAATTATTCCCTAAATAAAAATAAATAAAATATAAGTATAAATAATATAATTAAGAATATAGATTAGAATAATTCAATGTGAGAAATATCACAAATAATTGAAAATTTACACACTTGTCAATCAATTATTGAATTTTTTAAATATAATTGTATTCATTTTACATGTAACACCCCAAACTCGGTCTAGACGTTATGGTCAGATTGTGAAGGTTACATCGTACGTGAAAACATTGTCGCTTGGCTTTTGTGAAAAACTCATTTTAACTTAAAGGGAAAAATAACATATTAAATTGTTGAAAACGTAGAAGTTCGCATGTGGGTACTTTGACAAAAACCACGTTTTATCAACTTTATTAAAACAAACCCAAATTTGCTTAATCACTTGCATAGTAAAACATCATATCGGATTTCAAAAAAAAAACTTTGCAGTGGAGAAAAACACTTTAGAATTTTTGTCCTATAAAACCATAGTATATTGTTAGTCACGTCATCTTAATTAAACCTCCGATTATAAATAGAATGTTTGCAGAATAAATACCAATATCAATATTAAAGTCCCAAACAAAATTAAAAGACCAAAGTTTGTAAAGTCCATAATTTAGTCCAAAACATACTTAAACCAAAATGAGCAAACCGAGCTCCAGAATCATTGTCCAATCCTAAGCCTGAGGGTTACCTGAAACGAAACAAAGCAAATGAGTGAGCAAGAAAGCACAGTGTGTGCCATGGCCCACATACAAAATTTCCTTACTCAATGCTAAATCAGAATTTCTGAAAATATATCTTTTTCAAATTTTAGAACATATATCATATCAAAACAGATCCTACCCATTCGCTACACACCATCTCCGTCCAACCAATCACACCAATTAGGACTATAGGAGTTCATCCATCCAATCACACCAGTACGTGGCGGTATGCCATACTTAAATTTGCAGCCAAGCTACCAAATAGAAATTGAGGTTTAACCGCCAGAATTGTAGTAAAACTGTCAGATTACACACACTTCCTCCAACAAATCAAAACCAACCCCAATGCATATGCATAATCATGATAACATACATACATATATCATAAGTTGTATGGCATGCATACCTAAACATATATATTTTACAGAGCATAACATATCACATAACTTATACAAAATGAAACTTACTTAACATGATTTCTACGCATACTCATGTGTAATGTACCAAATTTTAAGTTTTTATAAGCCTAAAAAATGCCCATGGATCCAATTTTAGAGTCCCCTAATAGGGCCTTCAAATTGGCCCAAAAAGGCCTACACGGTTTGTCACACAGCCTACCACATGGTTGTGTGATGCAGTGCAGTTTCAAAAGCAGCCCCTGTTTTTGGATTTTTCCAAGTTTCGATCGAGATTTTTGGGTTAGTTTCACACACCTGATGTGTAACACCCCAAACCCGGCCCAAACAATATGACCGAATTTGGTTTGCTACAGAGAAAACATTTTGAAAACCATTTTAAAATTTAGTCGGATTGCCTTTCAATTGAAATTTTATTTGTTAAAAACCATAATTAATTTATTTAAAAATATTTGTTGAGTCGAGTTGTTTACAAATTTCAGATGTACCTGATGGTACTTTAAAAACATTTTTGCGTTTAATTTGAGAAAACATGTGCATCCGTTTTAACATCATCATATAGTTTAAACAAAACATTCAAACATGTAGCAATAATAAAATCATCCTAGGAGGCCTTATTACAATTAAGCAACATAAACCCAAAAGTAAGATAGATAAAATCTAAAATTTATTTATTAAAAGTCTCCTTTGCATGGCCACCTCGAGTCCATCCGGCCTCACCATGATCTAAATCACTGAAAAATTAAGGAGAAGGTGAGTCACCAAGACTCAATGTGTAACCCTTCCCAATTTAGTGCAACAACATACACAAATCATAACCAATTAATATGCATAAGTTTAAAATGCACCCAACCTAACCATCCAAACGCCTTTTTCTACCCGTGTGGTACCAAACCACTAGTGGTGCCAAACCACTAGTGGTGCCAAACCACTGGTGACATATAGTCACAAATGTGATGCCAAATCACTAGAGATACCAAATCTCTGGTGTCCAGAAGACACAATTGAATGATGGGGCCAACCCATCGTGTGATACCAAATCACTGGCAGACGATCCCATATCTCAAAGTGGGGCCAACCCACGGTGGTTTCAACCACAGGGACAAGTCGCTATGAGGTGCCAAACCTCTGGAGGTACCAAACCTCTGGTGACCGTAGTCACAATGTGTTACCAAAACACTGGTGTCCGTCGACACGAATATCACTGCCCCCTCCACTCATCAACCCACATCAAGCAAATACATGCTTTTACAATAATTATACTAAAAGGTTTATTTAACAACATTAATAAATTTATCATTTTCCATATAACAATTAATACACATACCAAATGTGTCATGCTTCCCAAAAGCATCAAATAATAATCTCAAAGCAATAAAGACTTACCCGAGTCCTTGTTAATACCATGATGGTATTACATCCATGTCTACTCAACTCGATTAGGCATAATATAACACTTAGCATATTAAAAAGTTATAAGATGTGTATGTACACACCTGGTACCAACAAGCGTTCTAAATCCCGAATAAACAAATCGGTCACACAAGTATTCTTGCCCCTATATTCGGCCAAAAATGGATATTACTGCCATGGCCTATTCGACCAAACCAAAATAATTGAGAAGGGTTCCTTGCGAACCCTGAAACCTTACCCAAATGCCTTCGAACACTAGCCAACACACTCCTAAATGTGAATCGGCCTCACTTCCCTACAATCAACCATCATCATTAAGGTTATTAGCCTTCGGCTTTCGATTACTTAAAAGAATAATCCTTTAAAATAAACCCTTACCACCTTACCAAAATCGATTGATCAAAGATGATGGATTTAATTGCTTGCTTCCAAATCCAGAAGGCCCTAAAACAAATCGGATTAGCATCATTACTACAAGTGCGAAATTGGCCTTTTACTCCTTTAGAAATTGACAAGAACAAGAGAAACAAAGAAAAATATTCGCCTTGGACACTCACCTTAAAACCGATTGGAGAAACCCAAAAATGAATGTCTACCCTTTGAATATTCGGCCAACAAAAATAATACTAACAAGGAAGTAGAAGATTCGACTATGGTTTTGAATGGAGGTAACAAAAGATATTATGGAGAAAAAGAAATAGAGTATGTGAGTAGCAAAGAAAATGAGAATGAGAGGGAGAGGATTCGATTTTAGAAATAATGGAAGAAAAGAAAAGAAAAGAGGATTTGGGGAAGAAAGATGTTCGGTCAAGAATTAAATAAAAAGGAAAAAGTGATGTTGAGCAAATACCAAAAGTAAGAAAAGGGAAAGAGATATGGGAGAAAGAGTGCACAAAAGTGCAAAAGATGTTTTCGGTTTCAAAGGAAAAGATGAGAGAAAGAAAATATAAATTTTGGTTCAAACAAAATGAAGGCTAACCAAAAGCAAAACTTGCACAAAATGTACAATACTCATTCGGCCAAACAAAGGATTTTTGGAGAGGGAAAACAAAAATACAAAAGATGTTCAAAAGGAGAATTGGCCAACTATTCCCCTCCCAAGCTACCTAAAAAAATTCGGCCACCCCCCTAGACACCCATGCCGTCCACATACATCCACTAAAGGCATAAGAATTGTTTCCAAAACATTTTCCTTGATACTAGCCCCATGTCTCCATATTTTCCTTAATTACTTGATTCCCTTCCATATGTTAGCACTTGCCTTAAACCTATAGTCTACTAACCAAAAATAACAAGGTCAACCCTTACCTTAATTATCCTTGGCCGACACTTACCATACCAAAGAAAAAATAAAAGTTGTCCCAATGCTATTTAAGGGATTTGAACCACTCCCCTCAAGCTAATATCCATGTGCCATTACCAACTTGCCATGCACTCAACTTGTGTCACTTATTGACACTTAAATTTACTTAAGTGCTAAGCTCACATAATCCATTTCATTAAATAAACCAAACTAATAATTATTCTACTAAACCGAGCCTACTCAAGACCCCTAATTGAGTCTTATAACACCACAATAATATCACATAAATTTAAACACAATTAAAATAATTCAATCAAAATTAACCCCATTTTTAGGATGTTACATGATGATATTATGATAACCACACCACCGGAAACTCATAAATCCTACATACGACATCGAATCGCATCGATTAACAAACAATATTTAACCAAATATTTCATTTGATAACACCCCTTTTCTAAAAAAATACTCCCTAAAATCAATTATGAAAACTTACTACGAGATTGACAACCACCAAAGTCGTTCCTAACTAGCTGGGGAATCATTGGGAATCGAACAATTATCTTTTAATAACATAAGAACAATCAATACCATAGATTAAATTCAAAGGATTTCCAACAAAAAACTATGATTGACTTAATCCAACTTCAAATCACTTGCACACTTACCATACTCGTCACAAATTCACAACGAAGAACGAAATAAAATCAAACTAATGGCAGAATCACAACGAAAAGTAAAACTTTAAGTGCACAGAAACAAGAATTGGAAGAACCCACAAAAAGAACAAAAAAGAACTAAGCAAAACTGTGAAAAAAGAAAAGAGAAAAGAAAAGAATGTGAAAAGCAAAAGAGGGGGTAGACGATTAGGGAGTGAGAGAATGTAGGAATTTTTGGGTAAAATAAAATAAAATAAAATAAAAATCTATCTTAATCCAAATCCTAACCCACTAGGTTTTATAGAATTTGAATTAGACTCAACAACCAACAAAAGCAAGTAGCAAAAATATGTCATACTCACGCAACACAGGATTCAAACACGGGACCTCTAGATAAGTTAAAGTTTTATCACTGAACCGGTAAACTCATTCTTATTACAACCTAACAAAAATAAAAGATAAGCCCTAAGAGTTCAAGTTTAACACAATGTCAAAAATTAATAAAAAAAACCCAAAATCAAAAGATTAAGCTCAAGACCTAAAGTAAACATCTAAGACATTTAACCACCAAACTAAATTAGATTATTTGACATACTCTAACACTTCCATACACAAAAATATTGGAGCGTTACATTACATATAAATTAAAATTTTAAATTTTAAATTAATATGATATCTTGATCAATAATTTTCAATAAAATTTAACAATTGAAATTATTTTTATTAAATAATAGTAAAAATTAATTTACTAAAAACTCAAATTATGTAATTTACATGAATTTAACAAAAAGCACAACAGATTTTTTTGTATGTTACAATTTGGGAGGAGATATCATTGTTAAAGCTTCAACATTAAACTTTACACTTTACTGGGTAAAGTGGAAACAAACTTGGAAAGATAAAAATTAAAAGGGTAAAAAGTGAAAAGATGAAAAGATAGAAATTTTCTTTTTATAAGTATGCTTGATAGAAAAATGGAAGAAAATAAAATAAAATATTTTAAAAATACATAATTTTGAACTAACATACACATCTCTCTCATTTTATCTATTCTCATCATTTTAATTTGAAAAATTGACTTTTATACATTAGAATGAAAAATGATATTTTTTATTTTTTTCACTCATTTTCTTTCCTAATAAATACACTCAAAATTTATTTTATTTTCACTTTTCAACTCCTTTTATCTTTCAACTTTTTGTCTAATCAATTACATCATGGAATTGCTATTTAGAACGTGAAAAGTTGATTAAATAAATATGAATCACAAAATTAATATAATTATACATGTGTGTATAAACTGTCTACCTACCTTTCATTCTGGAGGTTAATTTTCTACTCATTAAATTTGTCTGTTTTTGTTTATAATAAAATAATAGCATGTCACGTTTATTAGGAACCACTGATTAATATCAAAACCATTGCATCTATAATGTATGATTTATCTATTTTTATCCATATAAAACTGAAAAATCGAAGCTCCGTTTAAGTTATGATTGGGTGGGTTGTTTTGTTTTGGCTTAATGCTCAACAAGTTGCTCAATCAAACTTCTCCAACTCCCAACTTATTTTTTCATTTTTCTTTATATAGCATAACATTCAAAGCTGTTGTTTGTACATATTTGAGTTCGATATGTTTTGGGTTTGTTTCTATCAATAATTTAGGTAAGAGAAAGAGGGTTGAAAAAAACACGCCAAAAAATAAAAATAAAAAATTAATAGTCATTTTGTTACACCAAAAAATAAGTAAATTAATCTATATTCATTATATCAATGAGTAAATTAGTTATTTTTGTTAAAAAAATTGACAAGACTGACAAAAAACCAAACAGTGACACGTGGTGTGTAATATATATTTTATGCTAACATACATGGACTAATTTTTAACAAAAGAAATGGATAAATTTTTTAATAAAAGGACCAGTTTGCTATTGATTTAACGCACAATGACTAATTTATTTATTTTTTGAGTAGAGGAGACCAAATACAATCCGACTCCTAGTATTTGGGCCTCCATGGTTCTTTTACCATATTATGTTGATTAATAATTCTAAAGTTATTAATTTTTATAATATGTAAGTAAATGTTATAAATGTTATTAAGTTAGATGTTCATTATAACCAACCTTTCACCTTTCATCTCCTTGTAACCCATTTTCTATTTATGTATTAAAAATGAGTCTAATCTCCTATATATAGAGAAAGAGAGTATACTACTTGTAATAAGAATGGAAAAGAATAGAAAGACAATAGAAATCCCTCTTTATTCTAATATATTATTCTTATGTTCTATGCATTATTATTATTTTATAACATTCTTGTGTTTTTGCACTATTATTATTTTATAACACATTATCAGCATGAGTTTACTCGATAGTAATTAATATTTCGTTGGAGAACAAGTAATTTAGAATACAATGTCCTTGTTGAAGCAACACTCATAAGGTATGCGATTTCTATGCGTGCTTGAAAGATTTTGAGATTTTAATATTTTAATGAAAAATAAAATAAAATGATACTCATTTTTTTCATATGTAAGTATGAATTTATGTTTTATATATTTCATGGTATGCTTGTTTATGATCTAAGACTTTGAATAAGATTGAAGTATCAACAACTTGAATATTTTTTCTTAAATATGTATATATTTATATTAAAGTTATGTGATCTAAATTCCTATTAAAGAAATAATACAGTGATAAAATGGACAATGTTGCACAAGTAGAATCCGTATAGAACTACACTTCCTCTATTTGACTTTAATTAAAATAAGGTTTTCCAGCTTTTAAATAGATGTAGTCGGAACTCCTCTTACATCATTCGATTTTAACACTAGTGAATTTTTTTCTCCTCTACTTGCGGTTTCTTTTCGAAAGGGTTTCCACATAAAGTCTGTGTGTTTTACTTTTTACTTTCTTATTTCTTTGCGATCGTTCTATATTGCCATTATCGACATTCAGTTTTTATACTTTCATAACATATGTCGTTGATATGATTAAAAAATAGTAGTCATTTCTTAAAAAAAATATTTTATTTGGTGACCTTTACAAAATGTACTACGTAACCTATTAGATTATTTCTAATAGTGCCACACATGATTTGTAAGTATAAACGAATTTGACTTTTTATATAAACAAAGCAAAAAGCATTGTTTTTGTCCAGCATCATCTACATGAAGGATTAAAAGTGGAATATCTAATTGTAAAAGATTATCTTGAATGTTGAATTGCATAAAAATTTGAAAAGAATGATTTGACCATTAGAAAACGATAATACTCTCTAAAACTTGTTATGATTGAAATATCTTATGTGCTCCTACAACAGTAATATTGTGAAAAGACTTTAAAATCTATTTTAAAACGATTTCATGTCTTATAGTGAAAAAGGCTTCATTCCCTGAAGCGAATGTAATAATACATAACAATTATGAAAAATCAAAATATAGATATCGTGGTTGTCGTTGTAATTGAGGATGTGGTTAGAGACATACTAATAATTGTTATTATGGTGGTTATAATAGTGGTACTTCTAACCACAAGAAAAAGAATAATAAGGGAAAACAAGAAAATGATGGTTAAAATATTCTAAGGTTATTGAAAATTTATGATACCAATGTGGTATGAAAATGCATTGGTCACATACCTGTCGTATGTTTAAGCATTTAATAAAATTTTATCAAAGCATCCATTAAAAAAAAAGGGACACAATATTGAGATAAATTTTGTTATCCCAAAATGATGAAATGGAGGATAATTTTTCGACAAAAGATATTTTTTTTTTACTATGATGCTAAAGTTGACCATCCATAAAATGATGATTAATATGTTCTTAGTTTGTGTCAAAAATTTGTTGGAATCCAAGCATTAAATTTAAATTTGTGGTTTTAGAATCAATAGCTACTTGATATTTGCTTGGGGATGATCTATTTCTCTTCATTATAAAGGATGCTTATAATCATTGCTTCCCATCCATGGTAACCTAAGTCAGTTTAATCAACTTCTTTTGAAATTTAATTTGATTTCTATTAATAAGTTTAATTTATATAATTCTCTATCCTTAACTCTATGAATTTTTAAAACACTTTACGCATCTAGTTATTGCGATTTCTATGTGGAGATAAATGTTTTATTTTTTTATTGGTTCATTTTAATAGAATTTATTGATTTAATTTTAATTTTGATTAAGATATATGATTATTGCGAATCGGAGTAAACATACTAACTTGTCATGAACTTTGGGACATTCACCTGTCTAGATAGTTTCATGATTATTATAAAATTTAAAATGAAATGATGTCATAAGAGGTGAAGGTTAGAAAATGTTTATGTTTAAACACTTATAGTTGTAAAGCTACTATAATCGACCTTATAGTATTTTTCATTTTGTTGTGTTATGGTATATATATATTATCTATAACCACGGTGATTTATTAGTAACATGAATTTATTATTTGTTATATTTAATATATATTTTATTTATACTTATTCATTTTATTTTATATGAATAAATAAAGTATTTGAATGCCGAAGTTTTTATTATTCATGTTGAAAAGAAGTGCAAATGTGTATATTATTTAAAATAAATTAAGTATTCATTAAGGTTGTATAATAAAATGATTATGTGCTCCTCAAGAGATAATATTGCATTAAATCGTAAAAAGCTCTTTAAGAGCTAATATTTTATCTCCTATGATGCAAAATTTTGTAAAATATATAATATAAATTTTCAAATCAAGAAGATATATGTTGAAAGAAATCTTTATGTGTTTTACATTAAAACCATGGATAGAAATGACATGAGAAACTTGTGTTTTTGAATTATAAATAGTCTCCAAAGCAATACATTACATGTATTTGATTGACATATGAGATAGTAAAAAGAAGTTCATAGTGTTGGTATGACCGGTTAGATCATCCCGAGTCAATGATGATGCAAAATAATTTGATGAAATTTTATATGATTTTATTGAAGAATTAGAAGTTGCATTTTAATAATTGTCATCAATACTAGTTATTTGGACAACATATTGAACTAATGCTAGCTAAAGTTAGAGGTCAATTGCATTTTTAAATGATAACCAAATAATATATGAGCTCATGTATCACATGTGTGCAACCCGAAGTTTGCGATATTATTTCTTGAAATAATTTGATTGTGCACAATCTCTATAGTATGCAATTTGTGCTAACAACGCTGGTGTATTATATCTCAAGCTTGATTTTCGTAGTTTTAGCTGGGATAATATTAAGTTGTCTATGCCTATATATGCTATACTTAATGGTTAGCAAAACTATGCCTCCATTTAATTGCTTAACCATTAATATAAGAATAGTTTTATAATAAGCATGTAATTTTATTTGCATCAAGTCATCATATAATAAATAATTATCTCTGAGAAATGACTTTTATTTTTAAGCCAATAGATTTCCTCTAAGAATATTTGGATGTGAAATATCTATTTTATATTCCACCATAATGCACTAATATGAATCATCAAGTATGAAGTTAGGAAAATTAGAATTTCCATTAGATGTTAAAAGTTGAAAGAAGATATATCTATAATTTTGAAAAAGTATTGTCATGTTGCAAATTTTCTTAGTATTAAGGGGAGACAAGTTGGTTAAATAATTATGTCATCATTTTTTGTGATCCTCACTAATATTTATGCACAAAGTTTGAAGGATAAATTATTGCCAGACATGTTTAGTGATGGCATTTAGAGATTGCATATACTAGTTGATACATATACCAGTTAAAATGCTCCAAATAATTATATGTCCCAGAAGGACAATGTAATAAAAATAAGTCTTGGGCATGCTAGAAGCATGACAAACTAGTCGATTCCATAAATAAAAAAATTATTGAAAGAAATAAGAAAGAAATGAAGATAGTCACATACTAAAGGAGACGGGTACTCATGAAGAGACCCAAGACATAACTTTTGATAAAACCCTAGAAGAGGTTCAAGTACCTGAAATTATGAATATAATGAGATATATCAATTAATTATGTCATAACCAAATATGATGGACCTGACAAAAGGAAATATTATGAAAAAGTGAGGGTTTTGAATGAAAATATATTTGAACGCATTGAGATGAAAACAAGAATAATCATTTCTATTATAACTTATGAAATGTATCTCGGACATGAAGTCCAAGCACCCAGAAGGTATGAAGCCAAGTGGAGTACATGTTAGCATAATAGTGAAAAAAATACAAGTTATAATATATAGAATTGACTTGTAACACAAACTTTCACAAGACACTTGGCTTTGGTTATGAAAAATGATTAATTTGTTGTGAATGCAATAGTCTGGCACTAAATAAAATTATTTATTTAGGTCTAGTGAATTTGTATTTAGTTGATATAAATTATTTTATAATATTGATGCTCGAAGCATAAAACTTGAGTTTCACCGGAAAATAATTAAATATGAATATAATTATGTTCAAGAGTTTTTGTTAATTAATGAATCTATACATATAGGTTATTATTATCATTGTTGATATTAATGTATCAAATATCATTGGAGTTCCTAAAGAATTTTCAAGAAAAATAATTATTTGGTTGATAAACTTTATAATGAAAGTATATCTTAAAATGAAAATTTATCTCGACGTAAAGATCGATTGTTCAATAAGGACAAATTGTTACACAATGATATTATAAAGCATTACTATTGAGTATCCAATAGTATTTATATAATCAAAATTATTCAGGCTAATTTTCATGTAGATTGGAGATATTGAAAATGAATACAAATGGTCAAACAATAATGTTATAAAATGATGATCCTGGAGTATCATTTTTTATGTGTCCAATGCACTCATTGTGTTGGTAATAGTGAATGATAAAATATGATCAACAAAAGAATGGAGATATAAATGTTCAACATATTCATTAAAGTGAGAACTTGACATATCTTTTTACCAAGGCACTCCCTACTGCTACATTTGAGAAGTTAATTTTCTACATGAGATTGCGCCATTTCAAATATCTTAAGTGATGCTTAAATGAGGGGGAGTAAATTCGTACTACATTTTTCTTTTAAGATTGTAACATACTGTGTATTAAAAGATTATGTACTCTTTTTTCCTTCCCTAGATTTTTTTCTCACATGGTTTTTCCTAGTAAGGTTGTAACGACCCAAAATTTTAATTTTTGATTTCATGTATGTGTGACACACAATGTCTATCTACTTTAGTGGTTATGTGTTCTAGGTGTGTGTGAGAGGTCCCAAGTTCAAGCCTTACTTGGGAAAATTTTGGTATTTTTATAAATAAAGCCTTAACCTTGTGAAAATGGCTTAAGTTTAATTGTTGGTAAGTTTATATCAAAATGGGCCTGCTGGTCTGGTGGTTAAGTGGAGTGTTGGAGTGTTGGAGGTCTTGTGTTCAATTTTCTGTGATGGCGTGGAGACAATATTTTTGCTCCAATTTTGGCTAACAGTTATGTTGGGGCAAACTTCTGAGTGGTTGTGTTTTAGTAGGTTAATAGGGAGTGATTTTAGGAGATAATTGGGGAGAGGTTATTAGAAAATAATCTGATTATCTTTTTGTTGCAAAAAAAGAAGAAGAGTAGAGTTTCGGTTTTCTCTCCAATTCCCCAAACTTTTTTTGACGTTTTCATCATCTTCTTCTTTTTCCCTCCTCTGCCGATTCTTTCTCCTAGCTGCTGCCAAAATTTTCATTATTTTTCCCTTCCATTTTTTTCTTTTTTCCCAATTGATTCGATTGTTCATCGTCGGTTGCGCGTGTTCGGTAAGTAAAGGTTTTGTCTATTGTTAATCTTTATTGGTTAATCTCTAAAAGGAGATTCCTTTTTGGTGTTTAGGAGTTAACCAAGGGGTTGGTGGTTTTGAATCGACTTTGTGATTGTGCGAAGTCATGGTTACTCAAGCGAGGTAAGGGTTTTGCTAGGTTTTTAGTCGAGTTCCTTCCGAAATTGGTTGATTAAAAAGGAATTAAGTGATTAATTTGGAGATATGTTGGTCGATTTTTAGGTTCTGGAGGCTTAGGAGTGCTTATGCATCAGAAACGATACTAGGTGTGTACCTGAAACGCAGAAAACGGGATTCAAAAAAAGCCGAAATTGCTTATTGTCGAGAAATAAGAGAATGATGCAAAAAATTGTAGAGAAAGGAAATAAAGGTGTTATAAACTTGGAAATCAACATTTTGCACTAAAATAGTTTTGGACAGCAGTAGTAGTCTAACTTTGAAACATCATCAAAAATAGTGGGAATTGAGTTAGAGATTGAATAAAATATGAAATTAAATTTTATTGAGTCTAGTTTTTCATGGAAGAAACATTGTAAGAAATGGAATTGTAAATCATGAGATATAATAAATTTTGTGAGACAATGTCAGAATGATTTTGGGTTTCCCTGTTCTGACTTAGGAAAATCATAAAAAATTGTAAAAAATAATTAAGGGCTTAAATTTATATGTTTAAATCCTTAATGAGTTTATTTTCAAGAGAAATAAATGGAAACATCATCTAAATTCCGTACTAAGAATAAATAATTTTTAGTAAGGAAAGGATGAAGCTGTCAAACAGTAGAATAAGGATAAATTTAAAGATTTTACTGTACTTATTTGATAAACTATAAATTCTAAAAATTTTATAGTAGAAAAGTATTTGAGTCTAGTTTCAAAAACATCAAGCAGATCTTAATTTGAAATTCTGTAGCTTATGATATAAATAATTTAGTGATAATGACTCAAGTAGACAACTTTGAATGAACATATAAGTAAATAATGAAAACATATATGAGTATTAAGCTAGCATGGGTTACTTTAAAAATGGATCACACGGGAAAGACCAATTTGGGCCGAGTGGGCCACAAAGGCGTGTGGGCCCACACGGGCAGATCATATGGGCATGTGTGCCCATTTTTACCAAAATATTTTTAAGGTTACACGAGTTGCCCAAGTCGACTAGGAACCTACAATAGGGTCAATAAGCGCTACTTAGACCCCTAAATGTGTGAAATTGACTGAATGATATCTGTACCGGGCATGTTAATATCTGAACTGAATATATGTACTAAAATTGCATAATAGCATGTCATCCATTATGTGTTGCATTACATTGGGTTGGGGGTTGTTATTCGGAGAAAGTTTACTAAAAGGCTTTAAGCCTAATTTACGAGTAGCTCAACTACAAACTACTGTATTGTGCCGCATTCAGTACTACTTGGAGTGTAGGGATGGGTGGGTTGATTGTATCCCCACATGGAGTGTAGGGTTAGACGGAGATGGTGTGTAGAGGCTGGTTGGGTAGGATTTTGCTACTGCATAACTGTTACTGCTACTGGTACTATGATGGGCTAAGGCCCTACTACATTTTTGATATTGTATTGAGATGAGCTAAGGCCCAAACTGTGACTGATACTGAAAAGGGCTTAGGCCCAAGACTGTTTAACTATGCACTGTGAATACTGATTTTTTATTTGTTTCTGCGGGAATACACACTGAGTTTACGTAAACTCACCCGTTTTGTTTAATTTGCATATGTAATCCCCAGACTTAGATAGATCGGTGCGACGGAAGACTCAACGGTGACCACAGTAATTTTTGGACTTAACGGTTTTCAATTCAATTTATGATTTATGATTTGATTATTTGGGTTGTAATTTAAGGACCCCCTGGGATTTTGCTATTAAATTTGGGTTTTTATTTATTTATTTTACTTTATGGATTTATACCTGCTAGTCATAGAAAATTCGATTTTCAAAAAGTTAAAGTAATTTCTAAATGCATGATCATCTAGACTATTTTATTAAAGCTTCCGCAACGAGGGATGTTTCAAAACAAATGTTTTAAATGAATAAAGACGACTTCCTAAGTTCTAACAAAGGTTTACTAAAGATAATAACATGCAATATTTTCATTGTAATAACGAGGTTTCAAAAACACTATCGTGTGACATTGCCAGATACGACCATAACGTCTAAGTCAGGTTTAGGGTGTTACATTTAGTGTATCAGAGCTAGGTTACAAAACTCAGCTATGGGTTATGGGTTTTATAAAAAAATGGGCTTTCAAAAAATTGATTGATTTCCAAATGATTTGGAATATTTTTACTAAGTAAGTGGTACACCGAGTCTCCGGCGTCGATCTTGTAAGTATTCTAAACTGTGATTTGTTTTAAACTGAAACTGTTATGGATAATATATTCTAAAACTACCTTAGGTAGTAAATTATACTGAAAACACTCTAGTTAGTGTATACTAAAAATTGCAGAGAAACTGAAAACTGTAGTGAGACCGCGATTTACGAAAATGAACTCTGAATAATCGATACTGTTTTACATAAAACATTTGTTAATAAACACTGAAACTGTAACTAATTCATAAAACTGTTAATATAGATAACGTGATTAGACAATGAGCGCATAAGGTATCCACGGACGGGGTACTAGAGGCCGAGGTAGAGGTTGTAGAGGAGCTCGAGTTAAGTCCTCTTCACTGGGTAGCATACCGAATTTAGATACGAGTGAGACGCTAGTGTCGCTTGCTACTTAGACTGGGTCTCAAGATCGCATGGCTTGGGATGACGTATTGTCTTAGGCTATGCTAAGGATTTTGGAGAGGGTCGCTGAGCCCAATACTAGATCTGAGGGCTACGGGTCAGTTACGGAATGACTCCGGTCCAACGGAGTTGAGCTCTTCAGAGGTGTCACTGGAGTTGCCCTTAATGTGACCGAGTATTATATTGAGGCCACGGAGAGGATTATGGATGATTTAGGTTGCACCCCTGAGCAAAAATTAAATGGTGCAGTCTCACTGCTGCGGGATGAGGCTTATCAGTGGTGGCTTACTGTTAAGGAGGGCACTCAGCCCGAACATTTAACGTGGGAGTTCTTTAAGACCACCTTCTAGAGAAATATGTGGGAGCCAGTTATGTGACGCCCGTAGGAGGGAGTTTCTGAAACTAGCACAGGGAGATCGATCAGTGGTCGAGTATGAGGTCGAGTTTCTGAGACTGAGTCATTATGCTCGAGGTATGGTGGTATTGGAGTATGAGCAATGTGTTCACTTTGAGGATGGCTTCAAGGATAACTTGAGGGTTCTGATAGCTCTGCAAAGGAGCGAGATTTTTCTACCTTAGCCGAGAAGGCGAAGATCGCCGAGGAGGTTAAGCGCACTGAGTGCCAAAACCGCGATAGAGAGAGAGGTAGGAACAAGAGGGATTCAGAGCCCTCGAGTTCTGTACAAAGGCCTAAGAAAAAAGACAGAGCTGATGGGCCAGTTAGAGGTGGGCCCCTGTTACTGCTACTGGACAACAGCTGTATGTTGATTGTGGTAGATACCACCAGGGCAAGTGTTGGAGGAGGACTGGGGTGTGTCTGAGGTGTGGATCATTGGATCATCATATCAGGGAGTGTCCACTGAGGGCTGATCAGATGCAAGCTCGAGTCTTGGTAATGCTGACCACAAAGGTAGTACAACTTGATCCTTTGAGAGGCCGTGGTCGCTAGGGGTAGTAATGGAATGGTAGTTGGTAGAAGTCTGAGACGGAGGTGTTGGATGACCGAGGCGAGGAGCGGTGAATCTAGTATATGGTGCACATCACCGAAAGGATGGAGATGCTCTGGACATCATCATGGGTACATTTCTTATTCATGATGTACCTTATATTGCATTGATAGATATAGGATCCATTCACTCCTATATAGCATGTACTGTGTCTAAAAATTTGGGGATTTCAGTTGAGATCACTACGAGTGAGGTTACGGTATTGAGCCCGTTAGGGCAATCTGTTAAAGTTAGCAAACTGTATAGAGACGTTCCTTTAGAAGTACAAGGGGCAATTTTCCTGGCTGATTTGATGGAGCTTTCATTTGGGGAGTTCGATCTAATTCTGGGGATGGACTGGTTGGTCAAGCAACGTGTTAGCTTGGATTGTGCGATTAAGAAGGTCGTACTAAGGACTAAGGAGGATAAAGAGGTAGTCATGATTGGAAAACGCCGGAATTACTTATCTAATGTGATCTCTGCCTGGTGGCAGAGAAGATGGTTCGTAAGGGATGTGAGGCATTCTTAGCCTACATAAGTGTTTCAGATTCTGGGGATTCTACAGTTAAGGATATTAGAATGGTAAAGGATTTTCCAAATGTGTTTCCTGAGGAGCTACCAAGTTACCTCCAAATCGCGAGTTGGAATTTGGGATTGAGCTACTTTCAGGTACAGCTCCAATGTCCATCGCTCTCTATCGAATGGCATCGAAGGAGCTTGTGGAGCTTAAGGCTAAGATTCATGAGCTGTGCTATTGATTTTTGAGGCAATTGGAAAGATTATCTACCGTTATCGGAGTTTGCCTATAATAACAGTTTCCAGTCTAGCATCTTGATGGCACCTCATGAGGCACTGTATGGTCGTAAGTGTCGCACTCCTTTATGTTGGATTGAGTTGGGCGAGCGATGTGTTCTAGGTCCTGAGTTGGTTTCTTAGATAGAAAATGAGGTTAGACTAATTCGAGATCGACTAAAAGCAGCTTCTGACAGATACAAATCCTATGCGGACCTGAAGCGACGTGAGATTGAGTATTTGGTGAGGGACTTTGTATTCCTTAAGGTCTCACCATGGAAGAAGGTACTGAGGTTTGGTCGTATTAGCAAGTTGAGCTCTAGGTTTATTGGACCTTACCGTATTTTGAAGCGAGTGGGACTAGTCACTTATCAATTGGAGCTACCTCTAGAGTTGGATCGTATCCATGACATGTTCCAAGTCTCGATGTTGAGGCGCTACCACTCTGATCCTACTCACATTGTTTCCGTTGAGGAGATTGAGGTTAGGTCAGACTTGACGTTTGAGGAGGAGTCGGTTTAGATTCTAGATCGAGATGTAAAAGTACTGAGGAGGAAATCTATTCCAATGGTTAAGGTTTTTTGGCGTAATCATAGCACTGAGGAGACTATGTGGGAGCCTGAGGATACGATGCGTCAGCAATATCCTTATCTGTTCTAACCGGGTAAATTTTGAGGACAAAATTTTCTTTTAGGGGGTAAAATTGTAACAACCCAAAATTTTAATTTTTGATTTCGTGTATGTATGACACACAATGTCTATGTGCTTCAGTGGTTATGTGTTCTAGGGGTGTGTGTGTGTGTGTGTGTGTGTGTGTGAGGTCCCAATTTAAGCCTTACTTGGGCAAATTTTGGTATTTTTATAAATAAAGCCTTAACCTTATGCAAAGGGCTTAAGTTTAATTATTGGTAGGTTTATATCAGAATGGGTCTGCTGGTCTGGTAGTTAAGTAGAGTGTTGGAGGTCTTGTGTTCAATTCTTTGTGATGGCATAGAGATAGTATTTTTGCTCCAATTTCGACTAAGAGTTATGTTGGGGCAAAATTATAAGTAGTTGTATTTTAGTGGGTTAATAGGGAGTGATTTTAGGAGATAATGGGGGAGAGGTTATCAAAAAATAATTTGATTATCTTTTTGTTGCAAAAAACAAAAACGTAGAGTTTCGATTTTCTCTCCAATTCCCCAAACTTTTTCTGACATTTTCTTCTTTTTCTTTTTTCCCTTCTCTACTAAATCTTTCTCTTAGTTGCTTCCGAAATTTACATTATTTTTTCCCTTTCCGTTTCTTTCTCTTTTTTTCCTCAATTGATTCGGTTGTTTATCGTTAGTTGCGCGTGTTCGATAAGTAACTGTTTTGTCTATTGTTAATATTTCTTGGTTATTCTCTAAAAGGGGGATTCCATTTTGGTGTTTAGGAGTTAATCAAGGGGTTGGTGGTTTTGAATCGACGCTGTGATTGTGCGAAGTCGTGGTTACTCAAGCGGGGTAAGGGTTTTGCTAGGCTTTTAGTCTAGTTCCTTCCGAAATTGGTTGATTAAAAATGAATTAAGTGATTAATCTAGAGATATGTTGGACGATTTTTAGGTTCTAGAGGTTTAAGAGTGCTTATGCATCAGAAACGATACCAGGCGTGTACCCGAAACGTAGAAAATGGGATTCGATGAAAAGCGGAAATTGCTTGCTGTCGAGAAATAAGAGAAAATGATGCGAAAAATTGTAGAGAAATGAAATAAATGTGTTATAAACTTGGAAATCAACATTTTGTAAAAAAATAGTTTTGGACAGCAGCAGTACTCTAACTTTGAAAAATCATAAAAAGTTAAAGGTTGAATAAAATATGAAATTAAATTTTATTGAGTCTAGTTTTTCATGGAAGAAACAATATAAGCAATGGAATTGTAAATCATGAGATATAATAAATTTTGTGAGACAAGGTTAGAATAATTTCGGGTTCCCCTGTTCTGACTTAGGAAAATGATAAAAAATTATAAAAAAATAATTAGGGGCATAAATTTATATGTTTAAATCCTTAATGAGTCTATTTTCAAGAGAAAAAATTGGAAACATCATCTAAATTCCGTACTAAGAGATAAATAATTTTTAGTAAGGAAAGGGTGAAGCTGTCAAACAGCAGAATAGGAATAAATTTAAAGATTTTACTGTACTTATTTGATAAAGTATAAATTCTAAAAATTTTATGGTAGAAATATATTTGAGTCTAGTTTCAAAAACATCAAGCGGATCTTAATTTGGAATTCTGTAGCTCAAGATATAAATAATTTAGTGATAATGACTCAAGTAGACAACTTTGAATGAACATATAAGTAAACACTACAGCAAAACAGACTTTTAGCGGCGTTTTTAGTGGCGTTTTAAACAAAAACACCGCAAATATTATACATTAGCGTTTGAAGAAGAACACACAAAAAAAAAGAGAAATAGCGGCGTTTATTTACAAAACGCCGGTATAAAGGATATATAGCGGCGTTTATTCGTAAAACGCCGCTAAAGCTCAGACTTTTAGCAGCGCTTTTGTAAAACGCCGCTAAAAGTCTGAACTTTAGCGGCGCTTTTGCAAAAACGCCGCTAAAATGCTGAACTTTAGCGGCGCTTTTGCAAAAAACGCCGCTAAAAGTCTGAGCTTTAGCGGCGCTTTTGCAAAAACGCCGCAAATAATTAGGGTTTATGGTTTAGCATATATAATTTAAGGTGTAAGGTTTAGGAGTTACTATTTTAATGTTTAGGGATTATGGTTTATGATTTGCAGTTTCAGGTTTAAGGGGGATGTGTTAGGGTTTCATAGGTTAAAAGTTAGGGTTAATGGGTTTAAAGGTAAATGGTTAATGGTTTGGGGTTAATATGTTAAGGGTTAGGGGTTAGGGTTTTATCGTTTATGATTTAGGGTTTGTGGTATAGAAGATAGGGATTATGGGTTTAGATTAAATTAGTGTATTTTAATTTATATATTAAATTATTTATAATATGGTTTAATTTAGGGTATATAGTTTAGGGTTTAGGGTTTAGGGTTTAGGATTTGGGGTTTAAGAATTAAGATTTATGGTTTCGGGTTTAAGCGTACAGGTTAGGTTATGGTTTAGGCAAGGTTTATAGTTTAAATTTTAGTTTTTAGAATTATATATTGGGTTTAGGGTTTAGTGCTTAAATCATATATCGAACAACAGAGTTATTAGAGAGTGTTAGTGTTTAGGGATTTAAGTGTTCAGTAATTTGATAAAAGAGGTGAAAATCAAATTCTTTTAGGGTTTAAGGTTTGCAATAAGACTATTTCTTTAATTAACTTTGCACCTTGTAATATACGTATGCGTTACGGTTTAGGGTTTAAGGTATATAAGTAAGAGTTTATAGTGTATAATTTAGGGTTTAGTGTATCATATGACACATACTTTTATTAGGTCTCAGATAATTTAGGGTTTTATGATTTAGGTATGAGAACTTAAATTATAAAACTATATAAATTAAATATAGAGCTAGAAAGAGAACAAAATAAATTTAAAGGAATTTAATAAATAAATAAAGTAAAAAATTATTGGTATTAGCGGCGTTTTTGATAAAAATGCTTAAAATATATTAATAAAAGAAAACTACGTTTTCATGGGAAGCGAGCGGCGTTGGCCACAAAAACGCCACATAGATTAGTATTAGCGGCGTTTTGCTCAAAAACGGAAAAAGCATATTAATAAAAGAAAATGGCCTGCGTTTTCATGGGGAAGTGTAGCGGCGTTAGCCACAAAAACCCCACAATAGATTAGTATTAGCGGCGTTTTACCTAAAACGCCGCAAAAAACTATGAATTTTAATTCAAACGGCGCCATTTTCTTTAGAGTATTAGTGGCGCTTTCTATGAAACGCTGCAAATAACCGACAGTTTAATTGATACGACGTCGTTTATTCAGAGGGTTAGTGGAAGCAGTTAATTTAAAACGCAGTCGTTTTTGTAAGGGAATTTAGTGGCGTTTTTAAAAATGCCACAAAATGGCAATTTCATTTAACAAAACGGCACCGTTTGTTTTCCTCAGTTTATACCCCGATTCATCCCCCTCCCCCCCCCCCCAAAACACTCATAATAGACAATCCCTAATTTTCCCCCAAATCCCCTAGCGATCTCACCTGAAAACCCTCACGCACGGTGTTCTCTCTACTTATCGCCTTTCGTCGCCCCTTCTCTGCATAAATCGGTAGGTAATTATACTCTGCATCTCTCGTCAGTAAATTTATAGGTTTCAAATATTTACGCTTTAGTTTTAGTTTTCAAATAATTTTAGTTTTGATTCAAGTATCCTGTTAATTCTTTTAGTAAGAAATTCAAATATTTGGTTAGATGTTTTCTTTTACTTTAAAAAAATCAATTTTAAATAAATAAAGAATTTTTCCCATCAACAACCGCATGCGAAGATGTTTTTAATACGATATGTACAAACATGTTTACAAATTGATATATATATACATATATATATATATATATTTTTAATATTTTCACGATAAATCCAAGTTATACTTAAACTAACAAGGTTAACAAAAAAATCGATTAATTCATTTTTACATTCTCATTTTCAGTTTTCACCGATTGTATCTGCAAAGACTATAGTTTTCTTCTATTCGCAAATTGCTCTATCAGTGCATCAGTGTTTCCCTTTGGATTCTTATCTTGATTTGGGCTTTCCCTTTTTTGGTAAGTTTTTTATTCTTTTGAAGTTAAATTTTATCTCACTGTGAAGTTCATTTCTCTGCTGCCTGAATGTATGTTTGTTTGTTTGTTTGTTTGTTTGTTTATTTTGCTTATTTGCATTTTTGTTAGAACGTAAAATGTTTGATCATTTGCCTCAATGAAAATTGAACCTTGTTTAGCTATGTATTTTTTATATTCCTGTTAAACCCAAGTTCTTTTTTTAATTAAACTCAATTTTCTAAATTCGAATCTTTGGTCATTGTGTTTCGGTTAAGTAAATCCTTCTCTTTTGAATGAAAGATTTAAGTTCAGATAGAAAATATATGTTCTAATTTTCCGTTTGTGTTGTTTATGTTGCTTTGCCTTATGCTATACATTTTGTAGTAGTTCTAAGTTGGAAGATTTAAACCCATATTGGCATTGCTTGAAAGGGTTCATTACTTGAGGCTGTATAAGATGCTTAATTCACACTTCATGCAAGCATTTGCTTTTTTTCTTGTCACATTTCTCTTCTTTACGAAACAAACCACTCTCGACCATCACTTTGTATTTTAAGCTTCATTATCTACTTTCCTTTTCCTTTTTTTTTTTATGAACATTACACTTACTATAAAACCACTCATCGAATCTATCTATGGCTTCTTTGGCAATCGTTTATCTTCAAATAAAAACTTCACAAGTCTTGGTTCAACGTTCTGGCTTGTACCATGAATGCAAAAGTCTTTCAAATTATTTGAATAAAATTTATTTACTTAAATTAAATATAGTTGGTGATTAAAATGTTTGAAATTGAATGAAATTTTTACTATTTAATTTTTAAAAAATAAGCTTAATGATCTTTCAAATTATTTGAATAAAGTATTATGAACCTGTTGAATCAATCACTAAATTGAATACATATTACTTTGAGCGTCTGAGAATATTTTCATTGATATGTTTTTCACATTTGGTGTTTGGTTAGTCAATAATTAAGTCGTATTTATCGCGCAATGGAGTATTATCATTGTTGGCACTTGTGCAGCTATTTTTTGGTTATTCAAAGGTATAAATATATTGGGTCATTATTACAGTAAGCATGGTCAAATGCATTTGAAATTATTTTGTTTAAGATTGTCCCTTATCCCCATTTTGTAGTCATCTCTCGCATTCAAGACCCAAGTCAACTGTTGGAACTCCAAAGCATATATTGCACCGAAGTTCTTTCTGAGAGAGTTTCTTGGCAAGGTAATTTAGTCTTTATCTATTACATTCAAATGTTGTTGATGGTCGCTTCTTTATTTACTTTGTGTTATTTGAGTTATGATTATGTGGTTATGATAAATGATCTCGTGTGCTAGAGTAATTGATGGCTTTACATATTACATGGTTTTTTTAAGTTCAACGTTTTTGAAATTTTAGGAATTTTAAGATCTGGGTTTAATTGAATTTAACATGGCCGACAAAGAAAATTTAAAGATTGTTCTTTCTTCTTGATGTCTCGTTGGAAAAGATCTTGCTTAGGTTTTATCCATTTTAAGGTAATTGAAATTTAAGTTAATAAACCTTGTTATATTCCATTTAAAAGTTAAATTCATAAAGTTCATATTTGGTTAGATGTTTTCTTTTAATTTATTTATAAGCTTTTGTGTTCATATGATCGAGATTGAACAGGCATAGTTTTGGAACCGGTTAGAGCTTAGAAAATATTAGATTTGAGTTCACATTTTTATATAATGAAGAAACTAATAGTAAAAGGAAAAGAAAAAGATAGAACCTGAAATTGTTCTTAAATTTCAGGCTATTCAATCAACTTGGAAGTTTAAAAAATGTTTAAAAGTGTTCTGCATTTGTAGCTTTTAAAGGTGCTTTAGTTGGATGAACATGATTATCAGATTGATGCAATTTATTGTCTTGTTTTATTAGTTAATAGAAGGAGTAAATGTAAAATGTTCATTGTCTTTTAAAATGTTGGAATTCTTTGAATTACTTGAAATGCTTCTTTTTTTTCTTTTTGTAATATGATAAAGATGGTTTACTGTAAGTTTAGGTGTTTAAATGCTGTAAATTGATGTTTAAATGCTGATTCTTATGCTCAATTTCAATTATGATAACTTATGGTTGAACTTGATTTTAATATTTTCTTATGCTGATTCTTTTGCAGGATTCTCATTGTCCTTCTACTTAAGGCTACTAATTTCACTACTTTCATCATCACGGTTCTAAGGTTCTAAGGTTGTCAGAGTCTTTGTTGTAACTTTCCAAAGCATTTGAGGTTAGTTTCAACTGGTTTTGCTTGGTTACTTTCATCATATCTATAATTGAGATGTTTGTTCCGGAAATTGAGATGTTTGTTGCAACTTTCCAAAGCATTTGAGGTTAGTTTCATCATATCTATAATGAATCCATCATAACATAATATAATCAATTACACTATGGTGAATGAAATGAATATATATAACATCAAATAATAAATTAATCGATGTCCAAGAAATTAAATATAACATGACATAGCTACTTAAATTACAAATCTTGAATTAAACAACCAATAAGTCAATACAAAAACTAATTAAACGTAATTACATAAAGCTTTTCTTAAAATTCAAAACCCTAAAACTTAAACCCCTAAAATCCTTAAACCATAAATCCTAAATCCCTAAACCATAAACCCTAAAACCCTAAAACCATAAAAAACCCTAAACCCTAAACTTTAAATCCTAAACCTTAAACCCTAAACTCTAAACCCTAAACCATAAACCCCAAACCCCAAACCCTATACTATTGAAACCTTAAACCTTTAAACCCTAAATCCCTAACCTATAAACCCTAAACCCCTATACCATTGAAACCCTAACCCTTAAACACTAAATCCTTAACCCTTAAACCCTAAACCCTTAACCCTAAACCCTAAACCCCTAAACCTTAAACCCCTAAGTCTTAACCCTTAACCCTAAACCCTAAACCCCAAACCCCTAACCCTTAACCCTTAACCTTTAAACCTTTAACCCTAAACGCTAAACCCCTAACCCCTAACCCTTAACCACAAACCTATAACATTTAACCACTAAAATTTTAAGTTAATATCAAAGTGTATAATTTTAAGAAAAAGATTCAAAGTATATAAATGAAACTGACGGGTTGCTTATATCTCTCATCAGATATAACGGATCCTCCTAGGTGTAACAATGCCACGTACGATGGATCTAAACGAAACACCAAATTAAATGTCAAATAATGTAACATTTATTAAACCCTAAAACCCTACACCATTGAAACCTTAACCCTTAAACACTAAATCTTTAAACCTTAAACTCTAAACCCTAAACCCTTAACCTCTAATCTTAAACCCTTAAACCCTAAACCTCTAAGTCTTAACCCTTAACCCTTAAACCCCTAACCTATAACCCTAAACCCCAAACCCCTAACCTCTAACCCCTAACCTTTAAACCCTAAACCCTAAACCCTTAACCCTTAACCTTAAACCCCTAAACTTTAAACCCCTAAATCTTAACCCTTAAACCTTAAACCCTTAAACCTAACCTTAAGCCCCAAACCCATAACCCTTAACACCTAACACTTAAATCCTTAACCCTAAACCCCAAACCCCTAACCCCAACCCTAACCCTAACCCTTAACCACTAACCTATAAAATTTAACCACTAAAATTTTAAGTTAATATCAAACTGTATAATTTTAAGAAAAAGATTCAAAGTATATAGGCTGGAAACCTGACGGGTTGCCTTATATCTCACTGTCAGATATAACGGATCCTCCCTAGGTGTAACAATGCCACGTACGATGGATCTTAAAGAATACATAACTTACCTAATTTTAATATCAATTTTCATAAAATACATAAGTTGACGATTAAATTTAATAACTTACATAATTTTTCCTTAATATCAAACTTCATAACTTACATAAAACTTAAGAAAAGATTCAAAGTATATAGGTTGAAACACGACGGGTTGCCTTATATCTCACATCCGATATAACGGATCCTCCCTAGGTGTAACAATGCCACGTCGATGGATCTTAAAGAATACATAACATACCTAATTTTAATATCAATTTTCATAAAATACATAAGTTGACGATTAAATTTAATAACTTACATAATTTTTCCTTAATATCAAACTTCATAACTTACATAAAACTTAAGAAAAAGATTCAAAGTATATAGGCTGGAAACCTGACGGGTTGCCTTATATCTCACTGTCAGATATAACGGATCCTCCTAGGTGTAACAATGCCACGTACGATGGATCTTAAAGAATACATAACTTACCTAATTTTAATATCAAATTTCATAAAATACATAAGTTGACGATTAAATTTCATAACTTACATAATTTTTCCTTAATATCAAACTTCATAACTTACATAAAACTTAAGAAAAGATTCAAAGTATATAGGTGGAAACTCGACGGGTTGCCTTATATCTCATCATCGATATAACGGATCCTCCTAGGTGTAACAATGCCACGTCGATGGATCTTAAAGAATACATAACTTACCTAATTTTAATATCAATTTTATAAAATACATAAGTTGACGATTAAATTTAATAACTTACATAATTTTTCCTTAATATCAAACTTCATAACTTACATAAAACTTAAGAAAAAGATTCAAAGTATATAGGTGAAACTGACGGGTTGCCTTATATCTCCTTGTCGATATAACGGATCCTCCTAGGTGTAACAATGCCACGTCGATGGATCTTAAAGAATACATAACTTACCTAATTTTAATATCAAATTTCATAAAATACATAAATTGACGATTAAATTTCATAACTTACATAATTTTTCCTTAATATCAAACTTTATAACTTACATAAAACTTAAGAAAAGATTCAAAGTATATAGTTTGAAACTTGACGGGTTGCCTTATATCTCATTGTCGAGATATAACGGATCCTCCCTAGGTGTAACAATGCCACGTACGATGGATCTTAAAGAATACATAACTTACCTAATTTTAATATCAATTTTCATAAATTACTTATATAAATTATTAATTAACAATTTAGCCAGTATAATTTATTGTCAACTTTAGACTTCAACAACTATGAAATGGATAGGAGTTGGATGAAATTGTCAAGGGTAAGCAACGGCTATCGAGATGGAGTAGAAACTTTTTGAATTTCGCATTTCAAAATGCAAGCCAAGAGAATATGATTCTTTGCCCGTGTAAGAAGTGTTGCAATATTAAGCGGCATTATCGTGAAGTGGTCTACGAACATCTAGTTGTTGATGGTTTTGTCCGGGGTACAAAATATGGTTTTCATGGCGAGTCTACATCTAGGAGAGCATCTTCATCGATGAATCTGGGTATTCTCATCGCTTTCAATAGAATGTTAGTGACGATAACATGGAAAACATGTTGCGGATGCTTTTAATATGTGATGATGGTTTGGGTTATTTCCACGACTTGGGTGCAACTGATGATCACAATTTTGGAGGAAATACTTTCACCGAAGGGAAAGAAGTGTACCGGATGAACGACCAAATGAAGAAGTCTGCGAGGTTCTACGTTACTTGGTGAAATGAATGAAGAAGCGTATGAAGGATCAAAATTTTCCAAACTGTCATTCTCAGATTCGTCTTTTTCACTTGAAATGTTTGGGGGTGGACCAAAACTCGTTCACAATCTTTGTTAGAGTTCTTGCAAGAAATGTTCCGCTTGCAAAAATCCTCGATCTTCCAAAGACATGAAGAAATTGATAAAGGATTTGGGCCTTGGATACAATAAAATTCATAGTTGCCCAAATGACTGCATGTTGTATTGAGGCGATCGCATAAACCAACAGTGCTGTCATGTATGCGGCCAATCCCGTTGGATTCATAGAAATACAGAGGACGGTAACGAGGACGAACATGGTACACAGTCAAAGAAGCAGCCAGTTAAGATTTTACGATATTTTTCCCTAATACCGAGGCTTCAACGACTTTTCATGTCGTCGAAGACAGCCGAATCAATGACGTGGCATCGTGATGGACGAACCGATGATGGGTTGTTAAGGCATCCTGCAGATTCTTTAGCTTGGAAATGTTTTGACTCCAAATTTCCAAGCTTTGCAAGCGATCCTCGGAGTGTGAGGCTTGGGCTAGCATCCGATGGATTTAACCTTACAAACTTATGAGCACAACGCATGATGATTTGGGCTCGTGGTGCTTGTTCCTACAATTTGCCTCCATGGTTTTGCATGAAACAATCTTCTTTTATCTTATCTATGATTATACCGGAGAGAAAGGGTAGGGAATGATATTGACGTCTATTTGCGCCACTTGTTGACGAGTTAAAACAACTATGGGCTAGTGTTCGGACATTCGATGCAATGAGAAAAGAGAACTTTAATTTACGTGCGGCATTAATGTGGACTATTAACGACTTTCCGCTTATGCTAATTTATCCGGTTGGAGTACCAAGGGACATTATGCTTGTCCGTGTTGTCTTTGTCTGAACATGTTCGCAATGGTTATATAATGGGAAGAAGTTTTCTTACATGGGGCATCATCGGTGGTTACCGAAAAATCATACATTTAGATTTGAGTGCTCAATTTGATGGTCTTGAAGAGTTTAGATCAGCTCCTTCATGACCGGTGGATCCGAAATCGTTAATGTTGAAAGATATGAATTTCATTTATGGAAGATGAATCAACCGTAAACCCGCATAGAAAAAGAGGATCTAGGGATGAATCGATGATGAATCGATGAAGAGGATGATCTTAATGAGGTGACTTGTGGAAAAAAGAAGTATTTTTTCGAGTTGCCTTATTGGGAGCATCGATTTACGCCATAACATTGATGTCATGCATATAGAGAAAATGTCTGCGAGAACATCATTGGGACTATTTTGAATGTCGATGGAAAATCAAAAGATAATCTTGAGTAGACTTGATTTAGTCCACATGGGAATTCGCGTGAGCTTCATCCCCGAGCACTTTCGAATATGAAATATCGATTGTCACCGCTATTTTTTAATGTCAAAGACGGAGAAAGAAGTGTTCTGTACGGTGTTGAAGGATATAAAGGTCCCGGATGAGTATGCATCAAATATATCGCGATGTGTGAGTCTTAAGGATCGAAGATTATATGGCTTAAAATCGCATGACTATCACATATTGATGCAAGACTTACTGCCAGTTGCTTTGCGGTGTTGTATGTCAAAAAGGGTGATGGCTCCTGTAATTGAACTGTCAAATATAATGAAAGTCATTTGTGGTAAAGTTTTGAATGTTCAAGAACTTGAGAGATCGCAAGATCGAGCCGCATTAACTTTATGCAATCTGGAGAAGATATTCCGCCTTCCTTCTTCACTATCATGGTGCACTTGTTAATTCATCTCCCGTGAAGCAATTCTTGGTGGACCTGTTTTCTATCGATGGATGTATCCCATTGAAAGGTCTTACTTTATTTGCAAAATATTCCTTCATTCACTAAATGCCTTTATTTCCAACTTTTGATAATGTTGTATATCGTGTTTAGGTTCCTTTCCAAATTGAAGTCATCTCGCCACAATAAGCATTATCCGAAGGATCAATTGCCGAGGATACTTGGCGGAGGAATGTATGACTTTTGCTCGAGGTATTTGGAAGATGTTGAAACAAGAATGAATAGACCAAGTAGAAATCTTTGGGCTCACAGATCATAATTTGGTGAAACTTATTTATTTCAAAGTTTGAGAATCGATCGGCAGAGTTGAAATTACGAATTAGACGATAGATCGTGGGTCCATGCACATCGACACGTTCTTTTCATCACGATTCAATGGAACCATTTTGAAGTACGTTCTACAATTTGATAAATACTCATCAATTATGATTTGTTTGTCTTCTAACAAAGTAAAACCTTTTTTTCATAGTCGGTACAAACAAATATTGAGAGCTCATTCACGATCTCGAAGATTAAATCGACGAGAAATTAATAAGTTGTTCGCAGAATCATTCCATGAATGGTTAAGCCAAATGGTATGCAATTTAAATTTTCATTGACAAGTAATAATATTTTCTCATAATATTCATAATTACTCGATTTACTTTCGACTCAATAGGTTTGGAGTCAAAATGAAGTAAATGACGACGTTAAATGGCTTTCACAAGGTCCAAACAGAATAGTTAAAAGATATAGTGGTTTCCTCATCAACGGATCTGATTTCATACAAGGTATCGCGAGAGATTGAGGAGAACTCAAAATTGAGGAATTGTTGTTAATTCTTCGATTACAAGTTATGCTAGTGCTAGGGACGATGAATCCCACGAGGGAATTTGGAATATTTTGGACTTATTATCGACATCATTGAGTTGGATTATTACGATAAATGCAAAGTTGTCCTATTTCGAGGTGATTGGGCTGATGTGAATACGGCTCATGAATTAAAAACGATCAATATGGTTTTACAATGGTGAATTTCTCTCGATTAATTCACACGGAGAACAACCGATGGACGAGCCGTATGTGTTTTCTTCTCAAGTTAAACAAGTTTTTACTCGGAAGATCCAATTGATGAGGGTTGGTACGTTGTACTTGAAACACCCTAGAGACTTCTTCGACGTTGGCGGTGGAAGTAGAGATGACATAGTCGAAAGATCGAAACTTTGCCTTTCCGAACAAGACTTAACTAAAAATATCCCTAGTACTAGTCAACAATTTCAATGGGTTCGTCGGGATGTGGACGAAGATATTTCTGAAATATGATGTAGTAAGATTTAACAATTTATTATTTATATGTAATAATATAATTTTATGTTGGTCATGTTATATAATTTTCATGTGTATCTGCAGGAAAAATGCCTAGAAGACGATTACGAGATTTAAATATTGTCCACGAAACTCCAAATCCGTAAGAACCTAATAGTAGTGAACAAAGAAGCAGTTGTTGGATCTTCTACTCTGACGGACATAGATGACGAGCCTGGAGAATTTCAAAGTAATGTTAAGTTTATTTTACATGCATGTTGAATTTTATTATTGATTCATTTTTTAATTTTAATATAATAATATATTATTTTTCAGCTGAAGGTGGTGGGACGCGCAGAGGTCGGGGACGTACATTACTTCAAGATTTGTACGACTTAGAGCCTAACGATCGTGTTAAAGTAAGGAGAAACAATGATGGCCAGCCTGTTGGATCTGAAGCTCGACTGTTAGGAGGCTATTTGGGCATTTTAGCACGAAATTCCAATATGTTGCCCATTAACTACGAATCATGGCATCACATGCCTGATGCCAACAAAAATCAGGCCCTCGAAAATATTAAGGTAATAAAACGTGAATGTAATTTATAATACTTTAATTTAATTTTCATTTATATTAACTTTTATACTTTTTTTCTTGAGGTAGATTTAATTTAGAGGTCTCGATGACTATGTTAAGAAGACATTAGGTAAAAATGGAGAGACAATAAAAGCACCCTAAAAAACAATATTTCAAGAAAGAGATAAGCCTCGACGAAAAATTAAGAAATGTTCCACCGGAATGTTGAGGTACCAATGGGAAGATCAAGTTAGATTTTGGAATTCAAAAAAGGAGAGGTATTACGTACATATAAAATCGTATAAATTATTTGGTTTATAGTATTTACTATATATATAATTCAAATTGCATTATGTAGGACCGTGAGCGAGTTGGGATAAGCGCAGATGTAAATGTAAATTCACGCATTACAGCGGCAGTTCTAGAAGTTTTGCTTGTGTAGTCGACGCCGAGGTAATATAATTTATTAATTACATCAAATATTAATTACTTTATACTATTAAATTATATTTTTACGCTAAAATGTAGGAAACTTGATTGGTCAAAAAGTTGTGCGCGTTCACTTTTTGACATTACGATAGAAAGAAGGATGGATCTCCGATGACATCCAAGTCTGCAGAAATTTTGGTATATTTACTTAATAAAATTTTATTTTTATAAATATTTTTACCGCTTAATTATAATAGTTTAATTCATCGTTTATAGTTTTAAATTTATAATGTTAAATTATGTTGCATTCTTTCTTATTTATATATTTCGTTTCTAACTCTTTCATTGATTTATTAGGATAAACTAAAGGAGAAGAAGGCGGAGTATGAAGCGGCTGCTTCGACTGATAGTTCTGTTAATCTTGAGGAGATTGATAACAGAATTATTACAGATGTTTTGGGTCTTGAAAGGTACGACTGCTTCAACTGATAGTTCTGCTAATCTTTAGTATATTATTAATAGAATTATCACTGATGTTTTTGGTCTTGAAAGGTATGGTCGGGTTCGAATTAAAGGATCTGGAGTTACCCCGACCCAATATTTTGGATCTGCCTCCCAAAGATACATGCCTTCCGGGGGTCAATCTCGTGCTGAAGTTCATAGGCTACAAAACCAGATAGCTCAGATGCAAGAGAGCACGGTTGAGCAGAGGCAGCAAATTGCCAATGTTCAAAGAAAATATGAAGAACTCCAGCAACAGCTTAGAGTGGATGCGGAAGCGGCACAAGCAAGGGAGGCAAGAAGAAGAGAGAGAGGCCACCACAATGCGAGGGAGGCAGAGGCAAGATCGATGCTAGCGAGCAAAGCAGAAAATCTGAAGAGCTCCAAAGACCGACTTGAAGATATGATGCAGATGTTCAAAGAAATGCAGAAACCGCCATCTTAGACATTTAGTTTTTCGTTGTAAGAAGTTTTGACATTATTACATTTAAACAATATTTTTCATTATCATTCATTTAATTTATTAAATTTCAAGTATCATTTAGAATTAATGTAATTAGTGTGATTTTTATGCTAAATTTGTTGTTTTGCGTTGAAATTATATATCGTTATTGGTTGGTTTTTAGTGCGGGAGGGTATAATATTGAAAAATTTTATTTTTTAAATCAGATAAATTAGCGTTTGTAGAAAAGCGCTAAATCTCAAGAAATTTTTTTGCGGCGTTTTAGGAAAGCGCGCTAAAGCCCTCGACTTTTAGCGCGTTTTTGTGGTAAAGCTACCGCTAAAGCACTGATTTTTAGCGGCGTTTTTTATGGTAAAGCACCGCTAAAGCCTCGACTTTAGCGGCGTTTTTGAAAGCTACCGCTAAAGGCCTGACTTTAGCGGCGTTTTTTGGTAGCGCGCTAAAAGGCCCTGACTTTAGCGTTTTTCATAAGCGCTAAAAGGCCCTGACTTTTAGCGGCGTTTTTGGGAAAGCGCCGCTAAAGGCCCTGACTTTTAGCGGCGTTTTTTGGGAAAGCGCCGCTAAAGGCCCTGACTTTTAGCGGCGCTTTTATTACAAACGCCGCTAAAGGTCAGGATCTTTAGCGGCGTTTTTTGCGCATAAACGCCGCAAAAATTTTCGGCGGTAGTATTAGCGGCGTTTTTTGTGGCGCTTGGAAAAGCGCCGCAAATACTTTTTGTGGCGCTTATAAACGCCGCTAAATGTCCAAAAAAACGCCGCTAAAAGTCTGTTTTGCTGTAGTGAAATAGTGAAAACATATATGAGTATTGAGCTAACATGGATTACTTTAAAAATGAATCACATGGCCAATGCCAATTTGGGCCGAGTGGGCCACACGGGCAGATCACATGGGCGTGTGGGCCCATTTTTACCAAAATATTTTTAAGGTTGCACGGGTTGCCCAAGTCGACTGTGAACCTACTGTAGGGTCGGTAAGCACTACTTAGACCCCTAAATATGTGAAATTGACTGTATGATATTTGTACTGGGCATGTTAATATTTGAACTGAATATATGAACTGAAATTGCATAATAGCATGTCATCCATTGTGTGTTGCATTGCATTGGGTTGGGGGTTGTTATTCGGAGGAAGTGTACTAAAAGGCTTTAAGCCTAATTTACTGGCATCTCAGCTGTAAACTACTGTATTGTGCCGCATTCGGTACTACTTGGAGTGTAGGGATGGGTGGGTTGATTATATCCCCACATGGAGTGTAGGGTTGGACGGAGATGGTGTGTAGAGGTTGGTTGGGTAGGATTTTGCTACTGCATAACTGTTATTGCTACTGATACTGTGATGGGCTAAGGCCCTATTGCATTTTTAACACTATACTGAGATGGGCTAAGCCTAAACTGTCACTGATACTGAAAAGAGCTTAGGCCCAAGATTTTTCAATTGTGCACTGTGAATACTGATTGTTTGTTTGTTTCTGCGGATTACATACTGAGTTTACGTAAACTCATCCTTTTTGTTTAATGTGCACAGGTAATCCCCAGACTCAGACGAATCGGTGCGATGGAGGACTCAGCGGTGACCACAGTAATTTTTGGACTTCATGATTTTCAATTTACGATTTATGATTTGATTATTATTGATTATTTGGGTTGTAATTTAAGGACTCTCTAGGACTTTGGTTTTATTTTATTTATTTATTTTACTTTATGGATTTATACTTGCTGGTCGTAGGAAATTCAGTTTTCAAAAAGTTAAAGTAATTTCTAAACGCATGATCACCTAGAGTGTTTTATTAAAGCTTCCGAAAAGAGGGATATTTCAAAACAAATGTTTTAAATGAATAAAGACAACTTCCTAAGTTCTAACAAAGGTTTACTAAAGATAATAACATGGGATGTTTTCATCGTAACAACGAGGTTTCAAAAACACTATCGTGTGACATTGCCAGATATGGCCATAATGTCTAAGTCGGGTTTGGGCTATTACAAAGATTTTTAATGAAGCATATATTTTATATAATGCAGATCCAAAGGGGAGTGTTATGAATGCTATTAAGTAGATGCTCATTATAACAAACCTTTCGCCTTTCATCCCCTTGTAATCCCTTTCCTATTTATGTATTAAAAAATAAGTCTAATCACCCTATATATAGAGAGAAAGTATACTACATGTAATAAGAATGGACAAGAATAGAAAGGCAATAAAATTCCTCTTTATTCTCATATATTATTCTTATATTCTTTGCATTATTATTTTATAATTTAAAAAAAAAAAACTTATCTTGAAATGGGATTTGGATAATATTGCAACTAAAGTGTAAATTTTTTTGTAATGACGAAACTAAATTGAAACTTTGTTTAACTAATTACATTGAACTTGCAAATAAGGAAATGGATGAAACCCAACATTATTACAAGTCAATATGATGTATTACTTTGACAGGTGTGCTTATTATTAGAAAAAAGAAAAGAGTGTTTTATGAATTTGGGTATCATAAGCACATGGTGTCATTCCTTACTTTCATGCTTGCAAATTTGTTTTATATGTTGTCTTAATGAATACAAGAACAAAGAGATTAAATATATACAAGGCATGGGATGCCCGAGAGAAGAAAAAACATGCCCTCAAATTATTTTTTTTAACTCATGTCTTTTAGTCCTTGTAACTCGAAGTGTTAAGAATCTTCATCAGATTTATATATTTAAACTTCAATTCCTTAACTTATGTGATTCTCCTTATATGCTTCCCTTAGATTCTTCTTATACTCTTTCTTTAACTGCATGCATTTCCATAACTTCAAAACTATTATTACAAATGGGATCAATTTTAAAAGCTTGTCAGCTTTCTTTAATTTTCACATTAATAGCTAATTGGGTTTCATCCACTGCACTCTTTCACGTTTGCCAATTAAACTATCATATTATATACATCACATGATGAATTGCTACTTTAAGAGTATCCTATTCCTATATACTTATAACAGTTTAGTGTCAAATTAAATTAGTCTTCATCCTCCTGTGTATGTATCATATAATCTATAGCATCACCTTATAGGAAATAAATCATATTACTTGATGCCTCTAACATTCCATTCATATTGCTAGAGATATTGCTTTATAACTAAATTAATTATTGCAAACAAGTTCAATTTCATTCTTACATTTTCATATTTTACCATCTACAAATTTAACAACAAATAGGTTTAAAATTTATTACAAAAACATATCTAAATTTGTATTATAATATTTAGGTAGATGATAAATTGAAGTTGAGTAGAACGGTTATTGGATTAGATTTTGATATTTATTAATAAAATTTAATATTTAAAAAACTTGTCACTAAATTAATTAGTTCCAAAATTAAAATTATATATATATATATATGAATGGAATTTAATTGTTTAGATTATTATTTTATTATTTGAAATACATTATATGGTACTATAAAAGAATGTTTAAAACTTTCAAAGTTCTATAAGAAAGCATATTTCAATTTTTATTAAAGATTGGGTTAAAAAATACTTACAAAACATATACTTAGAATTTTAGGTAAATTACCTACTTGATCATCTAATTTTTAGGGCACTTTTATTTTGGTCATCTAAAAAAATCCTTGCAAATTTGTCACCCAATTTTTAGGACACTTTCATTTTAGTCGCCCAAGCATTAAATCTCTAACTGAGGTTAAGTGTACACGTCATATCATATTTACACTTTTATTTTGGCCACCCAACTTCTATGTCACTTTCATTTTGGTCACCCAAAAAAAGTTTTTAAGTATTAATTGGGATAAAAAAAATTAAGGATTAAACCGAATTATGGTAGTAACGAAAATAATGCATTAAAAATTTCATATTGTACTTGTTTACCCCCTTGTCAAAAGTTCTACTTTTTTTTCAATATTGAATTTTAAACTTCAAAACATCTAAAATCAATTAAATAAATTGTTGAAAATTTTTATCCCTTGATAGTGTCAATTGATTTGTTACTATAATATTGAAATTAATTAATTTAAACTCCTTCTAAAATTTAAAAATGTTTCCAAATTAAAATAAAATCAAACAACTCATCTTTAATAATTGTCTATGAAGCCCAAATTTCTTTTGATTATATTATCTTGAATCTCCCATGCTAAGCTAAAATTGAAGAAAAATACTAGTAATTAATTTATCTTCCATGCCAAACAAAACTCAAAATCATGCTCATCAGTTTTTTACCCAAACGAAGAACAAGAAATTAATTTAATTAATTGCAAGGATTTTTATTTTCTTTTAGCTTAGCATAAAAGATTCAAGATTATATAATCAAAATAAATTTAAGCTTCATAGAAAATTATTAAATTTAAGTTATTTAAGTTGATTTCATTAATGACAATTTGGAAACATAAAATAAAACTTTAAATTTTATAGTGACATGAATTAATTTTAAATTGTTGAAATTATCATGAGATAAAAAATTCAACAATTTATTTAATTGTTTTGATGTTTTAAAATTTAAAATTTCAATATTGAAAAAATAGAAATTTAGAATTTCTAAAAATAGGATAAAAAATACAATATGATAATTTTTAATGCATTATTTTAGCCTTTAGTGTTTTCCACTTTAATTTTTAATTTTTTTTACTCAGATCATGACTTAAAAAAAGAGATTTTTTTGGTGACAAAAAATAAAACGACTTAGAAGTTGGGTGACCAAAATGAAAGTGTAAACATGTTGTGGACATGATTTGGCTCATTAAGGATTTAACTCATGGGTGACTAAAATCAAGACACCCTAAAAGTAAGGTGATAAAATTACAAGTATTGTTTTGGTGAACAAAATGAAAGCGTCCTAAAAGTTGGATAACTAGTGAGATAGTATACTTTAAATTTTTGTTAAATTATTTTTTGTAGGTGATAAATTATTTCCTCAACAAGATTTATTTATTTATTTATTTATTACTTTTAAATGGCGTTTAAAGCATTTTTAAAAGTACCAACAAGTAGTTGGAAAAAGTGAAGTGATTTTTTTTTCAAAGCATTTTAACCAAGTTCAAATCTTGGAGTTGACATTAGAGGGAGAGCTTTACCTAAATACTATCTGTAGCTCGTACAGGACTATACTCAAATGGTAAAACGAATACAAATGAGGACACATGTGATTTATACCAAAAAAATATTTTTTAAAGTAAGTATTTCATAAAAAAAAACTTATTTAAATAGTATTTAAATATTTTAAATATTAACTTATTATTTCATTTACGGTCTAAGCTTAATCCTATTTGGGCCAAAGATAGTATTTGGGTAAAGCCTTTTTAGTAATGTCAAGTTAAAGACTCAAACTTGGTTCAAATGTTTGGGAAAGAAGTTCACTCCCAATTCTTCTAACCACTTGTTGATTAAGAAAAATATTTTGATAGATATTGATTAATTAAATCTAGAAAAATATTGATTATAAAATTAAAAATATTTTAAAGTTACTTTATAATTTTAATTTTTTTTTTTTGATAAATGTCTAAAACTACCTATATTTCTCTCCAACCCTTAAATAAGAGAATAATGTGCTTCAACGTATTTAAAATCACGTCCTCTTACATTGACAATAATATCGATATCAATTGAGCTAAAACTCAATCGACTATAATTTTAATTTTTAAATACTATTTAATAAAATAATTTTTATTATTTAATGGTTAAGAAGAGTCTAGATTCCTAGAACTCAAACATGTAATAAATGCAGACTAGTCTAGGTCACTAATGTTGGATGTTTTTCATGGTTAACAATAGGCAAGTTTCCTAGGTTTCAAACATGTAATAATTGCAGGTGAGGGTCCAAAAAAGGGTTGAAGAACATAAAAGCATGCGATTAGTGAAAGAGGGCAGTCAATTTGCTAATGGGAGATGGCCATTTTTCTACGGTGGCATGGTCGAGTAGTCTATTTAGGGTGGGGTTGAGGAGTGCTGCAACCAAAACCAGTCCTTCAATAAGGGAACAAAAGGAAGTCTATCACGTGTGAGTTGCAGAAGGGTCAATTTTCATATATGCATTGCATGCATATGAAGATGATAAACATATAATAATAAGTTAAATCTTAACAATATTTACAAAATTCGCGAATTCTTGTGGATATCCAAAACTGGTCCTGGATAAGATCTCTTACAAATTTTTATTCCAAAGTTTGTGAGTGCAGATAGAGAGAGAGAGTAATGGGGTTGGAGAATGTTAGGAAGCATATTTTTGTATTACCCTAGACAGTATTCAAATATGTGGGCCTGCTAAAAACTTAATAAAAACAAGTGCTTAGGTTTGCATAACTTGTACGCACATACATACATGCATATATGATGTATCCATGGGATACTGTAATTTCTTTTCTACATTGCTGTGTTCTTATTAGTTTAATCAGTTTGCCTAGTTGAGTTGTTACTTGTTAGTTTGACAGAACCGAGTTTTATTATGTGCATATTTACTTAATTTATTTGTTTTCTGCTAATTTTTTCGGCAGTAAGGCATAATTGTATTATGTGCATATTTACACAGTTTTGTAAGCTACAACGTGGATTGTCACTGCAAATGAGCAAGAGAAAGGAGAAAAAGAGGAGCAATTGCCATTAGGGTTAGACAGTGACCGTTCCTTTATGGAATTTGTCTCATCAGGAACATGCAATGATTTTGACTGCCATGAGTCTTTTGAGGGGCGCCTTACTGCTACCCTACCACATTCTCCCACACAACAAAAACATTCAAAATATCAATAGAATCCTTCAATCACTAATCAGAGTAATATATGTATATTCATACTTTGTCCTGTCTTACAATTGAATCCCACCCAGATGGTAGGGGTTGTGTTAGGGTTATCAAAGTTAGAAAATTTACTATACGGGTAGGATTTTCCCCTCGATGGAGAAATGAAACAATATCAACGGATTTTAGGTAACAGTTGAAAACCTCTGAGAGAAATATATGTGAGGCAAAAAAGAAAAATGAAAAAAGAAAAAAGAAAAAAAAGAGAACATGAAGACCTGCATAAAAATGATTTCATCATGATATGAGAAAGTTAAATGTCATGCGGGGCATGAGAGAGTGAGCCAAAGATTAAATGGCTTATAATCCCCACTCCACATTACATGACAAAATCCCAACTCCCACATACAGACAATCCCATGGCCGGCTATCCTCACATGCTACCAAAATCCAACATAAGTAGCACCAGCACACCCTTTCCCTTTCCCTTTCCCTCTTCCTTTCCTTTATAATTAGCTCTCACACACTCTCTCTCTCTTTTCTTTTTCTCTCTGTCGTCCATCTCTCTTCTTTCTTTTGATTATATTGAGGGGGATTAGAATTAGACCCTTTTTGTAGCCGTGAAAAAAGGTTGGTTTTGAATCAGTAAATCTCTGTATGGCGTATTGCAGCCCCGATGTTTAGCAACTGGAAAAGGCTGATATCCTTTGTTGAAAGAATGGTCTCTTTTGCCGGATTTGACTTGAAGCAAGTTGTTCCTTTTGGGGAAGGGAGTTATTTGTATACTCCTCTTTGAGCGGTCCCTTTAGGTTTTCCTCTATTAGAAGAAAATAAGATTCTCACAAAAGCTGAACCGTCAATTTTCTGTGATTCATTTGCAGAATTCTCCCAAACTGTACTATAAAATTGGTGGGTTTTTTATTCACTTTTTCATCCTTGCTGTGTGGATCGTTTCCCAATGACAAGGTACCCACTGTTAGTCTGGTCTTTTTCTATCTTTCTGCTCTCTTCTGATGTCTGATTCTTATTTGCTCTTCTCTTAATTTTTTGTATTCTCTCTCTCTCTCTCTCTCTCACTTTTGCTCTCTCCATGATGCAATTCTCTGAAATCCCACCCTTGCACCAAATCCCTCCATTTTCAATCCCCACTATGAACAAAAACCAAATCCATCGGGCTCGTCCATGGCCTGGGTTCCCTACCTCAAAGGGCTTAGGCAGCTTTGGTGATGCCAATTGCATGGAACAACTTCTAGTGCACTGTGCAAACGCTATTGAGAGCAACGATGCTACTCTAGCGCAGCAAATTCTTTGGGTTCTTAACAACATTGCACCACCAGATGGTGATTCCAACCAGCGCTTAACATGTGCTTTCCTTCGAGCTCTTATTGTCCGAGCAGCCAAAAGCGGCACTTGCAAAATGCTTGCAGCAATGGCCAACGCTCACTGCAACCTCTCTGTAGATATCCACACTTTCTCCGTCATCGAGTTGGCTGGCTTCGTGGACTTAACCCCATGGCATCGCTTCGGTTTCACCGCAGCAAATGCAGCGATACTAGAAGCTGTGGAAGGGTATTCGGTCATTCACATAGTTGATTTAAGCTTGACGCATTGCATGCAAATCCCTACATTAATCGATGCCATAGCTAGTAGGCTGGAAGGACCTCCACTTGTGAAACTCACGGTTGCTGGTGGTGCAACTGAAGATGTTCCACCAATGCTCGACCTTTCCTACGAAGAGCTAGGCTCCAAATTGATTAACTTCGCTAGGTCCCGCAACGTAGTATTGGAATTCAGAGCGATTCCTTCAACTTATGCCGATGGATTCTCCTCTTTGATCGAGCAGCTTCGAGTTCAACATTTAGTATATGCAGAAAGCGGTGAGGCTCTAGTCATAAACTGTCACATGATGCTTCACTACTTACCAGAAGAAACATTGTCTTCTCTTTCAAATGTAAATTCAAACCCTTACTCGTTCGAACCATCGTCCACTCAATCTCTTCGAACCATGTTCCTGAAGGCGCTTCGGGGATTGGACCCAACAGTGGTTGTCCTAGTAGACGAGGATGCGGATTTGACATCAAATAATTTGGTTTGCAGATTAAGGGCTGCTTTCAATTACCTATGGATACCATACGATACGGTGGACACGTTTCTGCCACAAGGGAGCAAGCAAAGACAGTGGTACGAGGCAGACATATGTTGGAAGATAGAGAACGTGATAGCTCATGAAGGGCTGCAAAGGGTGGAGAGGCTAGAACCAAAGAGCCGGTGGGTGCAGCGGATGAGAAACGCGGGTTTTCGTGGGGTTAGCTTCGGTGAAGAGGCCATCTCGGAAGTGAAAACAATGCTTGATGAACATGCAGCTGGATGGGGATTAAAGAAAGCAGAAGATGATCTTGTACTTACTTGGAAAGGACATAATGTTGTATTTGCCACTGCTTGGCTGCCTGCTTGAACCTTTTTTTTGCTTTCTTTTTTCAACAAATTATAATTGAATTTTTCTTGTAATAATTACTACCTAATTTTATTCTAGTTTTGCTAGCCTTTGACTACTAGCTTGTAGTTGTCCTATAAGAATTTGTCATGTGTGTGGGAGCTAATATCTCTGTATGTGTTTTCGTCTTCAAAGCTGCTAATATTTGTGATGATCATTACTCCTTTATTTTTCTTATACTATACTTGAGTTTGATATTTTATATGATATAATATGATATGATAGGTTGGGTTGGGTTTGTTTATTTTTATTTTAGATTTTTAATAGTGATTTGATTTTTAGTTTTTTATAGTAATTTTGAATTTTGGGTTTTAGATTTATTTTAATAAATAAATTTTGTTTTATGTGTTTTAAACATTTATGACATAATTTCAAAGCTTTTTTTCATATATATTTCTTAAAAAATTGGAGTAAATAAAAAAATTAAAAACTCTTATTTAATTTTTTGAAAAAGTTATATGTAAATTATAAATTATTTTCACTATTTTAAATATAAAATATTTATTTTTATATTATAAAAATTTAAACTAATTATAAATTAATTAAAAATAGAACTCAGCTCGATTTTAACAACCATAATTTTTCGATTTACATTCTATAAACCATCCAAATATCTTAATTCAAGTCCTAATATAAAAGCTAACATATTTTGTACGTGCTTATATTGGACATTAGCCCGATGGCTAATTTTATGGTTGAAAAGTTTTTTAAAAACAATCTTTTAATTTAATGGTAAAAACGTTATGTTGTAGGCATGAAAGCTTGGATTAGATCACAAGTTACTTCATTCCTTTCCCCCAATTATAAAAAGAATAAAATTGAGAAGTGATGTTAAAAAGTGTGGTTTGTTAAATTCAAGTATTTTGCATTGATGTTAAAATTACAATAAAAAGTTAAAATGTTCATTTTAAACATGATATTAAAAATAAAATAATAAATTTATTTAAATTATTAAATAATTTAATATAATTATATATAAAATATGAATTTTAAATATATTTTAAATAATTAATATAAATTATTTGTAAAATTAATGGTACATAAAATATTTAAAAATAAATATAATGATAAATTATATTTAAATAATTTAGTCTAATAATACATAAAATATAAATTGATGTAATTTTTAAATACCCTTTACATAATCTATATAAATAAGGATATTTTAATAAATATACTTAAAACACAAAAGCATAGAAACCCAAACTTTTGTGTTTGGAAAGAAAAACACCAAATATTTTTTTTATCCCAAAAGTCATTTGCTGTTGGTTATTTTTGAGGTTAAAAAATGCTTTTGAAACTCTGTCAGCAATGAAAACAAGGCTTAAGATTGGTTGGTGAGGGTTATTATAAAATTATTTGATAAATGTCGTCCTCTATAATATATTTTGCTTAATAACCTTTAACTTAATATATATACATATATATATATATATATTGGAATAAGAAAATATTTATATCTATATTATTATTTAAATTTTTAATTGAGTTAATACCATAAATTAATTAAATAACTTAATTAGAAAAAGAAAACCCATAATTTAATATATCTTGAACTATAAGATGTAGTATAATTGAATGTTGTCATTTTTTCAAAAGTAATTTAAATTTAAAAAAAGAAAAGAAAAACCTAATATATCTTTGTATATGGGTGATGATGTGGCATGAGGATTGGAGGCGAAGGTTGATGTATCAAATAGTTTGAAGTCGGGGATATGTAATGATTAAGTTGGGTCTCCACTATTTTTGGTTTTTTAGTTTGAATTGGGGATACGTAGCATGCAATAGCAAATGCTTCGGTTGGGTGTTCATTGTTTTTAGCATTTTAGTTTGAATTTGGGGATATACCCCTCATTAGTTTAGGAGATAGATAAAGGTATTGGGTCTCCAGTGTTGTTAGAATTATAGTGATAGAGGCCCAACGAGTAGTAGATTGGGAATGGAACATATCAAGATTAGTGGATTACTTTGTTTTGAAGAATATTGCCGACCGAGAGAAATAGTAATTTAAATTTCAATAAAAAAAAGAAAATTAGTTGTTATTGTGTTTCGTATGATTGTTTATTGTTGCCACCTCCAATCCAATTAAAACACAAGATTTTAGGATACCTTTTTTACTTCAAACCCTACTTTGGCTCCCATCTAATACAAAATTCCTCCATTTTCATTCAGATTAAATCTCTTACTTAATCGTAAATACTCTAAAATAGACATACAAGGCAGTAAAATTATTAACATATTAAAAGCACCAAAACATCCTTCACAATCTCGGCTCTCTATAGACAATTCAACTCCAAAATACTCTCCTGCAGTATTTTTCTATGAAAGCAATTGCATCAAATTTTGTATGCATTTTGCCTATTTAAATATTTAACATAGAATAATGATATTTCTCATTTTAATATATAGTGTTATTTTTATTCATAGATTTATGTGTTGGAAAATTTGGACATCACATATATAATAAGGATAATTATATATTATTTACTATCATGATAGGTTAGCCCAAATTAAAAGTAACCTAATTTGGTTAGAATTTTATTAGGCTTTTAATTATTAAATAAAGTATGGGTCAAATATGTGTAGATACTCTTCTAATCAAATTCTAATTAATGATGGGCTAATTAGAATTTGATTAGAACTAATATGCCAATGTTATAAATATTAGGGTTATGGTCCTCAAATTATACACAATATATCTTTTCTAATATCCTATCATTAGGAAAGAGAGGGCATAAATTTCTTGTGTTCTAATTTAGAAGATCAAATCTCCAAAATCCGTTAAAACTACAATGAATTCATGGATTCAGGTACGCTTCCGTATTTAGTTTTATTCTTCATTTATTCTTGATGTTTTGACATGATAAATCCTGGTTTATTAAGTTTTATTTTAGATTTATTTTACAAATCTAACAAGTGGCATCCGAGCTTTGTCATGTTGAATCATTGAGAATGAATTGATTTTTTATTATTTTGGATTGATTCATTTCTCTTTTTTAATTTTATGGATTTGATATTTTAATTATATATTATGTTGAATCTTTGATATTCTTGATAAATTTTGGGTTTTGATCCTTTAAATAAAATTTTAAAGTTTTAAATAAAGTTTCAAGGTTTTAATTTTCAGTATAATTGGAAAGATTTACGATTTTAATTGAGAATTAAAAAAAATTGAGGATTTTATGTTGTTTATACAGTTTTAATAAATATTTAAAAAAGCGTGTTGGTTTGGGTTCATTAGAAACTTTTTATGATATATATTTGATTATATCAATAGATGGATTGTTAATCGCTAATCACTTGCATTCGCTTTTACATATATACATATATATTGTTTTGGAGATACTTTAGTAATTATGTTCGAGGATTTTACATGATGATATATAGTTGGTAAAAGAAACCGCTTCAAGTAAAGTATCTCTTATATACCAATTGTTTATCAATGAATTCATTATATATGTTGATTAATCCTTAAGATTGATGGTAATATTTGTTAGTTTTAATTTTTTTATCAATTCAATTTTAGGGTTTTGTAAGCACTAAATTTTGTCTGGTTCGATTTCAAAAAAAAATAATTAAAAATTAAAAATTAAAAATTATATTTTGACCCCTCAACTTTTCCAAAATTATATTTTGACCCCTAAACTTTTCCTAAATTATGTTTTAACCCCAAAACTTTTTAAAATTACATTTTGACCCTAATATTTTCTTGAAATTACATTTTGACCCCACAAGTTTTGTTGTGATTGCAATCTGGTCCTTCTGTCAGAAAATCTCCAAAAATCCGAGATTTGGGGCACCCACTCTCCGACTTTTCTGGCCACCGGCATGGGAGGTCACTCCATCCTTCAACCACTACCTGCAAATACAGAGAAAAAGGCAAAAATGGATGCATAAAAAGCAAAAAATCACACCAAAGCAAGGGGGGATTTCGGTAAAAAAAAAAAAAATTCTCAAAGAAAAATCAGCCCAAAATATTCCGGCAATCAAAAAAGAAAAAGGAAAAATCCCTTCGGTAACGATCTCTTGACGGCTTTGAGAACTCCGATCGGTCATCCTCTTCGGTACCCAACCCCGATTTCCATAAACCATCGTTTTCTCTTTTTTCTTCCTTGGTGATGGCTCCAAAACATCAAAAATAAGCTCTTCTTCCACCACCCGGTCGAATCAAACTTTTCCTATAAAACCCCCACTACCACCGTGAGAACTACCGCCCGCCGATCTCCCTCTTTTCCGGTCACCTCACCACCAATCTCATTTTCCCGTGCATGCTATATTGGGGGTTGAAGAAACAAAAAGAAAAAAAAAGAAACAAGTCCATTATAAATACTAACCAGCCCAAAAAAAATCATACAAGTGGGCTATACCCAAGCCCAAGAAACAGCCCCATCCCACCAAGCAACAGCAGCCCCATCCCTCCAAGCAGAAGCAGCCCACCAGTAGTCGGACCTGACCCAACACCATTGAAAGCCCATTTCAGCAGCCCATATTTTTGGGTATTGGTAAAATTTTAACTTTTTATTTGTTTATTGGGCCATATGTTTATATTATTTCAATGATATTATGTTAATTTTATTTTTTTCTTATATTTTTTATTTTTTATTAGTATTATGGTGTGATTTTATTTATTAAATTTAAACTTTTAATAAACTCATTGTCAAGGCAACGAATCGGTTTAACACTTGTCGTTGATTTTATCGCTATGTTGGGTGAATCATCGGTTCGTGTTAAATACGATACGACCTTTTAAAATAAAAAATCTAAAAAAAAATTTTCGAGTTTTAAAATAAAATGGTTACTTTTGTGGTTATTTTCAAAGTATCAAAATTTTATTTTTTTAAAATGTATATAACACGATAATATATAATTTATCAAAATTCTCGTATTTTCAACAATTTCTTGTTTTCAAAAATTCTCGGTTTTCAAAAAATTCTCGTGTAAAAAAAATTCGTATTTTGAAAATTTTTCGTGTTTTTCAAAATTCTCGTGTTTTAAAAAAAATTTCGTGTTTTCAAAAATTCCGTGTTTTAAAATTTCTGTGTTTTTAAAAATTCTCGTGTTTTAAAATTCTCGTGTTTTCAAAAATTTTGTGTTTTTCAAAAAAAAAACTTCGTGTTTAAAAAAAATTTCTCGTATTTTCAAAATTCTCGTGTTTTCAAAAAAATTCGTGTTTTAAAAAAATAATTTTCGCGTTTCAAAATTTTCGGGTTTTCAAGAATTTCATGTTTTTTAAAAAAAAAAATTCTTGTGTTTTAAAATTTCCGTGTTTTTCAAAAAAAATTCGTGTTTCAAAAAATTCTCGTGTTTTCAAAGTTTTCGTATTTCCAAAATTTCGTGTTTTCAAAATTTTCAGATTTTTTAAAAAATTTTCGTGTTTTCAAAAATTCTCGGGTTTTTAAAAAAAAAAATTTTCTCGAGTCTTAAAATTCTCGTGTTTTAAAAAAAATTATCGTGCCTCAATCGGATCACGATTAAATATTAAATTGAATTTGTATTTTTGAAAGTTAAGACAACGCGCGTTTAATGAGATACCAATTTTGGGCGTCGCGAGGGTGCTAATACCTTCCTCGCGCGTAACCGACTCCCGAACCCTATTTTTTTCTCTGGAATTTTGACGTAGACTTAAACTCAGTCCTTTTTTTAAGAAAATTCAAAAAAAATGATTTTTCTTTAAAAGGAGGATTTTTATTAGGTGTCCGATCGCACCTAGAAAAAAGATCGGTGGCGACTCCCTTTTGTAAATAAAATTGAAACTCTATTTTCAATTTTTTAATAATTTCCTCAATTAGCGCCCAAGCAAATTTTAGGTCGCTACAGCTGGCGACTCCACTGGGGAAATTTTTTTTGAGAGTCGAGTCTGAAATTAAACGCGTGTTGTCAAAATTTTCAAAACTCTTGTTTAAATTAATACTTAGTCGTGATCCTTAAATTTCGTTTTTTAAAAAGTCATGCATTTGCATCATGTTGTAATATTTTTCTAACTTGTTTTATCTTTTTGTTTTTCGGTAGCTAAGTTTTTACGGTTTTAGTTTTTTAGTTTTAAAATAAAAGCGAAAAGGTATGTGAGTTTCTCCCCACTTTGTGCACTTTCATTTTGCATAACATGAGCTCTCTACCCGGCTCCGTCCGCTTAAGTGGAAGTAAACACTATGCCTTCGTGAGTTAACTCGTCCCTCCATGCAAAGCTAGTGAATACTTAGGATTACATATGACTTATGCTTTCGTGAGTTAACTCGTCCTCCGCATAGGCATAAGTAAATGTAATCCTCGAATTGAGCTCATGAGCCTATGATGGGCGATAATCGAGGCTCAGTACTAGCCTTAGTAGGCGACAAGACGGACAATTCGAATACCTTTTAGAACCGAAACCGCATATAGTGAACCGTATGAGCCACCCGATTAGAGCCATGCGAACCTCCGTCCTTTAATAGTTACCAAAATAAGTACATGGGAGAAACGCTTACCTTTTATTTCTTTTACATTTACACTTTTTATGCAAGCAAATCGGGTCCGTTTAATAATTTAGAGAGGGTAGATTATCTGATGAGCATGTGGGGTAAGTTTATTTTGTAAATATGATGGGGTAAAAAAAAAAAAAAGTAGGTCAGTTTCACCAAAATGCAAAATTAAATATCTTAATTTGTTAGATTTTCCATAGTTTTTCTCCGTTTATATTTGTTGTAATTACTAACCAATGTTATTTGTCTTCATTTTATTTTTTATCATGCATCATAGGCATCTTGTTAGGGAGGTGATGATTAGAGATTGGTTGCCAAAAGCGGGTTTCGATGGAGGAGTCAATTACACAAGTGCGAGAAAAACGCAGTGGTTCGAGACCGGTCTTTGAAAACCCGAAAGCAAAAGGAGGCAGTTTAAAGGAAGGATGTATTTCCAACCTTCCGAGCATGTGACCATGAATGTTCGTCGGAGTAACCTCGAAGACTTGACTAGGATCTGGAAACAGTGGGACTCAGACACTAAGGGCATCTTCATTGAGAAGTATGGGGATATAGCTCACTTAATCGCCGTCAACGTAGACGAACAGTTGATTCAAGCCATGGTTCAATTTCGGGACCCGACTTATCAATGTTTTACTTTCAACCGGAAGATATGACTCAGACCATAGAAGAGTATCTTTGCCTTGCTTGGCGTTAACAATGCACAATTCAACAAGATATATGTGAAAGAGCCCAAACCAATGACCTTCAAGAAAAAGCTAATGAAGTTGATGGGAATGGTCGATACATAGGCTGAAAAATGATAAAGAAAAAGAACGAAGTCGGTTGTATTCCATGGTCTTCTCTGCGAGACTTAGTTCAAAACCATCCGGACATTGTGAAGAGAGTGGATCTGTTTGCTTTAGCCATTTACGGATTAATTGTCTTCCCAAAAGTTCTTGGGCATATAGAAGTTGCGGTAGTGGATTTCTTTGAAAAGTTGAGGCAAGGAATCAACCCGTCCCAACTATCTTAGTTGAGACTTTTAGATCTCTAAATTGTTGTAGGAGAAAAGGGAAGGACGTTTTATCGGATGTGCATGACTACTTAATGTTTGGATTCGAGCCACTTACGGAAAGTGGGCGCACACTTTCCACATGTTTTCGAAAACATTCGCTCCATTGGAAGCTTACCTTGAGAAAGATTGGTAGAAGGATGTCACCGAAAAGACTGGTTTGAGTTTTTGAACCTCCGTGAAGATATAACTTGGAGAGCACCATGGATCCGTCCTTCAGTTCTGCTATACAAATGCGGAAGCCAAGATTGGGTACCTTTACTCGGGTTATGGGGAGGAGTTGGATATGCACCGTTAATGGTTCAAAGGCAGTTTGCTTCACGACAGTTCATACCAACTACGGAGGATTAGCACGATCGAGTTTGCTTTTACAGTGAAGGTTACATGAAAAAGTCCGAGATATCGCAAAGTCTTGGAAGGAAATCTACCTAATGGAGTTAGCCCTGTATGCTGATACTATCACTCAAGATTATAAAATATGGCGACAAAGACGAGTGAATAGTCAACAAACCTCACCAACGGATTATACTTTCCGAATCCTTTCTCGGAAGGAATGCCATCCGAATCGGAAATAGCAAGACATGAATTTGAGCGTGAAAAGGCCGATCATTACGGGATATTAGTTCTCTTCAAGAGGAAAATTACCGGTGAAGATAGATGTTCAAATTGAAAAATTCGAAACGAGAAAGTCCGAAAGAAGTGAAATCATGAGAAATGACTTCAAGGATCTTCATTTGGAAAATAAGAAATTAAGAGGCACCATAAAGAATAGTGAAATTTGGGCAAATCATCGATTTGAAATGGAAAGAAGAACTAAGCAACATCAAAGGTGGGATGGAATTCTAGAGAGGAAAGCGAAGAAGGAAGAGGAAAAAGTCGCTCGTGCTATGATAGAGTTAAGGAAGAAGAATGTTGAATCTGAAATCTGCGTCTGCAGAATTAATGACTAGTCGGTCGAGCGTCAAGAGCTAAGAAGGAAAATACAAGATTTAGAAAATACATCGCAAGCTCATCGACAACACTTGGATACTCTCCTAAAAGCCCTAGAAGAAAAGAATGGCCAAGATGCGGAGACATTCGTGCCTACGAAAGAGCTCTCCAAGAAAAAGATATGTATCTTGGTGGTTTGATTAATGAAATTATAAAGCGGCTATGCAAATTGTGCAACTATCGGATGAAGCGAAGATCTCGTTACCAATTCCTCCGAGACAAGGATCAATCATGTCGTAATTCCTAGAACGAGTGAAAAAACAAGGCGATGTGGCTAGGAAATTTGTGTAGCTATTAAATCGAGAGGCGGTAAAACTTTTGTAATAGACTCTTTTGATTAATGAAATGCCTAAATATGGGGCTATCTTGAAATCAACACCAAATTTTGCATATTTATTCATAATTAACATCCATTTGTCATTTATTCATTCATCCATTCATTACATATGCATATCACTCTAATCATTCACCGAATTTGAAACCGTATAATCCACGGTTGCGACACTACGAATCGGAATCACGACATTCTTATAGGACACGTCTAAGTGCTAGAACTATGGATCTTTGAACTCAACGAAAGAATTGAAAGGATGGAAAGGACCCAAAGAGAGTTGCAAGAGCGGTTGGCTAAGTCACAACAGAAAGCAAGAGATCGATGGTAAGATCTCGAGAGGAATCGCTTCGAGCAAAGGGATCAAATGGCCAAAATGATGGAGATGATGGCGACTTTGGTCAAAGGAAAAGGACCCATGCGAGCCCTAACATCACGAGCCCCGTCAAGAGTTAATAAAGATCCGCTCTATCCTCCGTGATTCACTCCACCTCACACCCATGCAATACAAAGAGGATATCCTCAAAGGAACTGCAGGCTGAAGCAACGACTGCACCACCCGCTCATCTAGGGCAAGGTATATTCAGATCGAACCCTGGAGCCAATCTTGCCGACCCGATCGTTCCAGATTTAGATGATCCGGTAGAAATAGCCAGGTTAAAAACGGATGATCATGATGTTCAGGATAAGCATAAGAGCCTGGAAGAAAGGCTTAAGGCTATAGAAGGTACTAAAGTCTTCTCTGCACTGAGTGCTAAAGAGCTCAGTTTGGTGCCCGATCTAGTTCTGCCTCCGAAATTTAAAGTGCCAGATTTCGAAAAATATGATGGAACGAGATGTCCAAAGGCGCATCTTATCATGTTTTGTCGAAAGATGACTGGTTACGTAAATGAGGATAAATTACTAATACACTGTTTTCAAGATAGCTTGGTTGGATCGGCTCTTCGATGGTATAATCAACTCAGTAGAGAAAACATTCGATCATGGAAAGACTTAGCATCAGCATTTTGTGAACAATACAAGCATGTATCTGACATGGTGCCTGATCAATTAACTCTGCAGATGATGGAAAAGAAGCCGACAGAGACTTTTAGACAATACGCTCAAAGGTGGAGGGATATCTCGGCCCAAGTAGAACCCCCATTAACAAAAACAGAGATAACAGTCCTCTTCATCAACACTTTGAAAGCGCCGTTTTACGACAAATTGGTAGGAAGCGCCACGAAAGATTTCGCAGATATTGTAATATCCGGGGAACTTATAGAAAATACTATCAAGAGTGGACGGATGGAAGGCTCCGAGGGTTCGAAAAGGGCAGTACCCATAAAGAAAAAAGAGGCAGAAGCCCATATGGTGGGAACTGAGAGACACTACACTTCCAACCCATACCCAACCCAATCACGACCCCGATATTGCCCACCTTCAAACTTCTATTTTCCACCCCAAAGCCCTTACTATCAAGCACCTCCTCCTTACCCCGTCTATGCCATAAATAACCAAAGACCATTCACCATGTTCCCACCAAATACCATGCCTGCTCAAAGCCAACCCAAAAATGAACAAAAACTGGCAAGACCCAATCCTGAAAAACCTCAATTCACCACTATTCCCATATCATACGGAGAGCTGTGCCCGAAGTTATTGGAAAAACAATTAATATCCCCACATTATATGGCACCCTTGAAGCCTCCATACCCAAAATGGTACGATCCTAATGCTAGTTGCATGTACCATGCTGGAAACCAGGGGCATTCTATAGAAAATTGTCTAGCCTTTAAAAGAAGGGTTCAAGGTCTTATTGATGCAGGGATTTTACGATTTGATGGCACTAGTAATGTGGCTGAAAATTCGCTCCCTAACTATACTGAAGGGAATGTGAACGCGGTGACAAAAGAAGACATGCGGCAAGTTAAAAGTTATGTTTCTAAAATAAAGACACCTCTGCGGAAGGTTTGGGAGGTAATGGTTAAAAAGGGGCCATTTTCTTATCCCGGCAGATCTTTCAAAGAAAGAAACACAAAGAGTCAATATTTTTGTGATTTTTACGGTATGGAAGGGCATGACATCCGATCTTGTGAGGATTCAAAAATTACTTGAGGACATGATGGATAACAATGAGGTCAAGATCTTCAATAAAATGGATAAGGTAGAGGAAAGGAAATATCGCCTCGATAATCAACCATCAACTATCCCTTATAGTCTTGATCGGCCTCGGTGATTTATTACGAGGCCAAGAAGAAGGAAGTCAAACCAAATGTGGTGATTGAAGTGCCATCTCCTTTTCCTTACAAGGACAATAAAGCGATTACCATGGAAATATGATGTTAATATTGTCGCACAGAAGGTGAAAAGTCAAAGGTCGTGATTGGAGATATTAGTAGAGTAGGACACTTCACCCATGAGAGGTGTTATTCTCCCGAAATAGGTGAACCAAAGAAGAAAGCTGTTGACTCGAATCAGAAAGGAAAGGCACCAATGCATGATACCGAGGTTGATGTTGAAATACAGTCTGGGCAAGAGATTAAAAGACCTGTAAATGAGGATGAAGCACATGAATTCTTGAAGTTCATCAAACACAGTGAATATAATGTCGTGGAGCAGTTGAGCAAGCAGCCGGCAAGAATCTCGGTGTTATCTCTATTGTTGAACTCAGAACCACATCGAAATGCTTTGCTGAAAGTGTTGAATCAAGCGTATGTGGCAAGCAACGTATCATTGAAAAGCTTGATAGATGGGTGAACAACTTAAATGCGGATAATTTCATCTCTTTTAGTGATGACGAAATACCACCAAACGGTAGGGGCTCCATAAAAGCATTGCACATTACAACCAGTTGCAAGGGTTATATAATACCGAATGTGCTTATTGACAGCGATCCGCACTCAATGTCATGCCTTTGGCCACGTTTTCTAGGCTTTCAATTGATATGTCTTATCTTAGGCCTTGTCACTCTCTGATGAAGGGCATTTGATGGGACACGACGAGAGGTCATGGGGAAGATCGAGATTCCTCTAGAAGTGGGCCCATGTACATATGATATCGAGTTCGGTCATGGACATCACGCCTTCATATAATTGTCTTTTAGGGAGGCCTTGGATCCATTCTCAACAGGCGGTTCCTTCATCTCTATCAAAAGTAAAGTTTATCTGGATAGCCGCTTGATCACGATCATGGTGAAGAAGACATTGTTGCATCTATCTCTCCGACGCACCTACATTGAAGTAAACAAAGATGCGAGAATGTTCCTTTCGTTCCTTTGAATTTATCAATGCTACATTTGTTCTTGAAGGAAATAAGATTCCACGCCTCAAGGAATACCAAAATGGGAATTAAGTGACTATGGGAAAGGGAGCGAGCGAAGAAAGGTTTGGGAAAATATCGCAAGGGATAGTTAGAGCACTAAAGCCGATACACCACAAGGCTCGACACGGTTTAGGGTTCAAGTCGGATGTCGACAAAGAAGAAAAGCGATTGCGAGAAAGATCAAGAAAGGAGGATTGCAAGAGCCTCAGGCCAGGAATTGGGATGGGAGCCCATAGCGTATCCTCCTTTGTCAAAAACATTTACATCTGCAGGAATGATGTATCCAGGGCAAGATAATTCACGAAGCACGCTGTTATTGATTGAAAGGGGTCTTCAGAACGTCAGTATAAATGTTATTGACAAAGGAGATGATGCAATTGAAGATGTTTCAATGATACGCCCTTGTCCTCCTGGATTCATTTTGAACAATTGGACTGCTGTGGATCTTCTTGTAGTTTCTAAGTCCTCTCCAGAGTAATGCTCAATGTTAACTCTCCTTTTTTTGTGTGCCCCTAAGTAATAGTAGGATTCTTTTGTAAGAGCTTATGTTTGCTCTTTATCATTTAAATGAACATTAATGGAGATGCATTTTGTCATAGTCTTTTCATTCTTGTTAACTTCATAATTATTCCTTCTTCTCACAGCCTGTCCTTACGTGTACCTCATATCATGCCATAACATTATGTTTGTTTGGTTCCAATATTTTGATGTTTCTCTATAGTTTTCTTTTCCATTCACCTTTCGGTGCTCAGATACCAATGACATGAACAATCCTGTTTCAAGTCCCGAAATTGATTTTGAGAAAGCTATTTGTTTATGAGAATTCGAGGCTGAGGAAAATGCTGAAGATTATGTATCATCTCCTGACTTACTAAGGATGGTAGAACAAGAAGATAAACAGATTTTACCCCATCAAGAATCTGTTGAGACAGTGAACTTGGGAAATGAAGAAAATAGGCAAGAAGTAAAGATTGGGACCTCTATTTCAGATAACACCAAACATGATTTGATCGCCTTGCTTTGTGAGTATAAAGATGTATTTGCATGGTCGTATCAAGACATGCCAGGGTTGAACGAGGATGTAGTGGTCCATAGACTCCCACTGAAACCAGAATGCAAACCTATTCAACAGAAGCTAAGACGAATGAGACCTGAAATGCTGTTTAAGATAAAAGAAGAAGTCAAGAAACAATTTGATGCTGGCTTCCTACAAGTTTCCAAATACCCAGAATGGGTAGCTAATATAGTCCCAGTACCGAAGAAAGACGGTAAGGTACGAATGTGCGTAGATTATCGCGATCTGAATCGAGCAAGTCCTAAAGATAACTTTCCCTTGCCACACATCGATACGTTGGTGGATAACACAGCAAAACATTCATTATTTTCTTTCATGGATGGATTTTCGGGTTATAATCAGATAAAGATGGCTCCCGAAGATATGGAGAAAACTACCTTCGTAACAATGTGGGGAACATTTTGCTATAATGTGATGCCGTTCGGATTAAAGAATGCTGGGGCAACATATCAGAGGGCAATGGTGATGCTATTCCATGACATGATGCACAAAGAGATAGAAGTTTATGTTGATGATATGATTGCCAAATCTCGGGGGGAAAGAGAGCATATTGGGAACTTCAAGAAATTGTTCGAAAGACTAAGGAAGTTCCAGATGAAGCTTAATCCACCAAGTGTACTTTGAGCTACCTCGGAAAATTACTCGGCTTCATTGTTAGTGAGAGAGGTATTGAGGTTGATCCAGGTAAGATAAAAGCCATACAAGAATTACCACCTCCGCGTACACAAAAAGAAGTCAGAGGATTTTTAGGGAGGTTGAACTACATCACTCGATTCATTGCTCAACTTACCAACCAGTGTGACCCAATTTTTCGACTCCTTCGAAAACATAATCCGGGAGAGTGGAACGATGAGTGCCAAGTGGCTTTTGACAAGATAAAACAAGATTTGTCTAACCTCGGTGCTAGTACCGCCAACTCCGGAAAATCGTTAATATTATATCTAGTCTGTATTCGAAAACTCAATGGGTTGCGTCTTTGAGGCAACATGATGAGTCAGGGAAAAGAGAAAGGGCTATTTACTACCTCAAGCAAGAAGTTCATAGAATATGAAGTAAAATACCGTCAATTGAAAAATTACATTGTGCTTTAGTGCAGGTAGTTCGAAGGCTCAGACAATATATGTTGTATCATACGACGTGGTTAATTTCAAAGTTGGACCCAATAAAATACATGATGGAATCACCTGCACTTTCAAGAAGAATGGCACGATGGCAGATCCTACTATCAGAGTACGACATTGTATATGTGAGTCAAAAGTCGATAAAGGGGAGCGCAATAGCCGACTTCTTAGCAACTCGAGCCACGGAGGAGTATGAGCCTTTGAGATTTGATTTTCCAGACGAGGATTTGATATGCATTGCGAGAAAAAGAGTGTGAGTCATCAAAGAGAAATCATGGAAGATGAGCTTTGATGGTGCATCGAATGCATTGGGGCATGGGATTGGAGCAGTCTTAGTGTCACCAGAAGGGAACCATTATCCACTCACTGCCAGATTAAATTTCTTCTGTACCAATAATGTAGCAGAATATGAGGCTTGCATCATGGGCCTTCGTGCAGCTATTGAACGAAACATCAAAATCTTAGAAGTATATGGGGACTCAGCGTTGGTGATTTACCAAATTCGTGGATATTGGGAAGTGAGAGATTCTAAATTGGTTAAATATCGCGATCTCGTGGCGGAGCTTGTCAAAGAATTCAAAGAAGTGACTTTAACTACTTCCCACGAGAAGAAAATCAATTGGTGATGCCTTAGCCACCCTAGCTTCAATGTTTAAAGCAAACAGAGAAACGGAAATAATGCCTCTCCAAATGAGTATATATGAGGTCCCTGCACATTGTTTTAGCATTGAAAAAGAGACAGATGGGCGGCCGTGGTTCCATGATATCTTAGAATATGTCAAGAATTAAAGGTATCCAGAGCAAGCAAATGAGAACGACAAAAGAACAATCAGAAGAATGGCGGTGGGATTTGTCCTTGATGGGGATATCCTGTACAAAAGAGGAAAAGATCAAGTGCTCACGAGATGTGTAGATTCATGGAAGCGGAAAAATACTTGAAGATGTCTATGAAGGAATTTGTGGGACGATGCCAATGGTTTCACTATGGCGCATGATTATGAGACTCGGTTATTCTTGGTGACGATGGAAAGCGATCGCATTAGTTACATACGAAGGTGCCACAAATGTCAAATTCTGGCGATAAAATTCATGCGACCCCTTCGCCCTTCATGTCATGACTTCTCCGTGGCTTTTTTCTATGTGGGGCATGGATGTTATAGGCCAATTTCTCCAAAAGCTTCTAATGGCCACCGGTTCATTTTGTGGTTATAGATTACTTCACAAAATGGGTGAAGCCGCTTCATTTGCTAATGTGACGAAGACTGCAGTTTGCGGAGTTCTTAAAAGGAAATCATATGTCGTCTGGTTTTTCGAGAAAATTATTTTAGATAACGCTTTAAATCTGAACAACAAGATGATGAAAGAAGTGTGCAGCGGTTTCAAATAAAGCATCATAATTCCTCACCCTATCGCCTAAAGATGAACGGAGCGAGAAGCGGCTAACAAAAACATTAAGAGGATTATTGGGAAAATGATCGAGACATATAAAGATTGGCACGAAGCTACCATTCGCTTTGTATGCATATCGCACATCATGCGGACATCTACGGAGCAACTCCTTTCTCCTCGGTCTATGGAATGGAAGTCGTCTTGCCCATTGAAGTTGAGATCCCTCTCTACGAGTCTTAATGGAGTCGAAACTAGAAGAATCAGAATGGGTTCAAGCTCGATATGACCATCTAAATCTTATCGAAGAAAAACGTTTGAAGGCAATCATCATGGACGAGATGTACCAAAGAGAATGATCACGGCTCATGATAAGAAGGTGCGCCAAGAGAATTCACGAGGGGAACTCGTCTTGAGAAAGATTCTCCCAATACAAAAAGACTTTCGAGGAAAATGGGCACCAAATTGGGAAGGGCCGTATGTCGTAAAGAAAGCTTTCTCTGGCGGAGCTTTGATTCTCACTGAGATGGATGGGAAGGAGTTAGCTAATCCAGTGAACTCAGATGCCGTGAAAAAGTACTATGCCTAAAAAAAGAAGAAAAGATCAAGATGAAAACCGAAAAGGCGTCTTGATAATAATAATAAAAAAGATAAAAAAGAAAAGATCAAGATGAAAACTCGAAAGGGCATCTTGATAAAAAAATCAAGATGAAAACTCGAAAGGCGTCTTGATAAACAAAAAGATTAGGATGAAAACACGAAAGGCGTCCTAATGAAGGAGGTTCGGACAAAAGGAGCAAGATGATTTGAATGGGAGTCATGTGGCGAGATTACAATATTTGAAGCAGTCCAGGAAGCTCAAAATTTTCTACACAAGAAGCCGTGCTCAAAGAGATCCAGGATGAAGAAATGTGGAGAAGTTCATGCGTTGAATATCTAGAGCATTTGTGACAATTGAATCTGCTTTCCTTTCTTTATAATGTTTTCTTTATTGAGCTTTTCCTTGTCAATTTTCTTTGCTTATTGCTTTTGGAATAAATATGAATGTGAGGTATTTCTTTCGTACCTATTTTCCTATTTTCATGCATCTCATGTGTGGTTTGTCTAAATGATAAATAGTGAAAGGACATACTCTAAACAAAGGAATGTTGAGTATTACGGATGAGAATTTGGTAAGTGCAAGAGCCTCAAAGCAAGGACAAAAGTTCAACAAGGGGCAAAAGGGTGATACGAGAAAGCAGATTACTCGAGGATGGGTACAAAACACGAAAGGAAAATCAAGAATCGAAGCAATGAATGCGGTCATCATGAGAGTCGTGACGAAAAGAGATATCTGACAAACAAGCCCAAGACATATGGCATAATCATGTAGGCATAAAAGTATTTAAGACCAAACATGTGCATATCATGATAACATCATGCATGACATATCTGGTATTCCAATAAAGCAAAAGGTTTTGATGATAATTGTACCCAAACCAAGGACAAGGAAGACATTCGAGTTCCACGGATGATATGTTTTGAAATTTTGATACTTTTTAAAATTATTTCAATTTACATTTTCAAAAATCAACTCATAATGCGAGAGGTGAGTTGAGCTTTGGGTCACGCCGAGGTGTTTTTCAATTTACATTTTTCAAAAAAAAAATCAACTCATATGGCGAGAGGTGAGTTGAGCCTCGAGTCACACGATGAGGTATTTTTCAATTTTGTTTTTCAAAATCAACTCATATTGCGAGAGGCGAGTTGAGCCTCGAGTCACTCATATGGCCGAGGTATTTTTCAATTTTTCAATTTTTTTCAAAATCAACTCATATTGCGAGAGGTGAGTTGAGCCTCAGTCAATTCTGTTTTTCAAAAATCAACTCATAATGAGGTATTTTTCAATTTTTGTTTTTCAAAATCAACTCATATTGCGAGAGGCGAGTTGAGCCTCAGTCCTGGTGAGGTATTTTTAATTCTGTTTTCAAAATCAACTCATTTTTTCAAAGATCAACTCATAATCCGGAGGTGAGTTGAGCCTTAGATCACAGTTGAGGTATTTTCAATTTTGTTTTTCAAAGATCAACTCATAATCAGAAGTGAGTTGAGCTTCGTGTCACATGTCGAGCTATTTTCGATTTGCAATTTTGCTTTTTTCAATAAAGAATAAATGTTGGACATCGAACAAAATTTAAGCGTGCTTTGAAGTCTTTACTCTATCCTGTTTCACGATGAGCAAAGAGGCAAATTGTAAGCACTAAATTTTGTCCGGTTCGATTTCAAAAAAAAATAATTAAAAATTAAAATTAAAATTATATTTTGACCCTCAACTTTTCCAAAATTATATTTTGACCCCTAAACTTTTCCTAAATTACGTTTTAACCCCAAAACTTTTCAAAATTACATTTTGACCCCGATATTTTCTTGAAATTACATTTTGACCCCATAAGTTTTGCTGCGATTGCAATCTGGTCCTTCTATCAGAAAATCTCCAAAAATCCGAGATTTGGGGCACCCACTCTCCGACTTTTCTGGCCACCGGCATGGGAGGTCACTCCATCCTTCAACCACTACCAAGAAATCTGAGAGAAAAAGGCAAAATGGATGCATAAAAGCAAAAAATCACACCAAAGCAAGGGGATTTGGTAAAAAAATTCTCAAAGAAAAATCAGCCAAAATATTAGGCAATCAAAAAAGAAAAGGAAAAATCCTTGATAACGATCTCTTGACGGCTTTGAGAACTCCGATCGGTCATCCTCTTGATACCCAACCCGATTTCCATAAACCATCGTTTTCTCTTTTTTCTTCCTTGGTGATGGCTCCAAAACATCAAAAATAAGCTCTTCTTCCACCACGGTCGAATCAAACTTTCCTATAAAACCCCACTACCACCGTGAGAACTACCGCTTCACCGATCTCCCTCTTTTAGGTCACCTCACCACCAATCTCATTTTCCGTGCATGCTATATTGGGGTTGAAGAAACAAAAGAAAAAAAAAGAAACAAGTCCATTATAAATACTAACCAAAAAAAAAAAAATCATACAAGTGGGCTATACCCAAGCCCAAGAAGCATTTCATCCCACCAAGCAACAATGACCCCATCCCTCCAAGCGAAGCAACCCACCAAGAGTCGGACCGACCCAACACCATTGAAAGCCCATTTCAGAGCCCATATTTTTGGGTATTGGTAAAATTTTAACTTTTATTTGTTTATTGGGCCATATGTTTATATTATTTCAATGATATTATGTTAATTTTATTTTTCTTATATTTTTATTTTTATTAGTATTATGGTGTGATTTTATTTATTAAATTTAAACTTTTAATAAACGCATTGTCAAAGCAACGAATCGGTTTAACACTTGTCGTTGATTTTATCGCTATGTTGGGTGAATCATCGGTTCGTGTTAAATACGATCTGACCTTTTAAAATAAAAATCTAAAAATTTTTTTGAGTTTTAAAATAAAATGGTTACTTTTGTGGTTATTTTCAAAGTATCAAAATTTTATTTTTTTAAATGTATATAACACGATAATATATAATTTATCAAAATTCTCGTATTTTCAACAATTTCTTGTTTTCAAAAATTCTCGGTTTTCAAAAAATTCTCGTGTAAAAAAAAAATTCGTATTTTGAAAATTTTTCGTGTTTTTCAAAATTCTCGTGTTTTAAAAAAAAATTTCGTGTTTTCAAAATTCCGTGTTTTAAAATTTCCGTGTTTTAAAAATTCTCGTGTTTTAAAATTCTCGTGTTTTCAAAATTGTGTTTTCAAAAAAAACTTCGTGTTTAAAAAAATTTCAGATTTTCAAAATTCTCGTGTTTTCAAAAAATTCGTGTTTTAAAAAATAATTTTCGCTTCAAAATTTTCGGTTTTCAAGAATTTCATGTTTTTTTAAAAAATTTCTTGTGTTTTCGTGTTTTCAAAAAATTTGTGTTTCAAAAAATTCTCGTGTTTTCAAAGTTTTCGTATTTCCAAAATTTCGTGTTTTCAAAATTTTCAGATTTTTTAAAAAAATTTTCGTGTTTTCAAAAATTCTCGGGTTTTTTAAAAAAAAATTTTTTCTCGAGTCTTAAAATTATCGTGTTTTAAAAAAATTATCGTGCCTCAATCGGATCATGATTAAATATTAAATTGATTTTGTATTTTTGAAAGTTAAGACAACGCGCGTTTAACGAGATACCAATTTTGGGCGTCGCGAGGGTGCTAATACCTTCCTCGCGCGTAACCGACTCCCGAACCCTATTTTTTTCTCTGGAATTTTGACGCAGACTTAAACTCAGTCCTTTTTTTAAGAAAATTCAAAAAAAATGATTTTTCTTTAAAAGGAGGATTTTTATTAGGTGTCCGATCGCACCTAGAAAAAAGATCGGTGGCGACTCCCTTTTGTAAATAAAATTGAAACTCTATTTTCAATTTTTTAATAATTTTCTCAATTAGCGCCCAAGTAAATTTTAGGTCGCTACAGGTTTCATTATAATCGTTTTTTAATTCAAATCCGATTCAACAATTGTACAATTGAATTTAATTTTATAATCATTAATTCTTGAATTCAATATATAGTTGATAGAATATATTATTTATTATTGAGTTTATATGCTTTGTTCTCATACTATTCAGGTTTAAGCATATATTTTGAATTTAGATTTGGATTTACTTGGGATATGTAAGGTAAGTCGATCATGGTTATATTTTTATGGTTTAATTATGATGAAGTTAGATTTTAATACAAATTGATGTTAATCATAATATGTGTTTAAATAATTTAGTTTTAAGTTTGGTTCTATAATCTTAAGTTTTGGCATCTTATGGTTCCAAATATTTGGTTAAATTATGATGATATGGTTTATTGTATGAATTGTGGGATATGCCAACTATTATGATTTTGTTTTTGAGATTTATTGGCTTGAAAATATTTTTCAAGTATTCATGTGAATACTTGTTTAATCATAAATACAACTTTGGATTTACTGGTAAATTTAAGGTAATTTATTATTATTATTATGGATACATGTATATGCATGAATTGTTTTGGTGTTTTTATCCATGCTAAAATTATGAATACAGTGCTTGTTAATTAGTTGGCTTTGAACCACTACATTATTTCTGCTTTGTGTTTTGATATATATGTTTTGGAAGAAAAAAAGAGTCAAAATTAAGGTTTTGGTTTTATTGCATTATTAAGACAACCTTATTTTGGGTTATTTCGAGTTTATAAAGCAATATAAAATATATATATAGTTTTGACATTTGACTATTGGAGAAATTTTAATTTTGAATATTGGTATGTTTATATATTTTTAAAATAACTTAATTAAAGCAATAAGTCACCAAAGTGATTTTTTGTATAAATTATTTTATTTTAAAATATAAAAGTTTTGTGCATGTAACTTAAGTTATGTTGATATTATCGGCCCAAATGAAGGTAAATAATATTACATGTGCAACTATAGTGATAAACATGTGACGATTATTCGGCTTTACATGTGAGTAATAAATCGGCCCAAAGGAAGATTTGTTGTTCGACATGTTCTTATTGTCAATGTTTAGTTACTACACCAAGATATCACTTACAAGTTAATATTTTGTCCAAAGATGAAATATTAATGGAGCGTCCAATATCTTAAGATGAGGTTTACCTTTATTCAAATTATTTTGGTTTAAACTTGAAGTCTTATATGAGGTTATTTATGGTTTATGATTTATTCAACTATTATTATATTTGCCAACATCATTGTATTTTGTTTTGGGATAAATATATACATATATATACTATTATCTTTTAATTTGATTGAAAGATGAAATTAAAAGAGATATTTAGAAACAAATAAATTGATTTTGGCTTTAGATTTTAATTAAGAATGTCTAATATTTTAAATTAATTAGTTGAAACAAAATGTCGCCAAAGTGACCTCTTTTGTGTAGATTAGTTTATTTGAAATATTAAGATGATTATATGTTTTTGTGATTAATGCGTTTATTAATTGACCCAAAGGTAAGTTAATATTTGGCAGAATTTCAACGACATATGTGGTGATAAATGTGTGACAATTATAAGGTATTTTATGTGAGTAATAAGTTAGTCCAAAGATTAATTAATTGTTTGACTTAATTTATTGTCAATGTTTGATTGCTACAACAAGTGAAACACCCCAAACCCGACCCACGAGCCTTGACCGGATCTGGTATGTTCCTCGATGTAAACCGGTTCAAAATTCTTTTGTTACTTAGGAAAAACTTGTGTGAATTTTAAAAAAAATATTGTTTGGGTTGGGCTTGTGCTGAAAATGAGTTAATCTTATATTAAAAATTCCTTTTTAATTAAGGTGACAAAACACTTGGAGTTTATTTTAAAAATAAATTTACTTGATCCCTTAAATAATAATTTGTAAATAAAAGTAAAAGAAATAAAGAATTCAATCTTGGCCTTATGGCCTTATTACATCAAATAATTTCCAAACTTTAAATTCAAAGTACTTAAAATATAAAAATCCAAATTAATTAAATTCCTTGCTTGTGCATGGCCACCTATGAGCTCCTCCGACCCGGTCCATTACTGATCGTCACCTGAAAAAGGTTCCCACAACGGGGTGAGTCAAACAGACTCAATGTGTACACAAACACTAAGTCTTAACAATTTCAGGCATATATATGATACACATTCAAATCATAGAATACATTTAATGATGCATTCCCGAACCCAAACCTAGTTAGCCATCCGCTACACTCCCCAGCACCAACCTACCACACACCGGGGATTATTAAATCACCTCTCCTTTTACTCCAAAAGGCAATAAATGCCATCCACGTGCAATAAAGCACAAAAATCCACAACGCGACCTCAGTCAGCGCCAATCCACGATGTAGCCGTAGCTAACACCAAAACCACGATGGGACACATAGTCACTCATCAACCACGATATAGCACAAAGCTTATATCAACCACGATGAGGCACAGAGCTACTCATCAAGCCACGTGAACTAAATCGCAATTAATCCACAACGTGACCTCAGTCCACGTCAATCCACTATGAAGCTCAAGGCTAACATCAAACCACGTACTCGAAGTACACCCTGTCCTTCTTTCATATCATATCCCACCCATGCACATGCAACATAAAATAATGCCATGAGAATGCATGTACATGTTATTTCGCATATTATCACATATTCATATCAATAATCATATTCAGATTTCGTGGTCTTAGGTCACCACATTCAGATATCGTGGTCTTAGGTCACCACATTCAGATATCGTGGTCTTAGGTCACCACATTCATTCTTATCACTTTTCACATGTTACATATATAACATAATTTCATATTCCTAGTAGGAGTAGGAAAACGTACCTTAGTACTGTGCACCATAACATGGTACTTAGCCATATTTTTCGCATTCATATAACATACATACATATTTAAATATTGCCATAAAACTTATTAAGAATTAGTGTGGGGTACACACCTGATTCGCTTAATGCTTTCAATCCAAATCCTGAAAAGCTTGATCTAATGCCTTAGATCTCAAGTCCTACATTCGGCCATCCTTATTATATTAGCATAAAGCCTATTCGGCTATAAAACCAAATCCTAGTAGGATTTGTATACTTAAAACTTACCTTGTTGCCGATTTCAATACTAATCAAATCCCAAAATCTATGCTATGCTCCTTGTATTCGGCCAAGCACTAAATCTCATCAGGGGTTAGTTTCGGCTTTTTAAACAAACAAGAATTAGATCTAACTATCAAAATAGGCCTTGGCTGAATGCTATAGACACTTACCTTGTGGATTTTACATCCCAAAATTCACCGAATAACTAGGGAACACGCAACCTATGGTGTACCTTCGGGAAAAGAACTTCTCCTTCTTTGTAATCTACACTTAGTAAGTCCCGAAAGATCTCCTTATTTGAAGAAATCGATTGCACCTTCACTTCAACCTTCGAGAGATTCGGCTATGGCCTTGATCTTAGCAAGCATTCGCTTTTGGAATATTGAGAGGAGAAGAATGAAGAAGAAAAGAATAGGGGTTGCAGAGAAAATTGAGAGAGGTTATCAAGGAAGAGTAAATAATGTTGAATGGCCTCTCTATTCCTTTTATAGCCGAATTTATGAGGCTAGAGTCCCTTACTTGGCCACCACTCTTCTTAATTTGATAACTTTATCTCATTAATAATAATAATCCTTCTATTATCTCTTTTTTTATCCATTAAAATAAAAGGAATTAATCCACAATTATCTCTTGAGAATAATCTAAAATAATCCCATTATTTATCCCCTATTTAGCCGAAATTTAAAGAGAATAAAACTCCTCTTTTTTAAAAGCTTGTGCCGTCCACCTCACTTCTTCTGGAAGCAAAATAAAATTTCTTTTATTTGCTTCCCATGTGACTCGAACTCAGGCCCAACACCCTTGTATGTGGTGCCATTTCCAAAGGCCCTAAGTGACATCTTCAGGCCACTTTTCCAAGTGCGATTGTGTGTCAAATTTCACATATTTTTTCTCTTAAGGCCACCTTGCCTTAGTTTCCCCTTTTTAAACTTTAAACTTAACATTTCCATACATTTCCTTACATCTTAGGGTTCCTAAAGCTCCTCAGATCACATCCAACACACCCACTGAGCCCACTATTTCATGAATTATGCACAAACGCATAACCCCTAATCTAGGATGTTACAACAAAAGTACCGCTTACTGTTAATATTACTGTCCAAAGACTTGATATTAATGTTGTGTTTGGTATCTTGAGATGGGATTTAGCCATTATCCTGAATTTATTCTTTACTTATGAATATTGATGTGAGCTTATTTTTATTTATTTTTTGTTCTATATTCAGATTATTCATGTTCTACTGCCACAATATCTGCTAATATAAATTCTATGCCCATGCTTAATGGGACTAATTTCAATGAATGGAAAAGGCACTTATTTATAGTGCTTGGCTATATGAACATAGACCTTGCACTAAGAGAAGAACTACTCGCACCTTTCACTGCGGAAAATACCCCTATATTAAAAGGGATTTTGAGAGGTGGGATCGTTCAAATTGCAAGAGTCTAATGATCATGAAGCATACCATTTTAGAAGCCTTTAAGGGCATAGAATCTGAAAAGATTACTCAGGCCAAGGTTTCATTGACGAAATTAAGAAATGTTTTGCTAAAAACGATAAGGTTGAAATGACATCACTTCTGACTTCTTTGATGTTTATAAAGTTAAGGGTTAAGGAAATTCTGAGCGATCTAAGGGCTATGAGTTTTATGATCCCATAATAAGGAATATTTTTGGGATAGGAACTGTAATATTTTTTGAGGATGTTGAGTTTGGGGGGAGAAATAAGTTTAGAGACATTGTTTTTGAGGAGGAATTGGATTCTAACTCAGTTCCTACTATCACTTTTGACGATGTTCAGGTTCTTATACCTATCATTGATCAAGAAGTGAATCCAGAACCTCTACAAGACAATGTTGAACAACTTCCCATTCAAAATAAGGTAATTATTCTAGAAGAACAAACTCAACAACCTCAAGAATAAGTGCCATTAAGGAGGTCCACAAGAGAAAGGAGAAATTCTATTCTAGATGATTTTGTTGTATTTCTCCAAGAACATGATGATGATAATGGAATGATGGAAGATGATCCAATCAACTTTCATCAGGCCATGAAAAGTTCTAATTCTCAAAAGTGGATTGATGCCATGAAAGATGAGTATAAATCTATGCAAGATAATAAAGTTTGGGAACTTGTCCCATTACCTGAAGGTGCAAAACCAATTGGTTGTAAATGGATATTTAAAACCAAGGGGATACAAATGGTAATGTGGAGAGGTATAAAGCGCGTCTTGTAGCTAAAAGATATACTAAAAAAAAAGGTATTGATTTTACAGAGACTTTCTCTCCAGTTTCATTGAAAGACTCATTTAGGATAATCATGGCACTTGTTGCTCATTTTGATCTTGAGTTACATTAGATGGATGTTAAAACTGTGTTTCTTAATGGCGACATTGAAGAAACAATTTATATGGTGCAACCAGAAAATTTTGAGTTGGAAGGCTCAAAGAATATGGTTTACAAATTGACAAAATCCATCTATGGACTCAAACAAGCTTCCCGTCAATGGTACCATAAGTTTCACCAAATAATTGTTTCGTTTGGTTTTGAGATGAATATTGTTGATGATTGTGTGTATCACAAATTCAATGGGAGTAAGTATATATTTCTGGTTTTATATGTTAATGACATACTGTTTGTTAATAATAAGTATAGCCTCAATCAATACCTTAAGAATGATTTTGAAATTACAAAAATGCATTAAATTTTTTACATTTTAGCAGTGGAAAGTCTAATGCACGTTCAGGTTTGTATACATTGGAATATTGTGTACACTATTGGGATGTTAGGCATATATTTTAAGCAATCCTGATTTGGACCATTGGATAGCATCCAAGGTTATAAGGTATTTTCAGAGAACACAAGATTACATGCTCACATATCGGAAGTCTAATCAATTAGAGATCATCAGGTATATAGACTTCGATTTTGATGGAATATGGATATAAAATTTTTTCATTAAGGTGCAAATTGTGAAAACAAATTGCAATCTTTTATTCCAGTAGCAACAAGAGCACATCAAAGTAAAAACACATAGACTTTAAGTTCCTGGTTGTTAAAGTAAAAGTTCAGAGTGGTTAGGTGCTTATAAAGCATATTAGGACAAACTCCCTGATTGCGGATCCGCTTACTAAGGAACTACACCTACGATTTTATAAGAGCACATTGCTCATATGGGTGTAATGTCATTTAAAGGATATTTGGTTTTAGTGGGAGTTTGTATTTTTAAATGCTTTTATGTTATAGACATTTTTTTAGCTATTAAGTTTATTTTTGCGAAATAAAGTTTATTTGGTTTATTCACACTCTGATTGTGGTAAGGTTTGATCTCACTAAGGAGGACCAGTTGGAAATCGACTACTTAGATCATATTGCATGTAATTTCCATGCTACACATCCATACTTGATCTATGTCATTTGGTTGTGTTAATATACGTGATCATGGATGGATTTAGTTACGATATATGTAACGAAAGTCGCCTTGGTTCTATGTTAACATAATTAATGGACGAGATTGTTCGGATTACCTTTTGGATATGATAATAAAATTTTGAGCTCATAAGGTTATATAATGACATGTAATTATAAAGTAATTAGTATATATATGTGGTCCATGTAACATCCTGTATTGGGGCCTTTGCATTTTATGTGTTGGTATGTGAGTACCATGTATGGTATGTTAGTTTAGGGTATTTTAGGGTCCAAGATGGAGTTAGGGGTAAGTCAGAGTCTTGTTGGAAATTTTCTTTTTGGGCACTTTAAGAGGGGGCAGTTAGCTGAGTTGAGCCTTAAGGGAGATTGTTTGTGTTGAATGACACAAGAAGTGCTTTAGTAAAGTGGCAAAAGGCGCCACTTAAGAGGCTGGGAAGGTGACTAGGGGGAGCAGGTTCGAGGCGTGGAATTCTCATTTTGAGAATTATTTTGGCGTCAATGGGGAGCAGAGGTGGAGTTCAGCTGGGATCTTGCAAAAGGGGAGAGTGGATTAAGTCAAAGTTTTTGAATGGTTGGCAAAGAGGAATTTTAGGAGGTTGAAACATTCAAATTGGTTTTGAATGAGTGAATAGGAGGAAATTTAGGAGGAAAAGATGGGATTGAGGAGAGTGGAGGTTTACCCGAATTTTGAAGGTAGTAGGTGGTGTTGGGCATTTGGTTCTTGTGTGTTTAGGAGTGTGCCGAAATTTGGGTGAGGGTTCCTTCTATTTTCGATTTTGGGTGCTAGTTTAGGGGGTGACCGAATGTTGGTGAAGGCCTTGGGGAACTGCTGAATATTTGACTAGTTAGGGAGCCCTAGGGTTTTTTTCCTCTCATTCTTTTGTGTCGAAACCACATTTTTTTTTTTTTTGGTATTCTTCTTTTCTTTCAAATACCAAAAGTGAGTGGCCTTCCAAGACTCTTTTTCTTCTTTTTGTGCACAGACGAATCTTCCTAGCACCTTACCATCTCTTCTTTCTTTCTTTTGGTGCAGCAAGAGCCAAAACTTCATTTTTCCATCTCTTCTCTTCATCTCTTTACTTTGTTAGCCGAAACCTTTTGAATCTTTAACCTTTGTCGAAAACTTTGATACTCTCCTCTCTTTTCATTCAACACTTTAGCCAAATATCTCTTGTAAAAGGGGCACCTTTCTTTTTCATCTTTTTTCTTTTCATAGCAGAATAATTTCGGCTTTTGGGGTAAGTTCTTTGTACTATTGGCTGAATCTCCCTAACTCTCCCTCATCTTGTTTTTCTCTCTTATCTCTTTCATTTTCTTTAGAAAAAAAACCAAACCTGTTATTTGTTTTGGGTGGCTCTTATTTGTTTATAAGCCGAATCTTTTCTTTTGGTTCCTGGATGCAGTGGATCGCTGTTAGTGATTTGTCACTACTCTCAATTGGGTTTTCCAGTGGTTGTGGTAAGGGGCTTCTTTCATTTCAATTATCTTCTTTGCGTTTGAGTGCCGAAGGTAGTAAGCATATTTTATTTTGATGCTTGGCCGAATGTAGGTGGGGTGGTGACGCTTCTTGTGGATTTTTGGGATTCGTTCGGCCTGTGAATTAAATCTAGAGTTTCGAAATTTGTCGATCTAGGTAAGGGTTTTCGTTTTAAGTGTTATGTTAATCTCTTAGATTTGATTTCATCGCTTTAATCCGATCTAGTGGCCAAGGGTTGTTTATGGATTCAAATGCCAGCCAAGCGTTAGGAGGGTTGGACTCGTAAACCAAATTTCTAAGTTCAAGAAGCGGCGATGTCGGTTGTGCGAGATTGGCCACCGAGTTGTGGGCCGGCATGGGAGCAAAATCATAGGCAGATAGTGGTGGTCTCGATTAACGATAGTCTTGACGTAGAGGGTGTGATATTACGTGTTATCAGGTGTGTAGCTTTTACACACTTCATATGTTTAATATGCTATTATTGTATTTTGTCAAAAGTCGAAGTAACAGTGGAAATCACTATGTTACCCTTGTGGGTAAAAGCAAGGACTCTGGGTAAGTCCATTTTGGTGGCTAATGTGATTTATCTATATTAAAACTTGCATGTGCCATGTTATATCTTCTTAAGTGCAAAGCATGGTCATATTGTATTGAAAAGCATATACATGGAAAACGGGTATGATGAGAGGAGGGGGAATATATGATTTATCAGACTGTCATCAGTGGTTAGGTACCACAAAGTGGGTTGGCCCCACATACTATCATATTGTGACCAAGTCTCAGTGGTTTGGAACCACCAGTGGTTAGGTACCACATATATCTTATTTTTGTGACTCGTCCCAGTGGTTTGGTACCACGGTGGGTTGGCCCCACATATTGATATAAGGGATTGTCACCAGTGGTTAGGTACCACAAAGTGGGTTAGCCCCACATATGATTATTGTGACTTTTGTCACCAGTGGTTTGGAACCACTAGTGGTTAGGTACCACTAGTGGCTAGGTGCCACAAGGGGTAGACTTGGGAGACTTGGATGGATACCTTGGTTGGTTGGGTTGCATGACACGCATATTTGCATATGAATCTGTGTAAGAGCTTAACATCTTTTGGGATGGAGATTTATACACTGAGTCTCGGTGACTCACCCCTTCCATTATCTTTTTGTAGATAATTCCTAGATTGCGGATATGGAGCCAGGGAGGACTCGAGGTGGCCATGCTCAATATTTTGGTTTCATTTTATGTTTATTTCGGATTTATTCTTTTCTTTACTTTAAGTTTGGATTTCAGCTTTGTAATAAGGCCACTTAGATTTTACTTTGGGATTATTTATTCGTTTTAAGTTTCTTTAAAACTTGGTTAAACGTTAAGGGCATGCCTAGTAAACTATGGAATAAACGTTTTCAAAACTTGAATAAACTTTTGGGATTTTCTCAAGTTTTACATCGGGTAATTAACAAACAATGGATAACAACAAGACAACTCTATTTTGCTAAACTAAGTCTCAAAATGTTTTAACAGTTCACTCAATCCAAACTCGATTCTTTTATAAATATACAAAGGTTTTCTTCCCAACTCGAGACGACAAACTGGTTTCCAAAACGTTTTCTTCCCTGTGACATGCCAGATTCGGTCGTAGCGTTTTGACAGGGTTTGGGTGTTACAGTCCAAGTGGGAGATTGTTGGAAAATTTGGACATCACATATATAATGAGGATAATTACATGTTATTATTTACTATCATGATAGGTTAGCCCAAATTAAAAGTGACCTAATTTGGTTAGAAGTTTATTGGGCTTTTAATTATTAAATAAAGTATGGGTCAAATATGTGTAGATACTCTTCTAATCAAATTCTAATTAATGATGGACTAATTAGAATTTGATTAGAACTAATATGCCAATGTTATAAATATTAGGGTTATGGTCCCCAAATTATACACAAGATATCTTTTCTAATATCCTATCATTAGGAAAAAGAGAGCATAGATTCTCTAAATTTTCTTATGTGCTAATTTGGAAGATCAAATCCCCAAGATCCGGTAAAACTTCAAGAAATTCATGGATTCAGGTACGCTTCCGCATTTAGTTTTATTCTTCATTTATTCTTGATGATTTGCCATGATAGATCCTGGTTTATTAAGTTTTATTTCAGATTTATTTTACAAATCTAACATTATGAATATACAAGCAATTCCAGTTGATGAACAATGAAACCAGGGGATGGAATTCGATTCTGAGCAAAAGGCATAAAGTACTACAATGATTACGCCAAAGAAGTTGGTTTCGGTATTCAAAAGGAATATTTAAAAAAGTGTAAAAAGCATTGTTTTGTAATATCAAGAGACCTCACATGCTTCAAACAAGGCATTCGTGAACAAAAGAAAAAAGACGTTTTGGTGAAAACTCATTGCAAAGAAACTAGAACCAGTTTCTTGGCTCATATTGTTATCAGGCGTCAATCAAATGGTAAATCTCAAGTTACTAATTCTGAGAAGAAGCACAACCATCCTCTCGCTCCTTAATCATGAGCTCTTATGTTAGCTGATGATTTCGGTATATCTCTTAAACTTGCATTTGAAATGATTCCTTGAGAATTGGGTGATCGAGACAATTTGGGATTTACAAAAATAGACCAAAATAATTATTTGTGAACTAAACGGAAATGATCCTTGATGCTTGGAGAGGCATCTAGCTTGTTAGATTATTTCGAGAAAACAAAAGTTGAAGACTCTTTCATTTTTCTTTTCTAATACAATTGGACGTTAATGATTTAATTACTAATATATTTTGGGCTGATGCAAAAATGATAGCAGATTACAATTTTTTTGGTGATGTAGTATCCTTTGATACAACATACTAGCAAATAAAGAATACAGACTTTTTGCCATTATTCATAGGAGAATGATGATTGTTGGTGCTGCTTTATTGTATGATGAAACAATTGATTCATTTGAGTGCTAATTTAGAACATTTTTAGATCTATGAGGGAGAAAAATCCAAAAATAATTTTGACAGTATAGGATGCGGCAATGGGCAAAGCAAGCTAAGTAACCATCCAATTTTTGTTAACGTTGAAAAAGTCGATTTTGAAATCGAATTTATTAAATCTGAGTCATCCAAAAAATTTTAATTAAGCCATTACAAAGTAGATAAGAAATTTAAAAATAGAGACATTAATAATTAAATTAAAAATAAATTTATTTAGTAATTAATTAAATATAATATTTATAGTAGTACCTAACTAAATTACATAGAGGTCAAAACAAGTAGGAATTGATCTTTATAGGAAAATGATCATAATTTTTATTTGATTAGTGGATTAACATGGCTTAGTATATTGAATTCCACTAAATTACAACAGGTAAGATCATGACCCTTGATTTTTATATCTAATTAAGAATTACTAATAAATTATATATATGAGATGTAAGTGGGAGAAAGAGTTTACATTTTTACTGTCATTTTCTTCTCCCAAAACCGTATAAGAAGGAAGAAGAAAGGTTTCCTTCCCCATAATTGTAATACCCCTAATTTATCTCTGTCGTAGGATTAAGGTTACAGAGTATTACAATACAATTTAGAATATTTAAATTTAAATATAAAAAATTATACAAAATATCTTATAACATTCAATAACTAATATAAATCAAGGTAAAATCACGTTTATGAACCTTCAATCGAGCCTACGGGACTTTAAAAATAATTTGGAAACAATTCGGGATCAATTTGAAATAAAATAGAAAAATCTAGAAAATTTGAAAAATAGGGGTCACACAATCGTGTAATATAGCTCAAACAGTGTGAGCACTCGAAGTATGGACACATAGCCATGTCCCAGCTTGTGTGTCCGCCCGTGTGAATATTCGAAATCGGGCCACAAGGCCGTGTGGATCCTGCACTTAAAACAATAATGACACACGGCCGTGTGACAACCCATGTCCTAAGTCGTGTGTTGCATAGATTGCCCTTAAATAAGCCATTTTCAACCCAATTGCTTATGTACCAAGTCATACTATAAACACATGTTTATAAGGCTTTAAAACACATTCAAATGCACTCAAAGCATCCTAAAACAAACAACCTATGCACCTAACCAATGTGTCCTTATTGACACCACAATTCACTAGACAAATGCATTCATAAAATTTCCAAAACAATTTACATTCAAGCTTATAAATTCACACAAAAGATTAGATACCATACTTATTAATTCATTTTAACCATTCAAAACCAATATACCATTTCTCAACTACTTTCAAGAACTTATACCAACTAACCAAAACATGGTTATAAGCACATTTCATACTTAGTCAAAAACATATTCACGTGTACAAAAATCCATCCAAAAGCAACATCACCCAAGTTTAACAAGTTACATAGGTAACAAGTGATTAACATAATTACAATTCACCTATTACATGACAAGTTCCATACCATATTTGTATTTTCATACCAAACCATGAACAAGCAAAACATTAACTAAAGCATACATTCATCGCATAAGTATAAACATACCACTTGTAGTAAGTACTTAAAACATATATGATATACTCCTATTATATGCCACATATCCCAAAATTAAAGTTTTCAAAATCTACCAAAAGAATCTGGATAGTGTGATATTCGCATTAATCCAACCACCCGATTCCACAAAATGTTATCCATAAGGAAACAAGAAAATGACACGAGTAAGATTTACTAAGCTTAGTAAGTTCACACATTTAAATGATAAAACTTATAGAATAAACATAATAAATCATTTAATAACAATGTTAATAGACTTTAGTCCTGTCAACCACAATCAATCAATGGTGAGTTATACCAATATATAAATTATATAATCCATTCAATCATACAAATTCAATCAATATCAACTCACGATATACTATCGAAAATCAAGCAAACCTTTATACAATTCAATACGAAAGTCAATTAACCATTTAAAAATCTACCCGATGAACGATATAATAGATATGGATATGCAATTATCCACCGAAATACACCAAAATGCTCCAACGAGAAAAACCAATCGAGAACACACCTTGGCACCAAGTGCCAAGCCCGAATGCTTTACATCTGCCCCCGGTAACACGCTAGAAACACTGTAAATATAACATAATAGTCCACATAAAATGCTGGACTCCGGTATATTTAGTGGACAAGAATAAATGAGGAATCATTATCTCATCTCATCTCAAGTCAGACCCGTACAGTGTCACACCCCAAAATTGGGCTTAGAAGTTTTAAGGTTAAAATGGAGATTTTAGCTCTAATGAGCTCATGAATTTCATTAGCATGGTATTCAGAAATGATTTTGTCTATGGCATTTTGGAAATTAAAACAAATTTTGAAAATAAAGTTCAAAAGACTTTCAATTTTGAAATAAGGACTGATTTGTGAAAGGGTCTAAATTATGAGTTTTTAAAAGGTAATTAAATCAAATTTTAATTTTCACCTTATTTCCCCCTTCCTCTTTATAAAACTCACGTTAGTTTCTTCTCCATATTTTTGTTTTGCCCTCCTTTGCATTCCAAATCTCCTCTTATTCAATTTCTTTAGATTTTTATCATTCCACAAGCCATAAATCTCTATAGTATTTCAAGAAAAGCATCCAAGAACATCATAGATTTCTCCATTATTGAATTTTTGGGTTTTTAAGGTTTTTGATCAAACATTCAATTTTTCGTCAACTAAGGTAACGATTCGATTCTTGATTAGTTTTTGATGATATTTGATCCTTTAAATTGATTTTTAGCGGTTAAATTGCATGTTTTAAATAAAAACCAAAAATTAGGTCGTTAATGGTGAATTTTAGGAATTTAGGTAAAAATATGGTTTCAAAGTGTTTGTCAATTATTTTTGATATGATTAGAAGGTTTCTAAACTTACTTTAAAGTTTAATTGAAGATTTCCAATGTTTTAATGAATTTTTGTTAAAATTTCCATAAACATGTCGAAAATTTCGATACCATTAATTGAGTAGTTTTTAGTAGTTTAAAGGTTGAGAATCAGTCGTAGGTGAATAAATAGATGAATAGAATTGGTTTTAGTCAAAAATATTAAGTATAGGCTGAGATAATTGAAATTCAAGTTTACTTTATCGAAGGTTTCGATTACAAGAGAATATAGCTTAAGCTGGTTGGTTTAGGTGAGTCTTTGGTTGCTAATTGATGGTGTATGTTGTGTGGTTAGTATGTGTGAAGCATTGGAACCATTGGAGCCTTCTACGAGCAAGGAAAAAGGCAAGGAAAAGCTAGTTTTAGCTTTCGGCAATTAGGCAAAAACATGATCGGTGAGTGCTTGGAATCACTGCTTGTAGACACGATTCAATGTGTTAATTGGGAATTGAGATGTGATCATTTGATATGTGTTATGTTTTATGTGTTCATAATGATGGCTATGCAAGTGCAAATGTAGACATGTTTTACATGTTATATGATAGTGATGATATTGTGCTAATGATGCAAATATGTAGTGATAGTGAGCGAAAAATCTGTAAGTAATATATGTGTTTAATAACGGATATTTTGGCCTTATGAACTTTGAAACTGTTGGATATAGTTGACATGTTGTAGGATTGTGAGTACTCACCTATATGTTTTATGTGATTTGGGCATTGAGGCCCTAAGACATGTTGGAGAGATAAGGGAATGTGAGCTAAGCTCCATTCAATGGGACATGTTCGGTGTGTTGGAGAGTGTTAGCTTTACGTTACACTTTTTGGGATATGTTTGAATCTACGAGTCATTTGGTGTATTGGAGATCCATGTATCTTCTGTTTGATGATAGAACCAACTTTTATGTTTCATAGCCTCAAGTGCCAAATTATCATTTAAATGTGATCTTATTTGTTGTGATAATACGATGTGAGATGGATGCATAAACATGTGAATAATATGCTAAATGAGTTTATATAAGTTTCATGAAAATGTTAGTATGTTCTCATAGTAAATTGTGTATGTAATTGTGGTTTGATTCGTTCTCACTTAACTTGTGAATGCATGTGAATATATAAGCTAAACTTATGAGTTATTGAAGCATGTATACCTTGTTTAGTCTTGATGAATTATTGTAAAATGAATTAATGAAGCATGAACACGTAATTCTGACACGATTAGAATATGGTTGTGAATGTGTTGTAGTGTGCTCTTGCTTAACCTTTGATATTGTTTATACAATGTGGTTACTCTGACATTCTCGAGCTTGTTAAGCTCACCCACTCCTTTTTAAACCATTGCAGATTAGTTGTGTTCCGGTGTGAGTGTGGTTCTAAGGGAGTGATCCAAGCAATACGTTAGCTTTATTTTGTAGGTGTTTTATAATTATTATTTTGAATTGTAGGAATAAGGAAATGTGGTAGAAATGTTGCATGATATTGCCATGATGTCTTGAGTATTTTCGTAACTTATTTACTATTAGGATTTAAGAACTTGGACCTTGATATGTTGATTCTTACTCAAACATAATTTCATGTTTTAAAATGTTATTATAGTCGTTTCGATGATTGTTTGAAGAAGTGAAAGTCGCATGTTGATTAGATTTAAGCTAGGTTGAGTTAATTACTTGAGTTAATTTCTTTAAAATGTTGTATTTTTGCGGTTTAGAGAAGAGGTATCGATATTTAGGTTTTAAAAATGATACATCTGTGATATTTCATTGTGTAGGAAGTCAATATTGTAAGTTGGTATATATACCTTATCACGAGTATTGATACTCGGGGTAAAATAATCGATACTTTAATAAATGTACCGATATTTTTTAGGATTTGATTTGTAGACGAGAAACAAAATGTTGTTTTTGTACTGATTTTCCAATTGGTATCGATACCACTTAAGGGAAATATTCATACCTTTGATTCAATATCGATACCTACGTGAATAATGCTAAATTTTTGTTTGGTGGTTTAAAAGCATGTTTAATTCTCATTTTAAGTTTGTTTGATGAATGTTGAGCATGTTTTACTGATGACTGGAATATATTGACTTGTAATTATTCAATAGCTAAATTGGAAGATGTAACACCCCTCACTTGTATTCAACACCGAAATAGGGTTACAGAGTATTACCGAATTTATAAGACATTTAAACATTCAATTAACATATAGTTTCACATTTCATGAAAAAATTATTCAAACTCAAGCATAATGTCCCTATAATGAGCCTACGAGGCCCTAAACATGCTTTGGGAGTGGTTAGGTGTAACAACCTGATTTAAGGGCTAGTCAGAATAGTGGTTTCAAAACCACTAAACCGAGGTCAAGGAAAATTATTTTTATGTTATTTTATGCGTTATAGCATAGATATATGGCAACATGGAAATTTTGGTGTTTTAATTTTGAAGAATGAATGCTTAATTGTGAAAAAGGACTAAATCACATAAAATGCGACAATTTTATTTTTCAAGGTAGAGGTGTCTAATAGCCATAGAATATTAAATTGAAGGTCCTTAAAGTGCAATTAGGCCATATAGAGTGTGTTGGTCGGCCATAGGAAGCTAGGGGGACAAGAGCATTAATTGTAGTCAAATTTGGTGACATTAGGTGATAAAAGATGAATAAAATATGCTAAAAAGGAAAGATATCATCTTTCACTATTCACTCTTCTTCATCCACCAAAAATTTGAAGAGAAAATAGAGGTTTTGAATCTCAAACTTTCAGCCACTCAATTCATATGCAAGTAAGTGATTTAGGTGGTTTTAATTGATGATTTTTGTGTTTTTAGAGTCCCCAAAGCTTAAGCTAGATGATGAGGGGACTAATTTGAGATATGGTTGAAAGTCTACGGGCTTGCCATGAGAGTAGTTATGTTGTTAGCTGAGTTTTTATGGAAGAAAATAAATGTTAGGGAGATGAGAAATAACTTTGTTGAAAGGTGTTAGCATGGAAACACCTAAATAGAACTTGAATGCAAATATTTTATTTGTGTCATAAATGCATGAAATAGTTGGAATGAGGAGAAGTTGTAAGAGAAATAAATGTTCAGCTAGGCTTGTTTATTGAGAAAATGTGATAAAAAATGATTTACGAGCCTAGGGGCAAAATCATAATTTTGCCTTAGTGCAAGAGAAAAATGGTCATTTTTGCCTAAGTGTAAATATAGGTGCATTATGATCGTAAAATGAATTAAATGAATGAATTTTATTGTTATAGATAAATAAGAACAAGGAATTAACCTTGACCGGGAAAGACAAGGTTACGGAGTAAACCGCAAATTGATACATTTTGCACCGATGTAAGTTTATGTGTAAACAATGCATTTTTAAACACACTGTTGTTGATAACTAGTGCATAGCTTGATTGAGAACCTGTACGGTTCAAGTAGATTAAATGTGGTAATTATTGAACAGTTGTCACAAGAATTACGAGATAGATTTGTAAATGTGTAATGACAACACTTAACGGTGGGCTAAGTGCGATACCACCTTATCATGTAACCACGATGGGCTGTGTGCGATACCATAGTTTATTTATCATTTGGTGGGCTATGTGCGATACCACCATAACTATCCTTTTTGGTGGGCTTTGTGCAATACCACCCTATTAGAAACAGATGTGGGCTAAGTGCAAAACCACCGAGATATATGTAGTACGAATGTCTTATTGAGAAATTATAATGTGTTGTATTGCGTGATTTTGTGATGCTAAGTGCAGGGTTATATGTTAATGAATGTGAGTATTAATCTTGTGATGTGGTTGGATAGTGGTATTGTAACACCCCTTACCCGAAATCCATGCCGGAATCAAGCCCGAGGCATTACTGGATTAAAACCATATGATTGCCACTTAGGCTCATCGATTACCTACTGAAGTCACCTCTACAACCTCAATCTCGATTTACGAGGCCTCACTCATACACGTAAGACTCTCGAGACCCTATCGGAAACTTCTGCGATTTTAAAAATTTTCCACCTAAACAAGGACTACACGCCCATGTAAGGTGAGACACGCCCGTGTAAAGTTACACACGCCCATGCCCTCAACCCGTGCATGAAAACCCAAGCATTCTGCCAATGCCCCACGGCTAGGGTACACGCCCGTGCTCACCACCCATGGTGAATACTGACTACACCACACGGCTTGAAATCTAGACACCGCCCGTGTGGCTAGCTCGTGGCCTATACTACTCAAATCTGTCAAAGAGGCATGACCAAGGCACAAGCCAGTGGAATGGCCGTGTGTCACACATGGCCTAAACACATGCCCGTGTGTCTATCCACATGGACAAGAAAAAAGCTATGTGCTAAGCTCTTCTCACCCCTCAAGTTCTTATAACATATACTCAACAACACATCAATAATCAATTCAAATTCAAACACAATCACACATGGATAACTACATCTTTTCATATAATAAAACATCCAACAACTATGGCATTATACAAAATAGATTATCCATCTATAGGCTAACATATCTTAGCCATTACAAAAAATTCGCTAACTTGTCTAACCTCTATACATGCCATATACAAAACATTTAGTCTAATGTACCAGAGTGAGCTGATAGTGTGGGCGATCTTCCGATTAATCCACGTATCTCGATTCAACCCTCTTTTTCTATAATAGAAGGGAAAAGAAATAAACAAATAAACAAATAGGAGTAAGCCTTGAGCTTAGTAAGTTTACAAATAAACAAATTAAGCATTCTAGTATAAACTAAACAACAATTAGCATTATACTACCAAATAAATTCACATCCACAATTATGCTTACTCTTTCTATCCCTTACCAAATTTCCAACACATCATGAATCACATACTCATAATCGTTGACATGCACCCCTGCACTCAATACCACATTTACTCGAAAATACAACACATCATTTTATCACACTAATACGTCCACACAGCTAAATTACTCGGTGGTTTCACACTCAGCCCACCCCAATCAGATAATAAGGTAGTATCACACATAGCCTACCAAGAGGTACTCATAGTGGTTTCGCACATAGCCCACTAAATAATATACTTAACTATGGTATTGAACACAGCCCATAGTTGTTAAGTATTAAGGTGGTATCGCACTTAGCCCACCATCAAATATTATAGCTACACATTCACATATCTACTTACTCATTCATTCATTCATTCATGATATCTACCACATTCATTCCACTTGAACTACATAGGTTCTCAATCATTCTCATTCATGCTACACACTGGCTACCATTAAGAACGTATAAGTATAACAAATTGATTACGCATAAACTTACCTCGGTACTCAAAAAGTATAAAGATGTGCAATTTAGCCCACCACCTTGCTCTTGCCTCGGTTTCGATCCGGGCTTCTTCTTTCTTGATCTATAATGATAAATCAGCTAATTCAATACACACATTTACTAAATTGACCACTATCTTATACTTTAGCAAAATTACCATTTTACCTCTAAACTTTCTCATATTTACACATTTGGCCGAAGGCTCGTAAAGTGATTTTCATTCAACTTTCTAGCCTTTCATGCATAGCCGAACCATTTAATCAACTAAAGCAATCATCAATTCTCACTAAATCCCATATGTATGACCAATCTCAAGACTTTCACAAACTAGTCCCTACATGCATTTTTCATGGAATTCTCTTAGCAAAAGATGTTTCTACTACATCAAGCTTTCATATTCTTCCATAAAAGATCAAAATACATGCATGTCATACATGAGTACATTTTTGAACATCCATATTAGCTCAACATATAGCTAAAAATAGCTTACTCATGCTACTAGGACTTCAAAAATACGAAGAATATAAAAAATGGAGCTAGAATATACTTACTTGTTGGCTTGAAAAGTTGAAGAGCCCTAACAATGGCTTCTCTAAATTTTGGCAGCCTTAGGGAAGAAGATGAATGAAAATTCTATCATATTTTTCCCATTTTAATCATTTAATTAACAAATGACCTTTTGTCCAACTTTCAAATTTTAACCCATTCATGCCCAATTTTGTTCAAAAATTAAAATTTGGGAAAACTACTATTTAAGGACCTCCAATTGATATTCTAAAGCTATTTCATACAAATAACTTCTAGAATACCACATTTTGCAACTTTTGCAATTTAGTTCTTTTGGGCAATTCAATCATAATTTGACAAAATTGCTTCATGAAACTTTCACACTAACATGCAAACATGACATAGGCTTCAAAAACTCATACATGTACCTCGAATTTGTGGTCTTGCACCACTATTCGACTAGGCCCTAAATTGGGATGTTACAACTCTCTCCCCTTTAGAGATTTTCGCTCTCGAAAATCTTTCCAGTAAAGAGGTTTGGATGTTGCTCTCTCATAGCTTCTTTCATTTCCCATGTAGCTTCTTCCACACCGTGTTTTTGCCACAACACTTTCACAAGGGCTATGTTCTTATTCCTCAAATTTTTCACTTCTCGAGCCATAATCTTAATCGGCTCCTCTTCATAAGACATATTAGGTCTCATCTCAATTTTTGCTGAAGGAATTACATGCGAAGGATCGGAGCAATATCATCGTTACATCGACACATGGACCACATTATGAATCTTTTCTAATTCTATCGGCAAGGCCAAACGGTAAGCTACTGGTCCAATTCTATCGGTAATTTCATACGGCCCTATAAATCTTGGACTCAATTTCCCTTTTTGTCCAAATCTCATGATCTTCTTCCATGGAGATACTTTCAAAAACACTTTGTCACCCACATTAAACTCAATTTCTTTTCTTTTCAAATCCGCATACGACTTCTGTCAATCTGAAGTAGCTTTCAAACCATTACGGATCATTGTCACTTTCTTTTCAGTTTCTTTCACTAGGTCAACCCCAAGGATTTACTTCTCACTAAGCTTGGTCCAATACAAAGGAGTTTCAAAACTTACGACCATACAAGGCCTTATACGGAGCCATTCGTATACTCGACTGATAACTGTTGTTGTAAGTAAATTCGACCAAAGGTAGATATTTTTCCCAACTACCTTCGAATTCCAACACACAACATAGAAGCATATCTTCAAGAACTTGAATCACTCTTTCTGACTGACCATCAGTTTGTAGATGGAACGCAGTACTGAAATTTAACCTCGTACCCATGGCTTTTTCAACTTCTTCCAAAACCTCGAAGTAAACCTCGGATCTCTATTCGAAATTATAGACATAGGCACACCATGCAATCTCACTATCTCTGCAACATATAATTCAGCTAACTTATCCAGTGAATAATCAACACGTACTGGAATAAAGTGAGCCGTCTTCGTCAACCTATCCACAACAACCCACACAGCATCTTTCTTTTTCGGAGTCATCGGTAACCCTATCACAAAATCCATGGTAACTCGATCCCATTTCCATTCGGGAACCATCACTGGCTGAAGCAATCCCGAAGGCACTTGATGCTCAGCTTTCACCTGTTGACAAATCAGACATTTTGCCACAAACTCTGAAATGTCTCTTTTCATACCCGGCCACCAATAAAACTTCTTCAAATCGTTGTAAATTTTTGTACTACCCGAGTGTACTGACAAATAACCGATATGCGCCTCATGTAAAACTTTTGGATTAACTCTTCATCTCTTGGTACACAAATTCTGTCATGGTACATCAAACAATCATCCGGATCCACTCGAAAATCAGAATTACTTCTTAATCCACACTTAGCTCTTTTATCTTGCATCTCACTGTCATTTCTTTGAGCCTTACTTATCTGTTGAACAAATAGTGGCTTAGCTCTCAACTCTGTTAAAATAGCCCCATCATCACACAATGCTAAGCTTGTGTTCATAACTCTTAGAGCACACAAGGATTTCCTAATCAGGGCATCCGCAACCATATTAGCTTTTCCTCGATGATAATCAATGACTAACTTATAGTCTTTCAATAATTCAAGCCATCGCCTCTGTCGTAAATTTATATCCTTCTGATCCATCAAATACTTCAAACTATTGTGATCCGTAAAGATTCGACACTTTTCCCCATACAAGTAATGTCTCCAAATCTTTAACATGAAAACAATCGCAACCAACTCTAAATCGTGAGTCAAATAATTCTTTTCGTGCGGTTTTAACTGTCTCGAGGTGTAAGCGACTACTTTACCCTCTTGCATCAATACGCATCCAAGACCATTAAACGACGCATCACTATAAACCACGAACTCCTTTCCCGATTCTGGTTGAACCAAAATCGGTGCCTCAGTCAACAATGTTTTCAACCTCTTGAAAATTTTTTGACACATCTCAGACCAATCAAACTTTACATCTTTATGTAATAGTTTCGTCATCGGGTAACAATTACAGAAAATCCCTTTATGAAATGTCTGTAATATCCCGCTAAACCCAGAAAGATTCTAACTTCTGATACGTTCCTCGGCTGTTTCCAATCCACAATAGTTGATATCTTACTTGGATCAACTCGGATACCATCATCCGACACAATGTGTCCTAGGAATCCAACCTCTCGGAGCCAAAACTCACTCTTGCTAAACTTAGCATACAACTGCTTATCTCTTAAAGTTTGTAAGACAATTCTCAAATGTTCTTCATGATCGTTCTCATCTCGAGAATAGATCAATATGTCGTCAATGAAGACAACCAAAACTTGTCCACGTAAGGTCTGAAGACACGGTTCATCAGATCTATAAAAATCGCAGGTGCATTCGTTAAACCAAACGGTATGACCAAAAACCTAATGGCCATACCTTGATCGAAATGCAGTTTTCAACACATCCTGCTCCTTCATTCTCAACTGGTAATAACCAAACCTCAAATCTATCTTAGAGAGCACTGAAGCTCCCCTCAGTTGATCAAAAAGATCATCAATCCTTGGTAAAGGATACTTATTTTTCATTGTCGCTTTGTTGAGTTGTCTGTAGTCTATGCACAATCTCATCGACCCATCTTTCTTCTTCACAAATAATACCGGAGCACCCCACGGTAAGTAGCTCGGTCTCACAAAACCTTTATCCGTTAACTCTTGCAACTAAAATTTTAGTTCTTTCAACTTTATAGTTGCCATCCTATAAGGAGCAATTGAAATAGGTGCCATTCCCGGAATTAGCTCAATCCCAAACTCGACCTCTCTCACAAGAGGTAATCCGGGTAACTCATTCGAAAATACATTCGAAGACTCACATACCACTGGCACTGATTCAATCTTCACCTCAGACTCTTGAGTATTCAATACAAATGCAAGATAGGACTCATATCCCTTTCTCAAACATTTCTCGGCCATTAAGGAAGAAATCATTACTGGTAGACTATCCGATCCATCTGATTCAACCCGAACAACATCTTCACCCTCACATTTCAGCTCGATAAACTTACTACCACAGTTTACTAAGACACTATGTGTAGTCAACCAATCCATGCCAAGGATTAAATCAAACTCATCAAACCGCACATTAGGTTTGCAGAAAAATAATGACTCTTAACCACCAAAGGACAGTTCTTACACACATTGTCCACTAACACATGCTTACCTAACGGGTTTGACACCTTAACCAAAATGTTCGTAGACTCAACGGTTATACTCAAACTAGATACCAATCTCATGCAAATATAGGAATGGGTAGGCCCTAGGTCAATTAAAGCAATAACATAGGTGTCATAAAGAGAAAAAGTACCCGTTATCACATTTGGGGAGGATGCCTCTTCGCGAGCGCAAATGGCATACGTCCTAACAGGTGCCCAACCCTCCAGTCTCACAGCAGAATCTCGTGACGCACCTCTACCACTAGTCCCCCTCCCAGGTTCTTTGGTGGTCTACCCCTCAAAGGTATATTGCTAGGTCTTATCTCTTGCTTCTCTTCATTGTCATCCCTCTCAGGGCAATTTCAAATAAAATTGTCGGGGGAACCACACTTATAACAGTTTTGACTGTTACCCCAACACTCTCCAGTGTGATATCTACCACGAATTGGACACTCCGATTTGTTCTTCGAATTTCCCACACTTTTCATCGAGGTGGCTTGGACTCTTGAACCCGAACGAGTGTTGCCTTGATCTTGAGGTGAATATCTAACTGATGTAGTGGTCCGAGGATTCGCCTCCTTGGATCTCTTTGATTGAGCTTGGTAAGATTTTCCCATCGGCCATTTTCTTGCATCTCGGGCCTCATTCACCGGTCTCCTATTTTCCTTACTCAGTTCTTCGGCCTTACTTGCCCTATCAACCAACACTATGAACTCGTTCAACTCTAAAATACCAACCAGGATTTTGATATCCTCATTCAGTCCATCTTCGAACCTTTTACATAAAATAGCCTCTGTCGACACACATTCTTGAGCATATTTGCTAAGCCTAAAAACTCGCGCTCATATTTTATGCTATTGATATTCTCTCTTGCTTCAACTCAAGGAATTCCTTCTTTTTCTGATCGGTAAATCTCTGGCTTATATACTTCTTCCGAACTTTCCCAAAAAGAAGTCTCACGTCACTTGTTCTCTTGGGACTATCGACGTCAACGTCTTCCACTAATGGCATGCCGAATCTCTTAACAAAGATACGGCACACTTCAGGTTCTCTTCAGGTGTACATGAGAGTTCATCGAACACTCTTATCGAGTTCTCCAACCAAAACTCTGCCCTCTCAGGGTCATCATCTACCTTAGCTCCAAACTCCTCAGCCCCGTGCTTCCTAATCTTATCCACCGGGGGCTTCGTCAGTCTCACTACTTCTATACCTTGAAGAGCCACTAGAATTGGCTGAGGTACAAGAGGAGGTGGACGAGGTTGAGCATTAGGGTTTGCTCGAACGTACTCCGAGTACTTGTCACTCATCATCTGGAGAAAGGCTTCCGAGCCTCGTCTCCTTGACCCTCAGTCTCAGGTTCACTCTGTACAGGCGCGGTCCCTTTTAAAGGAGCCTGCACATTACTAGCTGCATCATCAGTAGTCGATTGATCGGGATCCATACTCTATATAAAACAAGTTCAAAAATCATCAGAAGCCACCACACTATCATTATATACCTATGGCATGTGTAGCTAGACTCTTACACCCGCTACGGTAGTCCTAGAACCGACTAAACCATAGCTCTAATACAACTAAATGTAACACCCCTTACCCGAAATCCATGCCAAATTGGGCCCGAGGCATTACCAGATTAAAACCATATGATCGCCACTTAGGCTCATCAATTACCTACTTAAGTCACCTCTACAACCTTAATCTCGACTTACGAGGCCTCACACATACACGTAAGATTCTTGAGACCCTATCAGAAACTTCTATGATTTTAAAAATTTTCCACCTAAACAGGGACTACACACCCGTATAAGATGAGACACGCCCGTGTGAAGTTACACACGCCCATGCCCTCAACCCGTGCATGAAAACCCAAGCATTCTGCCAATGCCCACGGCTAGGGCACACACCCGTGCTCACCACCTGTGGTGAACATGACTACATCACACGGCCTGAAATCTAGACACACGCCCGTGTGGCTAGCCCGTGGCCTATACTGCTCAAATCTATTAAAAAGGCACGACCAAGGCACAAGCCCGTGGAATAGTTATGTGTCACACATGGCCTAAACACATGCCCTTGTGTCTATCCAATTGGACAAGAACAAAGCTATGTGCTAAGCTCTTCTCACCCCTCAAGTTCTTATAACATATACTCAACAACACATCAATAATCAATTCAAATTCAAACACAATCACACATGGATAACTACATCTTTTCATATAATAAAACATCCAACAACTATGGCATTACACAAAATAGATTATCCATCTATAGGCTAACATATCTTAGCCATTACAAAAAATTCAATAACTTGTCTAACCCCTATACATGCCATATACAAAACATTTAGTCTAATGTACCGAAGTGAGCTGATAGTGTGGGCGATCTTCTGATTAATCCACGTATCTCGATTCAACCCTCTTTCTCTATAATAGAATGGAAAAGAAAAAGAGTAAGCCTTTAGCTTAGTAAGTTTACACATAAACAATTTAAGCATTCTAGTATAAACTAAACAATAATTAGCATTATACTACCAAATAAATTCACATCCACAATTATGCTTCCTCTTTCTATCCCTTACCAAATTTCCAACACATCATGAATCACATACTCATAATCGTTGACATGCACCCCTGCACTCAATACCACATTTACTCAAAAATACAACACATCATTTTATCACACTAATACGTCCACACAGCTAAATTACTCGGTGGTTTCGCATTCAGCCCACCCCAATCAGATAATAAGGTAGTATCGCACATAGCCTACCAAGAGGTACTCATAGTGGTTTCGCACATAGCCCACTAAATAATATACTTAACTATGGTATCGCACACAGCCCATAGTTGTTAAGTATTAAGGTGGTATCGCACTTAGCCCACCATCAAATATTATCGCTACACATTCACATATCTACTTACTCATTCATTCGTTCATGATATCTACCACATTCATTCCACTTGAACCACATAGGTTCTCAATCATTCTTATTCATTCTCATTCATTCTCATTCATGCTACACACTGGCTAGCATTAGGAACGTATAAGTATAACGCATTGATTACGCATAAACTTACCTTGGTACTCAAAAAGTATAAAGATGTGCAATTTAGTCCACCACCTTGCTCTTGCCTCGGTTTTGACCCGGGCTTCATCTTTCTTGATCTATAATGATAAATCAACCCATTCAATACACACATTAACTAAATTGACCATTATCTCATACTTTAGCAAAATTACCATTTTGCCTCTAAACTTTCTCATATTTACACATTTGGCCCAAGGCTCGTAAAGTGATTTTCATTCAACTTTCCAGCCTTTCATGCATAGCTGAACCATTTACTCAACTAAAGCAATCATCAATTCTCACTAAATCCCATATGTATGACCAATCTCAAGGCTTTCACAAACTAGTCCCTACATGCATTTTTCATGGAATTCTCTTAGTAAAAGATGTTTCTACTACATCAAGCTTTCATATTCTTCCATAAAAGATCAAAATACATGCATGTCATACATGAGTACATTTTTGAACATCCATCTTAGCTCAACATATAGCTAAAATAGCTTACTCATGCTACTAGGACTTCAAAAAAATGAAGAATATAAAAAATGGAGCTAGAATACACTTTCTAGCTAGCTTGAAAAGTTGAAGAGCCCAAACAATGGCTTCTCTAAATTTTTGGCAGCCTTGGGGAAGAAGATGAATGAAAATTCTATCATATTTTTCCCATTTTAATCATTTAATTGACAAATGACCTTTTGTCCAACTTTCAAATTTTAACCCATTCATGCCCAATTTTGTCCAAAAATTAGAATTTGGGAAAATTACTATTTAAGGACCTCCAATTGATATGCTAAAGCTATTTCATACAAATACATTCTAGAATACCATATTTTGCAACTTTTGTAATTTAGTCCTTTTGGGCAATTCAATCACAATTTGACAAAATTGCTTCATGAAACTTTCACACGAACATGAAAACATAACATAGACCTCAAAAACTCATACATATACCTCAAATTTGTTGCCTCGCACCACTATTCTGACTAAGCCCTAAATCGAGATGTTACAGGTATGGGCAGAAATGAGTAAACATGACTAAAAACTTAGATTATTCTTGCTTGGTATGTAATGTCGTATATATATATAGTTAGCACACACTATAATGCTAATTGTTTGCATGTAAACTTACTAAGCTTAAGGTTTACTCCCTTTCTTTTCCTTTGTTTTATAGAGTTTAAGAGTCGAGCCGAGATACGCCGATGACCAGAAGATCGCCCACACTATCAGCTCACCTCGGTATATCTAGACTTAGTGATTTTGTATATATGGAATGTATAGGGACTAGACTAGTCAGATTATTTTGTTATTTTGGCCAAAAGTTTGTTGGCCCTTTATTAGGATAACTATATTGTAAATTACGATGGTTGATGGCTCACTTTGTCATTTACGAAAATATGAAGATATTCATGGAAATTCATATTGCGAATTATGAGTCATTTATTGATATGTTGAATGGATTCATGTGGTGTGAACAAGAGGGGTGCAAAGAGATTGACAAATAGCCTTGTTTTTGTCCACATGGGTAGGCACACAGGCGTTGAAGCACACGTCGTGTGTATAGGCCATACAGATAAGTCAGAATGTCAAGGTTTGGCACATGGTCCAGGGCCACGGGGGTGTCAGGGCCTTATAAAATTAGTCAGTATCGACCATGGGTGGAAGGCACGGGTATGTCTTGGGGGCACACAGGCATGTCCCTAGTTCAACACGGGTGTGTCCCTTTGATAACAGGTGTGTGGCCCCTGTTTAAGCAAAATTGTTCAAAAAGTGAAAAATTTTCCGATTGAGCCCCGAAACCTTTGGAAGCATGTTTAGGGCCTTGTAGGTCCATTTTAAGGATGATAGACATACGAAAGGAAAAGTTTTAATTTGAAACGAGTTTGATAGTCCAATGTTATATAATTGTGTGAGTTAAGTATGGTAATGCCTCATACCTAGTTCCGGCGTAGAATACGGGTAAGGGGTGTTATAGTTGGGACTAAATTATAATTTAGGAAAATTTCACGAAACCATGAAATTTTCTCAAAATATGGGACACACGTCCGTGTGGCCTACCCGTGTATATCATACGGTCAACAGACACGCCCGTGTCATAGGTCGTGTGGAAATTTGAAATGGAAGCACATGGTCGTGTCTCAACCTGTGTCCGACCCCGTGTAACTCTCTAACTTGGGTCACACGGCCAAACACATGCCCGTGTGGCTAGCCAATGTGCCTTAAAATGGCCATGCACACCCGTGTGCCAGGCCGTGTGCTAAGTTGTGCCAAACCTGTAGGGTATACTGACTTATGCCACACGCCGGTGTGTGAGGCCCTGTGGAGCATACTGACTTGGTTTCAAATTCAACGCCAGGGAACACACAGCTGTGTACATGACCGTGTGTCACGCACGGCTGAGACACATGCCCATGTCTCTGCCCATGTGGACAAAAATAGGCTATTTACCAAGCCATTTTTCCACCCAAATCTTCAAATACCTTCATTAACCCAATTAGCACAAAACATGGCACATATAGACATTTAACTACTCCCAATTAAGCATCATTTATACCATCTCAATTCCAACAACTAACATGCTTTTAATCTCATGTTTTCCTCATTCAAATCATACCAATTATACCTTTTCCAAACATACATCATCATGTACCAATCCACAAGCACATAGCTTCTCAATTATCAAACATTTGACATTTATAATACCAACTATCAATAACATTTCAAAATCAACCTCAATCACATAACATAAGCCATATGCACACACATATATATACATAATGAAACTAAACAAGTTAAGCCAAATCTCATGGCTATATATACAAACCAAAAAATAACCTTTCACAAGTCATCTCAAATGGCAGAACTCACTACCACAATACATATCAAAATTACCATAATCCTATACATGTCATATGACCAAACCATAAGCTTAAAAGTACCAAAGTGATGGTTGGATAGTGTGACGATGTCTTCGATGATCCCCGGATCCTAGCTAGCTTTGAAATCACTATAAAACATGGAAAAATAAACAAAGTAGGCTTTATAGCTTAGTAAGCTCGTATGTAATAAACTCAACTAATCATAAATACACAAATCATCAACTTGAACATATTAACATGTAATTCATGATAAGTAACAAACCTTTCACATGCTTAATCATATGCTTATATGCAAATTTCATAACTTATTCAATTTAAAGCTCCTACTATCCATGTACCTACATGTACCAATCCATAATGAGCTCATACTGTAACACCCCTTACTCTTATTCAATCGCTGGAATAGGATACGAGGCGTTATCGGACTTATACACAAGCAATCATACAAAATCGAGACATGAGTTTCCACTCAAATTTAAAACTTTTCAAAAACATACATATCATCCCTAAAATGAGCCTACGAGGCCCGAAACATATATTGGGAATTATTCGGGACCAAACCGAGAACTTTAGAAACTTTCAGAAAACTTAGAAAATTTTCATCATGAAACTAGTCCACACGCCTGTGTGGGTAAAGGGACACGCCCATGTGACATATCACACGCCCGTGCTTTAGGCCGTGTCCAAAATAGGGGACATTATGTTTATGACGTCATCAGCCAAATAAGGTCACATAGCCAAGGCACACGCTTGTGTCTTTAGGTCGTGTGGTGAATTAAATTTTAAAATTTAAGTGCAGACTTCACACGGCTTGAGCACATGCCCATGTCCTATGGCCGTGTCTCTTACATGACTGAGACACACGGCCGTGTCTTGTGCCCGTGTGTTTACTAATGGGCATTTTGTTTTGCATTAATTAGGGTTAGGGACACACGGCCATAACACACGCCTATGGGGTAAGCCGTGTATCACACACAGCCTAGATACACGCCCGTGTCTCTACCCGTGTGGACAACTTTGAGGTTATATTCCAAGCCATTTGTCACCCTCAATAACACATGCACATTTACATATCTCAATGACATCTAACATGGCATAAATAAGCACTTAAACATTCATAAACATGGCTCATACATGGCATCTTCTCATCAATTTATACTTGTTTAAGACTCCACATTATGACAAATCCAATTTTACCAACTCATATACAAATATGCATCATTCCCTATATTTCATGCATGCATTTTTCATAGCAACATATACACACACAAAACTACCATCCTTCATCCAACTCAAGTTTAGTAAATCACATGCAACACATCATCATATGACCACCAATAGCCATAGGCCATATCATAATGACTTTGGCACATGTATGCATATATGAATAGGTTTACAACCTAATAATCAATATGAGCCACATCCTATGTCCTTATACAAAATGAATCAATATCATCATAAGCCAACACATTTGGATAAACCAATATGAAATATAACAAAAAGACCAAGTCCCTATACATGTCATACTCAAAATATTGAGACTAACTATACCCAAAATTTCCATTTGATAGTGTGATTGAATCTCCAACGTCGTTCGACCTCCAAGCTAGCTTGGCAATACTATAAGAAAATGGAAAAGAAAGGGGAGCAAGCATAAAGGTTTGTAAGTTTGCATGTAAATAATTAACAACATAACCATGCATTATTGTATACATAACATAATATAATCTATCACAATGTCATCAAGTATTATAGATACATTTTAAATCATGTCATTTACATAATGTACAATAAAACTCATAATCATGATTTATTCATTCACTTCTTACTGAGATCTCATTGATTTATAATCTCAATATGTATGAGCTTTGTGTACATACCTGTACGCTTTCAACATGTTCATCCCTTGTCATTTCGTTGACATAATCTTTGGACTACCTATTGAACCGCTTGGAATACTAAAGGATACTCGAGAATCACATACACATAGAAACATACCAATGTCATATCCCATTTATGGTCTTACATAGGATCAAATATCGATGCCTATAGCCTAGCTATGGTCTTACACAATTCTCATATCAATGCCATGTCCTAGACATGGTCTTACACAAAATCTCATAACGATGCCATATCCCAGATATGGTCTTACACGTAAACTCAGAAACCTAATGTCATGACATTTGTATCCTAACTATTCCTAAGGTTCAACCAGGACTTTCTCACTTGTCGAACTTTGTCAAATTCATTCAAGGAGTAAATCACAATTCATACAGTAATAACACAATTAAAGCATAAATAATAATGCATTATTTACATACGAACTTACCTCGGAACCAAAATATGCTAACTATTTGATTTAGTCCACAACCTTGTTCTTTCCTAGGTCTGGACTTCGTTTTTCTTGATCTATAATAGCAAATTTAGCTCATTTATTAATCACACTACTCAATTCAATCCAAAAGTCATATTATGGCAAAATTATATTTTTACCCTAAATTTTGACATATTTACATTTTACCCCTAGGCTTAGAAAATGAAATCTATTCAATTTCTTCGATTCTCAAGTCTAGCCAAACCTCTTTTATACTTATAGCAATCCACATTTTTCATTTAATCACACTTTTACACACATTTTGAAATCTTTTTACAAATAGGTCATTTTGTCAATTTTCACCAAAAATAACCTAGCAAAAGTTGTTTATCTGACATTAAACTTGCATAATCTACCATTAGACATCCAAATACATGCATGTCACACATGGGTAAATTTTTAAACATGAACCCTAGCTCAAATAAATGGTAGAAATAGCTAGATCGGTTGATAACAACTTCAAAAACTTAAAGAACATTAAAAATGGGGCTAGGATGCACTTAATATCAAGCTTGAAAGATGACAAAACCCTAGCTATGGTGAGCTTGAGATTTTCGACCAAGGTTGAAGAAAATGGACACAATTTTGACTTGATTTTCCCTTTTTATTCTTTTATTTACCAAATAACCAAAATGCCCTTAATGCCTTTCTTTGAAATTTTACCTATCCATGTCCATTTTTGTCCATAAAAATAGAAATTGGTCAATTTATATTGAAGACCCTATAATTAAAAATCCATGGCAATTTCATGCTCAAAGCTTCTAGAACATATATTTTGCAACTTATTCAATTTAGTCCTAATTATCAAATTGGACGCTTTATGCATAAAATTTCTTCATGAAATTTTCACACAATCATGCAATCATGCCATAGACCTCAAAATACTCATAAAATAATTATTTCTACTTCAGATTTGTGGTCTGAAAACCACTATTCTGACTAGGCCCAAATTAGGATGTTACACATACCTATTCGGAGTACTGTCGAATACTCGAAATCTCACACACTAAGTGCCATACATAGCTTAAGCTATCTCGATCTTGCACACTAAGTGCTATACATAGCCAAAGCTATCTCGATCTCGCACACTAAGTGCCATATATTGCAGAATCTTCGTTAAACATGACTGTAGTCTCATGTACACAATTTATGCAAAATCAAAGCATTTAAAGCATAATTATAACAATGTTTATTACATACAAACTTACCTCGAATGATAAAATGACAAAACAAGTCAACTATTTCCGTAACTTTGTTCTTTCCCCGATCTAAGTCTGTATTTCACTTTCTTGATCTAAATATAATCAAATTGAGCTTATTTAATTATCTTGATATTCAATTTAGCCCAAAATACACTTTAAAACACATTTACACTTTTACCCCTAGAATTTTACAACTTTTACAATTTAGTCCTTATTTCATAAAATTACAAATTCATGAAATTCAACCACAACCAATGATAGAAGAATCTCAATTAGGCCCCTTGCAGCCCATATTTATCATTTATTTCATATGTTAACCACAAATTTTCCACATTTCACAATTTAATCCCTATTTTTCATTTTCACCAAAAATCACTTAACAAAACTTGTTTATCTATCAACAACTATTCATAATCTATCATCAAACATCAAAAAACACATGTATTCATCAATGACAACATTCAAAATCCTTAACAATTTTGCAAAATAGTCCCTGGGCTAGTTAGACCTAGTTGCAACGATCTCAAAAACATAAAAATCACTAAAAATCGAACAAAAATAGACTTACAATTAAGCTTGGAAGTAGCCGAACCCTAGAAAGCTTCCATGGTTTACTTATGCTTGAATTTTGGTGGAATCATTGAAGAAGAAAGATGATAGCATTCTTTTTCTTTATTAAATTTTAACTTAATTTAATAATTACTTATTTACCCTTTACTTAAACATTAAAACATGTAAAAATAATGTCCAAAAATGTCCACTTAAGCAACAAATGGTCTAATTCCAACATAAGGACCTCAAATTTAATAATCCATAGCTATTAGATACCTCTAACTAATAGAACTCCACTTTTACGCTTTACGCGATTTAGTCCTTTTTATCAAATTGACGAATCAAACGATAAAATTTCTTAACGAAATTTTCACACAAACATACTATCATGCTATAGACATTAAAATAATAATAAAATAATTATTTTGACCTTATATTTGTGGTCCTGAACTACTGTTTTAATTTGACAAAAAACGAGCTATTACAAAATATGTCTACTTAATAACGCGACTATTTGTACTGCTTATGATGTGTGACGATGGTGTGACAATTTGATATTCAGGCCTGGTGACTGGGTCGGGTATAGGGTGTTACATAAAACATACAATCTACCATATTGGCATGCTAATTGTATCGTATCCTATGTTCATCGGGCTCTTTATACAAAACTGTATAATATATTGTTATTCAATTACCTTTTTCACCTTGAATCATCTTTATGATTACTTCATTAACTATATCTATGTATTAAAAAAAATCAGAATTCACTAGTTGTAACACCCCGTGCCCAGCCTAGACGTTAAGACTAAGTCTGGAAAGCTCCATCGAATCATATCAGAAAGTCCAACTTTTAACTATTTAAAGTTTAACTTTCAAAATCATTTAAGTAGTTGAACCAACATAGAAATATGAACTTATAATCAGAAATCTAAGATAAAACAAACTATAGTATAAGTTTAATGAAAACAGTAAAATAACTAGATAAAGGTGACCGAGCTCCCATCACATCGAGTCACCTAAGTCGATAGGGTGCTTGAAATTCAATCAAACAAACAAAATGAGTTGATAGACACCGTGTGCAACTTATAATTTTTATTAAGCATAAATTATAGAATAGATCTTCAATTTCTCATAATTCAAGTAGTTCTCAGAAGCAAAACAGAGTATATCAGTTTCAGATACATATTACAACAAATATAGATGTAAATTTCCTACCCCCAACTGCTACATACCATCTCCATTCAACCATACACACCAAAAAGGGTATCAAGTACTCCTTCATCCATACACACCATATAATGATTATATGTCACGTTCAAAATGTCGCAGATTAGCTATTAGAACAGAATGCGATAAGTCACTAGAAATAGATACATATATGTGGCTTAGCCACATATCTTGATAGATTATTAAACTGCCCACACTTCCTTCTTATTCAATCCCACCCCAATGCAGATGCAGATTTACAGATACAGATAAAAGCATACTGTGTTACAGATTCATATTATACTCATTTAATACAGAATACACTTACCAATCTATATATCAATGAAATATATAATACTTTTTATGGAAACAGATTATCAGTTGGGGTTTTATACCCAAATCGGACCATACAAACTCTACGATAGCCCTATGTTCGACGGAAATGACGTTTACAACCCTAACGAAAAATCCCAGATTTTGGCCTATATGCCCATGTGCCTCACCTTGTTGCCACACACTGCCTAGCACACGGTCGTGTGGCTCAAAGAAATGAGTTACACGATCTAACAGACGACCAAACACAAGCCTATGTGACTCAAAACACAAAATATCTCACATAGCTTGGACACAAGCCCATGTCCCTGACCCGTGTGATTGTAATTCCAAGATAGTGTAACACCCCTCAATAGTATTCAACTCTAAAATAGGCATTAACGAACTTAATATACAATTAAACATACATTTCACATACATATTCAAATTCCATGTAATCATCATTCAACATCATTCACAATGTCCCTAATACGAGCCTACAATGCTCAAAACATGCATTAGGAGTGGTTCGAGACTAAACCAATAACTTAGGAAATTTTTAGAAAATTTTGTAAAATACAGGGGACACACGCCTAAAGACACGCCCGTGTCACAGGCCGTGTGGACATTCGAAATGGGATCATATGGCCGTGTCCCAACCCATGTCCGACCCCGTGAAACTCCCTGACTTGGGTCACATGGCCAACCACACGCCCGTGTGACCAGCCTATGTGCCCTTTGAAATGGCCTCAAGCCCGTGTGCCAAGACGTGTGCTAGGCCGTGCTAAACCTGTAAGGTATACTGACTTATGCCACACAGTCAATTCACACGCCCGTGTGCTGGGCCGTGTGGAGCATACTGACTTGATTTCTAATTACACACCAGAAGACACATGGCCGTGTAACCTGACCATGTGTCACACACGACTGAAACACACACTCATGTCTCTGCCCGTGTAGACAAAAATAGGCTATTTACCAAGCCATTTTGCCACCTAAATTGCATACACCTACACCAAACCAATTGTCACCAAAACATGACATAAATAGGCATTCATCCAATCTCAAATAAGCTTAATTCATGCTATATCAATACCAACAATACAAGGTACAAAAATACCAAAATTTGCCATTCAATTTCATACTGAAACTCATAATCTCAAATCATCAATAAGACCACATTCATTTAAGCATCATCTTGCCTAAAATCACAAATATACCAATCTCAAAAGTAAACCATATAAAACTCCAACTACCAATTCACAATAAGCATATAAATGGCAATTATACACAACATTTAGAAAGGCCCTTTTTACATATATACAACCATCACAAAGCATACCAAAATAAACCAAATCTTATGGCTACACATAACAAACCACAACATTTACAAGCCAACTCAAATGGCTAAATTCATTATTAACATAAACCAAAATGACCTTAATTCATATACATAATAACCATAAACATAGATTCAAAAGTACCAAAGTAATAGATTGATAGTGTAATGCAATCTTCGATGATTCCCAAATTTGAGCTAGCTTCGATATCACTATAAAACATGAAAAAATAAACAGAGTAAGCTATAAAGCTTAGTAAGCTCGTATGAATTAATAAGCAAAACTCACCATTCATTTACCATTCAAATAACATGAACATATTATACTACAAAACATTTAATCATAATGTTAATAAATATTCAATCACATAATTAGCCACGAACTCACAACTTCTATAGATTCAATACTCATATAGTTTCCGAAAATACCTGTACCGATACATATCTATTGCTCACCATTTCATATATTCATTATACCCATTGGACCATTTGGAATAATATCGAATACTCGGGAATCTCGCACCCTAAGTGTCACATCCATAGTCGAAGCTATCTCAATCTCATATCACATATAATGCTCACTCTCGAGCTATCAACGGGTCTACTCACATAAGCTGACAGTCATGACGAAGCTACATGGTGCTGCTCACACAAGCTAATAAGAATCGTAACACATGCCGGATAACTCAGTCACTGGTAGGACGTATTGACTAGCACCCAAATCATATTACCCCACATGTCATTTGTATCCGAATCTATTCCTAAGGTTCAATCGAGATTTCATAATTCCCGAATCGTCGTCGAATATGTCCGTAAGGTCGTATTCACAATTTATGCAATATTAAAGCATTTAAAACACAATTATAACAATGCTTATTACATACGAACTTACCTTGAATATAAAAACGATGAAATGATCGATTAGTCCAACACTTTACTTTTTCCCCCGATCTAAATTTGAATTTCGCTTTTCTTGATCTATATAATATCAAATTTAACTCATTTAATCATCCATCTAATCAATTTAAACCAAATATCACATTATAACAACTTTACCTTTTGCCCCTAATATTTCCATTTCTTTACAATTTAGTCCTTATATCATAAAAATACAAATTCATGCAATTAGGCCCCAACCCAAGCTAGCTGAATTTCATATAGCTTGTAGTAGCTCATATTTTTCATTTATTTCACAATTTAACCACAAAATTGACACATTTCACAATTTAATCCTTAATTGACAATTTTGTTAAAAATCACTTTACAAATGTTATTTATCTAACAACAAGCATACATTTTCTATCATCAAACATCAAAATACACCTATATTCATCAATGGAAAAACCCTAAACCTTTAAAAATTTTGCAAATTAGTCCCTGAGCTAGCTAGATTAAGCTGCAACGATCTCAAAAACATAGAAATCATTAAAAACAAGACAAAAATAACTCACTAATTTAACCATGAAGTAGCCAAACCCTAGATATCTTCCATAGAGGTTTTTATTTCTTATTTTCATTGGAAAAAGATGGAATAAAGAAGAAAAGTTTGACTTCTTTTACTTAATTTGTTTTTATTTATTGAATTACATATATAACCTTTATTATAAAACATTAAAATCACTTAAATGATGTCACGAATGTCCACTCATATTAAAAATTGGCTAGTTACTACATAAGGACCTCCAATTTAAGGTTCCATAGCTATTAGACACCTTTGTCTAATAGAACACAAGTTTTACACTTTACGATTTAGTCCTTTTTATCAAATTGAACATTCAAACGATAAAATTTCTTAACAAAATTTTCACACATTTATATTATCATACTGTAGACATCAAAATAATAATAAAATAATTATTTTGACCTTGGATTTGTGGTCCCGAAACCATTGTTATGGTTTGACTAAGAACGGGCTGTTACAACTCTCTCCCCTTAAGAATTTTCGTCCCCGAAAATCTTACCAGAAAAGAGGTTAAGGTACTGATTTTTCATAGCTTCCTTAGGTTCCCCCGTAGCCTCTTCAACACCATGCCGTTGCCACAGTACTTTCACTAAAGCTATGCTTTTATTTATCAACTCTTTAACTTCTCGAGCTAAAATTCTAATCGATTCTTTGTTATATGTCATATCAGATTGAATTTCAATCTCTGTCGGAGAAATTACGTGTGACGGATCTGATCTATATCATCACAACATCGACACGTGAAACACATTGTGAATCTTTTCTAACTCTGATGGTAAAGCTAGTCGATATGCTATCGGCCCTATTCTTTCAATAATTTCATACGGCCTAATAAACCGAGGACTCAATTTGTCTTTGCAACCAAATCGAAGAATCTTCTTCCACAGAGATACTTTCAAAAATACTTTGTCACCGATCTAAAATTCAATGTCTTTGCATTGGAAATCCATATATGATTTCTATCAATCTAAAGCTGCTTCCAAACTGTCGCAAATTACTTTCACTTTATCTTTAGTCTCCCTAATCAAATCAACCCCTTGAATCTTTTCCTAATTGAGCTCGGTCCAATATAATGGAGTTTGGCATTTTTTATCATACGGTGCTTCATACGATGACATTTTTATGCTCGATTGAAAATTTTTGTTATACACGAATTCAACCAATGGTAAATATTTCTACCAATTGCCTTCAAATCTAAAACGCAATAACAAAGCATATTTTCGAGAATTTGAATTACTCTCTCAGACTGACCATTGGTTTGCAAATGAAATGCAGTACTAAAGTGTAATCCGCGTACCCAAAGCTTGCAATTTCTTCCAAAATCACGACGTAAACCTCAGATCTCTATTCGAAATAATAGAAACTAGCACCCCATGTAATCTAACGATCTCAAAGATGTACAATTTAGCCAATCTATCAAGAGAAAAGTTTGTATGTACTAGAATGAAATGTGCTAATTTCGTCAGTCGATCAACAACAACCCAAATAACATCTTTATTTTTCGGAGACAAAGGTAATCCTGATACAAAATCCATCGTAACTTTATCCTATTTCCACTTTGGTATCATCACAGGCTGTAGTAATCCCGAAGGCGCTTGATGTTCGACTTTGACTTGTTGACAAACCAAGCATCTCGACACAAACACTGAAATGTCTTGCTTCACGCCTGACCACCGTACAACTATTTTAAATCATTATACATTTTTGTACTTCCCAGATGAACGGATAAACAACCACTGTGTGCTTCATGTAGAATTTTTTGAATAAGCTCAGAATTCTTTGGTACACAACTTCTACCTTGGAACAATAAACAATCATCGGATCCGATCTAATAGTTTGAATCAGTAGTCAACTCTTTTAGCTTGCAATTCATTATCACACTTCTTAGCTTCACAAATTTGCTGAAGAAATAAAGATTTTGCTTTTAATTCAGTTAAAATCGAATTATCATCAGACAAGGTTAATTGAGTATTCATCGCTCGTAAAGTAAATAATGATTTTCTACTCAGAGCGTCTGCAACTACATTTATTTTCCCCGGATGACCAATCCCTAATTCATAGTCTTTCAACAACTAGAGCCATCTTTTTTGCCGCAAATTCAAATCTTTTTGAGTCATTATATACTTTAAGCTCTTGTGATCGGCAAAGATATGACACTTTTCACAGTATAAATGGTGTCTCCAAATTTTCAATGCAAATACAATAGCGGCCAATTCTAAATCATGCATCGGATAATTCTTTTCATGTAGTTTCAACTATCTGGAAGCATAAGCTATCACTTTACCCTCTTGCATCAAAACACAACCAAACCATTCAATGATGCGTTGCTGAAAATCACAAACTCTTTACCCGACTCAAGTTGAACCAAAACTGGTGCCTCAATTAACAATGCCTTCAATTTTTTAAAAAATCTGTTGACATTTCTCTGACCACTCGAATTTCATATCTTTCTGTAGCAAACGAGTCATTGGTGTAGCAATCATTGAGAATCCTTTTACAAAATGCCTACAATAGCCAGCTAATCCCAGAAAGCTTTTAACTTTGGATACATTTCTTGGTGGTTTCCAATCAACAACTGCTGAAATCTTGTTCGGATCAACTCATATGCCTTCCGCTACAACAATATGCCCCAAAAATCCAACCTCCCAGAGCTAAAACTCGCATTAACTAAATTTAGCAAACAGTTGCTTATCTCTCAATGTTTGTAGCACAATTCTCAAATGTTCAGCATGCTCAGACTCATCTCGGGAATAGATCAGAATGTCATCAATGAATACAACAACAAATCTGTCTAAATATAGTTTAAAGATTAGATTCATCAAATCCATAAAAACTACAAGAGCATTAGTTAATCTTAAAGGCATAACAAGAAATTCATAATGCCCGTACCTTGTTCTAAATGCATTTTTCGGCACATCCAAATCTTTAACTCGCAATTGATAATAGCCAGATCTCAGATCAATGTTTGAAAACATTGTTGCTCCTTTCAATTGATCAAACAAGTCATCAATTCTCGATAAAGGATACTTATTCTTAATCGTAACCTTGTTGAGCTGATGATAATCGATACACAGACTCATTGAACCATTTTTCTTCTTTACAAACAATACTGGTGCACCCCAGGGCAAAAAACTAGGTCGTACAAAACCTCTATCTGTTAACTCTTGCAACTGAGATTTTAACTCTTTCAATTCTATCGGAGCCATTCTGTACAGAGCTATTGATATCGGTGATGTTCTTGATACTAATTCAATAGCAAACTTGACCTCTCTGATTGGTGGCAACCCCTGTAACTCTTCTAGAAACACATCCGAATACTCATAGATGAATGTCACTAACTCAATCTTCGATTCAGACACTTTTGTATGTAGTACATACGTAAGATAAGCATCACAACCTTTTGTTACATATTTCTGAGCTAACATCAACAATATTACAACAGGCACTCGATTCATCATATTCAATTCGAAGGATTTCACTATTCTAACATTTCAATTCAATAATTTTTCGTCCACAGTTCACAATAGCATCAAGCAAAGTCAACCAATCCATACCCAGAATCACATTAAATTCATCAAACGGTAAAAGCAGTAGATTACCCAAAAAATAGTAACCCCGAGTCATTAAAGGACAATCCTTGCAAACCTTATCAACTAGGACATACTTGACTAAGGGGTTTGATACTTTAATCAAAAATTTGGTAGACTCAACAGGCAAAATCTTACAAGACACTAAATTCATACAGATATATGAATGAGTCGATCCAGGATCAATCAATGCAATTACATTAGTGTCATAGAGAGAAAATGTGCCGGTGATAACATCTGGTGGCGATGTATCTTCGCTAGTGCGAATAACGTAAGCTCTAGCTACTGCTTGAACTTCAGATCTCACAACAGAGTCCTTTCTCGCACCTTTTCTACTTGTTACATTTCTCGTATTTCTAGGTGGTCTCTCTCTAGCAGCTGTGTTGCTCGGTCTTGCATTCTGAATTTTATCTTTCTCAGCTAATTTAGGGCAATCTCAAATAAAGTGATCTAATGAACCACATTTGAAACAAGCTTTATTATTCATCCAGCAGTCTCTAAAATGTTGTCGTCCACATTGTTGACACTCGGGTTTATTATTTCTCACACTACCAACACTCGATACTGATGTAGCTTGAGTTTTAAGACTCGAGTATTGCTTTCTACGATCTCTATTTGGATACCCCACTGAAACATTTGAATGACTATACGAATCCTGTGATTTCTTTGATGAAGAGTGATATGGTTTACTCATCGATCTTTTTCTCGAATCTCTAGCCTCGAAAATAGCTTTTCTCTTTTCTTTACAAAGTTTTTCGACTTTGCAAGCTCTGTCGACTAACACAACAAATTCTTTCAACTTTAGAATCCCAACTAGCAGTCTGATATCTTCATTCAACCTATATAATTGCCTCAGTGGAAACACATTCTCAAGCATACTTACTGAGTCTCACAAACTCTCTTTTATACTCGATCATTGACATTCGACCCTGTTTCAGCTCCAAAAACTCTTTTCATTTTTGATCAATAAACCGTTGACTGATGTATTTCTTTCTGAACTCAACTTGAAAGAATTCACATGTGACCCATTCTCTTGGCACCACAGATATCAAGGTATTCAACCACTGATATGCAGTATCTCTCAAAAGTGATATGGCACATTTTACGCATTCAGCTGGTGTGCAGGATAGTTCATCAAATACTCTAATTGTATTTTCCGGCCAAAACTTGGCTCTCTCAAGATCATCATCGACTGTAGCTCTAAACTCTTTAGCCCCGTATTTTTGAATTTTATCAACAGACGGCTTATTCAATCGTAAAGGTTCCACACCTTGAGGAGCTATGGGGACCGGTTAGGGAATAGGTGGGGAGGAGGTTTCAGCAGCCAGATTTGATCGAACAAACTCCGTGAACCATTCATTTATCATTTGGAAGAAGGCTTCTTTGGCCTCTCCTCCCTGACTACCCAATACGGGTCTCGACTCAGACTGCACTACTTCATGAACAAAGGCTGGCAGATTACTCTCGACATCATCAGCCACAGCTCGATTGGGATCCATTTACTATATGAAAACACGATTTAAAACTGTCAAGAGATATCACACTATCATAGGTAATATATGGCATGTATAGCTAGACTCTCACATACACTACGTTTGTCCTAGAATCGACTAAACTGTAGCTCAGGTACTAATAAATGTAACACCCCTCACCCACGTTCAACTCCATAATAGGGTTACGGAGCATTACCGAACTTATTATACAATTAAACATACATTTCACATACATATTCAAATTTCATGTAATCATCATTTCACATCATTCACATTGTCCCTAATACGAGCCTATAAAGCTCAAAACATGCATTAGGAGCGGTTCGAGACTAAACCAATAACTTAGGAAAGTTTTAGAAAACTTAAAATTTTTTGTAAAATATAGGGGAGACATGCCCATGTAGCACGACCGTATGTCTCACACAGCCAAAGACACGCCTGTGTCACAGGCAGTGTGGACATTCAAAATGGGATCACATGGTCATGTCCCAACTTGTGTTTGACCCTATGTAACTCCCTGACTTGGGTCACACGGCCAACCACAAGCCCGTGTAACCAACCCGTGTACCCTTTGAAATGACCTCACACGCTTGTGTGCCAGGCCATGTGCTAGGCTGTGTGCTAGGTCTTGTCAAACCTGTAAGGTATACTGACTTATGCCACACGGCCAAGTCACACAACTGTGTGCTGGGCCGTGTGGAGTATACTGACTTGATTTCTAATTACATACTAGGGGGCACATGGCCATGTAACCTGACTGTGTGTCACACACGACTGAAACACACGCCCGTGTGGACAAAAATAGGCTATTTACCAAGCCATTTTGCCAATCAAATTGCATACACCTACACCAAACCAATTGGGACTAAAACATGACATAAATAGGCATTCATCTAATCTCAAATAAGCTTAATTTATGCTATATCAATACCAACAATACAAGGTACACAAATACCACAATATGCCATTCAATTTCATACCAAAACTCATAATCTCAAATCATCAATAAGACAACATTCATTTAAGCATCATCTTGCCTAAAACCACAAATATACCAATCTCAAATGTCAACCATATAATACTCCAACTACCAATTCACAACAAGCATATAAATGGCAATTATACACAACATTTAGAAAGACCCTTTTTACATATATACAACCATCACCAAGCATACCAAAATAAACCAAATCTCATGGCTACACATAACAAACCACAACATTTACAAGCCAACTCAAATGGCTAAATTCATTAATAACATAAACCAAAATGACCTTAATTCTTATATATGCCATATAACCATAAACATAGATTTAAAAGTACCAAAGTAATAGCTTGTGTAACACCCCAAACCCGGCCCATGAGTCCTGACCGGATCTGGTATGTCTCAGAGTAAAATAATTTGAGTCATTTTGAAAGTTCGGTGAAAACTTGGTAAAGTTTGGCTAAGGTATGAAAACGGGGTTTGAAAACTTAGTTGGGCTTTTTATAAATACAGTTGGGCTGAGAAACCCTTTTGAAACATTTGATCATGTAGCAATTTAAAATCGTCTGAGTATTTGGGGACTTGGTAAATTTTGTTACCCGATGGTAACTTCCTTGAAAACTCGTAGTAGTTACTTAGTTTAAAAAAAAATTACTTTTAACCGGTTCAATTAATAATTATGAAATTCCATTTGTATGAGTAAAATAAAGCAATAAAATAAACATCCAACAATAATAATAGCGGCCTTATTACAATCCCAAAATAAAACTTAGAAAATAAATAACTAAAACTGAATTAAACAAGTTCCAAATAAGAAAAACAAGCATAGCCGCCTCGAGTCCTCTCTAGCTCCATCTCCGCGATCTACTCATCTGCAAAATGTTAAGGGAAAGGGGTGAGTCACCAAGACTCAGTGTGTAAATTCCCCCACCCGGAATAGCACTCATACACAAAATATTAATTAACATGCAAATATGCAACCCAACCTAACCATCCATACTCCTTAACTACCCCGTGTGGTCAAAACCACTGATGACTTAGAGTCACAAATTAAATGATGGGGCCAACCCATCGTGTGGTCAAAACCACTGATGACCATAGGTCACAAATAATCAAGGGTGGTCAAAACCACTGGTGGTACCAAACCACTGGGACTTAGTCGCAAATTATCAATCGGTGTGGTCAAAACCACTGATGACCATAGGTCACAATTAATCTGATGGGGCTAACCTATCTTGTGGTCAAAACCACTGATGACCATAGGTCACAAATAATCTGATGGGGCCAACCCATCTTGTGGTCAAAACCACTGGCGAAAGTCCAGAAAATCATCCCCCTCCTCTCATCAACCCCACCATCACATGCTTATACATCAATTATCATATTTCATGTCATAGCATTTAATATCATGTGATTGCATGCAAATCGATATCAAAATTACAAGTTAGGGACTTACCGAAACCATGATTATGCCACAAGCTAATCACAACCAAAAGATTAAAGGCAAACAATTAAATCATGTAAATTAATAAAGTGTGTAGTGAGTTTCTACACACTGTTACTATCGAAATTCCTAAATCCCGAAAAGTCGATCTCACGATGCTAGATCTTGACCCTACATTCGCCAATTGTCAAGAAAATACCAAAGGCCTATTCGCCATATCTACTCAATACCAAAAGTTCTTACCTTGAACGGATTTGATTTCCAAACAAATCCAAGCCTTAATTAGTCCCTAAATCCATGGCACACATTAGTTTCGGCATTTAACAATAGATTTTTTTTAATAGATGGCCCTTGGCCGAATGATGTGTAAGCCCTACCATCACTTACCAAAACCGATTGTTAGAGGGTTGTATTGAGTACATCAAAATCCTGGAGTACCTTATGGGAAATCGGTTCCTAGGAAGAGAAATAGTTAACCACACCATCAATAAATGCCGGATTTCGGTAAGCCATAACAAGAACAAAGATTTAACACAAGAGAGTCCCTTACCACACCTATTGAATTCGGCAGCACCCTTGGTTAGGGGGGAAAGATTTGGCTTAAGCACAATTGGAAGGGCAGGAAATTTAGTGAAGGAGGAGGGTGTATTTGGCTAAGAAGAAACAACAATGCTGAAAATTTCTGAACAATTTTGGCTAAGAGTTTAAGGAGAATTAAAAAGACAATGAAGGAGAAAGAAGAAAAGAATTTCTTTGGAAATTTTGGGCACTTCTATGTCAGAACAAAATCAAATATGGACAGCCCCAAGGAGTCCAAAATCTAAAACACGCTCTTATTTTGTGATAATTTTCAGTCTTGAATTATCACAAATAAATCTAGCTTCATCATATTTTTAATCTCCTAATCCCTCAACAATTTAATAGCAAATAAAACACTAATAGCTCCCCTCTTCCAAATTAAAATAGGCAAAAAAATAAGCTTAATCTTATCACTTGAAGAGTCCAAATAGTAGCCATCTCCCTCTCCTTCACGCCGGCAGCAAGTAGCAAAAGGGAAAAAAAAATAAAACACATTTGCTGCCTCATATGTTCGAACCAGCGACCTGGTGAAGGCAACAGCAGCAGCCTCCCTTAACGCCCCTTTCCAACTCTCCCAATTGACTTTCATGTCAATTTACCCCACCATTAAATTATAAGCCTTCTTCTTGGCCCTTACTCCTTTAACGCCAAAGCCCAAAAAATAAAACTCCTTGCTTCCTTCATGTCTCAAACCCGAGACCTTAAACCAAAGCCCCTTTAAGTGGCGCCCCAAGGCACTCCACCTCCTTGACTTTCATGTCCGATCCTTACCCAAAAATTCTTTAAGGCCTTCCTTACTTGGGCCCTAATGCCCAAAAAGCCTAAAAAGGAAAAACATTTCCCCCTTGTTACTGCCGAGACTCGAACCTCCTCCCTAGCAACCCCCCTTAGGCGTACCAAACCACTTGTGCCAAGCCTATTCTTTGTGCCATTTTTCGCCCAAAATTTTATTTAACCCCTATCCCCTAGCTTTCTTCCTTTTAAACCTTTAAAAAGAAATTTTAAATTCCAAATCTGACCTAATTCGGGGTTATGTTAAGACCCTAAATATGCTTAGAAGTCAAAATATTTATTTCTACAAGTACATACATAGGGAATTAATTAAATTACAATTAACCCCTAATTTAGGGTGTTACAGTTCTACCCCCTTAAAAATAATTTCGTCCTCGAAATTACTTACTAACGAATAGTCGTACATCTTAACTCATCGTGCTACGCTTATGCTCCGCACTCTGATCTTAATAAAACTATCTTACTTCCTAAACACCATCTCTAAATTCACAACCAAGGTTTCAGGCACTTCCCTAGCAAAACAATAATCAAGCAATTAAGGGTATTCCAGAAATAAGAAGCATACCCGTTGTCACATCTGGCACATCTTCCTCCTCGCGATGGCCAATTGCATAAACCAACCTTGGTTGCCTCGCCTCTGCACCTTCAGCACTTCCGCTTGGTGCTTCACGACTACGGGTGAACCATTACCTCATCTTCCTGCACCACGACCTCTCGGAGGCTGTTGGTTATCCCTTCTATTTGGTGCACGATCCTGACCTTCCGTTCTCAGCCTAGCTGCCTTCTTTGGACAGTCTCTAACACGATGCTCGATAGACCCACATTCGAAGCATCCACGATTACCGTTCCAACACTCCCCCTTGTGAGAATTCCCACACCTATCACACCATGGTGGCCATTGAGGATTAGCAGCAGCAGGCCTAGCAGCTTGATCTGACCCATCAAACCTCGTCCTCTTCTGCTCATTACCCGAGAACCTTGAAGGTTTCGAGCTCCTCTTATTCCAACTCCGATCTTGGTTCCGTCTAACCTACTGTCTTACCCCTTCAACAACTATCGATTTCTCCACTAAGATAGCAAACTCCTGTTCCTGTTGTGGAGCTATCATCATTCTCAACTCATCCATCAGCCCGTCCTCGAATCTAACACAGCACTCATGCTCGGTACCCACAATACCACGAGCATACCTACTCAACCGGAGGAATTTAGCCTCATACTCAGCCACCGTCTTATTGCCTTGAACCGAGTTTAGAAAGCTTTTATTGCAAGATCTCACGTAACTAGTTCCGATATATTTCTTCTGGTAGGCATCCCTAAAGAATTCCCAAGTAAGATTTTCTGCCACCGTTCCATCTCTCACAGTGAGCCACCACTGATATGACTAATCTCGAAGCAAAGAAATGATACCCTTCAACTTCTCCTCACCGTGAAATCCAAGTCACCCATAATCCTTTCGGTGGATTCCAACCAATATTCCGCCAAGACCGGGCGCTACTCCGTAAACTCCTCTCGAATACTTCGCTCCGTTAGCTCGAGTCATTCAACCATAGATTTACGGGCTTCTACACGCGCTGCCTCAAAGAACTCATTCCAATACCGTAATACTGACTTGAGATACTACATCATTGCCACCGTCGATCTTGGAACTCAATTTTCGCGATGGCAGATCCCAGATCTCATTTCGGACCGTGACCAGACCTTGCTGGCTCTGACAAGGTCATCCTACCCCTACCACGGCCACGCGGCGGATGTCCACAACCTCTTGAACTCATTCTAACGATCGCGTTTATCTGTTTAAAAATTTTTATGTATTAGTACTTGTTTCACTAGATTACCCGCAAAGGAATTTTATGATAAGAGTTTAGGAGTAGTTTTTTCGTAATCAAACAAGCACACAATCTTTCATTCATTCATTCCAAAGAGACGTTGTAGTTTTGTTGTGATTGTTTTACCACTACCCAGGGGTATTTTCGTAATTTGTCCTACAGGGGTATTTTTGTAATTTTTCAAAAATACAGGTTCTCGGATGATTTTGTCAAAAATTATTTTAAAACTTTTAATTTCTGGGGTTTTTGAAAATTTTTGAAATCCGGGGATATTTTGTTGATCTTGAAACTCAGGGGCATTTTGGTAATTTTTCACAAATCTGGGTGAATTGGTAAGATTTAGTAAATCAGTGATATTTTAAAAGTTGTAGAACTTTGAGGGCTCTTTTTGATAATTGTATTTTCCAAAATAGTGATGTTGCAAAATTTTGAAAGTCAGGGGTATTCTGGTAATTTTTTAGGTTTGGGCAATTTTGTAATTTTCTAAAATTATGACGTTTTTACAATTTAAGGTATTTGAGCACTTTTTATGTGATGAAATTTTTAATTAAAACTGTGGGTATTTTGAGAATATCATAAATCAAGGGTGTTTTCGTAATTTTACCCCCTAAGGGTATTTTTGGTAATTTCCCAAAATCAGGGCATTTTCACAAAATGATTTCCAAAAATTGGGTTCTAAGTGATTTTACAAAAGAGGATATTTTGAAAATTCCTTTTTGAAAAATTTTCATACGGAGGGTATTTTGGTAATTTACAAACCAGGGGTATTTTGGTCATTTTAATAAAAAAAACTAAAGTTTTAATTTATTTCAAAAACAAAACGGCTAGTCCCTTTCGGGTTTTAGTTATCAAGTTTAGCTTTGTGAGCACGTCGTCTCGCCTAGGATGAACTGATTACTACGCACTGTGTAGGATTCGAGTGAGTAGGAGGTGAGTCACGAGGACTGCTTAAATACCAGGCCCCCACCGAATCCAATCCTAGACATGCGTATAACGATTGCCACATCCTTTGCTTAGTGACAACTCACAGAGTTTGTTTAAGTAATTATTAAAATCTTATGCACTATTGTTGGGGTAAGCTAACCCTAGGGTTCAACAGTTTCTACTCTAGTAGTCTACGTTCCCGATTTACCCTTCTACCCCTCATCAAAAGAATTCACAAAAATGGATAGAAGTACTTACCTGGGCAGATTGGTGCCGGAGACTCGGTGCCATGCTGTTCAAACCACAAACACTTTCCAAAAATATTTCAATAAGGCCTACTATCCAAAAACCAAACATTTTGGGCCTTGGGCCCTTCACAGCCGAGTTTTCAATCGGGCTCTGACACCAAAAATATAACACCCCAAACCCGGCCCATGAGTCCTGACTGGATCTGGTATGTCTCGGAGTAAAATAATTTGAGTCATTTTGAAAGTTTGGTGAAAACTTGGTAAAGTTTGGCTAAGGTATGAAAACGGGGTTTGAAAACTTAGTTGGGCTTTTTATAAATACAGTTGGGCTGAGAAACCCTTTTGAAACATTTGATCATGTAGCAATTTAAAATCGTCTGAGTATTTGGGGACTTGGTAAATTTTGTTACCCGATGGTAACTTCCTTGAAAACTCGTAGTAGTTACTTAGTTTAAAAAAATTTACTTTTAACCGGTTTAATTAATAATTATGAAATTCCATTTGTATGAGTAAAATAAAGCAATAAAATAAACATCCAACAATAATAATAGCGGCCTTATTACAATCCCAAAATAAAACTTAGAAAATAAATAACTAAAACTGAATTAAACAAGTTCCAAATATGAAAAACAAGCATGGCCGCCTTGAGTCCTCTCCGGCTCCATCTCCGCGATCTACTCATCTGCAAAATGTAAAGGGAAAGGGGTGAGTCACCAAGACTCAGTGTGTAAATTCCCCCACCCTGAATAGCACTCATACACAAAATATTAATTAACATGCAAATATGCAACCCAACCTAACCATCCATACCCCTTAACTACCCCGTGTGGTCAAAACCACTGATGACTTAGAGTTACAAATTAAATGATGGGGCCAACCCATCGTGTGGTCAAAACCACTGATGACGATAGGTCACAAATAATCAAGTGTGGTCAAAACCACTGGTGGTACCAAACCACTGGGACTTAGTCACAAATTATCAATCGGTGTGGTCAAAACCACTGATGACCATAGGTCACAATTAATCTGATGGGGCCAACCCATCTTGTGGTCAAAACCACTGATGACCATAGGTCACAAATAATCTGATGGGGCCAACCCATCTTGTGGCCAAAACCATGGCGATAATCCAAAAATCATCCCTCCTCTCATCAACCCCACCATCACATGCTTAGACATCAATTATCATATTTCATGTCATAGCATTTAATATCATGTGATGGCATGCAAATCGTATATCAAAATTACAAGTTAGGGACTTACCGAAAACCATGATTATGCCACAAGCTAATCACAACCAAAAGATTAAAGGCAAACAATTAAATTGTGTAAATTAATAAAGTGTGTAGTGAGTTTCTACACACCTGTTACTATCGAAATTTCTAGATCCCGAAAAGCCAATCTACGATGCTAGATCTTGACCCTACATTCAGCCAATTGTCAGTGTTAATACCAAAGGCCTATTCGGCCATATCTACTCAATACCAAAAGTTCTTACCTTGAACGGATTTGATTTCCAAACAAATCCCAAAGCCTTAATTAGTCCCTAAATCCATGGCACACATTAGTTTCGGCATTTAACAATAGATTTTTTTTAATAGATGGCCCTTGGCCGAATGATGTGTAAGCCCCACCATCACTTATCAAAACCGATTGCTAGAGGGTTGTATTGAGTACATCAAAATCCTGGAGTACCTTATGGGAAATCGGTTCCTAAGAAGAGAAATAGTTAACCACACCATCAATAAAAGCCGGATTTCGGTAAGCCATAACAAGAACAAAGATTTAACACAAGAGAGTCCCTTACCACACCTATTGAATTTGACACCCTTGGTTAGGGGAAAGATTAAACTTAAGCACAATTGGAAGGGCTGGAAATTTAGTGAAGGAGGAGGTGTATTTGGCTAAGAAGAAACAATAATGCTTTGGAAATTTCGAACAATTTTGGCTAAGAGTTTAAGGAGAATTCAAGAAGACAATGAAGGAGAAAGAAGAAAAGAATTGCTGGAAATTTTGGGCACTTCTATGTCAGAACAAAATCAAATATGGACAGCCCCAAGGAGTCCAAAATGGGCAAACACCCTCTTATTTTGTGATAATTTCCAGCCTTGAATTATCACAAATAAATCTAGCTTCATCATATTTTAATCTCCTAATCCCTCAACAATTTAATAGCAAATAAAACACTAATAGCTCCCCTTTTCCATGGGCCAAAAATAGGCAAAAAAATAAGCTTAATCTTATCACTTGAAGAGTCCAAATAGCGACCATCTCCTCTCCTTCACGCCACCATTATACATATATGTTGCTTTGTTATAAAAAGGAAAAAATAAAACACATTTGTGCCTCATAGGTTCGAACCAATGACCGGTGAAGGCAACTATACTCAATTGAGTAGCCTCCTTAACGCCCTTTCCAACTCTCCCAATTGACTTTCATGTCAATTTACCCCACCATTTAATTATAAGCCTTCTTCCCGGCCCTTACTCCTTTAACGCCAAAGCCCAAAAATAAAACTCCTTGCTTCCTTCATGTCTCGAACCCGAGACCTTAAACCAAAGCCCTTTAAGTGGCGCCCAAGGCACTCCACCTCCTTGACTTTCATGTCCGATCCTTACCCAAAAATTCTTTAAGGCCTTCCTTACTTGGGCCCTAACGCCCAAAAAGCCCAAAAAGGAAAAACATTTCCCCCTTGTTACTGCCGAGACTTGAACCTTCTCCCTAGCAACCCCCCTTAGGCGCACCAAGCTACTTGTGCCAAGCCTATTCTTTGTGCCATATTTCGCCCAAAATTTTATTTAACCCCTATCCCCTAGCTTTCTTCCTTTTAAACCCTTAAAAAGAAATTTTAAATTCCAAATCTGACCAAATTCGGGGTTATGTCAAGACCCTAAATATGCTTAGAAGTCAAAATATTTATTTCTACAAGCACATACATAGGGAATTAATTAAATTACAATTAACCCCTAATTTAGGGTGTTACAGCTTGATAGCGTGATGCGATCTTCGACGATTCCTAAATCCGAGCTAGCTTCAATATCACTATAAAACACGGAAAAATAAACAGAGTAAGTCATAAAGCTTAGTAATTTCGTATGAATTAATAAGCAAAACTCACCATTCATTTACCATTCAAATAACATGAACATATTACACTACAAAACATTTAATCATAAATTAGCCATGAACTCACAACTTCCATAAATTTAGTACTCATATAGTTTTCGTACATACCTGTACCGATACATATCTATTGCTCACCATTTCATATCTTTATTATACCCATTGAAACATTTGGAATAATATCAGATACTCGGGAATCTCGCACCCTAAGTGCCACATCTATAGTCGAAGTTATCTCAATCTCATATCACATATAATGCTCACTCTCGAGCTATCAACGAGTTTGCTCAGGCAAGCTGACAGTCATGACGAAGCTACACGGTGCTGGTCACACAAGCTGATGAGAATTCGCGACACATGCCGAATAACTCAGCCACCAGTAGGACGTACTGACCAACATCCAAATCATATAACCCCTAATGACATGTCATTTGTATCCTAATCTATTCCTAAGGTTCAACTGGGATTTCACATTTGCCGAATCGTCGAATGCCAAAACGACGAAATGATCGATTTGTCCAACACTTTACTTTTTCCCCCGATCTAAATTTGAATTTCGCTTTTCTTGATCTATATAATATCAAATTTAACTCATTTAACCATCTACCTATTCAATTTAATCCAAATATCACATTATAACAACTTTACACTTTTGCCCCTAATATTTCCACTTCTTTACAATTTAGTCCTTATCTCATAAAAATACAAATTCATGCAATTAGGTCCCAACCCAAGCTAGCCAAATTTCATATAGACTCATAGCAGCCCATTTTTTCATTTATTACACAATTTAACCACAAAATTTACACATTTCACAATTTAATCCCTAATTAATAATTTTGTCAAAAATCACTTTACAAATGTTATTTATCTAACAACAAGCATACATTTTCTATCATCAAACATCAAATTGCACCTATATTCATCAATGGAAAAACCCTAAAGCTTTAAAAAAATTCAAATTAGTCCTTAGGCTAGCTAGATTAAGTTGCAACGATCCCAAAAACATAGAAATCATTAAAAACGAGACAAAAATCACTCACCAATTTAACCATGAAGTAGCCAAACCCTATATATCTTCCATAGAGGTTTTTATTTCTTATTTTGATGGAAGAAGATGAAATGAAGAAGAAAAATTTGACTTGTTTTACTTAATTTGTTTTTATTTATTGAGTTACATATATAACCTTTATTATAAAACATTAAAATCACTTAAATGATGTCCAAGAATGTCCAATCATATTAAAAATGGGCTAATTACTACATAAAGACCTCCAGTTTAAGGTTCCATAGCTATTAGACACCTTTATCTAAATAACACAAGTTTTACACTTTACGCGATTTAGTCCTTTTTATCAAATTGAACATTCAAACGATAAAATTTCGTAACAAAATTTTCACACATTCATATTATCATATTGTATACATAAAAATAACAATAAAATAATTATTTTAACCTCACTTGTCATCCTAAAACCACTATTCTGATTTGACTAAAAATGGGCTATTACAGATAGTGAGTTACATAGTTTGGACAGATGCCTGTGTCCCTAGCCCTTGTGACTTGAATTCCAAAATAGTGAGTTACATAGCCTATCACATAGTCGTGTGACCCACACGATCGTGTGGTGTCAATAGTCATGTTTTTTAGCTTTTGCAGAACGCAGAAATCAAGGTTTTCGTTACACACCTGATACGATTTCATCGTAGAAGCAACCACGTTAATCCTGAAGCTTAAAAATAAAATTCGATTTCCCAATCAAACAATTTTATTCACAAAAAAATACCTAACCATATCCAAATTAAAATTACACCAAATAACTTCAACATGAAAGTCCAACTCAGAAATTTAGCACTTACCCTCGCACATAATAGCGAAACACGGTCCTAATTTGATGAAGGAACTTCACTTCTGAAGTTTTCTCCTAAAAAGGAAAACAATTGATTACCTAACATAAAGTTTAGAATGAGACGACAACGTTTTAACCTCGACAAGAATAGACAAATTTAGTAAAAAATAATGAAATGATGACAAAATTTACTCCTATAGCAACCCATTTTTAGTCAAATCAGAATAGTAGTTTCGGACTAAAAATTTGAATTCAAACTAATATTAAGATTGTGTGAAAATTTCGTTAAGAAATTTTATCGTTTGAGTGCTTAATTTGATAAAAATGACTAAATCGCGTAAAGTGTAAAACTTGAGTTCTATTAGCTAAAGGTGCTAATAGCTATAGAATTTTAAATTGGAGGTCCTTATGTGGTAAATAGCCCATTATTGAGCTAGTGGATGATAGTGGCTTGGTATTTGCTGTAATTAATAAGTGTTTTAAACGTTAATTTAGTAAATTAACATATTAAGGTTAATTAAAAATAAAAAATGATTATCATCTTCCATTATCTATTTCTAATAAAAATTAACATGAGAAGAAGCCATTTTAGGGTTCTTCATTCGACCATATTCATTTCTTGCAATTAGATCAAGAAAAATGAAGTTCAAATTTAGATCGGAGGAAAAATAAAGTTTTGGACTAATCAATCGATTTCATCATTTTTCCAATCGAGGTAAGTTAGTATGTTAATAAGCATTAATATAATTGTGTTTAAAATGCTTTATTATTGAATTGATTGTGAAAATGACCTTACAGATATGTTCGACGAAGATTTTGCAATGTGAAATCTCAGTTGACCCTTAGAAATATATTAGGATACGAATGATATGTCATTAGGGGTTATGTGTTTTGGGTGCCGGTCCATACGCCCTACCGGTGGCTGAGTTATTCGGCATGTGTTACGGATTCTCGTCAACTTGTGTGAGCAGCACCATGTAGCTACGTCATGACCATCAGCTTGTGTGAGCAGACCCATTGAGAGCTCGAGAGTGAGCATTATATGAGATATGAGATTGAGATAGCTTTGACTATGAATTGGCACTTAGAGTGTGAGATTCCCGAGTATCCGATATTATTCCAAATGGTTCAACGGGTATATCAAAGATATGGATGACTATGAGATTGAAATAAGTTGATACAAGTATGTACATGAACCGTACAAGCATTGAATCAAAGAAACTTGTGAATTTCATATCTAACCTTGTCAATGAATATGTGGTAGGTTTGTGGGGCAATATGAATTATATTATGATATGTTTAGTTGCTTAAATTGTGTATGTATAGTAAGTTGAGTTTATTAATTATACGAGCTTACTAAGCTTTATATCTTACTCTGTTTACTTTTCGTGTTTTATAATGATTATCAAAGCTAGCTCGGACCGGGAGTCGTCAGAGATCTCATCACACTATCAAGCTATCACTTTGGTACTTTTGAATTTATGTATTTGGTTATATGGCATTTATAGGAGTTATGGTCATTTTGGTATATATGTTAGTGATGGATTTAGCCATTTGATTTGGCTTGTAAATGATGAATGGTTAGTTATGTGTATTGACATATCACTTGGCTTATTTTGGTATAGTTAGTGATGTATATATATGTGCAAATGGCCTTTTGATATGTTGTGTATCACTACAATATAAATGCTTGATGTGAATTTGTGTTTGGAGTACCAAATGGTTGAAATTTGAGATTTGTATGCTTGTGGCTTATGGTAAAGTGATGCATAATTGAAAGTGATCATTTAGGTGAAATTGTGAATGTGAAATTGGTATGTTTTGTATAGATAAGTCATGGTGTTATGAGCATTATTTTTCTTGGTATGGAATTAGGATGAATTAGGCTTGGTTGAGATTGGTTTGAATGCCTATTTATGTCATGTTATATGCAAATTTGGTTAGTGTAGGTGTATGCAAATTTGGGTGAGAAAGATGGCCTGGAAAATAGCCTATTTTTGTCCACATGGGTAGAGACACGGGCATGTGTCTCAGCCGTGTGTGAACACGGTTAGGTGACACGGTCGTGTGTCCCCTGGTGTTTAATTTGAAACCGAGTCAATATGCTGCACATGGCCTAACACATGGGCGTGTGACTTGGGTGTGTGGCATAAGTCAATATACCCTACAGTTTTGGCACGGCCTCGCACACGGGCGTTTGAGGCCATTTCGTAAGGCACATGGGCTAGTTGGCGTGTGTGTCGGCCGTGTGACCCAAGTTAGAAAGTTACACGAGGTCAGACACGGGCTAGGACATGGCCATGTGATTCCATTTTGAATGTCCACATGGCCTGTGACACTGGCGTGTCTTTGGCCGTGTGTCTGCGTGTGTCCTCTGTACTTTGGAAATTTTTCTAAGTTTTCCAAATTTCCTGAGTTATCGGTTTAGTCCCGAACTACTCTAATGCATGATTTGGGCCTCGTAGGCTCATATTAGGGACATTGTGATTGATTATGTATGATTTATAATTTGATATGATCAATGTATGAGAAATGTATGCTTATTTAAGTAATAAGTTTGGTAATGCTCCGTAACCCAATTCCAGCAAAGAATATGGGTTAGGGATGTTACAACTCCAATACCTTTCAATCTAACGAGAACCAACCCAATTTTGTAACAATCCAACGACAATTTATCACAGAAAGAAAGAAGAAAAGAAAAAATGAAGAATGTTTAGAGAAGAAAAAGATAGGAAAGTAACGAAGAAGAAAAAGAAAGTTAAAACGTTAAAGAATAATGGATTTTGAAAAAATTAAATCAATTAACAAAAGAAAAATAAATTGGCTTCACGAAAGAGTGCAAAAATGTTTTTGTATTACTTTCACAGAGACTTGAACACGTGACCAGAGAGAATTCAAAAGCTTAATCATCGAACCAGCAGGCTCATTCTTAACACAAAATCACACGAAATTATGCTTAAGTCAAAGGTTCAGGAATAAGGGTCCAATTAAACAAAATAATAAAATTTCCAAAAGTAGGATTTGAACTACTAACCTCTGGCACACAGATAGAGCACTTAGTCACAAATACAAAACCTAATTATAACAGGATTTAGCTAACAATACTTAAGTTTTTAAGACGTTACAATTCTCTCCCACTAAAAACAATTTTGTCCTCAAAATTTACCTGATTCAAACAGATGAAGATATTGCTAACGAATCGAATTTTCAAGTTCCTAAGTGGCTTTGATAAACCGTAAAAGTAACATATTTTAATCCCACATTTAGTATGCTTTTCGATGAATTTATCCTTAATTTATGTAAAAAGGTGCTCTTAATCCTTTCTTTTCATGTCTTATACTCAAGAAAGCACCCAATGATAAAAAGGACGCAAAACGGGTTTAAAACGGACCAAAGTGGGCCAACCCAAGAAGTCGGCACGGCCTGGACTTCATATCACACGGCCGTGCCCCAATATTTAGATTGCACACGGTCACACCCTGATTTACACGACCGTGCCTCATCGACAAAAAGCCCAACACGACCTGACCCCGATGTACACAGCCGTGCCCCAATTGGCAGACCCGAAGCACGGCCTCTACCCAGATATTGCACGGGCGTGTCAAAGTCGTGCCTAAATCGACAGGATAGAGACATGGGCTGGACCACGATTTACACGGGCGTTTCAAGGCCGTGCCCCTACTGCGGGAAAGAGCAATTTCACTCGGAATTGGATGCTTGGAGCCCAAAAAATGCAATCCTAAGTCCACTCAAACACTTAGGACGAATTTCACTTGAATTACGAGTACTTAGGAGCCACGTAAAGCATCCTAAATGTCTATATAAACAATCCAAGGTAGCAATTCAAGGGCGGCAGGTTTTAGCAGAGTTTTCTGCCAAAACTTTACTCGTTTGGGGAATTACTCGAAGATAGCCAGTTGATCCATCTCGAAGAGTCGGAATTCTACTCGAGACGAAGGATCTCTCCTTCAATTGCTTCAGGGGTTTTTAGGGATTTCTTATGTTTTGTTTTATCTTTTCTCTTGAGATATTTTCTTATTTTATTATGAACTAGATCCTTTAGATACCTAAAGGGGATGAAACCTATGATGGATTTTGTTTTTTAATTTTTTGTTTTATATGATAAATACTTAGTTTGTTCTTAATTATGCTGCTCAATTTAACTGATGTGCTTAGGTGGAGGAGGAATTGACCCCGCCTAAGAGTAGATCTAGCATAATTGCTTTGAGTTGATCGGGCGCCTAGAGATAGGGTTACGAGATTTTGCCAAATTAGGTGAAACCTAATATGGGAGTCCATTGATCGATTTATCGCTTCCTTAGGGGTTATTATAAGAGAACGAGAGTTCCACTAATTAACCTAAGGTTAGACGTTATTCGCTTCGAGAGAAGGTTTAATATAGGTTAGGGAGTCTCACGGATCAAGTTAAGTAAAAGAAATCATATAAATTGAAAGTTAGATAATAAGTGAAGTCATAGGTGGATTCTTCCCGAGGGTATCATTTTTATCAACTGAGTTTTCCAAAGTCTTTTCCTAGTTTATTCTTTTGTCTTTGCATTTAGTTTGAGTATTTCATTAGTCTTAGATAAGTTAATTAATCACTCCATATTTAAGGCTAAATAATAGGAAGAAAGTGAGTAGTAGTACTTTTAGGTTCCTTGGGTTCGATAAGATATTCTTGCCAAAGCTATACTATTGTTCGACAGGTGCACTTGCCTCTATCGTTGTCATAGTTAGTCTACAGGTTTGATTATCCTTTATAAATTTTAAAACTAGACTATTTTGCAGCGATCAAGTTTTTGGCGCCGTTGCTGGGGAATTCTAAAATATTACGAAAGCTCTATTTTTATTACTTTAGCCATTATTTCTAATTTTTATTTTTATTAAATTCTAATTTTACTAATCCTCTTTCTTTATTAAACTTGCAAGGTACCTCTAGTTTATGACTAGAAGAAACCCTAGAGGACCATTAGAATATGACAGTGATATTGAAGCTACCGCTCACAGAAATCGCAAAGAAACTAGACGAGCTCAAGACTACCAAAGAGAAGAACAACAAAACAGATCCAATCCTACTGAAGGGATGGCCGAAAATAATCCGCCTGATGCACAAGATCAGAATGCTCCGCGTACTATGTATGATTATGCTAAACCTAATTTGACAGGAGCAGAATCTAGTATTGTTAGGCCTGCTATAGATGCTAATAATTTTGAATTAAAACCTAACACAATACAATTGATTCAACAGTTTGTTCAATTTGATGGATTGCAGGATGAAGATCCAAATACTCATATAGCTAATTTCTTAGAGTTCTGTGACATTTTCAAAATAAATGGCATTTCTGATGACACCATACATCTTCGATTATTTCCTTTTTCATTAAGGAATAAAGCAAAGCAGTGGTTGAACTCATTACCACGAGGGTCAATCACCACATGGGACTAAATGACCGAAAAATTTCTTTTAAAGTATTTTCCACTAGCCAAAACGGCCAAATTTAGGAATGACATATCTTCTTTTGTGTAGAATGACGCAGAAACATTATATGATGCATAGGAAAGATATAAGGATCTCCTAAGAAGATGCTCACACCACGGATTACCTTTGTGGCTTCAAATCCAAACTGTCTACAATGGTGTGAATTCTTCAACAAGGCAAATGATTGATTCATCAGCTGGTGGAACTTTGAACAACAAAACTCCTGAAGCGGCCTACGATTTTATTGAAGAGATGTCATTGAGCACTTATCAATGGCAAATCACAAGGGCAAAGCCGACAAAATCAGCCGGAGTTTTCAACATAGACGCAGTGACAATGCTGTCAACACAGGTGGAGTTAATGAATAAAAAGCTTGATAATTTATGTTCTTGCAGATACATCCAGTAATGCAATGTGAAGCAAGCGGGAATGTGGCAAATGCTGAGTGCCCACCCTACCAACCAGGAGTAGAAAACGAGCAGACGAACTATATAGGTAACAATTTTAGATCCAATAATAATTATAGTAATACTTATAACCCAGGTTGGAGGAACCACCCAAATTTTTCGTGGGGAGGACAAGGAAATTAAGGAATTCAAAGGCAGCAACCTCCTCTAAATTATTAAAATCAGCCCTACCCACAGGAAAAAAAAAATCAAGCCTTGAAGAGATGGTGATAAAATTCATTGCAGCCACAGAATCTCGTCTTCAAAAGACTAATACAAACCTTGATGAAAAACAGAAGTCAATGAAAGGACTCGAGAATCAAGTTGGAGAACTTACTAGGTCAAGGACACCTCACAAAGCTAATTTCAATGCCAACAAGGACGCCTACCAAGCAACACGTAAATAAACCCAAAAGAGCAAATCCAAGCCATTACAACTCAAAAGGGTATGTAGTAGATAGACCCACATCAACAGAAGAAAAGAAGGATAAGACCGAGGTAGCTCAAGAAAATCCAAAACCGTAATCAAAGAATACCAACCTCGATACCTTATCCCAAGCATTGAAAAAGATGATTCAGAGGAACAATTTGGTAAGTTTCTAAAACTCTTGAAGAAATTACATATTAACTTACCTCTTCTTGAAGCTCTTTTCGATGCCGATGCAAGGAAATTCTTAAGCAAGCTCTTGACGAACAAACGCAAAATAGATGAAGAGCACCATGTGGAATTAAACGCAACATGCTCAAGAATGCTACGTAACAACCTACCACAAAACTAAAAGATCCGTGGAGTTTTACGATTCCATTCTTAATTGGTAGTTTGACTATTGATAATGCGTAAGTGATTTAGGGCAAGTATAAATGTTATGCCTTATGCAATCGCTTAAACGACTAGGTCTAGGGAAGCCCAAACAAACTAGGATGAGTATTCAACTAGCTGATAAAACTGTTAGAATCCCTAGGGGCATTATTGAAGATGTTTTAGTCAAAATCGATAAATTTATTTTCCCAGTGGACTTTTTTGTTTTAGACATGGATGAGGATAATTCAATCCCTTTGATTTTAGGAATGCCTTTTCTAGCAACTGCTAGAACTAAGATTGATGTTGCCACAGGAGAACTCATACTTCGCATGGGAGATGAATCAATAAATCTTCAAGCTCTCAACTTAGCCAGAGCCATGAATGATGAAGGTACAAAAATTACTCTAGTCGATAATCAAATTATTCAACCTTCATTGCAGGGACATCAAATCTAAGTCAAACCATAGCATCTTAGTCAACACAGAAGAATCACGTACACTTAAGGTCGACAAATTAGAAGAGCAGAAGACACAAGCAAAGTCGGATCCACACGAAGTAAAGTCAGAGGGACCGCCGTAATAAATTTCATAGGGACATCGAATCACTTTAAAATAAAAGATGAGCTACACGAAATCTTCCCCCACAACACGATCGATGTAAGTAATCCAATGTTCAGAAATTCCAAGGTAAACACTTTTCGACCCCAATTTTTTCATGAAAGAAGAACTATAACATGATGGAAGATATTCAAACCTTTAAACCTCCTTGAAATCTTCAACACAAGGGTAGTCTAACTTAAGACTATAAACGAGCACTTTTCGGGAGGCAACCCTAACACTAACAATTTTATTTTCGTTTTTTTCTTTCCATCTTTTCGTCCTAATTATTTCATTGAAAACTAACATGAGAGTGCAAATTTCCGTGCTACACTACCTTACACACGATCGTGTCCGTGGCCGTGTGCACCACCGTAACCACCACACTGACAAGAGCAGGCCGCAAATCACCCAACCACTCCCCAACGCCACGGATCCAACCACCCACAAAGACAGTAATCGACAAAAATAGCACGATCGTGCCTCACAACCGCTAAGATATCGACTTATTTAGCACGAAAGGCACCACGCCTGCATTCCAACCGTGTTTTATATTGGCTTTTTAGGAACAGGCGTGCAAACCAACAAAATAGGCGTGGAAAGACAACATACCCCACAACACTACGCAGTAATATGGCCGTGTGAATTGACACACCCTCAGACACGGGCATGGGAACGTTCCATATTTGAAATCCTATTTAAATCCCCACAGCCCATCCTCTTTGTCCCATCTTCTTTCTTATTCCTTCTTTCTCTTTTCTTTCAAATTTTCTTCCTATTCATAGAAAAGATCCAAGACACTTGAGCAACACAAAGATCATGTCAAGAAACGTAAGCATCATCTCCTTAGAGGAGACCTCAACATGAGTTCATGCCTCAACTTCACTTAATTGACACGCCAAGGGTCTCGGAAATCTTTTTGGTTCTATTTTTCTTTTCTTGTCTCCTTTATTTTCCTTATCTATACTTCTTTTCTGCTTAATTTAATTTATTTCATATTAGTTTCTTGGTTTTAGGTTCTAAAGGCTGCTAGGGAATCACACATCACAGCTTTCGAGGTCACACCCACTTCACAAACCATGCAACAATAAGGACTCCTTAGTCCATTAGTCTTTTCTTTCAATTTCAAGTTTTCTTCTTAGTATCTTTCTTTTTATTTCCTTAATCCTTAAATTTATTATTAGTATATTATTGTTATTTCTCTAGATCACTTGGCTATATCTTCACAAGCTACCCAATTTCTTCATCTAGCAAATTGCTTCTCAGAGCCACTCCACCGTGCCCATAGAAAACACCATCATCGCCACCAAAGATGCTGTGGATCATCCAGATTTCGTGGAGTATTACTTTCCCACTTCTCTTTTGATTTGGCACATAAATTTCATTATCTATCTTTGTACATTGAGGCAATGTACATCTTAAGTGTGGGGGTAATAGTGTCTAACTTTTGCATAATTCTCAAAACCCCAAATTAGTCTTGATCTTAAGTATTTTTCTCATATTATTAATTAGGATGAAATTTCTAATGATTTATGATTTTTATTGATATGTTTTAGAGTAAGTCATAGTTAATTGTGCATTGATGATTAAATTTGAAGGATACTAGAGAATCGAGCATGATAAGTCTACTTTCTAAAAATTAAAAAAAAATTGATGGGTCGTTGAACTGAATTTGAGTATCACCTTAAAGTTCAAAATTTATAAGGATTGATGTCAACACCCATAATTTTTGTGAGGTATTGAGCCTTATAGAGCATATATTATTTTTCATGCTCACTTTTATTGATTATGAGTATGCCAACTTTGAACTGTTATTCTAGAACTTGCCTCGTTTATGCATGTCGAGACCACAATAATGATTTGATATATTGAGATGATAAAGGCACCTGTGTTTTAACCTGCTCACTCCACTAAAAAGCCTACCTACATAAATAACTCCTAGTGAACCCCGTTGAATCCTAACAACCTTTTATGGACTCACCCACTAATATTAACCCAAAATCCCTTTGTATTTGTTATCAACATTCTTTTGACTACCCCTCTATCGAGAATTGACTTGATCAATTGCTAAATTAGGTTATTTCAATTATCAAAGTTCCTTCTATTAAGTTTTACTTAGTTTGTTCTTGAAAAAATCCAAGTTTATTCAATATAGTAGTATAAAAGAGCTTAGAGCAATTAAACTCCAATTGTTGAAGAAAAGCTCAGATTAAAGTATTATCAAATTTTAAAGTGAAAAAAATACTCTTTATTATAGAGTATTTATCAATAGTGGTATTATTAATTTTTCATTCGATGTAAATATTCATATTTAGTTCATTATTTTTAGATTAGGTAATTAGTCAATTCAATCTCGATTTTAACCCCTAATTCAACCTTTATCCACACCTTTTAACCCAAGCCCCATTACAACCCTAATAAAGACCTTTTGATCTGCTTATCATCTTATATACAGTGGTGGAGATTTGATTTTCAGGCAAGCCTATGGGATTAACTTTTCAGGTTCGACTTTTGAGTGCTTTTTCTTGATCCTTAAACACTTTGACTGCTTTGAGTGAATCTTTAGTAAGGATGCCAATCCTTGTCGGTTTTGAATCAAAGGTAATTATTTAAATAAGGAGAGACACCTATGTTTTCATGCTAAAAAATTATGACTTATCTCGTTTGAATCTTTAGGGCACTTCGAGCTAAATGATCCATGTATAAATTATCTATGAATTATGATGAGGCATGGTCAATAGGAATTATGAATTTTGGAATGTTCGTTTTAATTGTAAATTGAGAATTTTGCTTGAGGACAAGCAAAAACTTAAGTGTGGAGGTATTTGATAAACCGTAAAAGTAACATATTTTAATCCCACATTTAGTATGCTTTTGGATGAATTTATCCTGATTTTATGTAAAAAGGTGCTCTTAATCCTTTTTTTTCATGTCTCATACTCAGGAAAGCACCCAAGGATAAAAAGGACGCAAAACGAGTTTAAAACGGACCAAAGTGGGCCAACCCAATAAGTCGGCACGGCCTGGACTTCATGCCACACGGCCGTGCCCCAATATTTAGATTGCACACGATAATACCCTGATTTATAGGACCGTGCCTCATCGACAAAAAGCCCAACACGGCTTGACCCCGACGTACACAACCGTGCCCCAATTGGCAGACCCGAAGCACGACCTCTACCCAGATATTGCACGGGCGTGTCAAAGTCGTGCCTAAATCGACAGAATGGAGACACGGGCTTGACCACGATTTACACGGGCGTGTCAAGGCCGTGCCCTTGCTGTGGGAAAGAGCAATTTCACTCAAAATTGGATGCTTGGAGCCCAAGAAACGCAATCCTAAGTCCACTCAAACACTTAGGACGAATTTCACTTGAATTACGAGTACTTAGGAGCCAAGTAAAGCATCCCAAACGTCTATATAAACAATCCAAGGCAGCAATTCAAGGGCAGCAGGTTTTAGCAGAGTTTTCTACAAGAGCTTTACTCGTTTAGGGAATTACTCGAAGATAGCTAGTTGATCCATCTCAAAGAGTCGAAATTCTACTCAAGATGGAGGATCTCTCCTTCAATTCCTTCAAGGGGTTTTAGGGATTTCTTATGTTTTTTTTTCATCTTTTCTCTTTAGATGTTTTCTTATTTTATTATGAACTAGATCCTTCAGATACCTGAAGGGGATGAAACCTATGATGGATTTTGTTATTTAATTCTTTCAGTTTATATGATAAATACTTAGTTTGTTCTTAATTATGTTGCTCAATTTAATCTGATGTGCTTAGGTGGAGGAGGAATAGACCCTGCCTAAGAGTAGATCTAGCATAATTAAGCTTGAGTTGATCTAGCGCCTAGAGATAGGGTTACGAGATTTTGCCAGATTAGGGTGAAACCTAATATGGGAGTCCATTGATCGATTTACTGTTTCCTTAGAGGGTTATTATAAGAGAACGAGAGTTCCACTAATTAACCTAAGGTTAGAAGTTATTCGCTTTGAGAGAAGGTTTAATATAGGTTAGGGAGTCTCACGGATCAAGCTAAGTAAAAGAAATCATATAAATTGAAAGTTAGATAATAAGTGAAGTCATAGGTGGATTCTTCCAGGGTATCATTTTTATCAACCGAGTTTTCCAAAGTCTTTTCCCGCTTTATTCTTTTGTCTTTGCATTTAGTTTAAGTATTTCATTAGTCTTAGATAAGTTAATTAATCACTCCATATTTAAGGCTAAATAATAGGAAGAAAGTGAGTAGTAGTACTTTTAGGTTCCTTGGGTTCGATAAGATATTCTTGCCAAAGCTATACTATTGTTCGACAGGTGCACTTGCCTCTATCATTGTCATAGTTAGTCTACAGGTTTGATTATCCTTCATAAATTTTAAAACTAGACTATTTTGTAGCGATCAGGCTTTCTCAGTGCCATGATTCCACCATAAAACCTTAACTAGAGGAATGGTTTTCCTCCCCAATGCCTTGACATCACGATCTAGAATCTAAATAGGCTCATCCTCAAAAGTTAGATCCAGTCGTACCTCAATATCCTCGATAGTGTAACACCCCAAACCCGCCCAAACATTACAACCGAATCTAGTATGTCACTAAGGAGATTTTATAAAACTTGTGGCACTTTGGAAAAACAATTATCAGGTCTAAACATTTATACCGAAAATTTAGTAATTTATCACATGTCTTAAATTAATTTAAACACAAAATTTAAATGTTTACTAACAATAAAACCCAATATAAAACCCAAAATGATAAAGTCTACTGGCCCATGGCCTTATTACATTGAAATTTAAAACCCATTAAATAAAAATATAAAATAATAAACTAAAGTCTTTTCTTTTCTGAATCCAAATGTTCTTTTGCATGGCCACCTTGCGCTCCTCTCCAACTTGGTCTGAAGCACTAGATGCTACCTGAAAAATGTTAAATAATGGGTTGTGTAACATCCTGAAATTGGGCCTAGTAGAATTGGGCCCAATAGGTCTTCAGAATGGGAACGTTTAAAATTTTTGAGATGCATGTAGCACTTAGAATGTTATGGTAAGGTATTAATGGGCTTGTGCATTGTGTGTAATGTTATGTTTAATATGTTAATTTGAGGTTCAGTTGGGCCTAAAGAATCGAGTAAAAATTTCGACAGCCAAGGTGAGCTAAGGGGGGATGGCACAAGGCTATAATTTGGGGATTATTTTTGTTTAATTAATGAGGATAAAAAGCTGATAAAATAAAAGGGAGAGTTGGTGCAAATGTGGCCTCTTATGGATGAGTGTTTTGATAGGGATAAGGGATAGAAGGATAGAGGAGAAAAGATAGGAGTTATCTTCTAGGTACAGAGTTGGTCGAAATTCCCTATAAATAGGGGGTACCTCTTCAATTCCGGCATTTTGAACCCCATTCTCTTCTCTCATCTTCTATGTCGAAATTCTTAGTTCTTCTTAGTAATCTCTTTTCTTTTGATTTCTTTTGAACGTCGAAACCCCTAAGTATTCTTTCTCTCCACTTTCTTTTCACTTTCCTTCTAAGCCGAAACACTTCACTCAGTTTTTTTTAAAAGCCAAAATCGCTAGATCTCATCTCCTGTGGTTGCTGAATCCTCTTTAATGGAGTCTGCGCCAGCCAAATCTAAAAGAAATAATAGGTAAGTGTTGATTTCGGATTTCAATGTTCTTTTCTTTTCAAAGTCTTTATGAATGGCTATTAGAAACTAATCTCTTATTTCACACTTCTTTTAAGATTCCGGATTTGTAGAAGGAGGACAATCGCATAGATCTCTAAGTTATAGAATCGTGTTACTTTCGGGATTTCAAGGTAAGAGGATTTGTTTATTTATATATATAAAATCGGGTAGAATACTAACCATGGCCGAATATAAGAGAGGGCATATTTTCACAGTTTTTTGGCTTTTAAGCAAAGTTATAGATTGAGGATAATAGATCTGGATATCAAGGACATCGACTAAGAATATTGGATTTCACGATATCAGGTGTGTAATACTTCCCCACCGACTAGATCTGATTAATTATATATATGTTCATAAGTTGTATATGTTAAAAGTCAAATCTTTGATTGAAACAATGGACTCTCAAAGTTAGTAAATAATCTAATTATATGTTATAAGTAAATTGTTGTACATGTTTTAAATTATTGTACATGTTTACATGGGTTGGGTGATGAAAGGAGAAAGTATATGTATATGTATATGTGTAGCAATTTTACCGTGATTTATTGAGCGGCTAATGCCATGATCTCGTTATAAGGGCTTCGCCAATATATGTTGATGAGCAAAGATGACCGCCATCTTGGCGCATGTACCGGTGTGGGTTGATTGTAGAAATCCCCAATGGTGTGTTGGTTGGTACGGGGGCGTGTAGCGGATGGAAACCTAGGCAATTGGGTTGGGCTTTGTATATGATTTATTAATTATGTAAATGAAATTGTTATTATGTTGTAAGCGTTAAGGCCCAAATCTAATGGTGCATGAAGGTTGCACACTGAGTATCGCGACTCAACCAATTAATTAACATTTCAGGTAACACTTAGTGCATCGGACCGGGCTGGAGTGGAACGCAAGGTGGCCATGCAAAAGAATATGTGGATCCGGTGAAAAGTTCCCACTTAATAGTTTTTTTTCAAAGTATTTTATGTTATGGATTCAAACTACGTTGTAATAAGGCCATGGGCCACTAGTTTACCTTTTTGTTTGTTATGGGCCTTTATTGTTTATTTTTATTTATTTTAAAACTAAGACATGTAATTCAGTTTTAGGCATTTGTTTATTAGGCATATTTTATATAAATTATATTTGGGCTTTCTGACAACACGATTTGTTTTACAAAAATTTCCTTAGTGACATACCAGATCCGGTCGTGTTGTGTGGGCCGGGTTTGGGGTGTTACCAATTGGTATCAGAGCCCGGTTCAAAACTCGTCTTTGGGATTTTGGGCCCAAAAGGTTTTCTAAAAATAGGTATTTGAAACATGGGTTTTTTTTAGTAAAGGTTTGTTAGCTCAAGATGGCACCAAGGCTCTCCAAGTTCACCAAGTACTCTAAACCATTGTGTGATATAAATGTGGGCTTAATCGGGCTTCGGGACGTAGACTATTTAGGTTAGAACTTGATGGACTCTAGGCTTAGACAAACAACTCTTAAAAAATCCATAAGACTTTACTTCATTAAACAAAACCTGTAAACAAGTCACAAGACTAAAGTGTGGTAACAAGCATATGCATGTCTAGGAATAGATCCGGAAGAGCTTGGTATTTAAGCAGTCCGAGTGACTCACCTCCCCTTCGCCGGAATCTTACCTGGTGCATAGTGATTGTTCACTCTAGCCATGACAGGGTGTGGCAATAGGCATATGCATGTCTAGGAGTGGATTCAAGGAAAGCTTGGTACTTAAGCAGTCCTAGTGATTGACCTCCTTTCCACTAGAATCCTACCTGGTGCATAGTGACTATTCACCCTAGTTACGAGTACGTGTTGACAGGCCAAAACTTATAATTAAAACCCAAAAGGGACCAGCCACCTGTTTTTCTCACAAAATTATTAGAATATCCTTATTTTGAAAAAAAAATTACCTATGATTTACAAATATACCCCGATTTACAAAGTCAACAGAATTTTTCCATAGAAAACAAAAACAACAACAACATCAAAATATCCTTGAATTGTAAAATTACCAAATTACCCTTGAGTTGTAAATGACCAAAACACCCCTGATTTGCAAAATGATCAAATTACCCCTGATTAGCAAAATTACTAAAATAACCCCAGATTTGTAAAACTATCGAAATACCCTCAAATTTGTGAAATTATCGAAATACCCCCGAGTTGGAAAATTACCAAAATACCCTTATTTTGCCAAATAACTTGAAACATTATTTTGGAAAATTACGAAAATACCTCAGAGGATAAAATTACGAAAATACCCTCGGTAGCGAAATGATGAAAATACCCTTAGGTGATGGATGTTATTTGTATGTTGGTGTGTATGGATGTTGAATGCATGGTTCCTAGAATTAAGAAAACTAAAACTCAGAGATAGGTTTGAATTCAAAGAACTACTTTTAAAACTATTATTCATGAGACTATTCGTGGTTAATCAAAGGAAGAAAACTAATAATTCATAAAATTTTAATCGATAAATGCGAATCGGTAGTATTAGTACAAGGGGATGAAGACGCCCAAAAGTTTAATAATGGTGCGATCCTACCACAAGATACTAAGTGTTTATTTGGCTTTAGAATTAGAGTGCGCAATGAAAGCATAGTGATGAGACTTGGGTAGTACAATTATTAGTTAGTCGAAATTTTGAGGACTAAATTTCTTTAAGGAGGTAGATTTGTAACATCCTAAATTGGGCCTAGTAGAATTGGGCCTAATAGGCCTTGAGAATGGGAACGTTTAAAATTTTTGAGATGCATGTAGCACTTAGAATGTTATGGTAAGGTATTAATGGGCTTGTGCATTGTGTGTAATGTTATGTTTAATATGTTAATTTGAGGTTCAGCTTGGGCCCAAAGAATTGGGTCAAAATTTTTGACCAAGGTGAGCTAAGGGGGACTGCACAAGGCTATAATTTAGGGATTATTTTGTTTAATTAATGAGGATAACAAGTCGCTAAAATAAAGGGAGAGTTGGTGCAAATGTGGCCTCTTATGCATGAGTGTTTTGATAGGGATAAGGGATTGAAGGATAGAGGAGAAAAGATAGGAGCTATCTTCTGAGTACAGAGTTGACCAAAATTCCATCTCCTAGAAGGGGTGACGAAATTCCCTATAAATAGGGGGTACCTCTTCAATTCCGGCATTTTGAACCCCATTCTCTTCTCTCATCTTCTGTGTCAAAATTCTCAGTTCTTCTTGGTAATCTCTTTTCTTTTGATTTCTTCTGAAAGCTGAAACCCCTAAGTATTCTTTCTCTCCACTTTCTTTTCACTTTCCTTCTAAGCCGAAACACTTCACTCAATTTTTTTAAAAGCCAAAAATGCATCAATTCATCTTTTCCGAGATTTTCATAAAAGTCAAAATCGCTAGGTCTCATCTCTTGTGGTTGCCGAATCCTCTTTAATGGAGTCTACTTGTGCCGGAATCTAAAAGAAATAATAGGTAAGTGTTGATTTTGGGATTTCAATGCTCTTTTCGGCTTTTCAAAGGCCAATCGCATAGATCTGAAGGTTGCACACCGAGTCTCGCGACTCAACCAATTAATTAACATTTCGTGTACCACTTAGTGCATCGGACCGGCCGGAGGGAACGCAAGGTGGCCATGCAAAAGAATATGTGGATCCCATGAAAAGTTCCCACTTAATAGTTTTTTTCAAAGTATTTTATGTTATGGATTCAAACTACGTTGTAATAAGGCCATAGGCCACTAGTTTACCTTTTTGTTTTGTTATAGGCCTTTATTGTTTATTTTTATTTATTTTAAAACTAAGACATGTAATTTAGTTTTAGGCATTTGATTATTAGGCATATTTTATATAAATTATATTTAGGCTTTCTGACAACACGATTTGTTTTACAAAAATTTCCTTAGTGACATACCAGATCCGATCGTGGTGTGTGGGCCGAGTTGGGGTGTTACAAATTGGTATCGAGTCTTGCTCAAAACTCAAACTTTGGGATTTGGGGCCCAAAAGATTTTCTAAAATGGGTATTTGAAACATGGGTTTTTGGCCTAGCTCCTTAGTTCCCCTTTTTAGGCTTAAAATACAATAACTTCTAAGGTTCCTACCTACACCCCTAAGGTTCTTGAAGCCCCAAAACATATTAAAAACACACTCAAGCAAGCAAACACATTCATTCAAGCAAAAATCCATAACCCCTAAATCCGGATTTTACATAACATCCTGAAATTGGGCCTAGTAGAATTAGGCCCAATAGGCCTTGAGAATGGGAACGTTTAAAATTTTTGAGATGCATGTAGCACTTAGAATGTTATGGTAAGGTATTAATGGGCTTGTGCATTGTGTGTAATGTTATGTTTAATATGTTAATTTGAGGTTCAGTTGGGCTTAAAGAATTGGGTAAAAATTTCGGCAGCCAAGGTGAGCAAGGGGGGACAAAACAATGCTATAATTTAGGGATTATTTTTGTTTAATTAATGAGGATAACAAGTTGATAAAATAAATGGAGAGTTGTGTAAATGTGGCCTCTTATGGATGAATGTTTTGATAGGGATAAGGGATAGAATGATAGAGGAGAAAAGATAGGACTTATCTTCTGAGTACAGAGTTGGTAGAAATTTCATCTCCGGAGGGGTTAGAAATTCCCTATAAATAGGGGGTACCTCTTCAATTCTGGCATTTTGAACCCATTCTCTTCTCTCATCTTCTGTGTCAAAATTCTCAGTTCTTCTTAGTAATCTCTTTTCTTTTGATTTCTTCTAAAAGCCGAAACCCCTAAGTATTCTTTCTCTCTACTTTCTTTTCACTTTCCTTCTAAGCTGAAACACTTCACTCGATTTTTTTAAAAGCTAAAATGCATCAGTTCATCTTTTTCGGGATTTTCATAAAAGCCAAAATCACTAGATCTCATCTCCTGTGGTTGTCGAATCCTCTTTAATGGAGTGCCTTGTAGGAATCTAAAAGAAACAATAGGTAAGTGTTGATTTCGGGATTTCAATGTTCTTTTGGCTTTTCAAAGTCCTTAGTCGAATGGCTATTAGAAACTAATCTCTTATTTCACACTTCTTTTCGGCATTTCGGGATTTGAAGAAGGAGGCCAATCGCATAGATCTCCAAGTTATAGAATCATGTTACTTTCGAGATTTCAAGGTAAGAGGATTTGTTTATTTATATATATAAAATCGGGTAGAATACTAACCATGGCCGAATATAGGTGAGGGCATATTTTCACAGTTTTCCAGCTTTTAAGCAAAGTTATAGATTGAGGATAATAGATCCGGATATCAAGGACATCGACTAAGAATATTGGATTTCGCAATATCAGGTGTGTAATACTTCCCCACCGACTAGATCTGATTATTATATATATATATGTTCATAAGTTTTATATGTTAAAAGCCAAAATCTCAGATTTAAACAGCAGACCCTCAGGTTAGTAAATAATCTGATTATATGTTATAAGTAAATTGTTGTACATGTTTTTAAATTATTGTACATGTTTACATGGGTTGGGTGATGAAAGGAGAAAGTATATGTATATGTATATGTGTAGTGATTTTTACCGTGATTTACTGAAGCGGCTAATGCCGTGATCTGTTATAAGGGCTTCGGCCAATATATGTTGATGAGCAGCATGACTGCCATCTTGGCATGTAGCGATGTGGGTTGATTGTAGAAATCCCCAATGGTGTGTTGGTTGGTACGGGGGCGTGTAGCGGATGGAAACCTAGGCAATTGGGTTGGGCTTTGCATATTATTTGTTAATTATGTAAATGAAATTGTTATTATGTTGTAAGCGTTAAGGCCCAAATCTAATGGTGCATGAAGGTTGCACACTGAGTCTCGCGACTCAACCAATTAATTAACATTTCAGGTAACACTTAGTGCATCGGACTAGGCCGGAGTGGAACGTAAGGTGGCCATGCAAAAGAATATGTGGATCCAGCAAAAAATTCCCACTTAATAGTTTTTTTTCAAAGTATTTTATGTTATGGATTCAAACTACGTTGTAATAAGGCCATGTGCCACTAGTTTACCTTTTTGTTTTGTTATGGGCCTTTATTGTTTATTTTTATTTATTTTAAAACTAAGACATGTAATTTAGTTTTAGGCATTTGATTATTAGGCATATTTTATATAAATTATATTTGGGCTTTTCGACAACACGATTTGTTTTACAAAATTTCCTTAGTGACATACCGGATCCGATCGTGGTGTTTGAAATTTGGGTTTGGGGTGTTCTGAGTTGAATCGCTGAACTCGGTGTTCAACCCTCATGCACCGTTAGATTTTGGGCCATGGCCCCACAGAACAGAATAACAGAACATTTTATATATGAAAATATGCAAAGCCCAACCCAAATCCTAGGTTTCCATCCGCTACACGCCACCCTTACCTGCCAGTCACACCATTGGGGATTTCTACAATCAACCCACACCGCTACACACCATTGATGGCAGTCATGCTGCTCATCGTCAGATCATGGCAATAGTCACTACAACAGATCATGGCAAGAGCCACTACAACAGATCATGTCAAAAGCCACTACAACAGATCATGGCAAAAGCTACTACACAGAACACTTCCCCTTTCATCAAACCCAACCCCGTGCAATCACAGAAATCAGCATACTTACAAAACATATCATCTTAACAGGAACATTCACTGAAGAATGACAGAGATCACTAACCTGGTGATTCACTTTTACCCTCCTCGGGTTTCGAACGTTATGCCAGGATTTCAGCATTTAACAGAATATAAGCAGATTTATTAGCACATATTAATAGGAAATCTAATGGTGTGAAAAGTTACACACCTGATTAATGCATAGGACTACCCTCTATGTCGGTACTCTCGCTAATCGAATCTACAACTTGCTCAAAAGTCAAAAAATGAAAAGATAAGGCCTTTCCTATATTCAGCCAAGGGTTAGTATTTTACCCGAATTCATATGCTTAAGTAAATAGAACTCCTTACCTGAACCGATTAAATCTCGAAGTTGTGTGATTCGAATACTACCGATGAAAATCCTAGGTGATTGGATTTCCTTGAAATCTCGAATCCGCAAATGAGAGAAAACACTCGATTAGTTAACCATATAGCCATTCGGCTAAGATCTCTAAAAGTCAAAAAAAGATTGAAATCTCACGAATTGACACTTACCTATACGAATGGTTTCGGCTACTCCTTACAGGAAGATTCAACAATCATAGCAGAAGATCAAAGCATACAAAATTAGAGATTTAAGAATTTTGGCTTTTAAGAAAATCCCGAAAAAGATAAACAAGCAGAAGATTTCAGCTATAAGAACAAACAAGAGTATAGTTTTGGCTTTTAGTGAATGGGAGAAGAATAACAATGGAGATCAGAAGATTCGGCTAACAGGAAATTTCAAAGAAAGAAGAAAGGTGAAGGAGGTGGTGATTTTCGGCTTTTTGAAAGAAAGTTGACAGAAATTGTGGAGGGAGAGATTGAGAATTTTGGCACAAAGAATGAAGAAAAAGTAGGGTTCAAATGCCAAAATTGATGAGCTATTCCCCCTATTTATATAAAATTTGGCACCCCTATGGCTATTAGAAACCGATTTCTTTACTCCTCAGGTGATGGAATTTGACCAACTCGCTCTCGTGCAGATAGCTCCTAATTTTCTACTTTTATCTTCCATATTATCAACTATATTATCTACATTATCCCATTCACATAAATCCTCCTATTTTTGAGCCTTGTAGCCATCCACTCCACCTAACCCTCATGCCAAAAATTAGCTAACTTGAATCCAAGGAATTGGCTCCTTGAAACTTAAATTTGGGCCCCTAACTCCCTAGTGTGGCGTCACCTCCTTGTTCCCTAAGTGGCACTACTGACCACTGGGCCATAAGCCCATTTTGATATATTAAACATAGGTACTACCTTTTAAGTCCTATAATGCCCAAACAGAAAATTTTAATCAAGGCCTCTGCTAAGCCCGAGCCCAATTTAGACCCTAATGATTAAATTAACACTTTAAACATATACACACACTAAATGCATAGGCCCAAAAATTCGAGGATGTTACAGTTCTACCCTCCTTAAAGAAATTTCGTCCTCGAAATTTCCAATTAACTAGTAATCATACTACCTAAGTCTCACCACTATGCTTTTGCTGCGCATTCTAATTCTAAAGCCAAAATAAACACTTAGTATACTATGGTAAGATAAGCACTATTATTCACATCTGGAGCGTCTCCATCCCCTTGGCGATGTGCTGTATAGACCAAAGCTGGCTGCCTCACTTCAACATAACCTGCACCTTTACCTGATGCTCCACGACCGCATCCATTACCAACATCGCCCCTGGCTTGTCCACGACTCTTTGGTGGTTGCTGACCACCTCTCCTAACCTGATCAGAACCTCGTCCCGCAGGCTATGCCTACTCCACCTATGGACAGTCCTTAATCATATGCTCCGTGGATCCACACCTAAAGCATCCACCGGTTCTCCATCTGCACTCCCCATAATGCACCTTCCCACCCGAAGGACATGATCGATTCTGACCCGTCGGAGCACGAGCTGGCCTATCAGACCTAGGCCTTTTCTAAAAAATTCCCGGATGACTCCGACGACCCAAAATTCCTCTTTTTCCTATTCCTATCCTTATCCTTGTTCTATTTCTTAGTTTACTTAACCTCCTCAGATATCTTAGCTTTCTCAACCAAAACTGCAAAGTCCCTTTCTCGCTGTAGTGCTACTAATACCCTCAGCTCATCCCTTAATCCATCTTCGAACCGTACGCAACACTCATAGTCAATAGCCACAATCTCCCGAGCGTAACGGCTCAACCGCAAAAACTCTGCCTCATATTCAGATACAGACTTACTTTCTGTACCAAGTTTAGGAATGCCTTTCTCTGTGCATCCACATAATTGGCCCCGATGTACCTTCCTTGAAACGACTCCTTAAAGAAGTCCCAATCAATGCGGTCTGCAGAAGTACCCTCCTTCACCGTGAGCCACCACTGGTAGGCCTCGTCTCGAAGAGAGACACGACCCCCTTCAACTTCTCCTCCACAGTGAAGTCAAGGTCATCCATTATGCGCTCAGTTGCCTTTAACCAATACTCTGCTGTGTTAAGGGCCACGCCAGAAACTCCCCTAAACATCTCCGCTCCGTTAGCTTGGAGTCATTCGGACATAGACTTGAGCTCTGAACCGTGCCTACTCCACCACTCTTTCAAGGACCCATGACATCGCTTGAGACACTGCATCATCTCCATCCGTTTGGTCCAGAAATTCCCCTTCCACAGCTGGCAGATCTGGCATCTCATTTCCTGACCCGTGGCCAGACCCTACTGGTTCGGACACGGTCATCCTACCCCTACCGCGACCACGCAATAGATGTCCTTGACCCCTCGTACCCATTCTTTCGATCGACGTTTATCTGATTAGAAATTTTATGATTTATTAGTTTTTTCTTCCACTAATTAACCACGAACAGTCTTATGAACAGTAGCTTTAAGAGTGGTGCTTTAGAATTTGCAACATGTCTCGGAACTCAGTCTCAAGTCTACTACCCTAATTCAGAGAATCTTATTCAGAATCAGCATACAGAGGCATTCACAAACTTACATTCGTCACCTAGGGGTATTTTCGTCATTTCACTACATATGGGGTATTTTCGTAATTTTAACCTACAGGGGTATTTTCATAATTTTCCAAAATAAGGTTTCGGTGATTTTGCGAAATAAGGGTATTTTGGTAATTTTACAATTCGGGGGTATTTCAATAAAATTTTTTTTGTAATCGAGGGGTAACTTTGTAAATCAGAGGTGTTTTAGTCATTTCACAAATCAGGGGTAATTTAGTATTTTTTTTTTTACAAACCTGGGGTACCTTGGTCATTTTCCAAAACCAGGGAAATTTTTACGAATCAAGGGTAATTTGGTGATTTCAAAACTGGGGTTTACTTTAGGATTTTACAAAATAGAGTGGCTAGTCCCTTTCGGGTTTTAATTATAAGTTTTGGCCTGTCAACATGTCCTCATGGTTAGGGTGAACAGTCACTACGCACCAGGTAGGATTCCAGCGAAGAGGAGGTGAGTCACTAGGACTGCTTAAATACCAAGCTCTCCCTGAATCCCATCCTAGACATGCATATACCTGTTGCCACACCCTAACACGGAGACTGGTTCATAGGATTTGTTTGGATAGATTAAGTCTTATGAAATTTAAGAAGTTATTTGGGCTAAGCCTATGGTCCATCAAAGTCTATTTAAACTAATCTACGTCCCATATAGCCCATCAAGCCCACATATATACCACACAATGGTTCAGAATACTTACCTGGCAGACTTGGGCAGGAGATGCAGGTGCCATGCTGAGCTAACAAACCTGTTATCATAAAAATAAAACAACAACAACAACATGCATGTTTCAAAAACCCACCTTTAGAAAATATTTTGAGCCCAAAAACCCCAAAGCTGAGTTTTGAACTGGGCTCTAATACCAATCTGTAACACCCCAAACCCGGCCCAAACATTACAACTGGATCTGGTATGTCACTAAGGAGATTTTATAAAACTTGTGACACTTTGGAAAAACAATTATCAGGTCTAAACATTTATACCGAAAATTTAGTAATTTATCACATGTCTTAACTTAATTTAAACATAACATTTAAATGTTTGCTAACAATAAAACCCAACATAAAACCCAAAATGATAAAGTCTACTGGCCCATGGCCTTATTACATTAAAATTTAAAACCCATTAAATAAAAATATAAAATAATAAACTAAAGCCTTTTCTTTTTTGAATCCAAATGTTCTTTTGCATGGCCACCTTGCACTCCTCTCCAGCCCGGTCTGAAGCACTAGATGCTACTTGAAAAATGTTAAATAATGGGTTGGGTCGTAAGACTCAGTGTGCAACCCTCATGCACTATTAGATTTTGGGCTGTGGCCCCACAAAACAGAATAACAGAACATATTATATATGAAAATATACAAAGCCCAACCCAAATCCTAGGTTTCCATCCGCTACACACCACCCTTACCTGCAGTCACACCATTGGGGATTTCTACAATCAACCTACACTGCTACACGCCATTGATGGTAGTTATGCTGCTCATCGTCAGATCATGGCAATAGCCATTACAACAGATCATGGCAATAGCCACTACAACAGATCATGGCAAAAGCCACTACATAGAACACTTCCCCTTTCATCAAACCCAACCCCGTGCAATCACAGAAATCAGCATACTTATAAAACATATCATCTTAACAAGAACATTCATTGAATAATGATAGATATCACTAACCTGGTGATTCACTTTTACCCTCATCGGGTTTCAAACATTATGTTGGGATTTCGGCATTTAACAGAATAGAAGCAGATCTATTAACACATATTAATAGGCAATCTAATGGTGTGAAAAGTTACACACCTGATTAATGCATAGGACTACCCTCTATGTCGGTACTCTCGCTAATCGAATCTACAACTTGCTCAAAAGCCAAAAAATGCGAAGATAAGGCCTCTCCTATTTTCGGCCAAGGGTTAGTATTTTACCCGAATTTATATGCTTAAGTAAATAGAACTCCTTACCTGAACCGATTAAATCTCAAAGTTGTGTGATTCGAATGCTACCGATGAAAATCCTAGGTGATTGGATTTCCTTGAAATCTTGGAATGCAGCAAATGAGAGAAAACACCCGATTAGTTAACCATATAGCCATTCTGCTAAGATCTCTAAAAGTCGAAAAAAGATTGAAATCTCACGAATTGACACTTACCTATACAAATGGTTTCGGCTACTCCTTACAGGAAGATTCGGCAATCATAGCAGAAGATCAAAGCGTAGAAAATTAGAGATCTAAGAATTTTGGCTTTTAAGAAAATCCCAAAAAAGATGAACAAGCAGAAGATTTCGGCTATAAGAACAAACAAGAGTGTAGTTTTGGCTTTTAGTGAATGGGAGAAGAATAACAATGGAGATCCAAAGATTTGGCTAACAGGAAATTTCAAAGAAAGAAGAAAGGTGAAGGAGGTGGTGATTTTCGGCTTTTTGAAAGAAAGTTGACAGAAATTGTGGAGGGAGAGATTGAGAATTTAGGCACAAAGAATAAAGTAAAAGTAAGGTTCAAAGGCCAAAATTGATGAGCTATTCCCCCTATTTATAGAAAATTTGGCACCCCCTATGGATATTAGAAACTAATTTCTTTACTCCTCTAGGTGATGAAATTTCGGCCAACTCTGCTCTCAGCAGATAGCTCCTAATTTTTCTACTTTTATCTTCCATATTATCAACTATATTATCTACATTATCCCATTCACATAAATCCTCCTATTTTTGAGCCTTGTAGCCATCCACTCCACCTAACCCTCATGCCAAAAATTAGCTAACTTGAATCCAAGGAATTGGCTCCTTGAAACTTAAATTTAGGCCCCTAACTCCCTGGTGTGGTGTCACCTCCTTGTTCCCTAAGTGGTGCTACTGACCACCGGGCCACAAGCCCATTTTGATATTTTAAACAGAGGTACTACCTTTTAAGTCCTATAATGCCCAAACAGAAAATTTTAATCAAGGCCTCTGCCTAAGCCTGAGCCCAATTTAGACCCTTAATAGTTAAATTAACACTTTAAACAAATACATACACTAAACGCATAGGCCCAAAAATTTAGGATGTTACAGATAGAAACAATATGATACGGGTCAAACTGATACTGTCTCAACATAGAGACATGGAACACATCATAAATTTGATCCAACTCAGGAGATAGCTCTAGATGATAGGTGACATGTCTAATGAGTTTTAGAATACGGTAAGGTCCTATCAACCTCAAACTTAATTTACCTTTACGCTCAAACCGGAGAACCTTTTTCCATAGAAAAGCTTTTAGAAATACCTAGTCACACATAGAGTACTCAATACCATGCCTTTTTAAGTCTGCATACAATTTTTGTCGATCAAAATCTACTTTAAGATAGTCTCAAATCAATCTAACAGTATTCTCAGTCTTAGAAACTAGCTTGGGACCCAAAACCCAATGTTCACCTAACTCATCCAACACAGAAGGGTACAAAACTTATAACCATACAAAGCTTCATAAGGTGCCATCTGAATGCTAGATTGAAAATTGTTATTATATGCAAACTCAACTAGTGGCAGAAGTCTTTCCAACTACCCCAGAAGTCAATTACACAACTCCGCAGCATATCTTCCAAAATTTGAATAACTCACTCAGACTGTTTATCGATTTAAGGATGATACCTAGTACTGAAATCCAATCGGGTGCCTAAGGCCTCATGAAGCTTCTTCCAGAATTGAGACGTAAAGCATAGGTCTTTTTCGAAGATGATCGAAACTGGAAGTCCGTGAAATCTTACAATCTCAGAGACATACAACTTAGCCAGCTTCTAAAGTGAATAGTTTGTCCTGATAGGGAGAAACTATGCAAACTTGGTCAATCGATCCACGATGACTCAAACAGAGTCTTTTTTAGATGGTGTCAAAGGCAACCCACTAACGAAGTCCACAGTCACATGTTCCTACTTCCATTGGGGGAATTTTAACTTGTTATAACAGACTTGAACTTACCATATGAACTTACCAGGACCAAATTGCATAAATAATAAAAATAAGGACTAGTCAATAATTTTGCTCTTTTCCACAATTTTCTACTAGTTCTTGATCATGCAAGAGTAACTATGATGATCGAAGTCTTGGAAGTGATTCCATGGTGTATTTGGTTTCTCCTAATGAAAAAGAATAAAGCTAATAGTTTTTCTTTTGTTTTTGCTATGTTTTTTATTTTAACTAATTTACATAAATGCCATTAACTAACATATTTTTAATTTAAAAAACATATACATACCGTAATGAGAAATGGCTTAATTGCCATAAAAATCCCTACCATAATGATTTTCCATCCCTTTGGCTCAATTAAACTAATATTTATTGACTTTTGTACTTTTTACAATTTAGTCTGTTTTACTTAATTTACTATATAAACATCAAAATTACCTAACCAAATTTTAATACACCTATATTTATAGGCTCGATTTATAGAAACAAGGTCCTGATGCCTTATTTTCTAAAACCACTTGATTTTAGGGCCAAACCACTTATTTTTACTATTTGTTCAATAAGTTAAAATTTATTAGATCAAAATTATATATATTACCATATTTGACATGTAAATATTAAATAATAATATTTACAGGCTCACTCGTCAGATTTGTGGTCCCCAAACCACTGTTTCTAGCACCATTGGAACACGGGCTGTTACATTAATCGACAATTGACCAACAAGGTTACTAAGCAATTTTCCTTAAAATTTTTGTTAGATTTATAATGAAAACTACTTGATGAATTTAGCCCAAGTTTTAAATTAAAGAATTAATAATGTTTCGGTTAAGTTTTCATGGTTGAATCCATGGTAGGTTAAATAGAGTAGTTAAGAACTTTGAATAAAACTGATGAATAGTGATAGTTGGAGATCCCTGTAGTATGTTTAAGAAGTTTAACTGAAACTCAATCGTGAAAATCAAAAGATACGAAGCTTTCAAATATTGGGGTTATAAGGGACCTAATTGAAAAGAATGTATGATAGGTTTAATTTTTTCTGACTTATAATTTAAATATGAGAAACTAATATTGCTTCTATACTCAAATTACTGAATGAGGTTGAGAACGAGGTCAAAATGTCGAGATACAAAGAAAAGAATAGAATAAGCAACAAGCAACGAATTCGATTTGTGTTGGCATAAACTATCTTTATTTCATAAAATGATAAGTATTATAGCTTGTAGATGCAATAGTGTTAATATCAACCTTGATTATGTCATATTCTTGTTGAATGTGTAATAAAGTAGTAAGTATCAATTAGGTAATTTAATATGTATGAGTATATTTGTGATACTATGAGGAATGTTATATGGATAACAATGTGAAAACTAAAAACTGAGTTATATTAGTATGATTGAAAAGCATGAACATACCATCTATACATGACTCGATAGTTCTCTAGAGCATTGGGTGTCTGTGAAAACATATTGATAGTTCCCTAGAGCATTGGTGTCTGTGGGAATGTGTTTTTAGCTTCTACGCACTAGGTGCCCATGAGAGTATATTAATAAGTTCTCATGAACATTGGGTGACTATGAAAATGTATTACTAGCTCTAGAACACTGGGTATCCGTGAATGTATATCAATGTATTAGTTAGTTCTCAAAAACACTGGGTGTTCGTGAGAAAGTAACATTAGCTTCAGAGCCTAAGGGTCCATGAGCGTATATTGATATAATGATCCACGTATCTGACTGTGAGTTCAGAATCAATTAATAAAGGCCACATGTATGGAAATTTCAACCGATTGTTTGATCCATGGTGTTGATAATTATACTCTGAAAGTGAATAATTGTAAATGAATGTAGTTTTTAGTAGTCTTGAATATAATAATGAAATTGAATAATATAGCAATGGGACATAGTACAACATAGAAATTATTATAAGGAAATGAGGAGACAGACCCCAGTTTACTTTATGGCTCAAATGAGAATGAAGTTGAAATATGAGCAATGTTATGAAAGGTGTTAAGTTGTTTGATATATGATTGATTGAGCGCAAAACCCTTGAGATACAAAGCCCTAAGGTTACATCAATATGCTTATATACGAAACATGAATCATGTTATGATACTTACATGAATTCTTAAGGAAATAATGTCATCAGATATTGGTTCTATTATAATCTTGATTGTATGATATACTATTATGAATTAGTAACATGTTTAATTATTTATTATGTTTTGCTTTAATATTCAAATTATGTTAGCATTACCGAGTTCTCTATACTCAACGTGCGGATGTGTTTGTTTTCATACATAGGTGACAAATATGTGTTTTGATGGTTAGAAGGACTCATGAAGCATCCAAGACTTAGTAGCTCAACTTAGACCAAATTTGTGTTCTTTTGCTTGTAAATGGTTAAGTACATGTACTTAGGTTGAGTTACATGGATAACTATCAATTTTAGGTCTTTTGATATGCTTTGGAACTTGTTGGACATTTGAGTGCCCTAAAGTTGAATTTATCTATCTAATTTTGATGGTTATATATATGTTTTAACTTACCCTATTATCTTTCTAACTATATGATAATATCATGCACTGGATGTCATGTTTTTGAATAATTTGAATGTGTTTTCACATGTTAAATGTGTGTTTATTGGCATGGTATGGTATCGATATAACTTAGGTGACATTGGACATAATTTCTATGCTTGAAATGTTGCATTATGGACAATTTGCTATGCTGGTATCGAGATACTATGGTCATGTCTTGTGACACTATGAACAAAAATGATCATTGCAAACATTTTTGGGTAATGGTCTCGAGACATATTGAGCATGTCTTAAGACACATACCTTATGGTCTTAAGACAACAAACATCTAATGTAAGGGTCCAAAATAGGGGAGTTATGTCTCGATACATGGTCTCTAGACATGAAAGTTATTGTCTCGAGACAAGGACCCCTTTGTTTCAAGACATGAAACATTCACGGTCTGAAATAAAAGGTGTATGTCTCAAGATATTGCCATAGTCAGAAATATTAAAGGTTTGGTATAATTGATGTAACATCCTTAAACTGGGGCCTTTGCATTTCGTGTGGTTGCATGTGTATTGTATGTTGGGTACGTTAGTTTGGACTATTTTCAGGTCTAGGCTGAGCCAGGAATAGGCCTGTGCCTTAGCATCAAATTACGTGTTAGGCTGTAGAAGGGGAGGAGCTTTTGGCGTTAGGTGTTAAGAGTATTTGGTGAGGAGTGTGTCGCAAGAGATACCTAGGTAAAGTGGCAAGAAAGGTGCCACTTAAGCACTAGGGGGAGGGACTCCTCATGCAGGTGGGAGAGCTTTGGTTTGAGTTGCAAGAATCCCCTTTGTGCATTTCTTTTTGACGCCAGGACAAGGGAGGTAGTGTACTCAGGATGGACTCTAGTGGATGGGTGTTGAAGGAGTCAACACATTTGAATTGGATGGAGAGGAGTGAATGTAGGAGCTTGACTCATTCAAATTGTTTGAATGAGTGGAAGAGAGGAATTTTAGGAGGAAGAAGGGGTCGGCATAGTGGTTGAAGGGAGTGGGAGTGTGTTGCCAAAATTTGAAGTGGTGTGGGTGTATGCTTTTGGTTTTGGAGAGTGGTTAGGGGGTGTGCCGAATTTGATTAGTAGACTTAGGAGGGAGCATTTTTGTTCATTCTCTTTTTGTCAAAACCAAGATATTCATACCACTTTTTGGCATTTTTCTCTTCTCTCTCAAATACAAACCAAAATCTCTCCTACGCAATTTCTCTCCTCTTTTTCTCACCTTTTGCAATTGCCGAAACCCCTATTGGTTCTTTGCCCTTCTTCTTCTTTTCTTCTCCTCTCAACAAGCCATAACCAAATCTATTCTACTTTCTTTTCTTCATTTTGAACCTAAGCTGAAAGCATCATTCCGCTTCTCTTCCATTTTCTTTTCTTCTCCTAGGTTCTATTGTGCCGAAAACACCAAGAGCTTCTCTCTTTTTCTCTCATCTTGTGCTAAAGCCAAAATCATCACCCTCTCTCTCTATTAACATATTTTTCTTTCTCTTCTCTTGAAGCCATAGCCGAACCTCTCCTATCCTCTTCTCTCCATTTCTTTTCTCAAAGCTGAATCACCACTTATTCTTTCCCTTTCATATTGTTATTTTTTCTTCCATTCACAACTTCTTGATAGTCGAAACTATCTTTCCTCTTCATCATATTTGGCTCGAGATCGAAGCATAGTTAATATTCATTGGTAAGTTCCTCCTTTAGCTGAATCAGTCTTAAATCTATATTCTTATTGATCTCTTTGATTCTCTTTGTGCGATTCTTACATCTCCTTTTCTTGATTTGCCGAATTCCCTCATCTTCTGTGGTAGGGCCGAATCATTTTAGGTGCCAAAGGAATCTTTCGCGTTAAGGTTAGTGATGTTCTCTTGAGTCAATCTTTTCTCTTTCGAGATTTTCATGCCTAAGCCGAATGGCTATGTGGCTGATGGTGTTGATTGGCCGATTATAGGAAAGGAGTGACACAAGCATTTGATTCAGAGAGTTGCTCGACTCGTGGTTTAGATTTAAATCTTTGGGATTTATCGATTAGGTAAGGGATCTAATTTCGGGATATAGTTCTTTACGATTTGTTTTACTGCTTTAATCTGAGTTAGTGACTAAGGTGTTATGGACTCGAAGGCTAACCAATCATTGGGAGGGGTTGGATCTGAGACCCCAGTTCCTAAGTTCAAAAAGAGGGTAGTGTCGACGATTCGCGATTGGCCACCTGGGTGTGGGCGAACACCTGAGCAGCATAGTAGTCAAATATCGGTGGTGTCGATTGACGACAGTACCGACATAGATAGTGTCGTATTGCGGGTAATCAGGTGTGTAACTCCTACACACTTCATTTGTTAATATGTTATATCATGAAATTACTAAATGCCGGAATAACTGTTGAAATGGTATGTTACCCTTATGGGTAAAAAGCAAGGACTCCAGGTAAGTCCACTCTGTTTGGCTAACGTCAAATGCCTGTTAAAATCTGTATATGCTATGCCATGTGATCTCTAATTGCTAAGCATGATATTTATGCCTTGAAAAGTATGTACATTAATGGGTATGATGAGAGGAGGGGGAAGGATGATTCAGAATGTCACCAGTGGTTTTGACCACACAGTGGGTTGGCCCCACTTTCTATATGGTTATCGTGACTAGTCTCATTGGTTTTGACCACCAGTGGTTTGGTACCACATGTTGTTAATCTTGTGACTTGTCCCAGTGGTTTGGTGCCACAGTGGGTTGGCCCCACATATTGATATACGGTATCATCATCAGTGGTTTTGACCACAAGATGGGTTGGCCCCATCATATTATTTGTGACTACGGTCACCACCGATATTGGTTTTGACTACACACGGTGGGTGACCACAGGGGTGAATCTGAGTTCGGATGGTTAGGTTGGGTTGCATGACTTGCATATTAATTTATGAAATTGTGTAAGGTCTTGATAATATCGGGATGGGGATTTATCTACTGAGTCTCGTTGACTCACCCTTCCTCTGCATTTTTACAGATGATTAAGTAGATCGCGGATCAGCTGAGTAGAAGCGCACTTCGAGGTGGCCATGTGCATTTTCTTTTGGGTTTTGTTTTAAACTTCTATTTCGATTTTACTTACTTTAAAATTTGGTTTTGGGTTGTAATAAGGCCATTAAATTTTATTTTGGAGTTTATTTATCTGTTTTTATTTTTCATAGAAATTTGTATAATTTAAATAAAATGGCATGCCTAAATAACTTATTAACTGAATGTTTTCTAAATTCACACAAATTATTGTGTTTTTCTAAAACTTCACCTTCAAATAGATAAGAAAACTTGTAAGATTAACAAAGTATCGAGAATCTTTTTAAAGCTAAATTCAAAACAGTTTTAGTAATACTTTTAAATCAACTCAGGTTATCATAACATCAAAAGTTTTCCTCAAGTTAGAGACGGCAACTTGTATTCAAAATCGTTTTCTTCCTCGTGACATACCAGATTCGGTCGTAGCATTTTAACTGGGTTTGGGGTGTTACAATTGAAATTCTAAGTACTTAATTAAAAATTTTTTTGTTTAAGTGAGTTTTAGTATAATTATGTGAACCTTATAGGCTAGTTGGGAAAATATTTAGATTCTAAATTTGGTTCTGTCAAATTAGAACTAAGAGCTTCTGTTAGTGGGAAACATTATGATTAAGGGTATTAATAATATTGACTGACTTGGAATTAAAGAAAGCGATGGTGGAAAGACTACATATAAAAATGATTCTTTATATTGATATTCATTTTTCACCCGTTCTTCTATCTTCTTCTTCTCTGGTTCATTCAGTATGATAGGAAAGCTAATAAATGAGTTGCCTAAAAGGAAGAACCAATGGTGTTAGCATAAATACTTGAGAACATAGCAATCTGGTAATCTTTCTAACTCTTACGCTGATAAACCTCAATTTATACATATTTTAATCCCACATTTAGCATACTTTTGGATGAATTATCCCTTGAATTGTGGAATTCGATGCTCCTAATCTCTTAATTTCATGTTTTATACTCATGAAAGCTTAGGGAGTTGAAAAGAATGAGAAATAGGACAAAACGAAGAAAATGGGCCAAAGTAACAAATTAACACGGCCTGGAGTTCACCACACGGCCGTGTCACCTTAGCAAGCTTAAACACGGCCTGGGCTCGATTCACACGGGCGTGTCCCTATCGTGACTTGTTTTAATTCTACGTGAAAAAGGATACTTAAAGGCAAAGAAATACATTTGAATTCTATATAAATGCCCTAAGTGTGACCTAAAAAGAGGAGGCAGCCAAATATGGCTAAATACAGGAAATTACTCGAAGAAAGCCAGTTGATCCATCTCAGAAGCTGGAATCACACTCAAGACTGAGGATTTCTCCTTCAATTCCTTCAGGAGTTTAGGGTTTTTCTTTATGTTTTGTCATTTAATTTCTTCTGAGATGTATTCTTTTATAAACATAAACTAAACCCCTCAAATACCTGAGGGGGATGAAACCTAAGACGGATCTTGTTATTGTTTTCTGAACTATATGATAAATATTTGATTTGTTCTTGACTATGTGTTCTTAATTCTTGTTTTAAGTATTCTAGAATATTGATTCAAGTATTGATGTGCTTATTCAGAGGAGCAAAAGTCCCTGTTTAAGAGTAGATCTAGCATAGTTAAGCGGAATTGATCGCACTCCTAGAAATAGGACGATGAAAATCTACCGGATTAGGGTCAAACCTAATATGGGAGTCCATAGATCGAGTTAATGCAACACTAAAGGTTTTAATTAGAAAGAGATTTCAATTAATCAACCTAGGGTTAGACATTAGTAGCCTCGAAAGAGGTATTAATATAAATTAGGGAATCCTATGGATCAAGTCAAGTGAATAAATCGTCTGGTTCAGAGTTTAATAACAAGTGAAGTCTAGGTGGATTCTTCCTCGGGTATTGTCTTAATCAATTGATTTTCCCAAAAGTATTTTTCCCTACTTATTCTCTATGTCCTGGCATCTTTAGCTTAGTAATTAGTTAAATAAACATTAATCGCCTTTACTTCAGGCTAGATAATAAAAAGAAAGTCAGTACTAGTACTTTTGGTTCCTTTAAGTTTGACATTTCGGTCTTGCCACTAAGCTATACTACTATTCAATAGGTGTGCTTCCCTCAATCATGGTGATAGTTAGTTTCTAGGCTCGATCATTCATCATATAAATATTAAGACTTTATCACACGCATCAAGTTTTTGGTGTCATTGCTGGGGAACTAAGATATTAGGAACACTAAATTTTTATTACTTTAGCCATTTTTTTTTTTTCAATTTACTTTTATTTTTATTTTAACTTTAACTTTGCTAATTTTTTTTATTTGTTACTAGCAGGTACCTCTAGTTTATGACTAGAAAGAACCCGACAGAACCCTTGATTTTTGACAGTGATATTGAAGGTACCGTACGCAGAAATCGTAGGAAAATAAGGTGAAGCTTACAGTACATAGAAGAAGAGCAAGAAGACAAAACCAATACTACCGAAAAGATGGCTGATAACAATCTGTTACCTCCTGTAGTTGCCGTAAACCTAGTGAATCAAAATCCTACTCCTCGTACTATGTATGATTATGCTTTAACAAGAGCTGAATCGAGTATTGTTAGGCCTACTATTACTGCTAATAATTTTGAACGGAAACCTAACATTATTCAAATAATTCAACAGTTTTTTCAATTTGATGGTTTTCAGGATGAAGGCCCAAATACTCATTTAACAAATTTTTTAGAATTCTGTGATACCTTCAAAATAAATGGTGTTTTTGATGATGCCATTCGCCTTCGATTATCTCCCTTTTCTTTGATGAATAAAGCCAAACAGTGGTTAAATTCTCTTCCACGAGGGTCAATCACTACATGGGATCAAATGATCGAAAAGTTTTTACTTAAATATTTTCTGTTGGCCAAAACTCTTTACGACGCATGGGAGAGATACAAGGACTTACTAAGAAGGTACCCTCACCATGGGTTACCTTTGTGGCTTCAAGTTTAAACCTTCTACAACGGTGTGAACCCCTCAACGAGGCAACTGATTGATTCAGCTATAGGCAAAACCCTAAATAATAAAACTCCTGAAGTGGCTTATGAGTTTATAGAGGAGATGTCATTGAACAACTATCAGTGGCAAGTTACAAGGACAAGGCCAACAAAAGAAGCTGGAGTTTTCAACCTCGACGCAGTAACCATGCTATCAAATCAGGTAGAGATATTAAATAAAAAGATTGGCGCTTTGTGTGGTTCCTCGCAGGTACATCCAGTGATGCAGTGTGAAACAAGTAGAGGAGGGGCGATCAATACAAAATACCTACCCTACAACCATTGAATAGAAAGCGAACAGATTAACTATATGGGTAACAATTCTAGACCTCAAAATAACCCTTATAGTAATTCTTACAATCTAGGTTGAAGGAACCATCCAAATTTCTCGTGGGGTGGACAAGAAATCTGTAACATCCCAAAATTGGGCCTAGTAGGATTGGGCCCAATGGGCCTTGGGCGTAAGAATGTTTAAAATTTTGAGAACAAGAGAATGGCATTATTGCAAATTTAACTTCTTCGTTAAGTGAATTTAGAAGGTTACAAGGTTTCTATGAAGTCTCGGGTTTAATTGGGCCTTAGGAAAAATTGGGTATTTTAGCACTTTAAGGAGAGATGGTAAGTAGCTTCAAAGCTTATAAAAATAAATAAGTAATGTGCTTGCATAAATGAGCAATTGGTAAAGAGGTTATGGCATCAAGTGAAGTACCTTGAGGGAAGAGGTTCAAATCCCTTTGTGTGCAATTTTTGACTAATATTTTTGCACTCTTTCCTTAAGTGTCGGCCAAGAGGTATTTATGGCAAGTTTGACTTCTTTATTCTTGGTATGGTGGCTAAAAAATTAAGGAAAGGTTGAGGTTGGGGAAAGGAATCAAAAGGAAAAGGCAAGTAAGGGGAACAAGTGGCTTATTTCATGGAGAATGCTATGGAAAGTATGGTTGGCAAAATTTTGACCCTTATGACTATGCATGTGGACGGTTTTGGGGATAGATAGGTAGCTGAAATTGTACTTTGGCATTTGGTAGGGTCTTGGTATTATTTTGGCCAAAAATCACATTTGCAACTTTAGTGTCATCTTCTCCCAATTTGTTATTCTCTTTGTCGAAATCTTCTAGCACAATAGTGCATTTTTCTTCTCTTTGGATTGGTTTCATGTTCACCTTTTGTCCATCTTCCTTGATAGCCAAATATCAACAAACAATTTCCTCTATAACCGAACTTTTATCTTTTCTCTATTTCTTCTTCTCATCCATATTAACATCTATTTCTTGATCAATCGGTAGTATTCTTCTCAATATTTTATTTTCTTTGGTTTTGGATGGTCATTTTGACTGAGACCATCACCTTACTTCCCCTCATTCGAAATCATTTTTCTTCCTCGTAGAGATATAGTGGAAGGCTGAAACTTGAATTTTTTCGAAGTCATCGTATAATCGCTAGAAATTGGATCCAATATTAATAAGGTAAGAAGTTCTTATGGATTATTGCTATTATTCAATATTCGATTGGTTGCTAACGGAGTAATAATGTGAAATAATCGACTACATGTTTTAGGGACAAATCACTCGATATATTCTACCTTCGAACATAGTGGTAAGTGATTCAAGTGTAAGTAATAAGAAATCTTTTGGAAATCCGAGGCTAACTTTTGGTTGGCATTGCTCTAGGTCAACGACGAGTGGTTCGTTAGGAAATTGAAATCAGGTGTGTAATCTCGTACCTTTCGTATACATATCTGAAATGGTGTGTAATCTCACACTTCTAGGAAAGTTTTATGAAATATTCTGTGAATCGGTCGAAATACCGAAGAAAACAGGAAACTAGCATCCGTGATCACTCGAGCGTGCGTATGATCGTAGTGGTAAACGTATTTTGTAATAAAACAGTTTCGATTAGAAGCAGTGACATGTTTTTGAAAAATCACAAAAAAAAATAAAGGGAATTAGAAAGTGAATGAGATATCAAATAAAATATTACTGTGTCTATTTTGATAAGGAAGAAACGGAGAAGGAAAATAAATTTTATATTCTGAGATATGTTAATTTTAGTGAGACTGGTTCTGAATGATTTCATGGTTCCCTGATCTGTCTTGGAAAATTCGTATAAAATTGTACAAAGTGAATTAAGAGTTATAGTTTATATGTAGAGATTCCTTAGTGAGTCTATTTTCAATAGAAACAAGTGGGAATAACATATTAAAACTTTACAGTGAGATATTTGAATTTTGGGTAAGAGAGGTCAGAATCGTTGGACAGTGAAACAAGGGAAACTTTAAGGAATAAACTGCATTAAATGGTTGAGACAAAAATTCTGAAAAAAAATTAGTAAGAAGATATATGAGTTTAGTTTCAAGGAAATTTTACAGATTTAGATTTTGAGATTCCTAACCCAAGTTATAGTCAATTTAGTTAGTATGACGCAGATGGAAAGTTTAAATTGTTATGCCCAAATTAATAGTTAAGTCTGGATTGCGAAATTACCGAATTACCCTTAGTGGGTAAATTGCCGAATTACAAAAATGCCTCTAAAGGACCAAAATATGGAAATGCCCCTAATGGGCCGATTTGCAAAAGTGTTAATGGGCCAATCTATTATTTTGATAAATGGGTCAATCGATATTTTGATAAATGGGCCAATCGATATTTTGATAAATGGGCCAATATTTTGCTAAATGGGATATTTTGCTAAATGGGCCAATCGATATTTTGCTAGATGGGCCTAATTGATAATTTGTTATAATGAGCCGTACTCTTGTAATAAATATCCGAATAAGTTATTGTGATTTGTTATGCATTATATACCTGATTTGCATGGGATGGGATAATGATGAAGAGAAGTTCTGGTAGTTATGCTACATAAATCTGGTGGCTCTGCCACAAATCTGAAAAATGGCAATGCCATGTAAATTCTATTAATATGGTGGCTTGTCCACAAATTTGATATAAATGGCTTAATGCCTACGTTTGGTGTGTTGGCGAGGTGGGTTGACTAAAGATCACCACATGTGTGTTGGTTGGTGCGGTGGTGTGTAGCGGATGGAAAACTAGGATTTGGTTTGGGAATTGCATATCATATGCATATTATATATGATACATTTATATTATTGTAAGCGAGCTTTGGCCCAATTAATTGCTTAATGGGATTTTGGCGCGATGAACAATGGTAAGTGGATTATACATCGAGTTCTTATAATCGAACCCCTTCTCTTAACCCTTGTAGGTAATGCTCGATGATTTGAGGACTTGGAGCCATAGGTGACTTGGTGGAGGCCATGCTTCGGAAATAACATTTTCAAATATTAGTAAACTACCTTTTCGTTTTATTTGATTACTTTTATTGTTTAGGGTTTTAAAGTTGTAATAAGGCCTCTAGACTATTTTTATTTTGCTTTATGTTTGGGATGTTTTTATTATTCTTCTTAAATTGTTTAAAAAGGAATTTTTTTAAAATATAAATAAAGGTTTTCAAAATTGATTAATAAATGGATTTTATAGCATACTTTACAAATAATTTAACTCGTATTCTCTTTCAAAATTTCAACGTCATTTTCAAAAGTCCTGATTTTAAAGTCCACTACTTCGATTTTCGACTCATCAACCAACCTCTCAAAAATACTTGTATTTTATCTACGTTTCCGCAATGTTTTCAAAATGCTTCTTCAACTCTATTTCCAAACGTCATATTTTCGTAAATTGTTATTTCAAATATGTTTTCACAACCAAAAAGGTTTTTAAAGATAATTACATTTCAAGTAGATAACAATTGCTTAAGTGTTTTGGGTTTTAACAAAGAGGCTGTAATTCTCAAACAAGTTTTTAACAATCGCAAAGATGGTTTTGAAAAGAAAAAAACACTTCCATGTGACACGCCAGATTCGGGCCTCACTTTTAGGCCGAGTTTGGGGTGTTACAAAATCAAAGACAACAACCCCCTCTAGGCTTCCAACAGCAACCTTACCAACAAGAGAAGAAGCAGAACCTCGAAGAGATGCTAACAAAATTTATCGCGGTGTCAGAAACCCATTTTTAAAACATCGAAACAGCACTCAAAAATCAACAGGCATCGATTCAAGGGCTTGAGAACCAATTAGGGTAACTTGCTAAGCTCATATCTGAACGACCACAAGGTAACTTGCCAAGCAACATGAAACTAACCCAAAAGAGCAACTTTAGGCCATAATTGCTCACAATAGTGAAGGGTTAGACGAGTCAAACCCAAAGCAAGAAAATGTGGTAGAAGAAGGTAAGGTTGAAGTAAACCATGAAAAACCAAAACTAGTGATTAAAGAGTACCGACCTCAAATATCATACCCCAATGCAATGAAGAAAGACAACACAGATGAACAATTCGGTAAGTTTCTTAAAGTTCTGAAGAAATTACATATTAACTTACCATTTCTTGAAGCTCTTTCACAGATGCCAGATTCAAGGAAATTTTTAAAAGAGCTTTTGACAAATAAACGGAGGTTAGATGAGGCATCGCATGTGGAGCTAAACGCAGTGTGCTCAGCAATTTTACAAAATAAACTACCACGAAAATTAAAAGATCCAGGGAGCTTTACAATTCCATGTTTAATTGGTAGTTTATCTGTTAATAATGCTTTAGCTGATTTAGGGGCAAGCATAAATGTTATGCCTTATAAAATGTTTAAACAGCTAGGTCTAGGGAAACCCAAACAAACTAGGATGAGCATTCAATTAGCTGATAAAACTATTAGAATTCCTAGGGGCATAATCGAAGATGTACTAGTGAAAATTGACAAATTCATATTCCTAGTAGACTTTGTTGTTTTACACATGGATGAGGACAATACGGTTCCTTTAATTTTAGGAAGGCCCTTTTTAGCAACTGCTAGATGTAAAATTGATGTTGGTATAGGGGAACTCACACTTCGTGTAGGTGGTGAAATGATCACTCTTCAAGCTCTCGACTCGGCTAGGACATTGAATGATAAAGGTGAGAATGTAAATTCAATTAATAATCATTTGATTCAACCTTCCTTACAAGAAACACCACGAAATTACACAACTGAGCCAGATCATAGACCTCGTGCCAATAAAGAAGAAATTTATGAGGAACGAAGGCTTTAGATTGATGAACTAGACGAGTGGAAGGAACATTTCAAGGAGAAATCAAAATCACACGAAGCAAAATCGAGGGAACCCCCAGATGAGCTTATAGGAACAACAAATCACTTTAAAATAGGAGATCAGGTATTGTTGGATAAGAAAGACCCTCAAATCGCCATCTCAGGCCTTAAAATAAACGAAGAAATACCTTTTAAGGTACTCAATGTCTTCCCATACGGAGCGGTCGAGGTGACTCACTCTGAGTTCGGCACTTTCAAGGTAAACGCCACTCGACTCAAACTATATAATTATCATAGAACTGATAGCGTGAGAAAGGATTTTCAACTTTTCAAACCACCATGATTATGTGAATAAGAGGTAAGTCTAGCTCAAGACTTTAAACAAGCGCTTCTCGAGAAGCAACCCGAGCACTAACCCTACTAATTAGTTTAGTTTTATTTCTTTTCATATTTTGGAACAGGTTTCCATACCCACACGGCCTTGCACATGGCCGTGGTCGTGTGGGCACCACAGGTAGGTGAATGGGCGTGGTTGTAGACGTGTGGCAACAAGACAATTTTTTTCCAAAAGATGGGCTGCGATAAATTGCCACGGCCGTACACTGATTAAACCACACGAGCATAGAAACCTCCATACAGGCATGGGAGAAATGAATGAACCACCACACGGTGATGTGATACGGCCATACGACTGAACACGCCCATGGCACATAGGCGTGGGGATGTAACAGATCCCATATTTTTATTTAAAACACTCCCCCTCTTCTGACCTACCCCCCAATTTCCTCTTCTTTCATACCCTTTAAACTTTTCCCTTTCATTTTCCTCCTTTTCCTTCCCCTCACTCTTTATCTACACCATTATCTCCATGTCAAAGAAGCGGAAGGATCCTAGCACAGTCTCCCTGTGCGAGATCGATCAACATAAGTTTGCCGGCCACTTCATTAATTCGACAAGAAAAGGGCCTTTGAGTCCATTTACTTTTTCTTTTCTCTTCTCCTTTATTTTCCTTCTCGTTATATTTATTTTATTTAAATACATATTTAGTATATTTTGAATTATTCTTATTATTTCCTGGCTATTTCTTCACGAGTTACTCAATTACTTCATCTGGCGCAGTGATTGTTGACGGCCACCATACCACCACCAAAGACGCCTCCTCCAACTTATCTTTTACCTCCGAATCAAGTTTCCACACTCCCAACTCAAGGACTCCATCCAAATTTTAGGAAGTTTCACTTTTCTCCCTCTCTTTTGATTTTCTTACTATATGGTTATTATCTATCTTTGTACATTGAGGGCAATGTACATCTTAAGTGTGGGGGGTGAAGTTTATTTAGAGAAGTTCTTAACTTTTTGTATTATTCTCAAATCCCTGAATTAGTTCTTGTTCTTAAGTATGGAGAGGTGTCAACAATACTTTCCCTGAATGATATCTTATTCTTAAGTAATTTTCTCATGTTACTAATTAGAATTGAACTTCTGTTGATTTATGATTTTTATTGATATGTTTTGGATTAAGTCATAGTTAATTGTGCATTGATGATTTAAACTTTAAGATATTGGAGAATCAAGCATGGTAAGTCTATTTTCAGAATTAAAAATTTGCTAGGTTGTTAACCTAAATTTGAATATTACTTTGAAGTTTGAAATTTGAAAGGTTAACATCAAAAACCATAATTTTTGTGAGATTTTGAGCTTTTATAGCATACATTTTTCGTGCTCACTTTTTATGAGTGTGTCGATATTGATTTGTTATCCTAAAACTTGCTTCGATTATACATGTCGAGACCACACCTTTGATTTGATATACGGAGATGATAGAGGCACTTAGGATTTAATCCACTCATTCCACTAAAAAGCCTACCTTCGTAATTAACCCTTAGTAAACCCATTTTTAGCCTAATCAACCGTTCCTTGATTTACCACTAATATTAACCCAAAACCCCATTATTAACCTGTTTCTCCCATTTTTCTTGACTTCCCTTTTGTCGAGACTTGATTTGATCAGTTGGCTAATTATTTTATTTTAGTAGTTGAATTCATCTTATATTATGTATTTATTTTGTTATGAAAAAAAATTTAGAAAGTTATTACTAGTTCTTTATTATCTGAGCTTAAACAGTTAAATTCACATCTTGAGAAGAAGCTCATGTTATTAGTGACAAGTTTTCAATTTATGTAATTATTTGTTATCAGTTCATTGTTTCTAGTTAGGCAATTTGTCAATTCAATCTCGATTTTAACCCTCTAATTCAGCCATTATCCACACCTTTAATTGAAGCCACATTACAACCCTTTTTCAAGACCTTTTGATTTGTTTATCATCTCATATTATAGTGGTAGAGATTTAATTTCATGCAAGCCTTTGGGATTAACTTTTCATATTTGACTTTTGAGTGCTTATCTTGAAGCTTAAACACTTTCAGTGATTTGAGTGAATCCTTAGTGAGGATGTCAATCCTTGTCGGTTTCGAATCAAAGGTAATTATTCAGATAAAGGGAAACACATGTTTTTCGTGCTACAAAACTTGTGACTTACATTGTTTGAATCTTTAAGACTCTTTGAGTTAAATTATCCATGTATGAATTGTCTATGAATTATGATGAGACATTGATGATGATAATTATGAATTGAGGGAAGTTAATTCTAATTGTGAGTTGAGATTTTGCTTGAGGACAAGCAAATGCTTAAGTGTGGGGGTATTTGATAAACCTCAATTTATGCATATTTTAATCTCATATTTAACATACTTTTGGATGAATTATCCCTTGAATTGTGGAATTCGATGCTCCTAATATCTTAATTTCATGTTTTATACTTAGGAGAGCTTAGGGAGTAAAAAAGAACGAGAAATAGGCCAAAACGGAGAAAATGGGCCAAATTAAGAAATCAACACGGCCTGGAGTTCACCACACGGCCGTGTCACCTTAGCAGCCTTGAACACGGCCTGGGATCGATTCACACGAGCGTGTCACACGGGCGTGTCCCTGCCGTGACTCGTTTTAATTCTACGCGAAAAAGGATACTTAGAGGCAAAGAAAGACATTTCAAAGTCTATATAAACGCCCTAAGTGTGACCTAAAAAGAGGAGGCAACCAAATAGGGCTAAATACAGGAAATTACTCGAAGAAAGCCAATTGATCCGTCTCAGAAGCCGAAATCACACTCAAGACTGAGGATTTCTTATTCAATTCTTTCAGGGGTTTTAGGGTTTTTATTTATGTTTTGTCATTTAATTTCTTCTAAGATGTATTCTTTTATAAACATGAACTAAACCCCTCAAATACCTGAGGGGGATGAAACTTAAGACGGATCTTGTTATTGTTTTCTGAACTATATGATAAATATTTGATTTGTTCTTGATTATGTGTTCTTAATTATTGCTTTAATATTCTAGGATATTGATTCAAGTATTGATGTGCTTACTTAGAGGAGCAAAAGTCCCTGTTTAAGAGTAGATCTAGCATAGTTAAGCGGAGTTGATCACACTCCTAGAAATAGGACGACGAAAATCTACCTGATTAGGGTCAAACCTAATATAGGTCCATAGATCGAGTTAATGCAACACTAGGGGTTTTAATTAGAAAGTGATTTCAATTAATCAACCTAGGGTTGACGTTAGTAGCCTCGAAAGAGGTATTAATATAGATTAGGGAATCCTACGGATCAAGTAAAGTGAATAAATCATCTGGTTCAGAGTTAAATAACAAGTGAAGTCTAGGTGGATTCTTCCTCGGGTATTATCTTAATCAGTTGATTTTCCCAAAATTATTTTTCCCTATTCATTCTCTGTATCTTGGCATCCTTAGCTTAGTAATTAGTTAAATAAAATTAATCACCTTTATTTTAGGCTAGATAATAAAAAGAAAGTCAGTACTAGTACTTTTGGTTCCCTTGGGTTCGACATTCCGGTCTTGCCACTAAGCTATACTACTGTTTGATAGGTGCGCTTGCCTCAATCGTGGTGATAGTTAGTTTCTAGGCTCGATCATTCATCATATAAATATTAAGACTTTATCACACGCATCATATGCATCTTTCGATTTAAAAAGAATAAGAAGGAAAGTCAGTGGATTTCAACATTGTTATTTTGAGTTGTTGTGATTAAATCATAGATATAATTATAACTCTTCTACATGCATATGGATTAATTTTTCTTATATATGTATATATTTGTTTTGATCTTTATATGATTGTTATATTTTGCCAACCAAGAAAGAGGAGGTCCAAATGATAAAGGGAAGGCTAAGCAGGTGTAAGTTGTATCAACTCAGGTATTTTTGTTGGTGAGCTTCTAAACTCAAACTCTTTGTGGCTGCTTTATATGTATATATATATTAGTACTGTGTTATCATGTTGTAGTTGACTTTATGTTCTGTTGATGATACTCTCTTGTTCACTGTTTGATAAACTTTTACTAGAAATATATTTATTGATGAAGTTATCATTACAATGGCCCGTGATCGTATGTCAGAGTCTTAAAATTTATAAAGAGAATGATCAAGCCTAGAAACTAACTATGACAATGATTGAGGCCAGCGCACCTATCAAACAGTAGTATACTTTAGTGGCAAGAATGGATTGTCGAGTCCAAAAGAACCAAAAGTACTAATACTAACTTTCTTTTTATTATTTAGCCTAATAATTAAGGGAATTATTAGTTAATCTAAAATTAACTAACCACTAAACTAAAGAGGCTAAGACACAGAAAATGAATTGGGGAAAATACTTGTGGGAAAAACCAATTGACTAAGACAATACCCAGGAAGAATCCACCTAGACATTACTTGTTATCTAACTCGAACCGCATTTATTTATTCACTTGACTTGATCCGTAGGATTCCCTAATTTATATTAATACCTCTTTCGAGGCTACTAAAGTCTAACCTTAGGTTGATTAATTGAAATCTGTTTCTAATTAAAACCCTTAGAATTGCATTAGCTCGATCTATGGACTCCCATATTAGGTTTGACCCTAATCCGGTAGATTTTTGTCATCCTATTTCTAGGGTTGCAATCAACTCCGCTTAACTATGCTAGATCTACTCTTAAATAGGGAATTTTGCTCCACCGAATAAGCACATTAGTACTTGAATCAATATCCTGGAATATTAAAATAAGAATTAAGAACACATAATTAAGAACAAATCAAGTATTTATCATATAGCTCAGAAAACAAAACAAATCAAGTATTTATCATATAGCTCAGAAAACAATAACAAGATTCGTCTTAGGTTTCATCCCTCTCATGTATCTGAGGAGTTTAGCTCATAATAATAAAAGAACACATCTCAAAAGAAAGTATAAAATAAAACATAAAAAACCCTAAAACCCCCTAAAGGAATTGAAGGAGAGATCCTCCGTCTTGAGTATGATTTCGGCTTCTTGAGATGAATCAACTGGCTTTCTTCGAGTAAATTCCTCAATTCTAACCTCTCTGGCTCGGCTCCTTGGCCTAGCTGGACGCCCCCTCAAGGTTGGCCTTCCCCTCAAGGTTGGCCTATAAGGTGTTTATATAGGCTTTTGGAATGTCTTTCTTTGCCTCTAAGTATCCTATTCCGAATGAAATTCCTCTTTGCCACTGTAGGGACACGCCCGTGTGGCACGGACGTGTGAATCGAGGTCAGGCCGTGGTCGAGTCTGCTAAAGGGACACGACCGTGTGGCTTGGGCCCAGGCCGTGTTGATTTCCTACTTTGGTCCATTTGGTCCATTTTAAGCTCGTTCTTCGTTCTTTTCATCCTTCGGTGTTTTCTGAGTAGAAAACATGGAAACAAAGGATTAGAAGCACCTATTTCCATAATTTAGGAGATAATTCATCCAAAAGTATGCTAAATGCGGGATTAAAATATGTTCATATTACGGTTTATCAAATTCCCCCACACTTAAGCTTTTGCTTGTCCTCAAGCAAAATTCTCAACTTACAATTAATTAACTTCCCTCGATTCATAATTCTCATCAACAATGCCTTATCATAATTCATAGATAATCTATACATGGATAATTTAACTCAAAGAGTCCTAAAGATTCAAACTAAGTCATACATTTGTAGCATGAAACATAGGTGTTTCCCTTCACCTAAATAATTACCTCTGATTCAAAATTGACAAGGGTTGACATCCTCACTAAAGATTCACTCAAATCACTCGAAGTGTTTAAGGTTCAAGAAAAAGAATTCATAAGTTGAACATTAAAAGTTAATCCCATAGGCTTGCATGAAAATCAAATCTCCACCACTATAATATGAGATGATATACAAATCAAAAGGTCTTTAAAAAGGGTTGTAACGGGGCTTGGGTTAAAGGTGTGGATGAAGGTTGAATTAGAGGGTTAAAATCGAGATTGAATTGCCAAATTACCTAACTAGAAACAACGAACTAATAATGAATAATTACATCAATTGAAAAACTTGTAATACTAATACTAATAACACGAGCTTTTTCTAAAGATGTGAATTTACTGTTTAAGCTCGCTTAATCACAGAACTAATAATGAATATACTTGATTTTTATTTTTTTTTTAAGAACAAATCAAATATAAGATAAATTCATATACTAAATTAAAATAGTCAGGCAACTGATCATATCAAATATCGATATAAAGGGTAGTCAAAACGAATGGTGATAACAAATACGAGATGGGTTTTTGGTTAATATTAGTGGGTGAGTCAAAAAAAAGGTTGTTAGGGTAAAAGGGGCTCACTAGGGGTTATGTAACACCCCCAAACCCGGCCCACGAGCCTTGACCGGATCTGGTTATGTCACTGCGGAAAGGCGGTTGAAAATCTTCTTGTGACTTTAGAGTAAAACATGAAAATATACTAACTTTTGAAAATCATGTCCATTAAAATTACAAGTGACACTTTGTTATTGTAAAATGTTCAATTTAAACTTTAGCATATAAATAATTTGAATAAATAGGTTGCTGAAAATAAAATCATCTTCAAATAGCAATTCAGTTTCATCAAGCCATAGTTAAAATAATACCAAAAAAATAATAATAATAAGGCCTTTATTACAACCCATACTTAAACAAGTACTTAATATTAAGAAGGCTTAAAATAATTAAAACATTTCCTTTCTCCATGGAATTAAGCTTCTGCATGGCCACCTTTGCACACCCTCCAACCCCGGTCCAACCTTACGCATCACCTGAAATGGTTAAGAAAATAATTGGGTGAGTCCACTGACTCAGTGCATAGTCATTACATATGGTTCCACACGTATGGGCTTAACCTATACCCACACAGTCCATAGCAATAGATATGCAATTATGACCCAACCCAACCTAAGCCCATCCAATACACCAACCTTAGCAGACTCCCTGCCCAAGGCCGTGGCTAATCCACCGATCACAACCGAGTGATCCCACATATCTTACCTAGGCAGACCTGCTGCACAAAGCCGTGGCTGAGCCACCGATCACATCGTGATCCCAATAGTAATCTGTCTACGGTGATGCACTCAGCTATCAACCGCCGAGATGGGCACCTAGCCAACATCTCCCTTGATGAAACACATAGCTAATCATCAAGCGCTAATGTAGCACGAGGCTAACATTAGACCACATACATAATATGTACTCCCCGTCCTTCATTGCTCAAATCCAATCCCCATGCACATATGTCCATATATCATGTCAAATCAACATATAGATTGAGTATAATCACATGCTCATTACCATATCAAACAGGCACCATAAATAATTTACTATCACAAATGACTAACCTGTTAACCGATTACCCCAAACATGGGTATCCATCACTTTAGCCGTTATTGCCGGCTACCACGCATCATACATAGGTATATTCGTTAATAAACAATTAACCGGAGAAACAGTGCGATGATTACGCACCTTAACACTTGGAGTTCTAAATTCTCGATCTCAATGCTATCGCTAAACGAAACTACGGTGATCTGCCTAAACTGCTGCTCTGACGCTGGCCCACACCCCAGTGGCCAATCTCGAACTGCCGAGAGAGCTCTTTTCTTAAACATCGGAACAGGGACTCTCCTTTGCCCTCCTTGACTGGAACTTGCCTCCATCAACACACTTAATCAGGTAAACCGGTTAAACCTCCACATCATAAACCCAAGTATTGAACTTTTATTAAAAATTGCTTACCAAAGCCACTTGAATCCTGGATGCTACTTAGGCCTCTGCAAATGCTGACTATACGCCTTCTAAAAAGGTCTCCTGCGTTAGGCTCTGCCTTTCCCACAATCGGTCTTAGCACAATAACAGAGAACACCTAGGGCCATTCGGCCAAGTCAAGAATATCAGCACCAAGACCATTCGCCAAACATAAATCCTAAATCAAAGAAAAGCTATCGCACCTTACCTTGCTAACCACTCCCTTTTGCTCTAACAAGAATCGCCACCACAAGAGCTAAGGTTCTGGACGTGGACTTGTAACCAAAGTGGAGAGAATGAGAGAATGACAGAGTGATTGCAATGACTCTTAGATGGAGTTGGGGTATTCGCAAAGGTAACCTTCAGGGGTGATTTTGGCTTAGCAGAGTTTAAAAGAGAAGTGTGTGAAGAGAGAAAATAGATGCACAAACTTTCGATTTTGGCTTCAACAAAATAAAAGGAAAAGAAAGGGTGTTTCTTTGACTTACTTTGAAGAGACTATGGGAAGAAAAGAAATAATTGACAAGGAATGGTGAAACAATTTGACAAAGGGAACAAATGGGGAAAAGGGTGGCCAAAAGGGTGAGCACCCCTATTTATACTACTAGCTTTGCACCCACCTAACACCCTCAACAAAAATGAAAATGCCTTCCTCCAAGCTCCCCAAAATCGCCACTAGCTCCCTCCTCCTAAATCCCAAGATTTCCTCCTAAACTTCCTCCCTAGCACTCATTCAAAAAGTTTGAATGAGTCAAACCTAATCCTACCCTCCTAGCGAATTCAAAATGGAAGACCAAGCCTTCCTCATCTTTTCAAAGATTCAAAACCGCCCAACACCTTACCTCTTTGACGAAAAACAAAGGCCAAAGTGCTACCCTTACAGATTCGAACATGAGACCCCTTAGCACCCTTGAGGCGTCACTTCTCCATGCTCTAAGTGGCGTCTCCCTTGCCACTCTACCAAAGCCATTCTTGAGTCTTAACCTCCCAAATAATTCTCTTAAGGCCCTCTATAGCCAAGCTCCCCTTTTAACCACTAAAAACTAAAAATTTCCTAAGGCATTCCACTACCTCATAAGGTTCTCAAGACCCCTAAAACTCACCCAACCACACACTGAAGTATGCCAACACCTGAGTTAGGCACTAAATGCATAACCCCTAGAACCAAGGTGTTACAATTCTACCCTCCTTAAAATAATTTCGTCCTCGAAATTACTTGGCTAAACTAAACAGAATTATCACAAGACTCGATCTTGAAGAACCATCATATTTCTAGGCACAGTTCCTAAGTCCATACTCAAGGTTCTAGATATTTTGCTAGCAATAAAAACAAACAGCCACCATAGCGAACAAAACCACAAAGAATATTCCAGACATAGGAAACTTACCCGCTGGCACATCTGTTACGTCACTATCCTCCTCCGATTTAACCGCATATACCAAACACAGCCGCCTTGCCTCAGTGCTACTATTCTCGAGGCCTACTGCTCCACGACCTCGACCGAAACCATTCCCTCCATGGTTCAGACCACGACCCCTCGTTGCCTGCTGACCACCTCTGCCTGGCTGCACATAACCTTGGCCTAATGTCCGAGCCCTACTCGAATTCTAGGGACAATCCTTAATCAGATGAGACTTTGACTTACACCTGAAACACTCTCGCTCTCGATTCCAGCATTCGCCAACATGATACCTTCTACACCAAGCACACGGACGATCCGGATTCCTAGTAGCTGGCTTAGAAATAGGAATAGGAGTCTCAACTCTTGGTCTTTTCTGAAATCTCTCAAACGATTCTGGCCAAAACTCCTCTTATCCCGGTTTCTTTCTCTATCTCTATTCTGCCTCTCAGTTCTTTTTACCTCCTCAGCTATCCGAGCTTTCTCCACTAAAATGGCAAAGTCTCTTTCTCGTTACGGAGTAATCAGAACTCGCAGCTCATCCCACAGCCCATCTTCAAATCTGACGCATCTCTCATAATCGATAGCCACGATGCCTCGAGCATACTGGCTCAAACGTAGAAACTCAGCCTCGTACTCCGCTATTGACTTGCCCCCTTGCACCAAATTAAGGAACGCCTTCCTCTGAGCATCCACATAACTCGCTCCGACATACTTCCCCTCAAACTTGATCTTAAAGTAACCCCAGTCCACTCGATCCGTAGGGGTACCATCCTTAACCGTGAGCCACCATTGGTAGGCTTCATCCCGTAGCAACGAAATAGCACCCTTAAGCTTCTCCTCAGCGGTAAAGTCTAAGTTGTCCATAATCTTTTCCACTGCCTCAAGCCAGTATTCCACCACGTTCGGAGCTACCCCAGACACTCCTCTGAAAACCTCGGCTCCATTCAACCTAAGCCTTTCAGCCACTGACTTTCGAGTTCTATTGGCCACATTGGCTCCTGCCACTCTCTCGAGCACCCGCAATATAGCCTACGATACTGCATCGTCTCCTCCTGTCTGATCCAGATGTTCAACCTCAACAGCTAGTGGTGGCGGCACATCGCTCTCTGACCCATGGCCAGACCCTACCGGTTCTGACAGGGTCATCTTACCTCTACCACGGCCACGCGGCGGATGTCCACGACCTCTTGAACTCATATCCAGCGTCACGACTTAATCTGTTTAGAAAGTTTTATGCATTAGAAAATTTTTTTTTGTTCCACTATTTATCCACGAGCAAATTTTATGAATAACAGTTTCCAGAAGTAGTTCTTTCGATCAATTAAAGTTTTATCTAAAGTTCTCTATTCTAATTTAAACATTCACATCCTTCACTAAAGACACATACATTCATCCATGTCACTTTCTTGAACATCCCTAACCTGTGGGTAATTTCGTCATTTTCCTCTGTGGGTATTTTTGTAATTAATGAGTCAATTTGAAAATAATTTTTCAAATTAAATACATTCGAATTTATCAAAATCTTAGGGTCATTTTGAAAATTTATTTTTCAAACCAGATGTGTTGCAAAAATTTCAGAAACCAGGGTTATTTCCGTAATTTTGGAAATCATGATCGTAAATTCTCCCAAATCAGGATAGCTTAATACTTGCAAAATAGAAGTAGAAACATTTTAGTAAAAGTCGAGGGTAATACGAAAATTCAGAAACTAAGGGCATTTTGGTAATTTTATCAACCGGGGTAATTTTGTAAATTTCCAAAATCGTGGTATTATTTTGAATCACAGATTTTTGAATACTTTTGCAAAGTAAAAGTTTGATTGAAGTCGGGACAATGCGGTAATTTTAAAAGCGAGGTGTTTTCGTAATTTTACCACTAGGGGCATTTTAGTAATTTTGTAAATGAGAAAACTTTTTTCAAAATCAAATTTAGGGTTTACAGACCAAAGGGTAAATTTGAAAAAAAATTTAAAAGAATTAAGGGTTTTAAAACAGCAAGGCTAATCCCTTTCGGGTTTTAATAATTGGTTCAGCCTGTGAACAAGTCCTCTTGGTTAGGGTGAACCGAAGCCACGCACCAGGTAGGATTCGAGTAAAGAGGAGGTGAGTCGCTAGGACTGCTTAAATACCAAGCTCTTCCTGAATACCATTCCTAGACATGCGTACAGTGGTTGCCACACCTTAACTCTACGACTTACTTCACAAAGTTGGTTTAATAATCCTTAAGTCTTATGCATATGTTTGGGTAGACTAGTCCTAGGGTCCAAAAGCCCTAATATTCTAATCTACGAGCCAAACTAAGCCCATAATAATTCACATCAACAAATCACTTCAATAGTTTAGAAGTACTTACACAGTGGACTTGGCCGAGGTACAGTGTCATGCCGAATAACACGAAAACTTTTTTTATAAAAGCCCATATTTTGAAAAGCCCATTTTGAAAACTATTTGTGGGCCCAAACCCTCAAAGCCGAGTTTTGAACCGGGCTCTGATACCAATTTGTAACACCTCCAAACCCCCATTTCACGAGCCTTGACCGGATCTCGTTATGTCAACTTGAAAAGCGGTTGAAAATCTTCTTGTGACTTTAGAGTAAAACATGAAAATATACTAACTTTTGAAAATCATGTCCATTAAAATTACAAGTGACACTTTGTTATTGTAAAATGTTGATTTAAACTTTAGCATATAAATAATTTGAATAAATAGGTTGCTGAAAATAAAATCATCTTCAAATAGCAATTCAGTTTCATCAAGCCATAGTTAAAATAATACCAAAAAATAATAATAATAATAAGGCCTTTATTACAACCCATACTTAAACAAGTACTTAATATTAAGAAGGCTTAAAATAATTAAAACATTTCCTTTCTCCATGGAATTAAGCTTCTGCATGGCCACCTTTGCACACCCTCCAAACCCGGTCCAACCTTACGCATCACCTGAAATGGTTAAGAAAATAATTGGGTGAGTCCACTGACTCAGTGCATAGTCATTACATATGTTTCCACACGTATGGGCTTAACCCATACCCACACAGTCCATAGCAATAGATATGAAATTATGACCCAACCCAACCTAAGCCCATCCAATACACCAACCTTAGCAGACTCTCTGCCCAAGGCCGTGGCTAATCCACCGATCACAATCGAGTGATCCCACATATCTTACCTAGGCAGACCTGCTGCACAAGGCCGTGGCTAGGGCACCGATCACATCGTGATCCCAATAGTAATATGTCTACGGTGATGCACTCAGCTATCAACCGCCGAGATGGGCACTTAGCCAACATCTCCCTTGATGAAACACACAGCTAATCATCAAGCGCTAACGTAGCACGAGGCTAACATTAGACCACGTACATAATATGTACTCCCCGTCCTTCATTGCTCAAATCCAATCCCCATGCACATATGTCCATATATCATGTCAAATCAACATATAGAGTGAGTATAATCACATGCTCATTACCATATCAAACAGGCACCATAAATAATTTACTATCACAAATGACTAACCTGTTAACCGATTACCCCAAACATGGGTATCCATCACTTTAGCCATTATTTTCGGCTACCACACATCATACATAGGTATATTCGTTAATAAACAATTAACCGGAGAAATAGTGCAATGATTACGCACCTTAACACTTGGAGTTCTAAACTCTCGATCTCATTGCTATCGCTAAACGAAACTACGGCGATCTGCCTAAACTGCTGCTCTGACGCTAGGCCACACCCCGGTGGCCAATCTCGAACTGCCGAGATAGCTCTTTTCTTAAACTTCGGAACAGGGACTCTCCCTTGCCCTCTTTGACTGGAACTTGCCTCCATCAACACACTTAATCAGGTAAACCGGTTAAACCTCCACATCATAAACCCAAGTATTGAACTTTTATTAAAAATTACTTACCAAAACGACTTGAATCCTGGATACTACTTAGGCCTCTGCAAATGCTGACTATACGCCTTCTAAAAAGGTCTCCTGCGTTAGGCTCTGCCTTCCCCACAATCGGTCTTAGCACAATAACAGAGAACACCTAGGGCCATTCGGCCAAGTCAAGAATATCAGCACCAAGACCATTTGGCCAAACATAAATCCTAAATCAAAGAAAAAGCTATCGCACCCTTACCTTGCTAACCACTCCCCTTTTGCTCTAACAAGAATCGGCCACCATAAGAGCTAAGGTTCGGCTTCAGGGACTTGTAACCAAAGTGGAGAGAATGAGAGAATGATAGAGTGATTCGGCAATAACTCTTAGATGGAGTTGGGGTATTCGGCAAAGGTAACCTTCAGGGGTGATTTTGGCTTAAGCAGAGTTTAAAAGAGAAGTGTGCAGGAAGAGAGAAAATAGATGCACAAACTTTCAGCTTTGGCTTCAACAAAATAAAAGGAAAAGAAAGGGTGTTTCTTTGACTTACTTTCGACAAGAGACTAAGGGAAGAAAAGAAATAATTAACACAAGGGAATGGTGAAACAATTTGACAAAGGGAACAAATGGGGAAAAGGGTGGCCAAAAGGGTGAGCACCCCTATTTATACTACTAGCTTTTAGGCTCACCTAACACCCTCAACAAAACCAAAAATTCCCTCCCCAAGCTCCCCAAAATCGGCCACTAGCTCCCTTCCTCCTAAATCCCAAGATTTCCTCCTAAACTTCCCTCCTAACACTCATTCAAAAAGTTTGAATGAGTCAAACCTAATCCTACCCTCCTAGTCAATTCAAAATGGAATACCAAGTCTTCCCTCATCTTTTCAGCATTCAAAAATCGCCCAACACCTTACCTCTTTGACTCAAAAACAAAGGCCAAAGTGCTACCCTTGTAGTTCGAACATAAGACCCCTTAGCACCCTTGAGGCGTCACTTCTCCATGCTCTAAGTGGCGTCTCCCTTGCCACTCTACCAAAGCCATTCTTGAGTCTTAACCTCCCAAATAATTCTCTTAAGGCCCCTATAGCCAAGCTCCCTTTTAACCACTAAAACTAAAAATTTCCTAAGGCATTCCACTACCTCATAAGGTTCTCAAGACCCTAAAACTCACCCAACCACACAATCAAGTATGCCAACACCGAGTTAGGCACTAAATGCATAACCCTAGAACCAGGGTGTTACAGGTTAATTATGAAGGTAGGCTTTTTATGGGATAAGTGGGTTAAAAACTAGGTGCCTTTTTCATTTCAGTATATCAAATTAATGGTGTGGTCTCGACATGTATAATCGAAGGAAGTTCTAGAATAACAAATCAATGTTGACACTCTCATTATCAATAAAGTGAGCAGAAAAAAATATGCTCTATAAGGCTCAAAATCTTACAAAAATTATGGGTTTTTGATGTCATCTTCCCCGTAAATTTCAAAATTCAAGATAATATTCAAATTTAGGTCAACAACCTATTAAATTTTTAATTCTGAAAATAGACTTATCATGCTTAATTCTCTAGTATCTTAAATTTTAAATCATCAATGCACAATTAACTATGACTTAATCTAAAACATGTCAAATAAAAATCATAAATCGATAGAAATTTCATTCTAATTAGCAATATGAGAGAATTACTTAAGAACGAGATAACATTCATGGATTAGAGACTAATTGCAAAAAGTCAGCACTTTTATCCCCCCACATTTAAGATGTACATTATCCTCAATGTACAAAGATAGATAATAATCATATAGTAATAGAATCAAAAGAGAAGGGGAGAAGTGACACTTCTTAAATTTTTTTATAGGGTCACTATTTTCGGGTCGAGTTGGAGGAAGAGGCAGTGGAGCTGTGGTGGATGCCAACAGTCACTGTACCAGATGAAGAAATTGGGTACCTCCTGAAGAAATAGCCATGAAATAATAAGAAAATTTCAAAATATAATAAATATGTATTTAAAGAAAAGCAAGCTAAAGTGAAGGAAAATAAAGAAGACGAGAAAAAAAATAGAAACTAAATGGCCTCAAGTGTCCTTGGCTTGTCAAATGAATGAAGCGGCCGGTATGAACTTATGTAGATCGGTCTCGCACAGGGAGACTGTGTTGATATCCTTCCATTTCTTCGACATGGACAAGGTGGCGTAGACAAGGGTAAAGGAAAATGAAAGAAAATGATAGGCGAAGAACTAAAGTGGTGTGGGAGAAGAAGAGATTAGGAGTGGTTGGGGAGGAGAGAAAGGGGTGTTTAAATAAAGTTTCTATGTCTAGTACATCCCCACACCCGTGTACCATGGGCGTGTTGAGTCGCATGGCCGTATCACACGGCCATGTTGTGCTTCGTTCATTTCTCCCAAGCCTGTGTGCAGGTCGCCACTCCCGTGTTTGATGAAACAGTGTCGACCACGACCGTATCGCACGGCGGTGGTGTTTTGTCGGTGCCCATGCCTTGAAGATATTTTTCATCCTGTTTCATACGATTTCTACCATGTTCATACGATAATCCATAGTTCCCACACGGCTACGGCCACGGTCGTGTGTAAGGCCATGTGGTATGGAAATCTGCACTTTGGTTAGTTTATAGTTAGGTGCTAAAGAGGAAAAATAAAAGTAAAAATAAAAATATATAAAAAATGTAAAAATCAGTGGGGTTAATGCTCGGGTTGCCTCCTGAGAAGCGCTCATTTAAAGTCTTAAGCTAGACTTACCTCTTATTCGCATGATCATGGTGGTTTGAAGAGTTGAACATCCTTTCTCATACTATCAGTTCTACTATCACGATAAGGTTTAAGTCGAGTATTGTTTACCTTAAAAGTGCTGAATGTGGGATTGCTTACCTCGACTGTTCCGTATGGGAAGACATTAAGTACTCAAAAGTGATTTCCCCATTTGTCTTGAGGTCTGAATTGGCAATTCGAGGGTCTCCCTTATGCAACAACACCTGATCTCCTATTTTGAAGTGATTTGTTGTTCCTATAATCTTGTTTGGTGGTTCCTTTGATTTCACCTCGTGTCTTTGTGATTTCTCCTTGAAATGTGTCTTCCACTCGTCTAGTTCATCGATATGAAACCTCCGTTTCTCATAAATTTCTTCTTTATTGACACGCGGTCTATGATCTGGCTCATATGTGTAGTTTCGTGGTGCTTCCTGTGATGAAGGTTGAACAGAGTGGTTATCAACTAAATTTACTTTCTCACCTCTATCACTTGATGTTCTAGTTGAGTCAAGAGCTTGGAGAGTGACTGTCTCATCACCTACACGAAGTATGAGTTCGCCTGTATCAATGTCGGTTTCATTCTAGAAGTTGTTAAAAAGGGTCTTCCTAAAATGAAAGGAATCGTATTTTCCTCATCCATGTCTAAAACAACAAAGTCTACTGGGAATACAAATTTATCAATTTTCATGAGTACATCTTCAATTATAACTCTAGGAATTCTAATAGTTTTATCAGCTAATTGAATGCTCATCCTAGTTTGTTTGGGTTTCCCTAAACCTAGCTTTTTAAACATTTTATAAGGCATAACGCTTATGCTTGCCCCTAAATCAGCTAAAGCATTGTCAATAGTTAAACTACCAATTAAACATGGAATTGTAAAACTCCCTGGATCTTTTAATTTCTATGGTAGTTTATTTTGTAAAATTGTTGAGCACATTGCTTTTAGCTCCACATGCGATGCCTCGTCTAGTCTCCATTTGTTTGTCAACAGTTTTTTTAAAATTTTCCTGGAATCGGGCATCTACGAAGGAGCTTTGAGAAATGGTAAGTTAATATGTAATTTCTTTAAAAGTTTAAGAAACTTACCAAACTGTTCCTCTATGTTGTCTTTCTTTATCACATCAGGGTATGGTATACGAGGTTGGTACTCTTTAATTACCGATTTTGATTTTTCTTGGCTTACTTCAGCCTTACCTTCTTCTACTGCCTTTTCTTGCCTTAAATTGGGCTCATCTAACCATACACTATCATGAGTTTTTATGGCTTGAATTTTCTCCTTTGGGTTAGTCTTAGTGTTACTTGGCAGGCTCCCTTACGGTCATTCAGAGATCAGCTTAGCAAGTTGCCCTCACTGGTTCTCGATCCCTTGAATTGATGCTTGTTGATTTTTCAGTGTTGTCTCAATTTTTTGGAACGATTTTCTGAGACTGCTATGAATTTTGTCAGCATCTCCTCAAAGTTCGGCTTCTTTTCCTGTGGGTAGGGCTGTTATTGGAAGTTTGGAGGGGGTTGTTGTCTTTGATTTCCTTGACCTCCCCATGAAATATTTGGATGGCTCCTCCAACCTGGATTATAAGTATTACTATAATGGTTGTTTTGAAATCTAAAATTGTTACCCATATAGTTCATCTGTTTGCTCTCTGTGCCCGGATGGTAGGGTGGGTACTCAGGATTCGCCACATCTCCACTTGCGTCGCACTGCATTATCGGATGTACCTGCAAAGAACACAAACCATCAATCTTTTTATTTAACATCTCTACCTAATTTGAGAGTATGGTTACTGGGTCGAGGTTGAAAACTCCAGCCATTTTTGTTGGCTTTGTCCTTGTAACTTGCCACTCTTCTATAAATTCATAGGCTACTTCAGGGGTTTTGTTATTCAGGGTTCCCCGGCGGCTGAATCGATCAATTGCCTTGTTGAGGGGTTCACACCATTGTAGAAAGTTTGGACCTGTAGCCACAAAGGTAATCCATGGTGTGGGCATCTTCTCAAAAGATCCTTGTGTCTTTCCCATGCATCGTACAGTGTTTCTAGATCCATCTGCACAAAGTAAGAGATATCATTCCTCAACTTGGCCATTTTGGCCGGTGGAAAATATTTTAATAAAAATTTCTCAGTCATTTGGTCTCATGTAGTGATTGACCCTCGTGGTAACGAGTTCAACCACTATTTGGCTTTATTCCTTAATGAAAAGGGAAATAACTGAAGACGAATGGTTCATCAGAAACGCCATTTATTTTGAAGGTATCACAGAATTCTAGAAAATTAGCTAAATGAGTATTCAGGTCTTCATCCTGCAAACCATCAAATTGAACAAATTGTTGAATCATTTGTATAGTGTTAGTTTTTAATTCAAAATTATTAGCAGCTATAGCAGGCCTAACAATACTCGATTCAACTCTGTCAAATTCGGTTTAGCATAATCATACATAGTACGAGAAGCATGATTTTCGATCACCTCTAGAGGTAGCGGATTATTCTTAGCCATCCCTTCAGTAGTATTGGTTTCGTCTTCTTGCCCTTCTTCTATGTAATTTAAGCTTTGCCTTATTTTTCTGTGATTTTTGTGAACGGTACCTTCAATATCACTGTCGTAAATTAAGGGTCCTGTTGGGTTCCTTCTAGTCATAAACTAGAGGTACCTCCTAGGAAAAGATAAAAGAAATAAAATTAGAAAAGTTAAAAACAAAATAAAAGTAAATTGCAGAAAATAAAAATTGGCTAAAGTAATAAAAATTAAGCTTTCTTAATATTTCGGTTCCCCGACAATGGTGCCAAAAATTTGATCGTATGTCAGAGTCTTAAAATTTATAAAGAGAATGATCGAGCCTAGAAACTAACTATGATAACGATTGAGGCAAGCGCACCTATCAAACAGTAGTATAGTTTAGTGGCAAGACCGGATTGTCGAACCCAAAGGAGCTAAAAGTACTAATACTGTCTTTCTTTTTATTATTTAGCTTAATAATTAAGGGAATTATTATTTAATCTAAAATTAACTAACCACTAAACTAAAGAAGCTAAGACACAGAGAATGAATTGGGGAAAATACTTGTGGGAAAAACCAATTGACTAAGACAATACCCGAGGAAGAATCCACCTAGACTTTACTTGTTATCTAACTCTGAACCAGATGATTTATTCACTTGACTTGATCCGTAGGATTCCCTAATTTATATTAATACCTCTTTTGAGGATACTAATGTATAACCCTAGTTGATTAATTGAAATCTCTTTCTAATTAAAACCCTAGAATTACATTAACTCGATCTATGGACTCCCATATTAGGTGTGACCTTAATCCGATAGATTTTTGTCATCCTATTTCTAGGGTTGCAATCAACTCCGCTTAACTATGCTAGATCTACTCTTAAACAGGACTTTTGCTCCACCAAATAAGCACATCAGTACTTGAATCAATATCCTGGAATATTAAAACAAGAATTAAGAACACATAATTAAGAACAAATCAAGTATTTATCATATAGCTCAGAAAACAATAACAAGATTCGTCTTAGGTTTCATCCCCCTCAGGTATCTGAGGAGTTTAGTTCATAATAATAAAAGAACACATCTCAGAAGAAAGTATAAAACAAAACATAAAAAAACCCTAAAACCCCCTGAAGGAATTAAAGGAGAGATCCTCCACCTTGAGTATGATTTAGGCTTCTTGAGATGAATCAACTGGCTTTCTTCGAGTGAATTCCTCAATTCTGACCTCTCTGGCTCGGCTCCTTAGCCTAGCTGGACGCCCTCTCAAGGTTGGCCTCGAGGGTGTTTATATAGGCTTTTGGAATGTCTTTCTTTGCCTCTAAGTATCCTATTCCGAATGAAATTCCTCTTTGCCACGGCAGGGACACGCCCATGTGGCACGGCCGTGTGAATCGGGTCAGGCCATGGTCAAGCCTGCTAAAGGGGCACGGTCGTGTGGCCTGGGCCCATGTCGTGTTGATTTCCTACTTTGGCCCATTTGGTCCATTTTAAGCCCATTCTTCGTTCTTTTCATCCTTCGGTGCTTTTTCTGAGTATAAAACATGAAAAAAAAAGGATTAGGAGCACCTATTTCCATAATTCAGGGGATAATTCATCCAAAAGTATGCTAAATGCGAGATTAAAATATGTTCATAGTATGGTTTATCCGTCCGCTAAATGTTATCTTTCGTATGATATGTTATGTTATCAATAAAATGGTCAGTTGAATGTTTGTTATATGTCTGTCATGATTATGAATGATATGCAGAGGAAGGAGGGTTTTTTTGGTGTATCAAATATGAAGAAATGTCATATTTAATACTTTGTGCCACGTGTTATATGGCTTTGAAGAGGTTCGAGCGGATAGTACGGAGAATGTTTATGCATGGTTTTCGACTTTACGAAGGTTCGTTGGATTGTATGAAGATATATGTGCAAATGAATATGATAACCCAATGTGGGTTCTATGTACGTATGAGACTATACGAAGTCTAAGGCTTTAAGCCTTATTTGTATAAGCGAGTCCATAGCCATTGCTTATAAAAGTTATGAAAGATATGAAATTCATCGGATTTATTCGATAAGTTCTATGTTAAAGTTAAATGTGAGGTTTCGCCAAATGTAGTCCGCAACAAAATCCGCTTATATGAATCTGCTATAATTGTAAAGTTCTTCTAAGAACCCTTATGTTTAAATTTGCTTTATCTTTGAAGTTTCTTCTATGAATTTGCATGAATGGACTACTATATTCCTAAATCTTTTAACATGAGTACGCATGTTTGAGTTCACGTATCGTGAATCTTCTATGAATTTGTTTGTATGAGTCATTGTATTCATGAATCTTTTTCTAAGTTTGCATGTATGAGTTCGCATATAAAAGTCTACACTTAGAATCCATATTAAAAAGTCCGCAGGATTGTTTGCCAAGTTAATCCAAAATGACTCCATCTTCATTCATTGGGCTTATATTAGGATCTTATGCAACAAGTCTGTACGATGAGACTATATGCCTCATGATCTTTCACAAAGGGAAATTCTCATACATGTTATACTGCGCCACCATGTGGTTCATGCTCAAATACAAGTTGTGGAATATGATCTCACAAGTTTAAGCTAAGCAAGATCTTGGCAAATCCTAAAAATTGAAGTAACTTATTTTAGCACTCACTAAGTTACTCATGGACTTACCATGTTTCTTATTGAGGATCACGAAACTTACTAAAAATACTACAATGGCAAGTGCACCTATTGATAAATAGTATAACTATAGTGAGTAGAGATATCGTATCCACAAGAACTAAAAGTATTAGTAATTACCATTTTCCTATTAATTAGCCGACAAATTGGAATGAATGGTTTTAAACTAAATTTACTAAATTAATCTAACTAAAGAACTCAACAGAGAAAAAATCAAGAAAATAACTGAATGATAACCAATGAAAGAGGTAATACCCAGGAAAGAATCCACCAAGACTTCATCTATTATTATGAATCTGAATTAAACGATTTATTCACTTGGTACCTTAATCCGTAAAAATCCCTAAATTATGCTAATAGCTCTTTCGAGAGTAAGAGCAACTAATTCTAGGTTGATTAATGGAAATTTCTTTCCAATTAAAACCCCTATTATCGCATTCACTTGATCTAAGAATTCCCTATTAGATTTTACTATAATTCGGTAGATTTCTGTCATCCTATTTCTAGGGTTGCATGCAACTCCACTCAATTATGCTAGATCTACTCTTAAACACTGACTTGTTCCTCCTCTGATTTAAGCACATTAAATATGAATTAATATCCTGGAAATATTAAAACAAGAGATAAGCACACATAACTAAGAACAAGAATCAAGTATTTATTGAAAAAAAAATAGAAATCAAATAATAGAATTTATCATAGGGTTCATCTTCCCTAGGTATCTAGGAAATTAGTTTATAATCATGAATAGAAACATCTCAAAGTTAAAATAACCACAAGAAATATAGAAACTCATAAAAAATTTAAAAGAAATTAAAAAGAGGTTTTCAACCTTGATGGAAATCTATTTTAGAGATGGCTCCAATGATGTTCTTCAAGTTCTTTTCTTTAATATTCTCTGATGGCTCCTTATTCTCATCTTCTATTTGGTATTTATATGTAACACCTCTAACCCGTGTCCATTCGGAATAGGGTTACAAAGCATTATCAGAGCTTTCAAAACATTTACGAATAATTCACATCAATTACTATTCATTTACCGAGATTATCCACAATGTCCCTTAAATGGACCCTCGAGACCCAATATGAGTATTAGAATCGAGTCGAACTAAATCGAGAACTCATAGGATTTTTGCAAAATTTCAAAACTTTTCTAAGATGTAGGGCACACGCCCTTGTGATTACATGACACACCCATGTCACTGGCCATGTCCAACCCCGTGTAACTCTCTGACTTGCACCACACAACCAGCCATACGCCCGTGTTCTAGGCCGTGTGGTTAATTAAAATTTTCAAAATTAGGTGCAGGTTTCACACGGCTAAGACACACGCCCATGTTCTAGGCTGTGTAGCACACACGGTTGAGACACACGCCCATGTCTCTGTCCGTGTGCTCAATTCTAAGTATTTTATTTCTCAAATTTAAGATGTAGGGGACACACGGCCTCATCACACGCCTATGTACCAGGCCGTGTGTCACACATGATCAAGACACACGCCCCCGTGTCTACCCGTGTGGACAAAATAAAGTCATTTCTAGCTTCATTTCTCACCCAAAACTTTGCCATAAACCTACATAAAAACTTTCATTCAAATACTACCCAATTCAAGTATTGAATTCAAGCAAATTCTAACATTTAATATGTTATATCATTGCATACATATATGTTTATAATCTTACCTTGATTTAATCTATACATTAAACATCATTTAATCAACCATACTTAACACATATGTGTTTATCATGATGTAATGCCTTATAAATATACCAAAATAAACCATTACTAGCCATTACAATGGCTAGATTACAAACAACATATTCAAGCCAACAATGGTCAAGTCAACCTAAACATGCCATTATACCAAAATAAGTTTACTATTTATACCAAAATAAGATTGTAGATAGTGAAATGATGCTCTAACCGATCACCAACCTTCATGAGTTTCCAAGTACTATAAAACAGAGGAAATAAAACCTAGTAAGCATTATATGCTTAAAAAGTTCGTATAACAAAAATAGAACTTACCAATCTCATTTATTAAATTTAAACATATAATAACATGTTTTCCATCAACTTGTCAAATTGCCTAAACACATGCACTCAATCAAACAAGTTAGTTACATATGTCTTATGTATATCAAATAAACATAGATGAGCTCACCATGCTATATTCTTTCAAGACATTATTCATTTCATCTCATAATTCTCATATCATGTCAAATGTTTTATCCGTTGAATCATTGAAATTTCGATGGATATTCAAATAGTACACTCAAGATGTACAATTTCAATAACCCGTCAATACATATTCAGGAGTACCTATTAGGGCACTTAATCAGAAAGCACACTCTTGAGCCACATATCATATAACAGGATTACTTGTCCAAGCTAAATCCTGTTTCCAACATATGCTCACAAGAGTTTAATCAGGATTACTCATCCAGGCTAAATCCTATTTGTAACATATACTCAAAAGGACTTATATCAGGATTACCAGTCCAGGATAAATCTTTTCTGTAATGAGGTCAATAGGATTACTTCTCCGAGCTAAATCCTGTCAGCAACAAATGCAGCACCTCATTCAATAAGGGAAATCACACTATCCATCAAAATCCAATATTCAAACGGAACTTAACCCTTTTCAAACAAGTTCAAGCATGTATTCATTTCTTTTATTGTAACATCCAAATAATTCATATAAATATAAATCACATTCTATACAAATACAACATATTTACATGCTTAATTAAGTTACACGAACTTACCTCAATAATAGTTTGTACAAGAAAATGTACTAATTCGAAACTCTCTCTTTTCCTCTATCTAGCTTCAAATTTGAGTTATCCGGATATATATAAATGAATTTAATCATCAATTTCTCACATTTCATATTCATTTGAATTCAATTTACATCCTAGGAAAATTTACCATTTCCCCCTAAACTTTTCATAAATTCCAATTTTGTCCCTAACCTCAGAAAAATGAAATTCATGCAATTTACTCCTTATTCCAAGCCTAACTGAAATTTCAATATAAAATTTATAGCACATATATTCTATAAAATTTAGAATTTTTCTTCAATTTTCACAACTTTATAATTTAGCTCCTAAATCATGTTTTCATCAAAATTTACTTTGTAAAAGTTGTTTATCTATCAACAACTTTTCATTTTCTACCATAAATTTTAAATTTTCAGTATAATAAGATGATATAAAATGATTTTAATTCTATTTTAATTATTTATCATCTTTTAATTATTTTTATTTCCAATTTAGTCTTTAACCTTTTCTAATTTTTCCATGGATGATTCATCAAAAATATTTACTAACTTTTGATTAATGGTCTAATACCATATAAGGACCTCAAGTTTTGAATTCCATAGCTATTTAATTCTTTTAGCTATTAGAATTCATCTTTTGCATTTTATGCAATTTGGTCCTTCCGTAATTAAACACTTAATCGATAAAATTTTCTTATCAAAATTTTCATACGACATTTTTATCTAAATGCAAATCATGCAAAAATATATAAATAAATTTTCCTTCCGGCTCGAATTTGTGGTCCGGAAACCACTGTTCCGATTTCACTGAAATTGGGTTGTTACATTATAGACTTTAGAATGCCTAGAAAGCCTAAAAATTTCATTTTTCCACGTGTTTGGGAAACGAGTTGTGAAATTGACACGATTTGGCACATGGTTGTGTGTCCAACCCGTGTGGCTTACACGGCTATGTGTCCAGCCCGCGTGGGAAGGCCCAGCACGTGTGGCTCTTGAAATATGCTCTTTTTGTTAGATTTTCACTCGTTTTTCATTTCCAGATGCTCTCCTAAGTATAGAAACATGAATCCAAGGGATTAGGAGTATAAAATTCACCATTTTGCATAAATAATCATCCAATAATGCATCAAGAACGGGATTAAAATATGTTACTTTTATCACTTATCAAATATCTCCACACTTAAGCTTTTGCTTGTCCTTAAGCAAAATCCTCAACTCACATTAAAGTTAATATTTTTCAACTTGTATTTCTCATCAATTATGTCTCAAAATAATACGCAAACAATCATGCATTGGCAATTCAACTAAAAGGGCACTAAAGATTCAAACAATCCAAATCAAAAAATTTTAAGCACGAAAACCTAGGTATCTCCCCTTATTTAAGTCATTACCTTTAATTCAAAATCAACAAGAATTGACATCTTGTAATAGCCCGATTTTGGGCCTAGTCGAAACAGTGGTTTTAGGACCACAAATCTGACGTAGAAAAGTTCATTTTTATTACATTTTTATGGTCTAAAATTTCACAGAATGATTTCTTGAAAATTTTGTTCAAAAATTTTGATGTTTGGGCACTCAATTTAGTCAAAAGGACTAAATTGTAAAAAGTGCAAAAATTGAGTTTTACATGCTAGAGGTGTCTAATTACTATGAGATTTTAAATTAGAGGTCCTTAGATGGTAATTAGACCATTTGGCTTTAAGTTGGACAAAAGTAGAAATGAGGTAAGAGAATTTTAGAGTTCTGATAAAAGGCATTTAAGTCATTTGGTAAATAAAAGAATAAAAAGGGGAAAATAAAGCCAAAATTTGCTCATCTTTCTTCAACCTTAGCCAAAACTTGGGAGAACACCATAGCTAGGGCTTTTTTCATCTTTCAAGCTCGATGGTAAGTCCGTTCTAGCCCCGTTTTTAATAATTTTCATGTTTTTGATATCCTTGTAACTTGATCTATCTATTTCTACCATTAATTTAAGGAATAATCAAGGTCTAGGGTTTGACCCGTGTTGTATATTTGTTTATTTTTATATCTAATGGTGGATTATGCATGTTTGATGTGTGATAAACAACTTTTGCTAGGTGGTTTTTGATGAAAATGTCAAAAGGACCTATTTGTAAAAAGTTTATAAAATGTGTGTAAAAGAGTGTTTAAATGAAAAATGTGGACTACTATAAGTATAAAAGAGGATCATCTAGGCTTGGAAATCGAAGAAATTGAATATATTTCATTTTTAGAGCCTAGGGGAAAAATATAAATATGTCAAAGTTTAAGGGCAAAAATGTAATTTTTCCATGATGTATTTTTGGACTAAATTGAATAAATTGAATAATAAATGAGTTAAATTTTCTATTATAGATCAAGAGAAATGAGGTTTGAACCTAGATCGAGGGAAAAATAAAGTATTTGACGATTAGGTCTTATTTCTACTATTTTTGTACCGAGGTAAGTTTGTATGTAAATAATGAATTGTTTTATTTATGTTTCTAAATGCTTTAATATTGTATGAATTATGATCGAATCCTTGAACGTAATCGACAAAGTTTGACAAACGAGAAAATCCTGATTGAATCTTAGGAATAGTTAGGATACAAATGTCATGACATTAGGGTTATTGAGATTTCATGTAAGACCATGTCAAGGATATAGCATCGATATGAGACTTTGTGTAAGACCATAACTAGGCTATTGGCATCAATATGAGATCCCATTTAAGACCATATCTGGGATATGGCATTGGTATGGTACTGTGAATGTGAGATGTCTCGAGTATCCTTTAGTATTCCAAGTGGTTCAACGGGTAGTTCGAAAGAAATGTTAAAGTTGTGAAAGACTTGGTATGTTGCACTTGGGTATAGGTATGTACATAAGACTCATGCTTAATGAGCTCGATATGTGATGAACCCTCGATAAGTTTGTGATTGAGTAAGTTTGACTATGAGATTATAATGACATTTATGTTAATTTACATCATGTTAATTATGTGTTAAATGTGTGTTATAATGCGTATTATTTGCATAGGAACTTACTAAGCTTTAAAGCTTACTTCCCTTTCTTTTCCCTTGTCTTATAATGTCACCAAGCTAGCTTGGGGATCGGAGACTGTCGAATATTCACTCACACTATCAACATATCATTTTGGTTACCAATGAATTGAACATTTTGAGATATGGCATGTATAGGGACTTGGTCATTTTGTTTTGTGTCATAATTGATTTGGCCAAATGTGTTGGCTTAGGATGGTTGATAATTCATTTTGTAAATGTCCATTGAAATTGGCTAATATCGGTTTAGGTATATATATACAATTGATGATGCCTTTCATGGATGTGGAAGTTTGCATGGTATGAGTTGTTAAGCATATGATGCTTGTATGTGATAAATGGTGGCATGTGATGGAAGTGTTAATGTCTTGGTTGTGGTTGATTGGTTGTATGCATATGCTTGGATTAGTGTAATGTTTTTGGTGTAAGTATGTGCGTAAAAGGGTGGAAAAAGGGCTTGGTAAATAGCCTTATTTTTGTCCACACGGGTAGGCACACGGGCGTGTGTCTAGTCGTGTGTGACACACGGCTTGCCCCATGGGCGTGTGTTCTGGTCGTGTGTCCCCTGCACCTTAATTGTTGCAAAACAGAATGCTCAGTAATGAGCACGTGGGTAGAGACACGGGCGTGTGGACTGAACAGCCTCGAACACGAGCGTGTGCCCTGGCCGTGTGAAGTCTGCATCTATTTTATGAAAAATTATGAAAATTTAATCGATCACACGGCTTAAGCACACGGGCATGTGACTTGGCCATGTGACCTCAATTTGATGATGACGTCATAAATAGAAAGCTCCTTAATTTGAACATGGCCTAAAGCACGGGCGTGTCTTAAGGTCACACGGGCGTGTCTCGTACCCACAAGGGCGTGTGACCACTTTTTCATGAAAAATTTTCTAAGCTTCCCAAAAGTTTCCAAATTTCTCGGTTTAGTCCCGAACCACTTTAGATCCATGTTTTGGGCCTTGTAGGCTCGTGATAGGGATGATATGAATGTATGTGAAAGGTTTTAAACTTGGATGAAATTTATGTCTCGGTTTTATATGTTTGCTTGTGTTTATGTCCGATAATGCCTCGTACCCTGTTTCGGCGTTGAATATGGGTAAGGGGTGTTATACATATTCACTAAAGATTCACTCAAAGCACTCAAAGTTTTTAATGTTCAATAAATATGCACTCAACAGTCGAATAAGAAATGTCATTACCATAAGCTTACTTGAAAATCAAATTTTCACCACTATAAAATGATATGACACACCAATCAAGAGGTCTTAAAGAGGTTTTAATGTGGCTTAGGTTAAAGGGTGTGGAAAAAGGCCAGAAAAGTTAGTTATAATTGAGATCGATTTGATAAATTACCAAACTAGAAAAAAATAAACAAATGTTGAATTGAAAGCAAGCACATCAATCAATAATTATTCAAGAAAAAGAACAAGCTTCTCGACAAAATAGGAAATTAACTGTTCAAGCTCAATCAACAAAAATTTTACCAATATTTTTTTCGAATTTTTTCTTTTTCTTCTGACTAGAGCAAAAAGAATTAATTTAGTAATTCAAAAAAAGAGCATAGTTAGGCAATTAACCAAATTAAATCTCGACAAAGAGGGAGTCAATAAAACAAGAAAGAGTCACAACAAAAAAAATCGGTTATGGGTTAACATTCACGGTTTAATTAAGAAAATGTGTGTTAGGTTCAATAGGGTTCACTAAGGGTTAATTCAATAAGTAGGCTTTTTATAGGATAAGTGGGTTAAACCTAAGTGCCTTTATCATATCAGTATATCAAATCAAAGGTGTGGTCTTGACATGAATAATCAAAGCAAGTTCTAAAATAACAGATCAAGTTGACACACTCATAACCAATAATAGATTGAGAATTAAAAATGTATGCTCTATAGGCTCAAAAGCTCACAAAAAATCATGGTTTTGATGTCAAACTTACAAATCTAAAACTTCAAGATAATACCTCAATTCAGGAAACAACCTAAAATTTTTATTTCAAAAAAAAACTTATCATGCTTGACTCTCTCATGTCTTGAAGTTTAACTCAACCAATGCATAATTATATACAAATCAATCGAAAAAAAACATTAATAAAAATCCCAAATCGACAAAAATTACTTCTAATGGAAGTATGAGAAAATCACTTAGACACAAGAAATAATTCAGGGATTTTCTAATAATTATATAAATAATATACCCACACTTAAAATGTACATTGTCCTCAATGTACAAACAAATATAAATACAGAATAAGCAGAATATCATAAGAGAGGGAGAAAACTGAAATTGTCTTAAATATGGATGAAATAGTCAGAATAGTGAAAACTAGAATTGTAGGCAAATTTAAATGTAGTGCATGGTTCCGAGCAACTAATAAGAAAATAAACACAAATAATGAAGAAAATTAAGAGGTTACAAACTCAATTAGAAACAACCATAAAAATAAAAACATAGTTCGAAAGAAAAATAAACTAAAGAAGTCTAAGAAATAAAAATGAAACAACTAAAAACAAGAACAAAAATAAAATAAAGATAAAAATAAAACTAAAAAGAAGAGAAATAAAATCAATGATCTTCATCATCAGAGGCATCGGGATCGTGAGACGCCGGCACTGAAGAAGATATGTGGAGGTGTTAATAGATCTACTGCAAAGTCGCATCGATACTGTCGAACCACTCAAAATAGTGATGCTCAAAACGAGTGAACCACTCAAAGAGGTACGCGAGGGTTGTAACACCCCATACCCAAGCCCGAGGCTAGGACTGGATAAGAGATACTACCATGCTTGAACTCATTAAAGCATACACTTATGGGCTGTGAAATTTCGTTCTGACTTAAAAACTTCTCTATATTAGTCTAATCATACATTACATGGGCCTACGAGGCCTTAAGCACAAATCTAAAAACTTTCGAAACTTAATCGAAACCTTTCTTTAAAGCAGGGGTCACACGCCTATGTGGCTTGGGACACGCCCGTGTACCCCTTGGCACGCCCATGTTATCAACCGTGGGGAGCTACTGACTATTTTTACACGGCCCGAACACTCCCGTGGGCTTAAACCATGTGATAAACCTTGATATACTGACTTGATCCACATGGTATGGGCACACGCCCATGTTCAAACCATGTATTCTACACGACTTTTACACACAGCTGTAGGGTTGTACCGTGGCCTATCATGATTAATAATAATAAGGTGCAGGGTTCACAAGGCCTAGACACAAGCCCATTTGTTTAACCATGTGAGCTCTTAGAGGCTATTTACCAAGCCATTTACCACCCTGAAATCAAAATCAAACCAATACATTTCAAAAACTATACAACATGCTTCATTGAATACAGCAACATACATATAACCAATTTTGGCTAACCACTTAGCCATATACAAAAGAATAATGGTTTGATAACCTATACAATGGCCCTTCTTAAAACATGTTCTCAAAATGAATGCTTCCTATACATGCTATACTTAGTAAAATAACTTGGCTATGCCAAAATAAGGATTGATAGTGTGCTACTGAGCTCCAGGCTCAACGATCCACAAGTTAGCTTGGCGGGACTACATAGAAAGAAAGGATTAAAGATGTAAGCATTTAGCTTAGTAAGTTTGCATGTAAAACACAGATTAATAAACTTGCTTAATATAAACCATTTGACATAACAATGGTATCATAATTTCAGCTTTAAAGCTTACTTACTCATACTAATTCTCACATGTCTCATGATACTTTCTATCCTCATACTTGTAAGGTAAACATGGTGTTTGTATCACTTGATCACATTGATCAACATACTTTAATTTAATAATCATGATCTCTAATTCATCATTCATAACATAATTAATACTCAATTTCAACTTGGTAGTATTTTTGCTTATTTAGCTTTCTTGTTATATCATTTTAACTTTACTTATTTACTAGATGAATTTCTGCGAGTAATCGAGGATACTAAATCTTATCCCACGTAACTTAATGCCAAAGCCATATCCTAGATACGGTCTTACATGATATATCTCTTCTTGAATCAATGCCAAGCTTACCTTGGACTTATATGATAACTTATTCAATGCCAAGCTTGGGTCCTTGGACTTATATGATAACTTGTTCAATGCCAAGCTTGGGTCATTGGACTTACATGATAACTTGTTCAATGCCAAGCTTGGGTCCTTGGACTTACATGATAACTTGTTTAATGCTTAATCACATTGATTTCTTTATTTTACAAACATTAAGCATTCCATGATAACAATGTACATTATACTAAGCAATTCAATGATAGAAATCATAAAGCTTAGAAATCATACAAACTTACCTCAATATACAAAATGTATGTAGATATGCAATTTAGTCCTCGACTTTGTTCTTGCCTCGGTTTCGATTTGGGCTTCATTTTTCTTGATTTATAATCATAAATAGACCATTTAATAAGCATATTGACTAAATTGACTCATAACTCATTCTTTGGCAAAATTACTATTTTGCCCTTATACTTTCTTATATTTGCACTTTTGCCCCTAGGCTCGTAAAATGATTTTTATACAACTTTCTTAAACTACATGCTTAGCTGACTAATAGTCTCGACTATAGCAATCATCAATTCTCACAAAATCACACATGTATGACCAAACTTAAGATTTTCACAATCAAGTCCCTACATGCATTTTCATGGAAAATCACTTAACAAAAGATGTTTCTACTACATCAAACTTTCATAATCTTCCATAGAACATCAAAATACATGCATGACATACATGACCACATTTTTGAACATCCATTATAGCTCATCAAATAGCTAAAAATAGCTAACTCATGCTACCAAGACTTCAAAACTACGAAGAATATCAAAAACCGGGCTTAGGAGCACTTACTAGCAAGCTTGGAAAATTGAAAGAGCCCTAACAATGGCTATTGGGATTTTGGAAGCTTGGGGAAGAAGATGAATGGATTTTTGTCATCTTTTTCCCATTTTAATCATTTTATTAGGCAAATGACCAAAATGCCCCTTTTTTAAAAAATTTCATAAAACTATCTCATGACCAATTTTGTCCAAAAATTAAATTTTCAGAAAATTGCTATTTAGGGGTTCATAATTATTATTCTAAAGCTATTTCATACAAAAAGCTTCTAGAAATTCATATTTTGCAACTTTTGTAATTTAGTCCTATTGGAACATTCAATCACAATTTAGCGAAATTGCTTCATGAAACCTTCATACTAGCATGCAAACATGACATAAACCTTAAAACTCATAATTTCATCTCGATTTTGTGGTCTTGTACCACTATCCGACTAAGCCCTAAATCAGGCTGTTACAAGGGTAGCAACAAAAGTAGAAGTACGGTGACTCAGAGGTGCATAATAAGATGGATCCTCGTGGTGGAAAGAGACATCATTAATGAAATCCTCATGCTCATCCTAAGGGTTGGAATGAGATAATCAGTATTGAGGAGGATCCACTCCACGTAGTCTCTTGATCATCCCCATGTGACTCATACTCGATAACCCCTGTCAGGACATCTGTCCAACTAGTGTAAGGGAGGAGGACTGCTCTAGAGTATCGAGGATACCAAAGTGTCGTGCGAGGCGAGTCACGTAAAGGCCTAAGTAAATAGGACCCTTCCTACTGCATTCTGTTTGATGGCGGTAAGTTAGGACAATAAAGTAGGCAAGATCGAAGGTACGCCTCGTGGCCATGCTCCACAAAAAATAAGCGTCAAATCTATCGATGACTCCGGTGTTCTCTCTCCGACCGGTCAATGTGTGGGCCAATATGCCATTGATATGGTGCAAGGCCGGAGGAAGGGAAGTTGCCTTTGACCAACTTGGGTCATACGATGTCGTACTCACTGTAAGCTTTGTCCAGCATAGAGAGGACAAATAATGGATGTGTCAGTATAAAGTAAAATCCCTCAGCACTCACGAACTCCTCAGTTTAGTGTCCTAGTGCAGGACCAAGTCGTGGACGCTCAAATGACGCGTCGTACCGTCAAGTTTGAAAGTAATAGTGTCTGGCTCATTTAGCTCAACATCATGTGTTGAAGGCCGAATGTCGAACAAAACTCGAGGATAAGCTCCTAGTAAGTGGGCTCAACGATGGAGAAAAATCAATCCCATGGAGCTATAGCTATCAGTGCGTAGACTCTATCAGCTAACTGAATCTGCTCCAAGGTCACCCAATCAATACAACGGCCTAATCCCAATGGCCACTGTCGAAGATGCTAATATAGGTCCTCCTAAGGACCCTATGAAAATCGTAAACATGGATGGCGCATCGGCATAGTCCCTGAAGACAAGGTCACGCTTGGAGTCTTCCACTTTTTTGAAGTAAGGATGGCGACCTTAGATTTGCCGCGTGTGTTCGTTATGGTGTTCCTGAAAAAAACAAAATAATCTAATATCAGAGAATTAATAAAATAAGTATCGCCAATTAAACAAACAGAGAGGCCGACGAATCAACATGCAAGTTAAAATACGTTACTAATAATCCTCTCATAACAAACATCAAAATCCAAGCTACCTAAATAGAAAATCTACTCCTAAAATAATGTGTACTAATACCTAACCATGCAAAAACTAGTTACTAAATTTCTTAAGTACGCATACCAACACACGAAGAATAACACAAGCACAGAATGAAAATAAATAGGAGAAACTAAAGCTAAAACTAATGAAAATAAAAAGAAGAAAATAATAATAATAATAATAAAAGTAAGAATAATGATAGTAATAAGAAAATAACAATAAAAGAAATAAAACTAAACATAATAACAGGAAAAACTAAAGAAAATAAATAATAAAAAACAAGAATAAAAATAAAAAAGGATAATTAAAAATGATTAAACAGATCCTACTAGAACTAAAACTAAAAATAAGAACAATAAAAATAATAATGAAAATAACACTAAAACTGTAGGAATAGTAAAACAAATAAATATAATAAAAATAAATAAAAATAATAATAATAATAATAATAATAATAATAATAATAATAAAAGGAAAAAGAATAGACAGTGGGGAATGGATAGGCGACGGTGGCAAACGGCGGTGATGGTCGATGGGGTAGTGCGTTGTTGTGGTTGAAGGTGGGTTGATGAGGGGTTTTTGCAGTGGTTAGGGACGGTGAAGACGGAGTTTTGATTTGGTGGAGTGATGAGGGAAGGACGGGGGAAAAGGGAGTTTGCGCGTGGAAGAAAGGGAAAAGGGGGAAGGAAAGTGGTGGACAGTGGGAGAGGAAGGATGCGATGGGAGGGAGGGGAGAAAGGGGTTTCGATTAGGGGTGGTTGGGGAAGGGAAAAAGGAAAATGAGGGGAAAAGGGGAAAGGGGGGAATCGTGAGGGAAAGGGAAGGAGAAAGGAGCAGTTAGGTTGAGAAAGGGAAGGGCGAGAAAAAGGGGGCGAGGACTACTGTGGCCAAAATGGAAGGTTGAAGTGGGTAAAAGCAGAGTGGCGACTAAGGGAAAGAAGTGAGGAGGAAGAAGACAAAACAAAAAGAAAAGGAAATATTAGGGTTTTAAAGGGACACAATCATGTTTAGGCCCGTGTAGGGCCACACAGCCGTGTCACACGCCCATGTGCCACTCCCTCAGGCCGTGTGTGATTTAAAACTCAAAGCCTAGTGGTCACATAGCCTCGGACATGCCCGTGTGTCACACACAACCGTGTGTCAAGACGTGTGTGATTTTCCTTCACTTCTCCTATGCTCGTGTGGGAGGCCGTGCGGGGCACACGATCTCACACACGCCAGTATGACAGGTTGTGTCTCGGACACGGTCGTGCCTATGGCCTGTGTAACTCTCTGACTTGCAATTAAATTTGAAAAATTAACTCCAGTGTTCACACAGCCTTGGACACGGCCGTGTCGCCATGCTGTGTGAATCATCTTAAGTCGTGTAACCATCAAAATTGGATTGAAATCCTAACTCTGTATTTGACTCTATATAAACCCAAGACATGTAGTTGGGGACTTCTAAGTATCTATTGTACATGATTATGATTATGAATTGAAAATGTTTTGATATTTTCATAATTGTATGTTTTTTTTCATATTTTTAATTGTTTATATATTTTCATAATTGTATAATTTAATAATTGAAAATGTTCTTATATTGACATTATTTTCATCGTTTATAATGTCTATTGTATGTCTTTTTTCATATTTTAATTGTTTAATAACTCACATTAATTGTTTATATATTTTCGAGTATCTTAATTATTATATTATTGTGCAATGTAAGAACATTCTTTGGTTTCGAATACTTCACAACAAACTAAATTCTTTTTAGAGTATAATGTTTATGAGCCTTTATTGATAGGTGTCTATGAAACTTATGCCCTTGTTGTTCATGTTAGTAATTTTCACCTAATGATAATTTTATTTAGTTTTCAGGAATACTAGGTGAGCAACACTAAATTCTATCATGATTATGTTCAAAGAGTGAATTAAGCTAGGTCAGGTTGACTTGAGGTTAAAAAAAATTAAATTTAAGCATAGTTAAAAATTAATTGGGCCGATTAAATCGGATAGATTAATTAATTTATGAATACCTCTATATTAAAATATATCTAGATTATAATTAGAATAAATTTAAACATGATTTATATGTAAAGAAATTTAAGATATAATAAGATTTGAAGTAAAAATCTACCCATAATAAAACTCCAAATTTTCAAAGCCTAAACCTTACCATTAATAAAAACAATTTTTCAACTCCAAAATAAAATTAAAATAACTCTCTTTTTTGTATTTTTTGACTTAACTGTCTAAAAACTACATCAAATAAATTCTCTTAAATTCCTTATATTTGATAACTTGTTTCTTATTAGATGTATCGTATTGATTAATAAATAGATAATTTAAAATAAAAATAAAAAAGTTAGTTGTTCATGCTGCTTCGATACTGCACTTTTATTTTTTTCTTTTAGTTAATATATTTTTCGTCAAAATTGGATTTATTGAAAATAGATGGAGCTTTGACCTTTGTTGATAGATATTTTCTTTTTCCTCTCGGAAACTGCATTAAATTCGGAAGGATTGATTCTAAATTACGCAAAAACTGAGACGCTGATTGGACAATCCAACATTCGACCCAAAGCTACCCAGCTTAGCACTTAGCATAGTTTACACTCGTTTTCAAAACGGACATGTTTCTTTGACCATGATCACTCCAATAGAAGCTTTCAAAGCTTCTTTCCCTAATCTCTTTGCTGTCTACTTTCACAAGCTTCTGATTGATTAATAATGCTTTTCTTTTTTGCTGCAATCAGTTCAACTTCTTTGAATTCAGTTATATAGTTCCTTAATTCAGGTGGGTTTTGCTTTGTTTCTATTTTACATTTTCTTTTTCCGTTGCTTACCATTACTGCTTTACTGTTTCTTTGTTTGAGACTGGTAGTTTCAAATTTTGTAGATTTATCTTTCTGGGTTTCTCTTTGATTTGTGGTTTTTGAATGATTTTTTAGTTAAATGAAGTTACTTATTCTTAATGCAGTTTTTCATCTGGGTTTTGTTTGTTTTGTTTGAATTTTAGTATTTTTTGGTCCCGTCTTGCTATCTTAGAGGATGGCATGGAGGTTTTGGTGGTGATTTTGATTGATAATTAAGTAGGATTTCTATTTGGAAGTTGATTTTTTTTTTTGGGCTGAAGTTTTAGATTTTGGATGACAGTGATGAACTTGGAAACTGAAATGCCGGGTCGACGGCATTTTTCTCTAGTAGATACTTTAGAGCTGAAATCTCAGATTGAAAGGAAGATTGGGCCTATAAAAGCTGAGAAGTACTTTAATCTGCTCACTAGATTTTTGAGTCTTAAGATTGGGAAACCCGAGTTTGATAGGCTCTGCATTGGTATAATTGGGAGAGAAAATGTTCGTCTTCATAATCATCTCCTCAGATCGATTATTAGAAATGCTTCTCTTTCGAAGAATCATCCATCAACAGGGAACAAATTGGAAGGTGCTTTAAGTGTTAAAGCGGCGAATGGGTATCAAAGAAGTAATCTTAAGTCAATGTGCAAAGACTTTCCTCAATCCCCTCGTAAGGGAAGGACTACAAATCTCCGTGATCACAACCATCCAAGTCCTTTAGGGCCTCATGGGAAGAGCCGTGGTACTGTTTGTGAAGATGCAGTTCCGAGAGTTCAAGAACAGCAAAGTGCTACTGAGTTGCTTTCTTTGGGTAGCAGACCACCTATGTCCTTGGAAGAAGGAGAGGAAGTTGATCAAGTTGCAGGAAGCCCAAGCATTCGCAGTAGGAGTCCTGTTAGAGCTCCGCTTGGCTTATCTTTGAATGCTAAAGGAATGCAAAAAGTGCCATGGAACGGATTAGCATCCGCTTCTGAGACATGTCATTGCAAAGGTGAACTACCTGACACCGGTTCTTTGAGAAAAAGGTTGGAAAAAAAGTTAGAGATGGAAGGATTAAACATGTCAGTAGATTGTGCCAATTTGTTGAACAGTAGCCTTGATGTTTTCATGAAGAGATTGATAAAACCATGTTTGGAATTGGCTGGTTCAAGGTCCGGACAGAAACTTATTGACCAAGGTCACAATTGGTCCACAGTCTCTTTGAACGGGATGTGGCCTTTGAGATATGCACAAAAACAGAATGGCTCCATTTCTGCATCAATGTTAGACTTTCGAGTTGCAATGGAAATAAACTCCCCTCTCCTTGGGGTGGACTGGCCAACAAAACTTGAGAAGGTGTACCTGCATGCTTCAGAAGAGTGAGCCGGAACTCACTATCCATTAGTTCGAGTTGAACCAGGTTCCGGTGCTAGAGCAATTTTGAGTTATTTCAGTTACGAAGTTTGCTCTAACATTGATCTTGATTATTCCATTTTTTAGAACGGATGAAGTAAATAAGTATAAAGGCTACAGGGGGTTTTGGATCAAGTCAATTAGGTTGTATACAGGTCATGTCTCTGATTTATCCTCGAGGTTTGACAGCTTAACATGGAGAAATCCAATTATATTGACACTTCGTAAGAATCTACCTGTTAGAAATAGGTTAGCAATTATCTCCACCTGTTACCTATAGTTGCTGTAGTTAAGTGAAGACATATGTTCGTAATAATAAAGCATATATTTTAGCTTTCAGCTTGATCTTGTTGAATTTGTCATATGACCTTTCATTATCTACTATTTCTTTCCCTCTGATGTCGTTTGTCATTGTTTTACATTGATACATGCATCTATGCGGTAGTTAATTGCCCTGCCAGCATAAATGAACTTATATCGAGAGCAGTGATTTGAATGCTGAAAATCATTTTTTCACTTTTTGTATTTCGTTCTCATTACGCCTTTACCTGTGGACTTTTTGAATCATATCATTACAAAAGTCGTCATTCCTACTTTTATGAGATCAGTCTGCTCTCCTTTTTATGGCATGCCAGTGCAGAACTCGAACCTTTCGTGTTTTCTGCATTTCTAGTTGGATATTGTTTGGGCATATAGCGCAAATAATAGAGAACATGGTTTTATAGAAGCCATTTGCTCGTGTAGGAGGAACAAAAAGCGGTTAAGGAGGTCGAACATTGTCTTGATGACCAAGCCCAAGGCTGATATCTCAATCGAGGTGGTCCAATGGTACTTGCTCCTGTCATGCACTTCTTATGTTTCCCTCATTGTATGCAGGATCGGATCTAGAGAAATACCGAACCAAATATTGCTATTCATGTTACAGTTCCGATGCTTAAAAGTGAGGTAAAATAAACCTCTAAACTTAACTAACACTTGCAGTGAGTGGGAAGATCATTTTATGGGTTGAACTTATGCAGATTCTGATTTGATGAGCTGAGCTGAGCATTGATGCCTGTTTATAAAAGCAAAGTATAGTTGAACTCTTCTTGTTGTAGGTGTCTTGTAATTTCTCTTCTTGACTTACAAGATTAAGACATCAATTTTCCATAGGCTGAAAAGGATGGGGACCTACATACAATCGAATCTAAAAATCCAGAAAGAAGACAAGGCAAAATGTTAAAATAAAGACACAAAGAGACACGATGAGTTTGTGTGGCTAAGCTAAACATGACAGCAAGTAGTGGCTGGATCGGACAATGTATCCAAAACCATAACATCAGCCAGCCCCCATTATCTAAATACAAAAATTAAAAAGAGGGAGATCTGACTCCTAACCCTAAGCTGTTGTCTAATCCACATCATGTTGTTTGCCCTAATTGGTTCGATTCTTCAATGTTTCATGCCCCTTTTTAGTATCCCATTTTTCTTGCACACATAATTTTATTTTGTTTTATTTCTTTTTCTTGAATTCAGCAATATTTTAAAGACTTGTTTGAAATTTTTTGGTTGTTGAGGCTGAAAACAACAGAAGCTTTTCTCTTTTCATCATTATTATTACTACTTACATTAATTTCATTAAAATAACTATTTCAATAATATACTATTATTCTCTACGTTTAAAATAAATATCAGATTTAATCCTTGTATTTTAATTTTATCAATGTTTATCATTCTATTTTCTAAAATTTAAAATTTAAGTATTGACTTAAATAATAGCAGTTAAATGTATTGGGTTAATTTTTATTGTTAGTATCATATTATGTATAACTAGTGATTTAGTTTATATTTAAGTCCATATATTTTTCAAAATTTGAAATTTTAATCTTAAACAATATTCGTTAAATACATTATTTAAAATGACATAATTTTTTATTAGTATTATGTAAAAATAGAAAATTAACATAACATTACATGTATGATGACATCGCATAAAATTTTAAAAATAATAAATTATAAAAAATAAAAAAAGGAAAAGGAAAAGTCAAAATGATAAATGTTGTTAATCCTAATTGTTGGTCTCAAAAGACAATAGGTGCTTCATTTGTTTGTCTAAGAATAATTGAAGTAGATCCGTAAAGTATTAAGTGTTAATGAAAAGAAAGGAACATGGCGTGTAGTTCCACCGACTGATATGCAACCATAAAATAATGGTTAGATTCAGAGATTCCACCATCATTCATCATTATCTATCTTAATATATTCATTAATGCCTAATGATTCATTAATACTTAGTTTTTATCTTTTCTACCCAATAATTCATGTTTATATGTTACAATAAATAACAATTTATGCTGTTTCCATGTCTTCTTATACATTAAATCATTGTTTTATTTGTTTTTAACTCTTTCTTCTCACGTAAATTACACTTTCAGTCACTTAATTATTGATAAATTTTATTTTGGTCACTCAATTATGAAAAATTACAAAATAATCACACAATTATTCGATTTTGTTTATTTTTGGTCATTAGCCATTAAATCATTAACGGAAAGATGACATGACATATTTTAAAATTAGCATATAACAATTTTAACCCTTAACATTTATATATTGTGTCAATTTAGTCCTAACAAATTTAATACACAACATTTACATATTATGTAATTTAGTCTTTTTTAGAATTTTAATTTTCTTTATGACATTTTCACCTAAAAAGCTAAATAAATTTATCAACTAAATCGATGGCAAAACCAACGGAGCAGACAAGGGTCCCCTTGATTAAATGGAAAAATATCCACTTAGCCCATCCCAAAATATAAATCACTCAAATTAAATCTTTTAATTTTTGAATAAATGAAAATTTTGCATTTTTTGGCACTCTTCAAAAATTAATAATGTAATGGAAGCATTTTAACACAACCTTGGCTCCTCTACTATTTTATAATTTTATCTTGGCTCGTCCATAGAAAATTTTTGGCTTTACTTTTGAGCTAAATATATATATATATATATATATAAACAGAAACACCTAAAAATTCAACATAACAACTTTCATTATTTTTATTCTTTTAAAATTAAGAGTTAAAATTACTATTATGTCAAATTTTAAACTTGTCAAGTTACAACAGTTAAATTATTGACAGGAAGATAATTATTGGTAACCAAAAAAAAAAAAAAAAGTTAAATAGTTAAGCAACCATTAAATAATTTTTCATAATTGAATGATAAAAATTTATTTATAGTTGAGTGATTACTAATGTAGTTTTTTTATTTTTAATAAATAAAATATTGCTAAGTTTAGTAGAAGCTAATTTAGTATTATCATCATTTAACCATTTTATAAGAAGAATAGGAAAAAAAAATCATTCAAAGATTGAATTCATGATTCGAGATTAGTACTAATTATTTAATAAAATCTTTTAAGGTGTAGAAATTCTTAAAATGAGAATCATGATAATCAAATTATTTTAATTTTTAGATTAAAATGAATAAATTTAAGTCTTAGATTTAAAATTTAATCTACCTCATTAAAATAAAGAGCACAATACCTATTTTTTTCCCATGTAATTCAAGTTTTAAGAACAAAAAGATTTCGATAATTTCTTACTTTCACATTTAATTTTTTTGAAGAAAAAATTCACATTTAATTTTTTGAAGAAGAAAATTTGAAAGCAAATTTACAATGAAATGGAAGTAAGATATTAGGGTTACCAATATTACGCAATTTGGATGTTTGGTATTTGTTTTTCTTTCCTGAAAAAATTGTAGAGAATTTCACTTTAAAATTTTGAGTATTCAATATTCATTTATATTTTATAAAATTCTTTAAGTGTTTTTCATCAACTAAAAAAAATTCTCAAATACTGAAAAATAAATATCAGATACCCAAATTACTTAATCTTGATAACACTATTTTCTTACTTTCAATCCCATTGTAAACCTGCTTCTAATGTTTTTGCTTAGAAAAAAGTAAGTCTAAAGCTAAGAGATTACCCAATTTTTTCCAGTCTAAAATTCATATTACGCTGTTAAAAGAAAAAAAATAAAGGAAAATGTTGGTTGTTGTGCTCTTTATTGTAATGTAGATTAAATATTAAATTTAAGGCTTAGATTAATTTATTTTGATTTAAGGATTAAAAATAATTTGATTTTATGGTTCTTATTTTAAAAGTTCTTACTATAGTTGTTACCTTCTTTTAATTGATTTAAAAAAAAAGTAATTTAATCTCTTTTTTAAAAAAAATAGATATGGTTTTAATTAGAATATAATATATATATATAAAGTATTTTTACACACTTCCTTTTATTATACCAATTTAAAATACTCCATATATTAATATATATATATATATATATATATATCCAACTATTAATTCTTTTTACATAAAAATAATTAAAATTTTAAATTTACATCAATTTTGATATATATAATTTACATAATAGACCATAGTTGGATGATTAAAATATTAAAAATATAAATTATAATGAAAAAATGTAAAATTAAATTATTTTTGACACTGCTTGAGTGTAGCATGTTGTTAAATGGAGATAAAATTCATCCGACAAGATAGGGTTAGATTGGGGAAACTCATTAGTCATGTTGTTTCACACTCATCAGATCAAATCAAATAGAATGTCCGAATCAAAGCAAACAGACATGTGTTATATCTTTGGTGCAAGATTTTGTCCACAAAACCCACCCAATTAAGTACAGATTAAATTCACTAAAAGTTATTTATATTTCAAATCTTTAATTAAATTTAGGTTCCATCATTTGATAATCCTCAGAAGCAGAGATCAAATTGAAGAATATGTTATTCTGCAAAAATGCTTATATTCTTTGGATCAATGATGATTCCTTTGTGAGAAGGTGAAACACAAATGGGTGGGGTTACAGAGAGATAGCATCTTGTAAATGTAAATGCACCCCTATTTTGCTGACTAAAAATCTGCACCTTCTGAATACTGTTGAAGCCTGAAATTTTTGACAAATCTTTTGTTGTTATCTATCTTCTAATAAAGTAGTAGCCATAAAGAGTAATTAATTTCTTTATTTAAATGGTGGGTGGTGGGACCTAAATGACAACAGAAGAACATAAGCCTCTGGGGTGGCCCCTTTCTTCAGCCTTTTCAGCAATGGACCCACCGCCCCATACGGTTGCACCTCTCCTTACCAGCAACGCGTGCTTCCCCATTCTCACCCTTTTTCTTCCTATAAATAAACACAATTTTCTTCTAATGCATACTTCATTATTTATCCTAATCATGCTAATTCGTTTATAATTAATTATTATAAAAAGTTTCACCAATTATGATTCCTTTTCAAGATAAGAATGGGATTTTACTTTTGTTAAATTCTGACAAATTTCAAATTTAGTTCACTGTTAAAATTATTTATATTAAATTGATGTTGATTATAATGTTATTTGAATTTTTTTATAAATAATATAAATACATTAACTTTTACTTTTGATAAGATTTAATTTTATTGGATTAATAAAATATATATAATTCAAGTGTTGTGATAAGTATTCCTGAAAACAAAATCCATTTAATCTTTTATTTATATGGTCCCCTCATGGGATCATCTTCCAGTCTGTACCATGTACAGCTATAGCACAACAGTGACAAATAATGAAATACATAAATTATTTATTAAGCAATTTCCCAAATAAAAGAATGATGAGAGAGAGAGATATATAAAATAATTCTATATATCCAGAAACCTGCTGCATCTGCAATAATAATAATAATAATAATAATAATAATAAAAGGTTTTACATATATAAATACATTTAATGTGTACCATATTTCATCCAGTTATGTGAACCGTCGGATATGTTTAATTGATTTTGACAACAACCTTCCTCACATGGCTAATTAACGGCTATAATCATTGTTTGAATGTGGGGTTGAAAATCGAATCCAACAACTCAGATCCAAATGATCCATCATCATCTGGGTTGCATGTTATTTTTGTTAATTGTGATATCTGTATCTGATACTAAATAAACAATATCTTTTTGATCCTGTGGACATGGGTGTGATGAATAATTTATGATGGTTTTGTTAAGGGTAACCAACCTTATCGTACGGCAGGGATGTAAGTGTTGGAGGGGCCATGAACACCTCCCTCATCATATCAGTTTCCACTAACCCTTTTTTTTTTTTCTTCTTAAAAAATTATAAAATGGAGGAGACAACTGTTAGAAGGGATATAGAATTCTTGGGTGCATGTGAATCACACACCATAGAAAACGCAGCTCAACTATTTTATGATGATTGTCCCCAAAAACCGTAATATAGAAATATAGATAATAGATATGTGCAAATCCTGTTACATGTTAATAAAGTTAATTTATAATTGAAGTGCATTGCTGGACCTGTCTTAGGCATCTTCCACAAAACTTGAATTGCATTGGCTATTAACACTCTCATTTGTTTGGCATGCCTGAAACCCAAGAATGCACCCCAGATTCTTAAATTCTTCTCTCTCTCTCTCTCTCTCTTATATCAAAATATTATAGTTTATTTGGACCTTGTTTGCAGTATATACTGATGGGGAATATTGTGAGAGAGCAAGCTCATCCTCTTTCTCTCTCAAAACCTAGATTTGGCTCAACTTAAGGTTTCAAGATTTCTCTTTCTCCTTGCAAAACTCAATTTCTCTCTACTTCATCTTCTTCAACTTCAACTGGTTTAGCTGCTGTGATTCTTCATAATTTGGTAGCCTCTTCAAGCATTTGTATCAGGTCAGAATATGCACTTCAATTCTCTACAACCCTCCCCTTTTTTTCTCTTTTCTGATGCATGATTTCATTGCGACAAAAAGAGGATAAAAGAGATAAGAATCATAAAATATTAGGTTGAGTTTGACTTTCGGAAGCAAGGAATTTGGATGTTCAATTGTGTGTTTGATATATATGCATTTGGTTTTTATTATTTTCTTTTTAGAGTTACTCTTTGACATGGTGATTATGATGATCCTACCGTTAAACTTTGTTATCACCGGCTTTCATATTTTTCCTTCTTAAACAATCACTTTAAGAAGATCCGTGAAAGTAATGATTTTTTTCCTCTTAATTAAACAAAATTCATATATACACACATACAAAATGTATGTAATTTCACTTAAACATCAACTCTTTCATGGATGCTAGTGTAGTTTAATACATCTAAATATATGAAATGAATATTTTAAAACATACATACATACATACTCATCTAACTGTGTTGCACTCCTATTAATTTCGTATACACATAATAATTAGGTACCGAATATCCATTTAGATGGAGTGTTTTATAGTGGATTATTATTATTTTGTAAATGTGGTTATATAAAGGTTAATATATGTGTGAAAGAAAAGTAATAGACATAAGAAGAAACCAAGAAGGGCATTGAAACCACATGTGATATATAATGTACCTATAGACAAGGCTGAATAATGGAAGATATTTTGTATGGAAGATTTATCAATGGTGGCCCAAAGAACATGTGAAGAAGAAGACAAATTATACTAGAACTAAAAGTGGTTGATGTTTATCATGCTTTCATTTTTAGTGCTGGAAAAACATTAATTCATGCCATTCATCCTCCTTCTCTCCTCTCAATAATAAACAATCCATTACCAATCAACAACCTTATTCTCAGCTTTTTTTTTTTTTTTTTTTGGGGGGCTCACTTTAACAGGTGGGAATAGTAAAAAGGTGATTTGATTATCAGAGTTGTTATGTGATCTACTTTCTTATCAAATTTCTTGGGAAAGAAGGGATCATTTTATTCATTTCCCAAATCCAAATCCAAATCTATTCATCCTACATATTCGGGGTATTCTTCAAGCAACATTAAACTCCAATGGGGAATCTTCTTAGGCCGTACGATAAGGAGTATATGAGGATGGCTATCTTAAAACATGAAGAAACTTTCAAAGAACAGGTATATATATATATATATATATATATATATATATATATATATATATATATATATATGTATTGTTTTTAAAAAAAAAAAACTGTATTTGTTATTCTAAGCTTGAAGCAATGTTCTGTTTTTCAGGTGTACGAACTGCATCGTCTATATCGAATCCAGAAGACGTTGATGAAAAGCATGGGAAGCAACCGGCCTAAAGGAAACTTTAGCTTGAAGAATAATTATCACCATGGAAATATCAATATGCATCACAATACAAGAACCAGACTTGACTTGGAACATCCGGCGGCTGAGGGTGATCATCGGTCAAACAATGTTGTTGCAGAACCAGACTATGATCGTAACACAATATTAGAATCCATAGATGAGAGCGAGATTGAGCTTACTTTAGGCCCCACAAGGTACGTGCCGAGGAAGAAACATGGGACTCCTCGAACTTCGGATTCCGGTCCGAGCTTCTCTTCTTCTTCCACTGAATCCAGTCATGTGAAGAAGACAAGCACAACAAGGGAAGATTTCACTGGAAATGAGCAGATGGGACTTTTCAAGGTCACTGATATGACATTTGGGTACCGAAATGGGAGTAAAAACAACACTGATCTTGAAGAACAGTTGAGACAGGAGAGATTAAAACAGCCACCTTGGCTTTTTCAAGTTCTAAGCATGAATATGACTTAAACAAAAAAAAAAAAAAAAGTAAAAGAAACTATCATCCAAGTCGATATGATTAGATTTTAGACTGTTTCTTATCGACTAATTTCCTGTGATTGATGTTTGTGTGGAAGTTTCTTCTTAGTTTCTTTTTTAGCAATGGAGTATTTTGTAAAGATCACTTGTTTCCTTGACTTGCAAAAAAAACCCTCTAATTTGTTGAGCTCCACTTTCAAATCAGTCCATTTCCAAGTCCCACTTGGGGAAGACTTTTGAGTACACAGCACACTTCTCTTTAATTTGATCAACCTTTGCTATATTAGCCGGTGTTATAGTTTCAACTCTATAGTATTTGCAAAGCACCTTTTAGGGCTTAGAACAGGAATATTCACATCTACAAAAGTTTCTCAAATTGAATATATGTTAAATGATGCTTGGAAACAGAGTTTCCGTACATGGTTTGCCCTGGCAAGTGGCAACATGCCATCAAGGGTCAAACAAAGAACCTGCAAATGAAGCCATTTTAGTTACCTTGAAGAGCATGTGTAATGCTGGTTGAAAAACTCTGAGACCAATGAAACTTGAATATTTAGGGAGCCCATCTTTTAAACATCATTAATGGTTTTGCCTCGGACAAAACGTGGTGCCACTTGGTAGCCTGTCCCATAAGCTATACAATTTCTTTCCCCAAGTTCATTTATCCTAAAGGTGTCCATAATTCAAATAAAGACGCATTAAGTATTTCTTATCTTTTATCCAACAGACTTGTCAGATACGATGTACTCTTAATTTTAAACCTAAACTCAGATTTACAATTACAATTTCACATTTCCCCATGTCTTCTCTTTTAGCTTCTTCCTTTTGATTAAAACATTAGGATTTGTCCTGAAATATACTCTGAATGGATATATTATCCTGTTTTGGTAAAACTAAAAACAGCCAAATGCTGAGATTCATACCACCATGCTTTTAATAATGTATTTATCAAACATGAATATGATAGATGGCACCCCAAAAGAAAAAAGAAAAAAAAAAAAAGAGAGGGAAAACACGAGACATAGGAACACTTTGGAAAAGTACAGATAGTGGCAAACCAAACAATGTGTCAGGAAATGGAGTGCCTCCTATCTTTGCTCGGTCTTGTTCGAGCTTTGGCACCGGAAGGCGGAACTCCGAAAGGATAAAGGCGTCCAAGTTTCTTAGAAACTGAATTCATGAATGATTTTCTTGGCAAAGGAGGCTTATCAGATGATGGCACAATAATTCCCATAGGACTGCTTGCAGCTGACGGAACAGTGGATGATGGTCTTTCTATTTCTTTCAATCTCATTTTCATTTTTACTATCTCTAGTTTCAAGTCCTCGTTCTCTCGTTTCAAGCTCGAAAGTTCATCCGAAACTGGGTGGATATCTGTTGGAGGGTATAAATTCACTCTGGAAGATATGGAAGGGGAAGTTCCACTTGACATGCTTCCGCTCATGACGTCTCGAAGGCGTTGTTGTTCGTAGTAAAGAACTTGAACCACGGTCTGGACAGGAAGACGGTCGTTTTGCGCAGCGTGAGCACAGGCCTCCCGAGAGAGTTTCTGGCAATCCATCAGGCTGCAAACTTTCTTCCTCTCCAAGTCAGTTATAGTGGGGTGAGCCTGTCAAGTGTCAATTATTATGAAAAGGTGGATAAGACTAAGATACTATTCTCTCAAATCAATGAAAGCTAAAAGAGTTCTATATGATAGTTCCAACAGTCCTGTTACAAAGCAGATTCACTTTATATGAGATTGCTTCAAAATCACCTTTACATTGCAATGTGTTCAAACTTAATTCATAATGAACAAATGGTGTTGTTTTCTGTACTCATATAGGATTAGAGTATATATAATTATTGAATTGAGTAAAAAGTTGCAGCAGAATGTTAAGATGAGGGTAATTACATAAAAGACTGTACCTTGAGGTAGATATCTATGGCTCTGTACATCCCATCCTCTGTTATCCTCGATTGTTCGGGAATGAGTTCAGCGAGACCGATGAATTTCGAGATGGGGAGATTACGATCAGATGCTATTTCGGCTAGGTAGCTCTCCATTAGCTTTCCCACCCTTTCCATGTCACTTAGTCGGGGTGAAATATAGCCATCTTCTTCTTTGTAGCCAAAATGAGAACCATCAGTTTCATATTCAAGGTAATTCATCATGATCCGCTGTACTGTGTCCACATCAAACAATGTATCCCCAGTAAAAGAATAGGCAGGAATCAAGAGATCATCCAAAACAGCCTGTCCTAATTGCAAGGCCATCCTTTTTTCTAAATCGAGTCGACAAGCAATGGTTGTTTCGAGATATATGGCTGCTCGAAGCAGCACGGTTAGGAAGCTTACAGACATTGCATTTTTCTCCTTTGGCAGAAGGCTCACTATGGTTTCCAAGACGACCCTCTTCTCGTGTTCTTGTCGTGGCTCAAATTTCTTCCTGCCCTTTCCAAATATTTCCTGCACGAAAAGGGAGCTTCAGCTTCAACTTTACATATTGAAGCATATCAGGTAAACAAGTGAATTATGTAGGCATGGGGGTCTCACCAAACCTCTAAGAGCTTTCTGAGCATAGAGCATAAGCACAGGACCAAGAGCATATGGTTTAAACCCTCTCGCTATCATTGCAATCAGAACCCGTTGGAATATGTCAATTCGAAGAACAGCCAAATCCTCAGCCCACCAATCAACAACCGTTTTCGAGTTAGAGATTGTTGAAGACATTGCAATATCATTGCCACTCTCTTTGCAAGCTAAATATGCTATGGCATCGATGCACCGGCCAACCAGTTTAACTTCCTCTGCAATGGGGAGTAGGTTCTCGGAAGCATGTAACACAGAAATTGCTCCTGCTAGGCTCTGAAGTGCCACTTCATTCAAGAAGGCTTCAGTTCTTTCCACAAGGCTTCCGACTGCATAGTCCTCGGTCATCTCAAGGTACTCGGCCACGCAACGTAGCGCCGCAATATTCTCGGTGTTTATCTCAAAATTTATCCCGTAACAGAATTTAGCCGCAAGTTCGAAGGATTCCGCTCCGCCCGGAGCATCAGGAATTACTAAGACTGAAACATCAGCATCATTGGATTCTGATACCACTTTCCTTATGTATCCACACTTTGAGACTAATGGAAACTGCAATTGAAGCAGGACATGCAAACAAAAAGGTAGAAATGATTATGATATACATGCTATGGCTGTTTGTATGAGAATTAAAGTACTTGGATTCTACCTTGTGAAGTGAAAAGGAAACTCCAGCAACTTGAACCGTGACATCACTGGGTATCTCCTGAGAGAAAATCCTGACAAAAAACAAAGAAGAATCAAATTATATACATCAGTTCTCTTACCATTTTTTTTTCCTATCTGAAAAGCAATTTATGAATTTCATGGTTATATAGTAATGATACCACTCGCTGGTTCTCTTCATGGCTGTGGACATAAGCTCCTTCTTTTTAGCAGACATGTTAAGAGTGGTGGGTGCAGTGTCCTCCTGATCAAGATCCACCATGGCAGAAAATGAAGGTGTTTTACTAAGATCATGCCTGCATCTCCATCAAATCATAGATAACCAGAGCCTGTTAAACAGGGTGTTTATTATTTACAAGATTGTGGTGGAGCCAACAGAACAAGCAATTTGCTGTACTGTTTTGTTATTTATTTATTCAAATGTTTGAATGAGAAGCAATATAAGCTCAAAATCATGTCCTTAATAACTGTATTATCCAACTTTGAGTAGGTGGATTCCCAAAACTAGGCCTCCAAAGAAAACTAGAGGGGAAAGCTGTGAGGAGTAAAATATTTCAAGCAAGTGGTATTTTGGGTATTAAAGGATGAAGATAGATGAAGAAAATATACTGTGTGGTGTGGGTTTTTTGGTGGAAAGATTAGATGGTTTCATGTTGTTTGGCGGCTAAAGGTCGAAAGTTTCCACGTGGGCAATAGTCCCATCCACTAAAGTTCGCATCTTCAGTTCCCTGTCCATTTTCATTGGACATTTATAAATTTCAGGATTCGTGGGATTTTGGTTAACCAGGTCTTGATTTCTAAGTTAGATGGCATTCATAATTATGACCAATCGTGGGTTTTTAATGTTATCACTCGAAAAGTAGTTATCATGAAATTTTATGTTGGAACTTTCTGCCTTCACATGCTCCTTTACGGTATAATAATATGAACATTATGGACAGGACACCGGTTCCACTCTTAAGCACTTTGGTAATTTGAGGAACACATCTGTATACATGTGAGTGACAACTTGTGTTGTTTCACCATTTGAAATGTCGGTTGTGATTGCAGATTAGGTGCTTATTAATTGTTCTGAGGTTGTAAATGGATACCAAAATTATCCACCCAAAGAGAAAAAAGATGTTAGGGGTTCAACAGCATTTCTCTTGTGCAATAAATGAGGTCCTTAAAATCAACGAAAACAACTGGCTCTTGTTTGTACCCATCAATAATCTCAATCTTCTTCTCTGTTGCGCAATTTAGGGGCCCTTTTCCTAAACGTTGATGGTTGATTGCAAGGAAAATTTAATCTCTGTGATCCCCAATCCATTGCAAGATTTCACATCCATGGGGTCATGAGTTCATATTAAAAGGGAAGGGATATTGTTTTTTAGCTGCAGGCAATTGTCGGGTATGTCCGTTGGTACTGCTCTGTAAACCATTTTCAAGCGAGTTTTGACAAAACCAGAGGGGAAAAAAGAACAAAGAAACAGAAGAAAAACTATTTGGGCGTTGTAGGGCTGCTATTATAACATATCAATCTCCATAATTCATGCAAAATTCCTAGGGTTATAGATTAGACCCCATCAAAGTGCTTCATGGGCATTTTTGATTCTTTGTGGTACAGTAAAGAAAAGTCCAAAGGAAAGGTCACTTCATTATTATATTAGTGTTTAAAGGGTTGTAAAACTAAAATCATTGGGGGGGGGGGGTAATTCTGCAGAGGGTACATTACATAATGTGATATATGTTATAGTAGGCCCACAATCAAAGCAATGGTCTTGGAATACCGTCGAGAACTGGGATTCCTTTCCTGCTGAGTTGGTATCCATTGATTTCAGAAACCTCTAAATTTGTAGCAGTGTTTGTCTATGCGAAGCACCCATCGTCCCTGCACATGTTGATTTGGGCCCCGTCACCTCAAGCCAGTGTTTGTCTCCATTTTCACTTTGATTCCTTCAAGTTTCAGCCATAGAAAACACTGGTGAACCCCCAAACCATGTGAAGGGGTTCCGGTACTGAATTAATAGGTTGGTTTGGGCAAAATAAATGGAATTAAGACTGCACCGGCAAGTCTTAAACTGGGTGCTTTAAAATTGCTTCATAGGCTCCACTGGCAGCTTTAATTCTCCACCTCTCCTATAGCTTTATCTGCCTTAAATGCCTGCATGTATCACCAAGGCTTAAAGCTCACCATCAAGATAGAAATGGTTGTTTTCACTGTATTTGAAACTCACCATTCATGCCGTGACAATCTATGTTATCCGAATTCTTTTTTATTTTAAGTGGCTACGTTACACATTTATATTTGACATGTGGGTCCTCCAAATATATATATATAATTTAAGATAATACCAAATATAGGCGAAGATGAGGACAGACAAAAAAAGGGGGTGACATATAAAGAGATCGTACAATCCGAAAGAGAATAGCAGTTGTTTTGGATGCAGGTGAAGATGAATAATGCGAAAAGAATTCAATCTTATGGACCAACTTGTTTTCTAAAATTCAATGTGGAGCAAGTAATAGACCCATCTAATGTATATAACACATAATAATCATGGACTAGAATTGGGTTTCATGCCAGCGGGGCTTCTTATATATCTTTGTTGTTGGTCGGTCTGTAAGACCCTAAAAATCCGACCAGCTATGTGCAGAAAGTCACGTCAAGTTAGTAGGGTGTTTTCAATTTTGATCATATCCGCCGGAATTAGAAATGTTCAATAGGTTAACCGACCCGAAATAATATTAATCGAATTAATTGACCTTTCAAAATTTTTAACCGTTAACCGAACCAAAATTTTTTCAAAAAAATAACCGAACTGAAATTTTTTCGGTTAATTCAGTCGGTTAACTGATTAACCGAAAATTATATTTTTTTATTTTTTGTTAAAAATTAACCGAATTAACCAAATTACCCAAATTACCCGAATTAACCGAATTAAATCACTACATAATTAAAAAGATTACATAATTTTAGTTTTAGAATTTTAGAATTTTATTTTTATTTATTAAACTATTTGTAATTTTAATGATTGGGTTGGATTGGATAATTGGGTTAGGTGGGGTTAGATATTTGGGTTTGAATTGGGTTTAGGATTGGGTTTAGGTGAATAATGAGCATATTTATATATTATAATTTTATTTATTAATTTTTTGGTTAACGAAAAAATTCGGTTAACCGAACGATTTGAATCGAATTAACCGTTAACGAAAAATCATAAAATAATTAATCGATTTAAATCGAAAAAATTCGTTAATCGACCGATTAATCGAATTGATTCGGTTAACCAATTTTTTCGTTTTACTCAATTTGCACACTCCTAGCGAAACGAGACTAGGTTGATATATCAATATAAAATAAAATTTAGATTGATTTGAACTAAATTATATGTATATTTTTTAATTATTTATTTGATTTGAACAAGAGGATCAATAAACACAAATGAAAATAAACATCAATTAAATACTCTACATATAATTAAGACATAATAACATTATCATTCCTAAATCATAATTGAATTATTGAAATTCAACTATCAAAATAAACATTAATAATGAAATTGGATCAATAACTTAACAGAGTTTTAGAGCGGAGTCAAGACATGTACAATGTCCAATATCATGAGTAAAATACCCAAAAATACTTAAAAAATAATTTAATTATAGAAAAATGTCAGTTTCAAAAATATTTACGGAAAAGGGCCGTTTCCCCAAAACGCGTCTACGTCAGCACGTTTTGTGGAGATGCAGCAGGAAAGCGCTCTCTTGGGGAGCGCTTTTGCCACATCAGCACAAAGCACGCTGACGAGGACGCCCTTTGCTGATGTGGGAAAAATGCTCCCCCATAGACGTGTTTTAGCCCGTGTTTTAAAAAAAAAAAGACTATTCTCAAATTTTTTAAAAATTTACGAGAATAAACCTTTATAAAGGCTCAAAGTGACAACACCATTTTTTTAAAGTGTCATCAATTATAAGAAAATATAACTTACAAAGGAAATCTTTATATAGACCCAAAGTCTCATTTCCTTGTTTTTTGAAAGAAAGTGTGATATGGGATATGTGTATATATAGACTCATGAATACTTTTGCAAATTGTTCCTAAACAATGTGGGATTCCTTCCTCTTTAACTAACAACATGAGATGACATGCTACACTATATTTGATTTTTTTACAAAATAATTTCTTTTTTATATTTTTTAACATTTTCTTATATTATAAAAACAAGAAACAAAACAACTCAAATATATTTTTTGCAAATCCTTGAGTTTTTTGGGTGCTTATATTATTTTATCATGTGATGTAGTCTGATCTTATTTGATCTTATTCTAAAAATTTTCTCTCTATTTCTCTAATAACAATATAAGTATGAAAAAAAGAAAACAAGATTTAGACAAAAAATAATGAAATTACTTGCTGCCAATGATGTTTCATGCATGCAATACATATCGAATCACATCATCATCACCACTTAGCTCTCATTGATGTTTAGTGATGAAGAATTTTGAATGTAACGTACTCCCACATTTTATAGATGCTCCGTACATATCTTACGATGAGATTCAAAAATCAAGAAAAGAAATTCATCACATTTTAATGATCTTTTTACATTCTTTTAAAGTTTTTAACTTAAATATAACCTAAAATATGGACACTATTAAATAATAAATTAACAAATGAAATTTACTATTAATGGGCATGTTGAGGATTAAACACAAATTTTTTATTTTGTATCACACAATCACTCAATTTACTTTAAAATTTTTAACACGTATATTATTTACAATGAATTTTAATTTTTAAGTACAGTATTTATAATCAATTCAAAAAATAAAATTATTCTTGACAAACTCTATAATCTATTAATGAACTGAATCGTTAATGAAAATAAATAACTTTAAAAATTTTTTACTGTGACGACATGATATAAATTCTGTCATCATGTGTGGATGTAAGTTCTATTAATATATAATAAAGTAAATATGTAAATGTTACGATGTTAGTTGCATGCAATGGTTCTACCAATTGGTTGCTTTAGAATCCGTCTCTAAAACGTTACGTTGCACCTCTTTATCCTTTTTCTTTGGAACCATCAACACTGCCAAATTTGGTTGATCTTCATAATTGTATTTTTTTCATTTTGGTTCCTTCATGTTAAAGTTAGTAAAAATAAAAAAAAAAGGACAAAAATAAAAGTTGAACCGATTTAATAAAAAAATAGGACAAAAATTTATATTTTTTGCAAATCCCTTGAGTTTTTTGGGTGCTTATATTATTTTATCATGTGATGTAGTCGATCTTATTTGATTTGCAAAAATATATTTGAGTTATTTTTTCTTGTTTTTATAATATAATAAAATGTTAACAAAATATAAAAAGAGAAATTGTTTTGTAAAAAAAAATCAAATATAGTGTAGCGTGTCATCTCATGTTGTTAGTTAAAAGAGGAAGGAATCCCAAATTGTTTAGGAACAAGCTGCAAAACTATTCATGAGTCTATATATACACATATCTCATATCCCACTTTGCTTAAGAAAACAAGAGAAATAAGACTTTAGGTCTATATAAAGATTTCATTTGTAAGTTATATTTCCTTATTATTTGATGACACCTTAAAAAAATGGTGTTGTCACTTTGAGCCTTTATAAATGTTTATTCTCGTAAATTTTAAAAATTCGAGAATAGTTTTTTTTTTAAAAAAAAGGGCTAAAACGCGTTTATGGGGAGCGTTTTTGCCACATCAGCAAAGCGCGTCCTCCTCAGTGCGCTTTGTGCTGATGTGGCAAAAGTGCTCCCTTGGGGGAGCGTTTTCCTACTACATCCCCACAAAATGCGTTGACGTGGACGCGTTTTGGGGGGAAACGACCCTTTTCGGTAAATATTTTTGAAATCGACCCTTTTTATAATTAAATTATTTTTTAGGTATTTTTGAGTATTTTACCCCAATATCATCTAATTAATTAATTACATTTTAAATAACAAACATATTAACAAATACTAAAAATTAAATCACAAGCATAGCAAAGAAGGATTGACCCAAATATCAGTTTGATAATTTCAATACAATTCAGCATATAACCTGTAAAGGCCTAATTTTCAGTAGTGTCGGAAATGGTGATATGAGATCACTAAATCCGACAGGTAAGATTGAATAAGATAGTAATTTAATATTTATGAGCCAAGTGAGAATTTAGAAGAATTTGTGGATTGGTGAATTTGGTGAATTAAAAGAATTTATTAGGTTAAATGGGTCAAAAACGAGGTATCGAGACCTCGAATTTGAAAAACGAGCCATAAAAATATTTTTAGAAATATTTATGGAGTGTTATTAAGTTAGCATTAAAGTTTGGTTGAGAAATTTAAATGTTTGGGTAGTGAATTAAATAAAAAGGACTAAATTGTAACAAATGCAAAATTACTAGAAGAATTAAATAGCTCAAGTGTTAAAAGAAAGAGTATTTATAGGACAATTAAACCTAAAAGTGAGAAGGTTGGACGGCAAAGGCAAGGGAATCAGCAGAAGATAAGGGAAATAAGGGCAAAATTGGAAATTGTGTAATTTTAACATGTTTAGTAAAGATAAGATTGAAAAGAATCTAGATAGATTGTCGTAACCATTTTTGGGTGAAACGGTAAACGACGCGGTCGACTCGATTTTAAAAAAAAGAATAGAAAAGGAAGGGAGTCGCCACCGATCTTTACTTGGTGTGATCGGATCACCTTCGTTTTAATAAAACATTTAATTTACCAAGACGGGCTTTTGGTCCACGAACTTTGAGAAAAGCAGGTTCGAGGTCGATTACGCATGAGGAAGGATTAGCACCTCGACACGCCCAAAATTGGTACCAAACCGATTGATTGACGCCCTATTTGTTGAAAACTTTAAAGGATTCAAAATGCAACGCTTTTATTTTTAAAGTTGGAAGGACGTTAAGGCTTTCTTATTTTCAAGAGGTAAAGCATCCCGCCTAGTAAGTTAGGGCACAATACTTTAAACTCCGAAACTAAGCTTGCCTTTTGAAGCTTGGTTTTATTTAAAGAGGATCTTCATTATTCGTCAAATGAGAAATCGAACCCAGAAGTTAGGGCTCGATTTCCCAAGATTTCAAATTCGTAAGATTACCTCTATTTTAGGAAAAGAAACTTATCCCGAAGTATCTAAGTGTCGAGTCCAGTAAGTTAGGGCACGACATTTCGAATTTCCGAGATTAAGTATTTTGTTTTAAAATTGCAACTTCAAAAGAGATATCCTTTGTTTAACATAAACGAGTAAAACCGAAACCCAGTAAGTTAGGGCTCGATCTTCCCGAATTTTCAAACACCGAACATTATCTTTATTTTGGAAATTTGATTGATTGATATTAGACAAAGTAATGATACTAACAAATTAAGCGAATATATGAATAAATCTAATTCTTATAAACGAATGAGCAAATAAATAATGAAATAAGAATAACAATAATAAAATCATAGAAACAAATAGGATGATAATAATAATAACAATAAATAAATAAAATTAAAAATATGATAAATACTTAAAGTGCTTTAATGTATTAAAAAGGTAAAGAGCAATAAACGAATAAATAATAAGTAAATGAAATGACAAATAAATAAATAAGATAACAAATAAATAAATAATGAATAAAATAATATAAAACAAAATTCATAAATGGTGAAGATTAAACAATGATAATAATAAGAGTACATTAATAATGATAAATAATAACATATTAATAAATGAACAATAATAAAATAAATAAGAGTGATAATAATAATAATAATAATAATAATAATAATAATAATAATAATAATAATAATATAAGATAACAAATATGTGTGGAAATAATAGTAATAATAATAACATAATAATAATAGTAATATAATAATAATATAGTGATGATGACGATGGTATAATAATAAGATACATAATAATAACAATAGTGATGAAGACAAAATAATAATAAATAAAATAATGATATTGGCCATAAAAAATAATAATAATAGCACACACAATAAATAAATAAATAATAGTAAAATATAATGGGAATAACAAGTAATAATAACAATAAATAGTAAATAACCAATGATAAAAAAAATGTCAAATAATAGTAATAGTAGTAAAGATTGCAAGATAATTAAAAAATGGGTTAAATCGCATAAAAATGGAAGTTTCGGGTTAATTTGTAAATAAAAGCAGAGGTGCGGAAATTTGAATGACACGTATGTAAAAGGCGGGGGACCCAAAAGGCAATATTCCCATGTAAGTTAAACGCAGCGTTTGATGGGGACCAGATTGAAAACCGCACAAAATTTCAGGGTCAATGCATAAATATGAAAGTTTGATCTAAAAAAAAAACTAAAAATGCGGAGGGGCCATTTATGAATTATACCCAAAAATAAAACACGCGGATCCTCCCGGAGCGGGTCGGTCATGTGAGTCACGATAAAGCGACGTCGTTTTGGGGCCTTTATGATCGTGCCCTAAACGCGTCGTTTGAAACCTTTATAAATTTAAATTTTTGCCTTTTTTTCATTTTGCACTTTCGAAAAAAAAGGGCTCATCTCTTTCTTTTCTTTTAGGGGTCAGGTGGAGATTCGTGAGTCGGTCATTGCTTTGTTGCCCGTTGCCACCGCATTACAGTGGCACAAAATTCAAAGGTTACGTTTTCTTCTCCTTTTTTTTATGTTTACTGATCTATTTCCTTTCGTTTTTTTTAAAAAAAACCAGAAGAAGAAGACCCCCCTATTTTGCTCTCGAGTTCGGCTTCGACGACGGAGAGGAGACTCCGACGACGCGCCCCGAGGTTCAGGTAAGTCTTGCCTTCTCCTTTACTATTATTATTTAAAAAAGCTTAAAGAAGGGAAACAATAAACAGATAAAAAAAGGGAAACAAAAGTAACAGTTTTTTTTAAATGGAAACGGAAATGTAAAAAATAACAACCTTTTGCTGCTTTTAATTCTTGTATTCAAGATCTCTGTTGTTGTTTTTTTTTTTTTGAAAGAAAATCCCCCTTTTTACTGTAATATTCTCTCCGTTTTTCTCTCTCGAAAGGAACCCCTTTCTGCTATATTTCTCTCCGTTTTTTTTCGAAAAGAATCCCCCTTTTTTTTTACCATCCTTTTCTGTGGCTTTATAGCCAAAGCTAAATATAGAAGACAAATTCCTTCTCTCTTTCTTTGTCTTTGTTGTTTTGTCTTACGGGCTATGGGCGAGCGCGTCGGAGGAGGTGGCGTCTGAGCATGTCGGGAGCAGGAGGAGCAGAGGGGGGCGAGTCGAAGTCGAGTTAGGGTTTTTTGTTTTTCTGCTTGGTGAGAGTTGGGTGGGTTTTGGGCCATTTGGGCTGATTTCTTTATTTTAGTTTTGGGTTTGTATTTTGGGTCATTTTTATTTTTTTTTATTTTTTTGGGTCATTGTTTGATTGTTGGGCCTTGGGCAAATTTGGGCCGTCTACAGCTGCCCCTCTTTGCTCATTGTCGTGCAACGGGAATAGAGCAAAGACATAAAGAGGGACCAAATTTGCCCGGTTTTGCTGAGTCCTGACTTCTTTGGTGCTTTTCTTCTTCATGTAGCTTCATTCCAGTCTACCGCATCTTGCTACTTCAATCCACTCTACCGCTATGTGGCTTCAATTTGCTCTTGCTGCGACTCCAATGGGATGTGACTAGTTTTATTTTAGATTGCTCCGCTGCATCTCTAGAGAGATGAGGTCTTTGGTCTTCAGCCTATCCCATTTCTAGTTAAGGCAATAGGACTAAAGCTTAACCATGCTCCCTACTGGTTAGGGATAGGGATTGCAATTTTTGACCTATTCCACTGCTGGTCGGTGGCAATAGGAGGGTGGCTAAAATCATGTTCTCTACTGGTTAGAGAGCCAAGATTCGCCTTCGATCTTGCCCCACTACTGGTTAGGGCGACAAGATCTACAATTTTTGGCCTATTCCACTGCGGTCGGTGGCAATAGGAAGGTGGCCTAAATCGTGTTCCCCTCTGGTTGAGGAGCCATGATTTGCCTTCGATCTTGCCCCACCACTGGTTATGGTGACAAGATCTACAATTTTTGCCTATTCCACTGCTGGTCAGTGGCAATAGGACAATCTTCAACCTACTCCATCACTGGTTGATGGCAATAGGACAATCTTCAACCTATTCCATCACTGGTTGATGGTAATAGGACAATCTTCAACCTATTCCATCACTGGTTGATGGTAATAGGACAATCTTCAACCTATTCCATCACTGGTTGATGGTAATAGGACAATCTTCAACCTATTCCGTCACTGGTTGATGGTAATAGGACAATCTTCAACCTATTCCACCACTGGTTGATGGGAATAGGACAATCTTCAATAGTGTTGCTACACCGTCCTTTAGGGACATATCCTGTAGACTCGATTTTGTGTTTATGCCAAATGGTGAGGATGCTATGGTCAGAATGACTCAAATGCTCCTAACTTCGTGTGATATGGATGACACCTACATGGATGCAGAATTTCATGAGAATGATGATTTTTCGTTAAGATGCAATGATTGTAATAAATCGAATGCTTCTAACTAAATGATATTACGGAGGACATTTGTATGAATGCAGGATGTCATGAGAACAATTTATTATTATTATTTTTGTTTTAAAAGATTAGGGCTGTAATTGCTTGTTCGCTCGTCGAGGTCACGCACGCACGCAATTTTAAATCGATACCTATGTCGGAGAGTCCGGAAAGAGCAGTCATGATTTTAGGCTCCTCTTCCTTGAACGTTTCCAACCCCTAAGTGCGATGGTTCCTAAACAATAGTCTTGTTTTAGGTTCCTACGCTATTTAGAAGCTTCTAGAATAATAGGCGGGACTCGTTTCATGGAAGCGTTATGGGTCAATGGGTCGTTATTTCAATTGCAAACAACTCAAAGATTTAAAATAACAATGGAATTTATAAAGAATGGAATTGGATTAATTCAACAAAAGTAAACATTCTTGGAGTATAAAATGGGTAAAAAGAAAAGTAGGTGCCCAGATATCGCGACTGAGCTTCACCAACGGATCCTTCCAAGATCATTTGAGTGAATAGGCGTTGGGAGATCTGCATGCTTTGTAGATGTTCGAGGTGTAACATTCATCCTTTGCTAATTCGGGGAATAGAAATCGTCACATACCCCTCCTTTGTGCAAATTCAAGCCGCCTTATCGGGTTTTCGACTCAAAGCCCTTTGGTCTCAAAGCGCACTTACGGGTTTTCACTTTGGCCTCTCCGTTTTTTTTTTTGGTAGTAAAGTGCCCTTTGCGGTTTTCACTTTAGCCTTTCCTTCTTCAAGCGTAATACTTCTTTGGCGAATCAATTTATGGGATTGGGTAGATTTTTTCCATCCATCTCACCAAGATTAGTGCCCTCCGAGAAAGCCTTTTCACTACATAAGGTCCTTCCCAATTTGGCATCCATTTTCCTCTGAAATCCTTTTGTATGGGAGAATCTTTTCAAAACTAAGTCTCCTCGTGGAATTCTCTTGACGACTTTCTTGTTGTATGCTCGCATCGTTCGCTTTTGGTACATCGACCATGATGGATAGCCCTCAATCTCTTTTCTTCAATTAAGTTCAACTGATCATATCGAGCCTGGATCCATTCAGCTTCATCCAGCTTCACTTCTGACAATACCAAGAGAAGGTATTTCCACTTCGATAGGTAGAACTGCCTCCATCCCATAGACCAATGAGAAAGGTGTTGCCTCAGTAGAGGTTTGGACGGATGTTCGATAAGCATAGAGCGCGAACGGTAATTTTCATGCCAATCCTTGTAAGTCTCATCATCTTCCCACTATCTTTTGATGTTTTTGTTATCGCTTCCCTCGCCCCATTCATTTTGGGCGATACGGTGATGAATTGTGGTGTTTGATGTTGAATTGGCTACAAACCCCGCTATCGTGCTATTGTTTAAATTCGCATCGTTGTCTCGATATGATCTTCTGCATTCCATATCGACAAATGATTTCCTTCTTCAAAAATCGGCTAATCTTTGAATTAGTGACGTTGGCATATGAGGCGACCTCTACCCATTTCGTGAAGTAGTCGATGACCACAAAGATGAATCGATGCGATTCGATGCCTTGAGGTATTGGCCCAATGACGTCCATGCCCCACATGGAAAATGGCCATGGAGAAGTCATAACATGCAAAGGTGACGGGGGTACATGAATCTTGTCTCCATAAATCTGGCATTTATGACATTTTTTGGCATAGTTGATACAGTCTCCTCCATGGTGGACCAATAATATCCAAACCTCATTATTTGTCTGGCCATTGTGAAACCATTAGCGTGAGTTCCACAGACACCTTCGTGGACTTCTTCTAGGATTAACTTAGCTTCGGCGGCGTCCACACACCTTAACAGCACTTGATCTTTCCTTTTCTTATATAAGACTTCTCCATCCAAGACGTAATCACATGCTAATCTCCTCAGCGCCTTTTTTTCATTCTCTGTGGCTTGATCAGGGTACTCACGATTCTTCACATACCGCAATATATCGTGGTACCATGGTGGGCCAATTTTCCCTTCTTCCTCGACATTGTAGCAATGGGCTGGGGCCTCATAAATGCTCATTTGTATAGGTCTCATGTCCTCCTTGTTGTTTGCTCGTACCATAGAAGCTAATGTGGCTAGAGCATCAGCCATCTGATTTTCGTCCCTTGGTAAATAACTGAAAGTGATGTCATCGAACTCTTTGATTAGTTCTTGGACCAATCTTTTGTATTCGACCAATTTGGGATCTCTCGCTCTCATTCTCCTTTGTTGATAAATTACCAATGCGAGTCTCCGTGATACTTCAAAGACCTTAATTTTATGCTCAATAGCAAAGACGGATGCCCATGATACAAGCTTCATATTCGCCATATTGTTTGTACAATCAAAATCCAATTTATAGGTAAATGGGTAATGATCTCCGCTTGGGGACACGAATCGCCCCAATTCCATTGCCCATAGCGCTCGATGCCCCGTCAAGTTCGGTTTCAAGGACGACTTTCCGTGGTATCTTCTTGATGGTTGCTACGCACATTAGGTCTTCATTAGGGAAATCAAAGTCCAGAGGCTCATAATCTTCCAGAGCTCTACTAGCCAGAAAATCCGCTATTGCACTCCCTTTTATCGCTTTTTGGTTTACATAAACTATATCAAACTCAGAAAGTAAAATTTGCCATCGGGCCATCCGTCCATTAAGAGTAGTTACCTCCATTAGATATTTCAGAGGGTCTAGCTTCGAGATGAGCCAGGTCGTATGATACAACATGTAACGCCTTAGTCTCCGAGTTGTCGCATCAAGGCACAACATATTTTCTCAATCGGTGAGTACCTTGTTTCACACTCGATGAACTTTTGCTAAGGTAGTATATTGCTTTTCTTTCTTTCCGACTCTCACACATCCCATTGAATTATCAAGCACAAATCAAATAGAGGATTAAAGGCTTCTCCGGATTAGGCGGTGTCAATCTTGGAGGATTGGACAGTATCGCTTACTTTGTCGAAGGTCTTCCGACATTCCTCATCCCACACACCGGGTTGTGTTTTTAAGAAGACGAATATAGGATCACATTTCTCGATCGGCCAGAAATGAACCGAGCAATGTAATTTAATCTTCCTAAGAAACCTCGAACTTCTTTTTATGTGACGAGGTGAAGGTAATTCTTGTATAGCCTTGACTTTGTCCGGTCAACCTCAATCCCTTTTCACTAACTATAAATCCTAGCGTTTCTCGACCGGCTCCAAAGGTACACTTCGTCGGGTTAAGCTTGATTGGACTTTCCTCAACCTCAAAAATAATTTCCTTAAGACTTGATATGCTCCTTTTCGTCCGAGACTTGGCAATCATATCGCTGACGTAAACCTCAATTTCCTTGTGCATCATGTCATGGAATAGGGTCACCATGGCTCTCTCGATATGTTACTCCCGCATTCTTCAACCCAAATGGCATTACCTTATAGCAAAAGGTTCCCACATGGTTATGAATGTGGTTTTATTCATGTCTTCGAGAAGCATCTTTATCTGGTTGTATCCTGAGAAGCCATCCATGAACGAGAACAATGAATAACCCGCCAGATTATCCACTAAGGTGTCGATATGAGGTAATGGAAAGTTGTCTTTCGGGCTAGCCTTGTTTAGATCTCGTAGTCCACACACATTCGTACTTTCCCATCTTTCTTAGTGGACGGGACAATATTGGCTACCCATTCGAGTACTTAACCACTTGCAAGAACCCCGTCAAACCGCTTCTTGACCTCCTCTTTATTTTTAGTAAAACGTCTCGCCTCATCCTCCAAGTTTCATTGGGTGGCTTGTATTCTTCTTTTATGGGCAAACGGTACCGCGATATCGATGCTTAACCCGCATGTCTTGATATGACCATGCGAAGACATCCTTGAATTCTTGGAGTAACTCAATAAGGTCTTGCTTTGTCTCTGCGGTGATACTAGCTCCAATCTTCACTTCTTTCTTTTCTTGCCCATTTCCTAGGTTCACTATTTCCACTGATTCTTTGTGAGGTACGATTTGTTTCTCCTCTTGTTCTACCATCCTTAACAGTTCAGAGCTAAATCACACCTTGGCCATCTCCAAAATCTCGAAAATCTTCCGCACCCATATCTTGCTCAAAAGGACATTCGAGTTATTGGTAGCGTTACTCAAATCATTGATATCCGGAGACTGTTATGGAAATGAATAAAGGCTCATAGAATCATAGAATCTTGGCATGTTTATTGGTATGATAAATGAAAATAGAAATGTTTAGAAGAATATTTAAAGAAAGAATAATGAATGAATGAAATGAACATAAAAGAAAATTTGCTCAAAAGATAGCGGAGATGTATTTCATTGAAAATAACGATGGCTTATACAAGTTCATGTTTCACAAAAGGGGTTTTATTGCTTCTAGACTTAAAGCAATAAGTGTGTTCAGTATTACTCGAATGAGTTCTAAAGGCTATAGGAATCTCCTCCGCAAATTCAATTGTTTAGAACGCTACCCAGCTCATAGGGGCGGATGCCATTCCGATTTTCTTCATTAATTTCCCCCTCAGATATAGCATTGACATGCACGATTTCTTCATTTTGTGTTTCTCGTCCTGGATGGATAACCCCTCCTGATATAAAGGTCTCACGAATATGAGGCATTATCATCACCGCCATTTCATCTCATCTCCCTCGACGTGCCTTTCTTCTTTCTTGTTTCTTTTCGACTCTTCTCTTTTTGCTTTGCATTTGGCTCGAATCCTAGACCGAAGAAGTCTCGCTTTTCTTTTAGTTTTGGAACCTCGATTTCTCCTTGGAGGTACCTTTCAAGTCCTTTCCCTGGCACAGCTCCATTCCCGGCCATCAGTTGTAGACCCATTTTCGTGGTTTTGGATAATTGCGGTACTGGGACCTTATTCCCCTCGGCGATGAATGTTGCGTTGACAAATTCCAAAGAACGGAAGGAACACTCAGCTACTTCATCGTTGGCTTCTAAATAGGGTGCATTGTTTGTTACAGTTGCGATGATGTCCTCTTCAGCATTTAGGTCACTAGACGGCCCTCTGAGATTAATTTCAACTTTTGGTGTAATGATGAGGGCACTGCTCCTGCCGAGTGTATCCAAGGTCTCCCCAGCAAGCAGTTATAAGACGGCCGGATATCCATCACAATAAAATCCACCTCATATGTGCCTAGTCCGATTAAAAGAGGTACTTCGATCCTTCCCATGACTTTCCTCTCGGTTCCATCGAATGCCCTTACTATGTTGTGGCAGGCCTTCATATGAGAACTATCAACGGGTAATCGATTCAGTGTCGATAGTGGTAGAACATTGAGCACTGATCCATTGTCGACTAGTACCCCTGGTAATATGTATCCTTTGCATCGCGTGGTAATGTGGAGAGCCTTGATGGAACCCATACCTCCCGGAGGAATCTCATCATCGTTAAAGAAAATGAAGTTATCAAGACTTATGTTGCTAACTGGCGATCCAAATTTTGTTAATGTTATATTATTTGCAACATAAGTTTCATTCAATACCTCCATCGGTAGCGTTACGGTGTGCTTGTAACTTATTAGTAAATCTAGCATCGATATGCGAGCCTACTGCTTATGTAATGCTTCTACGACAATCGTATTCACTATGCTTCAAAACTTTAAGAATTCCCTAGCTTCTTCCTCCTTCACCTGGCTCGCTTATATGTGTCTCCTACTTGGTCCCTTTTCTTTCTTTTGTTCGCCCATCAAGTTTTTCCCTTTTGAGTGCTCCGTCTTTGTGTTTGACAAGTCGTGGCGCTTTCCTTCTTGGCGATGTAGGAGCCTTCCTCTTGGTTTCCTTTTGTAGTGTTGGGCGAACCTTCATTCTCAGGAATCGTCACATTGCAGTTATAGTTCTAGGGGACCTTCTTGTCATCCTTATATGGAAAGGCCGCAGGTTTTCGGATCACGAACTTAGGATATTTCTGGCTCTCTTTTGTGGACGGACCCCCCTTTTCAGGAGTCGTCACGTTGCAATTATAACCCCCGAGAGTCTTTTGGTTGTCTTCGATGAAAAAGTAGTAGGCTTTTGAATCACGATTTTACTCTGTCGCCTTGGATCGTGAGATGGTGACTAAAGGATAGCTTCGCCCGAGGCTTTTGTCGCTAACTCATCCTCTAACGTGCGAGATGTTACCCTCTTCCGGCCTTCATTGCTTTCAAAGAATTCTAACTCTTTATTGTCCATCGTCACTGACAAAGATTCTAAACTCAAGGCAACTTTGGATTTCGTGCTCTTCTCGAGTTATGAAATTTCTGACCTTTTCGTGTCTCTTCATGTTCTCCCTGGACATGTCACAACCAATCCCTTTTATTATTTCCTTCCGCACTGTTTCATTGGGGTTTTCACATCGAAAATATCCCTTTTACTCTTCTCCTCACATCTTCGCCTATCATGTTGACCCGTGATTAGGTAACGGTGCCCTTGCAAGAGGTGTCATCGACTTCTATAACTCCCATCCGGATTAGTCTTTCCACTAGTTTCTTAAAACGAGACGGTGTTTATAGAATGCCCCACGATTCTCGCATGGTATTCGTGACCGTATGCTCGTGATTATACCACTTAGGTACGGGGTTGCAAGGGTTTTAAGTAATGGGGGAGACAACGTGTCGCCAAATAATTTCGGTACATTTCCTTGTATGGGATGGGATAGGCGAAATTGGATTTTCTCCAGTATTTTACCTTGTGTTGGACTCTTGTCTAAAGGGCTCACGATGATCGGGGTCATAGTCCTTGGTCGGCTCACGAAGAATAGGTTTTGAATAACCTTTACCTATGTTGTTTATATCACTCTCCTCTCTTCGGACCGCTTTTTAGTACTTTCTCCACCTCTATTTTACCGCTTCGATTGCATTCTCGATCATTTCCGACAAGACAATATCGAAAAACTTTTATGGCACTTCCAAGCATGTGATTAATGAAGGAGCTTTCGGTATTGACAAACAAAGATGGTTGTCTCTTTTTCTAGGAGCGGTGGGTGAACTTGTGTGGCTACTTCCTCCCACCGGGCATACCGCTGAAACTTTCATTTGGCTTTTCTCCATATTTTGGGCGTGATTCGATCAGAGCTATATCGACTACATGCCCGTATTGTTTCGGAAGGCTGTGCTAGATCCTTTCATGACTTGATCTGGGTACGATCGAAATGATTATACCACTTGGTCATGGCCCCGCCAAACTATCTCGGAAACAATGAATAAGCAGTTGATCGTTGTTAACATATCCGCCATCCGCCGGCTGAACATCATGATGTGCGCTTGAGGCAACTGGTCCCATTGTATTTTTCAAAATCTGGGTCTTGAACTTTGGCGGAAGTATGAGGTCCAGGACTAGGCTCAAGTCTTTAGCGTCCACTCCGTAGCGATGGTCGTGATCTCTATTTCCTTAAACTTTTCTTCTAACCATTTGCAACGATCCTCGAGTTGTCCGGAAAGGTTCATTTTGCCTTATCCATTTTAGCCATTTCATCAAAGTCGGGAACTATAGGGTTAGCCGGACCTTCTCCGGATTACCGCTGAACCATCGAAAGTGCTACCGGCATTGCGGTCTCAACCTGGCACTGTGGCCTGATAACAAAAGGCATCCTTTGGGGATCTATTTCTAGTGGTGCTTGGGTATTTGGCGGGGTAAATCCGGAGGAATGCGAGGTCGTCATTATTCCACTAACTAGCAACGCCTTTTCCTCGTTCATTGGCTAATAGTTGCGCCACCGGCTCATCATGTTGTTTTGGGACTCTTGCATCCGTTCTATCATATCTTCTTTGGAGTTTCGTTATTTGCTCCTCGTGATCTGTTTTACTTCTCCTTCGAAATTGTTCAAATCTTTGATCCATTTTCTTTGTCTTATCTGAGTCCCGTAGTGATGTCCAGTTCGATTTCTTTTTTCTCTCTTGTTTCTCTTTTGTTTCTCTGTTAATCTTAACCAATTAGGCTTCTTTTATAAACTTTAATGCATGTAATATGATGTAATGCAAATGCATGAATCTTGAGGAAGAAGACATCGATTCTGATCAACTTCATTTTAGAAAACTTTATTAGAAGGCAAAACCCTTTAAATAAAGTAGATTACAAATACGTTCTAGCCCTAAGACCTAAGGTTTTGACTTTTCCAAGCAGAGAGATTAGCTCTTCATCACGACCTGGTGGTAGCCCATATCTCATGCCCAATATGTCAGCCTCATCAGCCAAAGTCTGTAGGTGATCAGCTACTTCTCGAATCTGGATTATTGCTTCTTCCATGAGGTAGTCCCGGCTTCGGACTTGCTCACAAGAATGGTGAAGCTCTTCCTCCCAACGTCTTTCTCTTGTTTCGAAGCTCAATCCGAGCTCGCTACTATGTAATGCCAATTCTAACTCTTCAACCCTACCTTTCGGTTCCTCTATTCTGCTTAGGCTTGACTTTAGTTGGCTTTCCGAGTCTCGACTTGGTAGTGGTGCGAAGATCGCCCAAGCTCAGCTATTCTAGCTTCTAATCCCTTTTTCTCTTTTGGTCTTCATCTCCGCCTTCTCCAAGTCTTCCTTTGTGCTCAGATTTCATGAAACTTTTTCTCCCAACTGCTAACTTTGGCTCTTTCCTCTCGGACCTCTTGTTGCCACCGCTCAAGTTTTCCCTAATCCGCTTTTTATCATTAAGCGCATCCTCTTGTACTTCGTCTTTAAGTTATCTCGGTCTTCCTCTACTTTCCGCTTTTCCTTTCGAAGTTTTTCACCTTTGATTTTGACCGTCCACTTCTAGCGGAGGAGCATCTTTTTTCCTCCAACCTTTCTATCCTTTTCCGAGTTCGAGCTCATCCGCTCAAAATCTTGCTTCACAATTTCTAATTCGATGGGAGCACTCGCATGCATTCTTCTCTTGATCGGGCTTCGGGTTTGGCTCGGAAATGTTATCATTGACCCTCCTAGCCTCCATTCAATATATTCTATGGTCGCCCCTGCCTGTAGACAATCTTCTCATTCGTGAATCGATTCGTGCACTAGAAATCTCTTTAACCCTTTTCTTATAGCTTCCCCTTCATATGAAAATTCGCATTGAGCTAGCTCAGTATGTCGTTGGTACAACCGCTTGAACCATACTGCCTTAGGACCAAAGAAGGGCGTGGCGGTGGTACCCCAAATTCCCAATAGGGAACCCGTCAAAGCTTCATAACGATAAAGGATCCTATTGGGAATCATCTAGGAGCTTTCCACCGATGTCGTTCTCTTGAAGGTTTTGAAAGAGCGCGATCCAATTTTCTTCGGACACATCCTCTTCTAGGCGTAGTTGCTATCTCTTCTAGCTGGAGTACTTTTACGACATGAACCTAAGAAGACACTTTCTCTATTTTCCAAAAGTGACTATGGAACCAAGCCAATAACAGCTGCGCACACCCAATAAACCTACCTTCACCTCTTCTTCGACATGCGGTCAAGGATCTGAATGTTTCGGCTAAGATGGCAGGAACGGGTGTGACCCCTTTGTCCAATCGACTGAATAGATCGATAACCGCTTCATCAATGTGCCTTAAAGCTTTGGGAAAGATTACCAGGCCGTAAATACACAAGGCCAAGATGTCTATCTTTTTCTTCGTATCGGGATGCGCCAGAATCAGGTCTCTCAAACATGTCCAGGGTATGCATTTACCCTCGTCCTTCTTCTGTATCCTAGCTGAGACCCACTGTTCACTCATTCCGGTGATATTCATCAACTTCTTCGCGAAGGTTGGGCCATTAATCACCTTGGAATAAGCTTTGTCAACTTGAATTCTTGGGCAGCGTAGCAAGGTCGTATACTCTTCTACTGTGGGAACTAGATCCATTTTTCCGAAGGAGAAACAGCTATAAGCGGCATTCCAAAACTGGGTCATTGCTCGGAACAGGTGCTTGTCTATTTTGACCTCAAGCAGGTAAGACAGGTCACCGTAAGTACCATAGAACAGCTGCTTCGCTTCATCATCCCACTGAGTCCAAATTTCTCTCAACTCCGGAGCTGCTCTGCGTGACACTAATATTGGTGAAGTTCCATAGTTCCGACACATACCCTTCGACTAAGCTATCTCCTTTTCTATTTGGCATTGTTTCGACCATATGCGGATGGCCGCATTGTCTTCTACTTTATCAAGGAATTCGCTTTCCATAACCAGCTTCCCAACTCAGAAACGGACCGTGAATCGATGTCTCTTTAAAATATGAAACGATATGCACGAAAGAAAGAAACACAAAAAGTTAGTACCATGGAATATAAAGTAAATAAAATAAACAAACGCCTATCTAGGTGACCACTAAGGTTTGCCATGGCTCTACCTAAGGTGGGCTCTTAGGGTTTGCTATATGTGGCTTAGTTCTAAAGTTTGAGGTACCGAACAGCAGATTCCTCGATCCTCACCCATTATAGGCTCATACGGATCGAGTTCGGTTCAGGGAATACATTTCCTATGGCCATGAAAGTGAAAACCTCACGGAGACATAGGTACGGATGTATTCAAAGCGATCCACTAGCCCATGCGGAGGTGAAAACCTCACGAAGGCATAGCTTCGCTCCCACTTAAAGGTGTGACCACAACGGTCATGCAATGCAATGCCAAAGTATTTACGAGGCTAATATTGAAGGTGCATTAAAAGAAGCATGATTTTTCCAAAACCATTTTAATTAAAAGGACAAAATCAATCGATCTATGGCTTGACCTCGTGTCCCAAAGTGGAGTCACCAAGTCGTCAGAACCATTTTTGGGTGAAACTGTAAACGACGCGGTCGACTCGATTTTAAAAAAAAGAACAGAAAAGGAAGGGAGTCGCCACCGATCTTTACTTGGTGTGATCGGATCACCTTCGTTTTAATAAAACATTTAATTTACCAAGACGGGGCTTTTTGGTCCACGAACTTTGAGAAAACGGGTTCGGAGGTCGATTACGCGAGGAAGGATTAGCACCTCGACACGCCCAAAATTGGTACCAAACCGATTGATTGACGTCCTATTTGTTGAAAACTTTAAAGGATTCAAAATGCAACGCTTTTATTTTTAAAGTTGAAGGACGTTAAGGCTTTCTTATTTTCAAGAGGTAAAGCATCCCGTCCAAAGAAGTTAGGGCACAATACTTTAAACTCCCAAACTAAGCTCGCTTTTGAAGCTTGGTTTTATTTAAAGAGGATCTTCTGTTATTCGTCAAATGAGAAATCGGAACCCAGTAAGTTAGGGCTCGATTTCCCAAGATTTCAAATTCGGAAGATTACCTCTATTTTAGGAAAAGAAACTTATCCCGAAGTATCTAAGTGTCGAGTCCAAGAAGTTAGGCACGACATTTCAATTTCCAAGATTAAGTATTTTGTTTTAAAATTGCAACTTCAAAGAGATATCCCGTTGTTTAACATAAACGAGTAAAACCGTAACCAGAAGTTAGGGCTCGATCTTCCGAATTTTCAAACACCGAACATTATCTTTATTTTGGAAATTTGATTGATTGATATTAGACAAAGTAATGATACTAACAAATTAAGCTTAATATATGAATAAATCTAATTCTTATAAATGAATGAGCAAATAAATAATGAAATAAGAATAACAATAATAAAATCATAGAAACAAATAGGATGATAATAATAATAATAATAATAAATAAATAAAATTAAAAAATATGATAAATACTTAAAGTGCTTTAATGTATTAAAAAGGTAAAGAGCAATAAACGAATAAATAATAAGTAAATGAAATGACAAATAAATAAATAAGATAACAAATAAATAAATAATGAATAAAATAATATAAAACAAAATTCATAAATGGTGAAGATTAAACAATGATAATAATAAGAGTACATTAATAATGATAAATAATAACATATTAATAAATGAACAATAATAAAATAAATAAGAGTGATAATAATAATAATAATAATAATAATAATAATAATAATAATAATATAAGATAACAAATATGTGTGGAAATAATAGTAATAATAATAACATAATAATAATAGTAATATAATAATAATATAGTGATGATGACGATGGTATAATAATAAGATACATAATAATAACAATAGTGATGAAGACAAAATAATAATAAATAAAAATAATGATATTGGCCATAAAAAATAATAATAATAGCACACACAATAAATAAATAAATAATAGTAAAATATAATGGAATAACAAGTAATAATAACAATAAATAGTAAATAACCAATGATAAAAAAAAACGTCAAATAATAGTAATAGTAGTAAAGATTGCAAGATAATTAAAAAAATGGGTTAAATCGCATAAAAAATGAAAGTTTCGGGTTAATTTGTAAATAAAACAGAGGTGCGGGGGCTGAATGACATGCGCGTAAAAGGCAGGGGACCTAAAAGGCAATATTCCCAGGTAAGTTAAACGCAGCGTTTGATGGGGACCAGATTGAAAACCGCGCAAAATTTCAGGGTCAATGCATAAATAATGAAAGTTTGATCTAAAAAAAAAACTAAAAATACGGGGGGGCCATTTGCGCAATTATACCCAAAAACAAAAACACGCGGATCCTCCTCGAGCGGGTCGGGTCATGTGGATCACGACGAAGCAGCGTCGTTTTGGGGCCATCAGATCGCCCTAAACGACGCTGCTTTGAAACCTTTATAAATTTAAATTTTTTGCCTTTTTTTTTTCATTTTTGCAGCTTTCAAAAAAAAAAAAGGGGCTCATCTCTTTCTTTTCTCTGCAGGGGTCGGTAGGTGGAGATTTCAATAGTCTACCATTGCTTCGATCAGCTTGACCACCGTACAGTGGTCAAAAATTCGAAGGTCACGCTTCTCCCTTTTTTTATGTTTATCGATCTATTTCCTTCGCTTTTTTTAAAAAATGAAGAAGAAGACCCTATTTTGCTCTCGAGTTCAGCTACGACGACGGAGAGGAGACTCCGACGACGCGCCCCGGGGTTCAGGTAAGTCTTGCCTTCTCCTTTACTATTATTATTTAAAAAAGCTTAAAGAAGGGAAACAATAAACAGATAAAAAAAGGGAAACAAAAGTAACAGTTTTTTTTAAATGGAAACGGAAATGTAAAAAATAACAACCTTTTGCTGCTTTTAATTCTTGTATTCAAGATCTCTGTTGTTGTTTTTTTTTTTGAAAGAAAATCCCCCTTTTTACTGTAATATTCTCTCCGTTTTTCTCTCTCGAAAGGAACCCCTTTCCGCTATATTTCTCTCGTTTTTTTTCAAAAGAATCCCCCTTTTTTTTACCATCCTTTTCTGTGGCTTTATAGCCAAAGCTAAATATAGAAAACAAATTCCTTCTCTCTTTGCTGTGCTGTTGTTTTGTCTTGCAGGCTATGGGCGAGCTGGTCGGAGGCGGTGGCGTCTTGAGCATGTCTGGGAGGAGAGCAGCAGAGCAGAGGCGAGTCAAGTCGAGTTAGGGTTTTTTTGTTTTTTCTGTTTGGCTGAGAGTTGGGTGGGTTTTGGGCCATTTGGGCCTGATTTCTTTTATTTTAGTTTTGGGTTTGTATTTTGGGTCATTTTTTCATTTTTTTTATTTTTTTTTGGGTCTGTTGTTTGATTGTTGGGCCTTGGGCATATTTGGGCCGTCTACATAGATCTTCACACTATCTCAGCCAAAATGCCATAGGAGTTCTGGAGAAAGCTTATTTTCATACTTTTACATCCTGAGAGTTTAATTCTTACTTTTTCTTGATAATTTTTATGTTTTTATGACTTTTACAACTAGATCCACTTATAGAATTCATTAGTTTTTGATTTGGTGGGTAAAATTAGAAGTTACCCTGGCTGAATAGTGGAAGTTTATGATGAATTATTATGAAAATTAAATTATAATTTCATATTAAGGTGGTTTTATTAAGTGATTTTGATAGGAAATGGTATTTAGGACCTAATTGTGAAAAAGTTGTGAATTAGAGGTTGGTGTTGAAATTCAGAATATTAAAGGTTGTAAAATAGTTTGTTATGATATAATAAAGTATTGATTGAGAAAAATTAGTTCAATTGATGGCTGAATTGAGCAGGGACTAAATTGTAAAAACTATAAATTTTAGGGTAAAAGTGCAATTTCAAAAATTAAAGAGCATAATTTATGAAGTGAAATAGAAATTAAATATATGCTAATGAGTGAAAATATTTTACATTATAGATCAAGAAACCAAAGAAGAAAGAGGAAAAGAAAAAGTTGCAGAGTAATCCCTAAATTTCAAAATCTTTTACAAATCAGCCGGGTAAGTTCATATGGTTGAATTTATATGTTTATTTGTGAAGGATTGAATGATATAATGTGCTTTTAAATATGAATTTATTGTGGAATTATGAAAAATTATGATAAAATGAAAGAATAAAGGCGGTAATTCAAATTAGGAAAAACGCAGAATTGAGTACGTTCGTATCGTGACATGTGATGAATTGTCGGATAAGACCATGGTTAATCCATGGCAAAGAATGAAATGTAGGTATGGTAATCCCCATACCGAGTTGTGAAATGTAGGTATGGTATCATCCATACCGAGTTGTGAAATGTAGGTATGGTATTAACCATACTGAGTTAAGAAATGTAGGTATGGTATCGTCCATACTGAGTTGTGAAAGTGGCACTGAACAATGACGTACTCAAATTCGTAAGACGTTTCCTAATTTGATAAAAAGTAAAATAAAATGAGTGAATCAAATGGAAGAGATTGAGTAGTTGTTAATGTTGAGCTCAACTATGTGAAGTATTTTAACAATGGTTGTGAATGGCAGGGAACTTTAGTAAATATTTTGTTATTGTTTTGGAAATATCATGTGTGGTAAGCTACTTTTAAACCTATGAACTTACTAAGCTTCATTAAGCTTACTTGTGTGTGCTTGATATTTTTATGTAGATTGAATTAAAGAGAAGTTGGTAGATCGGATCATCACAAAGAAAGCTCACTATCGAGATCAATTCCGTAGCTTTTGTTTTATGTTTAAAGATTTATATGGCATGTATAGAGTTTAAATGAGATGGAGTAAAGATGTTATAAACTAGTTAACAATATTTTGCAATGAAACAGTTTTTGAATTACAGCAGTGACGTGAATTTGAAATATCACCAAAATAGAAGAAATGGAATTTGAAAGTGAATAAGATATATAATTGAAGCTTATTGAGTCTATTTCACATAAAAGAAATATAACAAACAAATTATTCTTATGTTTTGAGATATTTGAATTTTTGTGAGACTAGTTCAGAATGATTACATGATCCCTATTCTATCTTTGAAAAATCATTAGAAATTATAAAAAAATAATTGTGGGATATAGTTTATATGTATGGAATCCTGAATGAGTCTATTTTCAAATTAAATAAATAAAAAGGTCATATGAATTCTGTATGAAGAGAAATTTGATTCATAGTGAAGAGAGGTCAGAATAGTCAAATAGTAAAACAGGGAAACTTTGATGAATAAACTGTACTAATTGGAAACATGAAAAATTCTGTAAAAATTATAGTAAAAGATATATGAGTATAGTTTCATAGAAAATTAACGGATCTAAATTTGGAGTTCTTTAGCTCCAGATATAAATAATTTAGTGACTATGACGCAGATGGATAGTTTTAAATTTTATGCCGAATTAGTAGTTGAGTCTAGTAATGCCTCGTGCTCGACTCCGGCAACGGTTTCGGGTAAGGGGTGTTACATTTATTGGTATCAGAGCCTTGGTTTAGACGATTCTCAGAACGAATGTGATGTATAAAATGTTTAGAAATACATGCCATATAAATCTGTGATAGTGGGATGTGAATGATCCGATCTAACTATTAATTTTTGTTATAGATTGTAAACATGTCTGATAGACCCGAGGGTGCTGATCATGAAGAGGAAGTTAATAGTAGAGTACAGACTTCTGAGCAGGGAACAAGTAATAATGTTTCGATTTCTTTGATGAGAGAGGAAGAGCTTAAAAATTTGATTTACGGGGTAATGAATCAGTGGTTTAGTGAAACAATACAAGGAAGAAGTCAGACACAACAACCTCCTCCTCCCCCTACTGTACCACCAGTTACAACCCCAGTTGCTCCTCCTTCAATAGATGAATCTATCAAAATAACATCGATTGAGGAACTCAGAAAGTTCGGAGCTGAAGAATTTCGGGGAAGATTAGATGATGATCCAGTTAAAGCAGAGTATTGGCTAAAGAGTTTGGAGAGAGTTTTCAAACAGATGATTTGTTCTCCAGAGGACTATCTAAGGTGTGCAGTTTCATTATTGAAAGAAGAAGCATATAATTGGTGGGAAACCATTAAGGCAGTGGTATCTGCAGATAAACTTACTTGGGAATTCTTCCAAAATGAGTTTAAAAAGAAGTATGTGGGAAGGAGATATTTGGATAAGAAGAAGAGGGAATTTCTTAATCTTCGACAAGGGAATAAAACAGTGGCCAAATATGAAAGAGAATTTGTGTATCTCAGTAAGTATGCTCGGGATGTTGTACCGACAGAGGAAGAAATGTGCATTAGATTTGAAGAAGGGCTTAATGATGAAATCAGAATGATGATAGGAGGCATAGAGATTTGAGAATTTGTGGTTCTGTCTGATCGAACTCAAAAGATGGAAGAAGTGTATAACAGAAAGATGCAAAGAGAAAGAAAAGGCAAAGAAGTATATAAAAGAAGTTTCTCTAGACCAATTTCGACTTTTCTAGCTAAAAAGTTCAGAGATGATTTTAGTCGATCTGTTACAATTCCGGAACGATCGAATAAAAGTAAAACAACTCAAAGAGATGTCGGAATGACTAATAAACCAGCAGCTAGTACTGGTAGTGTGCAAAATATTTCGAGACCTAGATGCAAAAATTGTGGTAGATTTCATATTGGTGAATGTTGGGGAAGAACCGGAGCTTGTTATAGATGTGGTGGAACTGATCATTTTATTCGGGACTGTCCTCAGTCATTAAAAGAAAATAAAGAACTAGGTGAGAAACAAACAAATACTCCTCAGAAAAGTAGACGTTCGGGTCAACGTAATCTTCTTGAGACCGCTTCGTTCGGGAATAAGAAAATCATGTCGATCGAAACAAGGGCACCTACACGTACATATGCTATTCGGGCAAGAGAAGAAGCTTCTGCTTCAGATGTGATAGCTTGTATTTTCCATCTTTTTAATGATTCTGTGTATACTTTAATTGATCCTGGATCTACGCATTCATATATTTGCACTGCATTAGTGTCAGAAAAGAAAATGACTGTTGAGTCCATTGACTTTGATATGCAAATCACTAATCCGTTAGGGCAAAGTGTGTTAGTTAATTTAATATGTCGGAAGTGTCCACTGAAAATACAAGGCTGTGAATTCTCTGCTGATTTAATGTTGTTACCTTTTCGAGAATTTGATGTTATTCTTGGCATGGATTGGTTGATTAAACACGATGCCATAGTGAATTGTAGAGAAAAACGGGTTGATTTAAAATGTCAGACAGGGGAAATAGTTTCAACTGAGTTTGGAGATCAAAAGAATAATGTCAGAACTATTTCAGCCATTACTCTCAGAAATTAATTCGAAAGGGTAATGAAGCATTTTTAGCTTATATTCTTGATACTCGGGGTTCTAAAATGAAGATGGAACAATTGCCAGTTGTTAATGAGTTTACTGATGTGTTTCCTGAGGAATTACCTGGTTTACCCCCAGATCGTGAGGTTGAATTCGTAATTGATGTCAATAGCACCGTATATAATGGCACCAGCTGAGTTAAAAGAGTTGAAGACACAATTGCAAGAGTTATTGGATAAGGGGTTCATCAGACCGAGTACATCACCTTGGGGCGCACCTGTTTTATTTGTGAAAAAGAAAGATGGCTCGTTGCGATTGTGTATTGATTACAGGCAGCTGAACAAGGTAACAATTAAAAATAAATATCCATTACCTTGTATCGATAATTTATTTGATCAATTGAAAGGTGCTACAGTGTTTTCAAAGATAGACCTTAGATCTGGGTATTATCAACTGAAGGTTAAAGAGAGTGATGTGCCAAAGACTGCTTTTCGAACTCGGTATGGTCACTACGAATTTCTGGTAATGCTTTTGGTTTAACAAATGCCCCTGCTGCATTTATGGATTTAATGAATCAGATTTTTCAGCCTTATTTGGATAGATTTGTGGTGGTATTTATTGATGACATATTGGTCTATTCAAAGACAGAATCCGAGCATGCACAACACTTGAGAATTGTATTACAGACTTTGAGAGAAAAGCAGTTATATGCAAAATTTAGTAAATGTGAGTTTTGGCTTCATGAAGTTGGATTTCTGGGTCACATTGTATCAGCTGAAGGAATTCGTGTGGATTCAAGTAAAGTTTCAGCAGTAGTGAATTGGAAAACACCGAAGAATGTAACTAAAGTGCGAAGTTTTCTGGGACTAGCAGGGTATTATCACCGTTTTGTAAAGAATTTTTCCATGATTGCTTCACCAATGACTCGTTTATTACAAAAGAATGTTGAGTTTGTGTGGTCTGATGAATGTCAACAGAGCTTTGACCAATTAAAGAAAATGTTAATGAAGCTCAGCTTTGACTCAACGTAATCGATATACCGTATATTATGTACAGTGATGCATCTTTAAATGGTTTGGGTTGTGTGTTAATGCATCGGGAAAGGTAATGGCTTATGCTTCACGGCAATTAAAACCACATGAAAAGAATTACCCTACACATGATCTTGAATTAGCTGTAATTGTTTTTGCTTTAAAATTTGGAGACACTATTTATATGGTGAGAAGTGTTATATCTATACGGATCACAAAAGTCCTAAATACTTAATGACTCGAAGGAACCGAACTTAAGACAGAGAAGGTGGTTAGAGTTCTTTGAAAGATTATGATTTGGTTATTGACTACCATCCAGGAAAAGCTAATGTAGTTGCTGATGCACTTAGTCAAAAGTCATCATTGTTTGCACTTCGGTTAATGAATGCTCATTTGGCTCTTAATGAAGAAGGTGTTGTATTAGTAGAATTGAAAGTGAAACCCATGTTTCTTCAACAAATTCAGAAACTGCAGAATGAAGACCCGAAATTGGTATTTAAATGACAAATGGTTCGAGATAATTTAGATTCGAGTTCAAAGATTGATGATGAAGGTATGTTGCGTTATCATAATAGAATTTGTGTTCCAAACAATTCTGATTTGAAGAATAATATTCTTTCTGAAGCATATAATAGTATGTATTCTATTCACCCGGGCAGTACGAAAATGTATGGTGATTTGAAAAAGATATATTGGTGGCCTGGTATGAAAAGAGAAATTTCAGAAATTGTTGCAAAATGTTTGATTTGCCAGCAAGTTAAAGTAGAGCATCAAGTGCCAACGGGTTTATTACAACCCATTATGATTCCTGAATGGAAGTGGGAGAGTGTTACAATGGATTTTGTGTTAGGATTGCCTATGACTCCAAGAAAGAAAGATTCGATATGGGTGATTGTTGATAGATTGTCAAAGTCAGCACACTTTATTCCAAATGTAATGCATTTTTCACTTGAGAAGTTAGCGTAATTGTATGTGTCGAGATTGTGAGACTACATGGAGTTCCAGTATCTATCATTTCAGACCGGGATCCGAGGTTTACTTCGAGATTTTGGAACAAATTGCAAGAAGCTTTAGGTACCAGATTAAATTTTAGTACAACATTTCATCCTCAAACAGATGGACAGTCAGAGCGAGTGATTCAAATTTTAGAAGATATGTTAAGATGTTGTATACTTGAGTTTGGTGATAGTTGGGAAAGATATTTACCTTTGGATGAGTTTGCTTATAATAATAGCTATCAGTCTAGTATAAAAATGGCACCATTTGAAGCTCTTTATGGTAGAAAATGCAAGACTCCATTGTGTTGGTCTGAATTGAGTGAATAAAAAATGGTTGGGGTTGATTTGATTCGGGAAACTGAAGAGAAAGTCCAGGTTATTCGAGATAGTCTAAAAGCTGCTTCAGACAGTCAGAAGTCATATGCGGATTTGAAAAGAAGAGACATAGAATATGCAGTGGGTGATCGAGTATTTTTAAAAGTTTCACCATGGAAGAAGGTGTTACGGTTTGGTAGAAAAGGAAAATTAAGTCCGAGATTTATAGGGCCGTATGAAATTGTGGAAAGGGTTGGTCCTGTAGCTTATCGGTTGGCTTTACCTCCGGAACTTGAGAAGATCCACAATGTGTTTCATGTGTCTATGTTAAGACGGTATAAGTCAGATCCTTCACACGTAATTTCTCATACTGAAATTGAGCTTCAACCAGATATGACTTATTCAGAAGAACCAATGAAGATTTTGGCTCGAGAAGTTAAAGAATTGCGGAACAAAAAAATACCATTGGTTAAAGTATTATGGCATCGACATGGTATGGAGGAGGCAACCCAAAAAGAGAGAGTCAATGAGATCACAAGATCCAAATCTATTTTCAGTAACAAATTTCGAGGACGAAATTTTAAAAAGGGGAGAGTTGTAACTACTAATTTTCAAGTGGTGTCGGAAATGGTGATATGAGATCACTAAACCGGCTGTAAGATTGAATAAGATAGTAATTTAATATTTATGAGCCAAGTGAGAATTTAGAAGAATTTGTGGATTGGTGAATTTGGTGAATTAAAAGAATTTATTAGGTTAAATGGGTCAAAAACGAGGTATCGAGACCTCAAATTTGAAAAACGAGCCATAAAAATATTTTTAGAAATATTTATGGAGTGTTATTAAGTTAGCATTAAAGTTTGGTTGAGAAACTTAAATGTTTGGGTAGTCAATTAAATAAAAAAGACTAAATTGTAACAAATGCAAAATTACTAGAAGAATTAAATAGCTCAAGTGTTAAAAGAAAGAGGATTTATAGGGCAATTAAACCTAAAAGTGAGAAGGTTGGACGGCAAAGGCAAGGGAATCAGCAGAAGATAAGGGAAATAAGGGCAAAATTGGAAATTGTGTAATTTTAACATGTTTAGTAAAGATAAGATTGAAAAGAATCTAGATAGATCTTCACACTATCTCAGCCGAAACGCCATAGGAGTTCTAAAGAAAGCTTATTTTCATACTTTTACATCCTGTGAGTTTAATTCTTACTTTTTCTTGATAATTTTTATGTTTTTATGACTTTTACAACTAGATCCACTTATAGAATTCATTAGTTTTTGATTTTGTGGGTAAAATTAGAAGTTACCCTGGCTGAGTAGTGGAAGTTTATGATGAATTATTATGAAAATTAAATTATAATTTCATATTAAGGTGGTTTTATTAAGTGATTTTGATAGGAAATGGTATTTAGGACCTAATTGTGAAAAAGTTGTGAATTAGAGGTTGGTGTTGAAATTCAGAATATTAAAGGTTGTAAAATAGTTTGTTATGATATAATAAAGTGTTGATTGAGAAAAATTAGTTCAATTGATGGCTGAATTGAGCAGGGACTAAATTGTAAAAATTGTAAATTTTAGGGTAAAAGTGCAATTGAAAATTGAAGAGCATACTTTATGAAGTGAAATAGAAATGAAATATATGCTAATGAGTGAAAATATTTTACATTATAGATCAAGAAACCAAAGAAGAAAGAGGAAAAGAAAAAGTTGCAGAGTAGTCCCTAAATTTCAAAATCTTCTACAAATCAGCAGGGTAAGTTCATATGGTTGAATTTATATGTTTATTTGTGAAGGATTGAATGATATAATGTGCTATTAAATATGAATTTACTGTGGAATTATGAAAAATTATGATAAAATGAAAGAATAAAGGCGGTAATTCAAATTAGGAAAAACGCAGAATTGAGTACGCTCAGATCGTGACATGTGATGAATTGTCGATAAGACCATGGTTAATCCATGGCAAAGAATGAAATGTAGGTATGGTAATTCCCATACCGAGTTGTGAAATGTAGGTATGGTATTATCCATACCGAAGTTGTGAAATGTAGGTATGGTATCGTCCATCTTGAGTTGTGAAACGTGGCATCGAACAACAACGTACTCAAATTGTAAGACGCTTCCTAATTTGATAAAAAGTAAAATAAAATGAGTGAATCAAATGGAAGAGATTGAGTAGTTGTTAATGTTGAGCTCAACTATGTGAAGTATTTTAACAATGGTTGTGAATGGCGAGGAACTTTAGTAAATGTTTTGTTATTGTTTTGGAAATATTATGTGGTAAGCTACTTTTAAACCTATGAACTTTCTAAGCTTCATTAAGCTTACTTGTGTGTGCTTGATATTTTTATGTAGATTGAATTAAAGAGAAGTTGGTAGATCGGATCATCACAGAAAGCTCACTATCGAGATCAAATTCGGTAGCTTTTGTTTTATGTTTAAAGATTTATATGGCATGTATAGAGTTTAAATGAGATGGAGTAAAGATGTTATAAACTAGTTAACAATATTTTGCAATGAAACAGTTTTTGAATTACAGCAGTGACGTGATTTTGAAATATCACCAAAAATAGAAGAAATGGAATTAGAAAGTGAATAAGATATATAATTGAAGCTTATTCAGTCTATTTTCTCATAAAAGAAATATAACAAACAAATTATTCTTATGTTTTGAGATATTTGAATTTTGTGAGACTAGTTCAGAATGATTATGTGATCCCCTATTCTGTCTTTGAAAAATCATTAGAAATTATAAAAAATAATTGTGGAATATAGTTTATATGCATGGAATCCTGAATAAGTCTATTTTCAAATGAAATAAATAAGAAGGTCATATAAATTCTGTATGAATAGAAATTTGATTCGTAGTGAAGAGAGGTCAGAACAGTAAAATAGTAAAACAGGGGAAACTTTGATGAATAAACTGTACTAATTGGAAACATGAAAAATTCTGTAAAAATTATAGTAAAAATATATATGAGTCTAGTTTCAGGGAAAATTAACGGATCTAAATTTGGAGTTCTGTAGCTCCAGATATAAATAATTTAGTGATTATGACACAGATGGACAGTTTTAAATTTTATGCCGAATTAGTAGTTGAGTCTAGTAATGCCTCGTGCTCGACTCCGGCAACGGTTTCGGGTAAGGGGTGTTACATAACCTTAATAAATATTTGGGTAAATTATATAGCTACTTAATTTTTTATTTTATTTTAGGCATTAAAATAAAAAGTTTATAATTTAAACACCTATATTATATAATTCAATCATTTTGATCACTTATTAAAATCACAAAGGGTAAGCTGCTTTGGTAGTTAAAAAATAATAATAAATTTAGCTCTCATATATCAATTTAGTCATAATTTTTAAAAATTAACCCTTAAAATTATAAATGTTCTCAATTTGATCTTAATTTTAAAATCCCCTCTTCTCCTTCCCCACCATTGCCTCGGTCAAGGAAAGTTTCATCGTTTTGACCCCCTTCCTCCATGCCAAGAAGTGGCGGAGACATCAGATTTCAAAAAACAAACAAAATACCTAACAACAGCAAAATTTAAAGGTAAACAAATTCAATATCCTAAAAATGAAAGAAGCCAAGCTGCATATATAGGCTTTTTTTTTTTTTACCTATTTTTATATTTAATATAAAAATAAAAAAATATCTAAATAGGTTTCCCTTCAAATTATTTACGACAATGGTATGCCCAAGCTGGAGGAGGGTGGTGGATAGGCGGCACCACTACCCTTTTTCTGACAGTGTAAGGTTTCTGTTATTAAAAAATAATAATTTTTTAAAGGAAGGAGGGTAGCTGGTAGGTGGCACCAAAAATAAAAATACAACCCGTATAACCCTTTTTTAACCCGTATAACCCATACACAACATACAACCTGAGAAAGTTGGTCAAGCCTACCTAACAAGCAGCACCGGAAGTGGTTGTGCCTACCTGACAGGTTGCATCGGTCTTCTAAAATGGGTTAGGATGAGCCCCTGCTCTGTTACGTCTGTGAGATGGGACGAGGGTCTCGTGAAAATGGGTTTCTTGGGGACCTTATAATGGTCCCCTAATAAGAAAAAAAATTGATCCCTAACCTATATCCGTCGCTGGAATAGGGTTATGGAGCATTATCATAAAAATGTAACTCAAATTATTTATTCTCAACATTTCATAATCATTATAAATTCCGACCAAACACATGCATAATGTCCTTAATTCGAGCCCTCGAGGCCTTAGAAACACTTTAGAAACGATTCGGTCTAAATAAAAAATATTTAAAACTTCATGGGAAAATATGGAAGAATTCACACAGTAAGGGTCACACGACCGAGTGGCAAAGCCGTGTGACTCACACGGCCAAGAGACACGCCCATGTCTCAGGCCGTGTGGGCATTCGAAATAGGGACACACGACTATGTTCCAGCTCATTTTCGTGCCCGTGTAACTCATTGACTTGGGTTACACAGCCAAGCCACATGCCAGTGTGCCAAGCTTTGTGCTAGGCCGTGTAACAGCCTGACTTGCAACCCTTTGAAAGCTATAGGGGACATACGGCCGTGTCACTTGGCTGTGTGTCACACACGATTGAAACACACGCCCATGTTTCTACACGTGTAGACAAAAATAGGTTATTTGTTAGGCCTCTTTTCTCACCCAACTTGACATGAACGTACAACCAGAATTTCACATATATTCAAGCCATATCAAGGCACCAAAATCATGCATATTCTATGTAACAGCCTGTTTTCAGTGAAATCGAAATAGTGGTTCCGGGACCACAAACCCACGTCTGTAAGAAAAATTATTTTAATATTATTTCATGATCTGCATTATGATATAAATATCGTATAAAAAAATCGTAAAGAAATTTTATCGATTACATGTTTAATTTAATAAAAAGGACCAAATTGCATAAAATCCAAAAGTTGAGTTCTAATAGCTAATAGGTATTAAATAGCTATGGAATTCAAAATTTGAGGCCCTTATATGGCAAATAGACCATTAAGAGGAGTTAGTAGATAAGTATGATGATTCATCAATGGAAAATTAAATAAAGAAAAGGACTAAATTGGAAAGATGAAATAATAAAAGATGATATTTTAATTAAATAAGAAATATCATCATATATCATCATCTTTCCCAAATAAAAAGATGGAAACCCTAGCCATGGAATTTGGGTTTTGAGCAAACTTATTTGGCTCAATTAGGTATGTTTTCTTGTCTCGTTTTTAATAATTTTCATATTTTCAAGATCGTAATAACTTAATCTAGCTATCTCGGGGATTAATTTGTAAAGTTATCAAAGTGTTAGGATTTTACCATGGATGAATATAGTTGAATTATGAAATTTTATGGTAGAAAATGAAAGGTTGTTGATAGATAAACAACTTTTGTAAAGTGAATTTTGATGAAATTGTGATTTGGGGACTAAATTGTAAAGATGTAAAATTCATAGAAAAATTTTGAAATTTATGAAATACATGGGTTGTTAATGTTACATGTAAAAATCGGCTATACTTGGAATAAGGATTAAATTGCATGGGTTTCATTTTCCGAGCCTAAGACGAAATTATAATTAATCAAAAGTATAAGGGCAAAATAGTAATTTTGCCTAAGATGTGAATTGGATTGAATTGAATATGAATTTTATTAAATTGAGCAAAATTTAATAGTATAGATCTGGATAGACCAAATACAGAATTGGATCGAGGAAAAGAAAAAGTATCCAATTAGTAGATTACAATTCACGAACACTTGTCAAGGTAAGTTCGTGTAACTAAATTGTATAATTATATGTTTGAATTGAATATTATGTATGTGTGTTGTGTAATTGACATGTATGAGATTTATTCATATATCCAAAAAATGTCCGATAAATATTAAGTCCCGTTTAGATAAATGAAATTCGATGGATATATGGTTTTCGAATTGGTTGTGGTCCAACATATGTTGCGGACACACTATAGCTCAAAAGAGCGTATCGTTATTAGCTCTCATGATCATCCCGATATGGCCCTTTCAAGCTTCCCGTTATATGGTTCTTGCAAGCTTCCGTTAATAGCTCTTTGGAGCATCCCAATTGGTTGTGACTCTGCATGTGTTGTAGACACACCACAGCTCTTATGAGCGTCCCGATAAATGGCTATCCGGGCTTCCCAATATGGCTCGCTTGAACTTCCCGATATATGACTATCCGAAGCTTCCCAATTAATGGCTCTTCGGAGCTACCGGCTATTGGCTCACATGAGCTTCTTGATTATGGCTCTTATGAGCTTCCTGTTATACAACCTGGATAAGCATCCGTTATATGGCTCGAGAGAAAGCTTCCCGATTATGTGCTCTAATGAGCATTCCCATATATAAATTGACGGATGATACATGAATTGATGAATTACAGTTTTGTACACTTCGTGTGTACTACCCGTGTATCCATCGAATAATAAATGATTCAACGGGCAAAGTTCTGACATGAAATAATGTGAATATGAGACGAATTATTACGAGTACATATACTTGAAATATAAGGATATGATTTGTATATGTTTCATAAATACTTGATGTGAAAAGTATAAGTATATGGAAATTGATTATTGATGAGCTCATACATATTTCTTGATATTCATGTGAATTACATAGCTAACATGCTTGATGAGGATATGTGCTTAGGCAATTGACCAAATTTCTTTGGATGTATTTTATATGCTTACCCTAAATGTAAATAAATGGTAAGTTAATTTCCCGTTATACGAACTTACTAAGCTTTAAAGCTTACTCTATTTTATTTCTTCTATTTTATAGTAACTCAGAAGCTCATTAAGGTTGGAAGCTGGTCGGAGACACATCACACTATCCATCGACCCAATTCAGTATAAATAGTAAATTACTTTTGGTTATAATGGCATGTATAGGTTAACTAGCCAATGGTAATATGAAAATGATTTTGGTTGTAAATAACCATTGGAATGGCTTGTGATGATCATATTTTAATATGTATGTAAATGTTCTTATCATGTTTAATGTGTGCTAGTATGGTTGAATGATGGATTATTTATAAACATGTTGATGATTGGTTTGAAATTGGTAAATTAGGTACAAATGAGTTTATATATGTATATGGTCAAGTTGGTAAGTAAAGATTCTTGAATGGATGTGGTAAGATGTTAAGTATAAAGCTTCATTTTTGTTAGATTTGAATGTCTTGTATTGGCTTGAAAACAAATTTAAGTGTTTATGTAGGTGGAAGACAAATTTGGGTGAAAAATATGGCTTGGAAATGACCTTATTTCATCCACATGGGCAGAGACACGGGTGTATGTCTTAGTCGTGTGTGACACACGGCCTAGAACATGGGAGTGTGTTTCGGTTGTGTGTCCCCTGTATCTTTAAAATTTAAAACAGAATGCTCAAGATTTTCAAACGGCCTGGCATATAGGCATTGCCGGGCCGTGTGGCTTGGCTGTGTGGCCCCTGCACCTATTTACTGCAAATTTTTATGTTCACACGGCCTAGCAAACAGGCGTGTGACTTGGCCATGTGACCCAAGTCAAAGAGTTACATGGGTAATAATGCAGGCTGGGACATGGCCATGTGACCTATTTTGAATGCCCATACGGCCTGGCCACACGGGCGTGTGTCCCCTGCACCTAGGAAAATTTTAAAATTTTGCGAAAAATTCTTTGAGTGTCCGATGTAGTCCCGACTTGTTTCTAATGTACATTATGGGCATTGAGGGCTCATATAAGAGTCAATATGATCGATTTATGGTGTGAATGTTAAATAACATTAAATATCTATATTTGATCTGTAAATTTTAGTAATACTCTATAACCCTATTTCGGCAACGGATATGGTTAGGTGTAATACCCCTAACCTGTATCCATCGCCGAAATTGAGTTACAAAGCATTATCGAAATATCCAGATCAAGTAAAAAAATATTTCATTTTATACAGTATTCATGTCATAAATCAAACATAAAGTCCCTTATATGAACCCTCGAGGTCCAAAACATACATTAGAAACTAGTCGAGACTAAACTGGGTACTCAAAGAATTTTTCGCCAAATCTCAAAATTTTTCCTAGGTGTAGGGGTCAACACCCGTGTGGTCAGGCCGTGTGGTTCACATGGCCAAGGGACACGCTTGTGTGTCAGGGCGTGTAATTCTCTCGACTTGGGTCACACAGCCAAGTCACACGCCCGTGTGCTAGGCTGTGTATAGGTGCGGGGGTCACACGGCCAAGTCACACGCCCGTGTGCCAGGTCGTGTGATCAATTTTGGGCATTCTGTTTTGACATTTTAAAGATGCAGGGGACACACGGCTAGGCCACATGCCTATGTGCTATACACGGCTGAGACACAAGCTCATGTTTCTTCCCGTATGGACGAAAATGGACTATTTTCCAAGCCACCTTTCTCACCCATCTTGTCTTTCACCTCCACCAACACTTAAACACATTCACAGACCATATCAAAGCATTCAAAACAAGTCCAAATCATGTCTTAAATAGGACATAATATCACACACAACCAATGTACCCTTAGGTACCTCAGATGACAATTTATTATCAAGTTAATCTATCATTCATATTTATCTAGTTACCAAATGCATATATGCATGATTACATTCATTTTTCAAACATGATATATCCACTTATAAACATATCAAAATATGTTAAAACAAGCCATTCCAATGGCTAGTTTCATTCAAAACATTTACATGCCATTATTGGTTAAATAACCTATACATGCCATTATAACCATAATTAATTTACGATATATATATACCGAAATGGGCTGATGAATAGTGTGAGTGATCTCCGCCAAGCTTCCAATCCAACAAGCCTCCGAATTTCTATAGATCAGGGGAAAATAAAATAGAGTAAGCATGAAATGCTTAGTAAGTTTGTATAACATGGTAATTAACTTACCACTCATTTAAATTCAATATAAACATGCAAGGTACATTCAATCAATTTGATCATGAGCCCTAACACATATCCTTATCACCCTTGTTAGTCACATATTTCATATAAATATGAAGAAACATGTATGAGCTCAATAACAATTAGATTTCCATATACATATACTTTCCACATCATGTATTCATATAACATATACAAATCATATCCTTGTATTTCAAGTACATTTTCATAATAATTCGTCTTGAGTTCAGATTATTTCATGTCAGAACTTTTCCCATTAAATCATTTGAAACATCAATGTCACACGGGTAGTATACTCAAGGTGTACAAATCTATAATCACGGATGAACATATTCATCAAACAAATTTCATGTTCATATGTCAACGACTCATATTTCCATATATCATGTATCATCATTTTCATCTATTTCAGGAAAATACGTGTAATAATTTATTTCTTGTTCATATTTTCTCATGTCAGGATTTTGCCCTTTGAATTATTGAAAACATCGATGGATACACAGGTAGTACACTCGAAGTGTACAAATAAGAAATCCGTCAATTCATATTCGGGGGTACACATTAAAACACATGATCAGGAAATCCTCTCTCGAGCCATATAATAGGAAACTCACAAAGAGCCATTAATTAGGAAGCTTACAAAGAGCCTATTGGGAAGCTTATCCGGGCTATATAATGGGAAGCTCATAAGAGCTATAATCAGGAAGTTCACAAAGAACTTTTAATCAGAAAGTTCACGAAGAGCCTTTAATCAGGAGTTCCGGATAGCCATATATCAGGAATTTCAAAAGATCCATATCAAGACACTTACAAAGAGCTACGTTTGTGTCTGCAATATAAGCAGGATCACAACCGATCATATAACAGGACGCTCACAAATAGCTACGGTAGTTTGCAACACATGTAAGATCACTACCGATTAGGATGCTCGTAGGAACCATATAACGGGAAGCTTGAGAGGGCTTATAACAAGATGCTTGTAGGAGCTATGGTGTGTCGGCAACATATGCAGGACTACAACAAATTCGAGAAATCCTGTGTAACAGTCCGTTTTTGGTCAAATCAAAACATTGGTTTTGGGACCACAAATATAAATTTGAAATATTTATTTTGTTATTGTTTTAATGTTTATAGCTTGATAGCATGTATGTGTGAAAATTTTGTGAAGAAATTTTATCGTTTAAATGGTCAATTTGATAAAAAGGACTAAATCGCGTAAAGTGTAAAAGTGGAGTTCCATTAGCTAAAGGTATTCAATAGCTAAGGAATCTTAATTTTGAGGTCCTTATGTTGCAATTTGACCATTTGACACATGAGTGAACATATTTAGACATTAAATGGATGATTTAAATGGTTTATAGTTAAGGTTAAATTTGTAATTAATTAATAATGTCATAATAAATAAAACAAAAATTATAATTTTTGTAACACCCCTAACCCGTATTCGTCACCAGAATAGGGTTATGACATTAGCGAAACTTTTTAGAAACATTTTCAGATAAAACATGTAAATCACTATTCATTAACCGGGATCATTTTTAATGTCCCTTAAATGGACCTTCGAGGCCCAATTCGAGCATTAGAATTGGTTCAGGACTTAATAGGAAACTCTAATAATTTTTCGTGACATTTCAAAAATTTTATGAGGTGTAGGGTTCAAACACTCGTGTGACCCTAGGACACGCCTGTGCTACAGACCGTGTTCAAAATTATGTAGCTTACTGACTTATGCCACATGGCCATGCCATACAGCCATGCCACATGCCCATGTGCTAGGCTGTGTGGTTAATTAATTCAATTCAAATTAGGTGCAGGTTTTACACGGCCAAGATACACGTGTTCTAGGCCGTGTAGCACACACGGTTGAGACACACGCCCGTGTCCCTATTCGTGTTCTCAATTCTGAGCATTCTATTTTTCTCGAATTTAAGGTGCATGGGACACAAGGCTTGGCGACACGTCCATGGGATAAGCCGTGTGTCACACACGGTCTAGAACACGCCCGCGTGTTTGCCCGTGTGGACAAAATAAAGCCATTCCTAGCTTCATTTCTCACTCAAAATCTCACCCTTAACCTGCACTTGAATCACATATCCAAATACCAACCATTTCTTCAAATTAAGTAAATTCCATCATTCATCATGGCATATCATTTCATGCATACATGTTCATAATCTTATCTTGGTTTAGTCCATATGATAGGCATAATTTGTTCAACTACTTAACACATGTGTAGCTACTATAGTATGACATTACAAATATATCAAATCAAACCATTACTAGCCATTCCAATGGCTATATTACAAGCATCATTTATACTGACATGCCAATATGGCCAATATAACCTATACATGTCATTACAACCATAATTGCTTTACTATATTGTACCAACTTGGGCCGATAGATAGTATGAGTGATCTCCGCCAAGCTTTCAGTCCAACGAGCTTTCAATTTACTCTAAAATAGGGAAAAATAAAATGGGGTAAGCATTGTATGCTTAGTAAGTTCGTATAACATGGTATATAACTTACCATTAATTCTATTTTGAGGCAACTATGGCATATTCAATCAATTTGACATCAAGCCCTACACATATTCTCATTGCCCTTGTTAGTCATATATTCCATAGTAACATCAAGACAAGTATGTGCTCAACAACAATTAAGTTTCCATGCACTTATGCTTTCCACAACATATATCCATTTAACATGTATAAATCATCTCTTATTATTACAAGCATAGTTTCATAGTAGTTCGTTTCGGGTTTAGCTTATTTCATGTCAGGACTTTACTCATATTTTGTGAATATTAAGGTCACACAAGTAGTAGTATACTCAAGGTGAACAAGTTTATAATCAAGGATGAACCTATATTCATCAACCAAATTTCGAGTATAAATATCATCGTCTCATATTTCCATGTATCAATTATCACATATCATCATTTTCATGTATTTCACGTAGCCGAGTATGAGGCTGAGTTCCTTAGATTGAGCCGTTATGCCCGGGGCATGGTGGGGACTGAGTATGAGCGGTGCATCTATTTTGAGGACAGACTCAGGGATAGTTTGCGAGTTCTGATAGCTCCGTAGATGGAGCGTGAGTTTGCTACACTAGTTGAGAAAGAGAAGATCGCCGAGGAGGTTAAGCTCTTTGAGCACCAAAATCGCAAGAAAGGAAATAATAAGAGGGAATCAGAGCCCTCGAATTCTTTGATGAGGCCTAAGAAAAAGGCTAGATCTGATGGACTAGTGAGAGTTGGGCCTCTTATTGCATCTACTGGGGTGGCTCTTTGTGGGCACTATGGTAGACGCCATCCAGACAAGTGCTGGGGGACGATTGGGGCTTGCTTGAGATGTGGGTCGACTGAACACCGTGTTCAAGATTGTCCGTTGAGAACTGACCAGGTGCAAGCTACAGGTACTGGTGCTGTGCAACCACCGAGAGTAGTTCAGCAGCCACCTAGGGGCCGAGGTCAGGTTAGGGGTAGAAACGGCATGGGTCGAGGCCAAAGAGCACTGGGAAGAGGTATTGGACCGACTGAGGTGAGACAATCGGCTTTAGTTTATGCTGCACATCGTCGAGAGGATGGTGATGCTTCGGACGTCATTATGGGTACGTTTTTTAATTTTTAATGTACCTTATACTGCATTGATAGACATAGGATCCACTTACTCCTATGTTGTATGCTATGTTGCTGAAAACTTGGGGATTCCAGTTGAGAGTACTCGAGTGAAATTACGGTATTAAGTCCATTGGGGCAGTCCATCTGGGTTAATAAGTTATTTAAAGACGTCTCTTTAGAGGTACAAGAGTTATTTTTCTGGTCGATCTAATAGAACTCCCTTTTGGAGAATTTGATCTAATACTGGGGATGGATTGGCTAGTGAAGAACCGAGTGAGCTTGGATTGTACCACTAAACGGGTGGTATTGAGAACTGATGAGGGCAACAAAGTAGTTGTAATTGGGGAACTTCGAGACTTCTTGACTAATGTTATTTTTGTGTTGGTGGAAGAGAAATTGGAACGAAAAGGATGTGAGGCATCCTTAGCCTACATCAGTGTTTCTGATTCTAGGGACTCTTCGGTTAAGGACATCAGAACCGTAAGGAATTTTCCAGATATTTTTCCTGAGGAACTACCAAGTCTGCCTCTGAACCGAGAGGTAGAATTTGGGATTGAGCTCATTCTGGGTACAACTCTGGTGTCTATTGCGCCTTACCGAATGACAGAAGGAGCTTACAGAGCTTAAGGCTCAAATTCAAGAATTGTTAGATCGTGGATTCATTCATCCTAGTGTGTCTCCATGGGGAGCACCAGTGTTGTTTGTAAGGAAGAAAGATGGGACAATGAGAATGTGTATCGACTACCAACAGCTGAACAAGCTAACAATCAAGAATTAGTGCCCCCTTCTGAGGATTGATGATCTGTTTGACCAGTTTCAAGGAACTTTGATTTTCTCTAAGATTGATCTACGATCAGGGTATCACCAGTTAAAAGTTAAAGAGGTTGATGTGCATAAGATGAAATTTAGGACTCGCTATGGCCATTACGAGTTCCTAGTGATGCCATTTGGACTAACGAATGCACCAACAGCTTTTATGGATCTGATGAACCGAATGTTCTAGCCCTATCTAGATCGGTTCATGGTAGTCTTCATTGATGACATTCTGGTGTATTTAAAGACAGAGGACAAGCGTGATGAGCATCTCCGAATGGTATTACAGACTCTGCATGAGAAATAATTATATGCGAAGTTCAGTAAGTGTGAGTTCTGGCTTCAAGTTGTAACCTCTTTGGGCCATGTGGTTTCTACAGAGGGGATTTGTGTTGATCCTCGTAAGATTGAGACTGTGTTGGATTGGAAACAGTTGAAGAATGTGTCCGAAATCCGCAGCTTTCTGGGGCTAGTGGGTTATTATCGATGTTTCATAAAAGGGTTCTCTTTGATCGCAGTACCATTAACCAAGCTTCTGCGTAAGAGAGTTCCCTTTGTCTGGGCTTATAAGTAATAAAAGAGCTTCGAGAAGCTCAAATCTATTCTGACTCAGGCTCTGATTCTGATACAGCCTGAATTTGGGAAGGATTTCATCGTATACAGTGATGCGTCGCATGTGGGTCTGGGTTGCATACTTTTGCAGGATGGTAAGGTGGTAGCTTATGCGTCACGTCAGCTCAAGACGCATGAGGCTAACTATCTGACGCATTGGAACTGGCTGCTATGGTCTTCGCTCTAAAGATTTGGAGGCGTTACTTGTACGGTGAGAAGTGTACTATCTACACTGATCATAAAAGCCTCAGATACCTCCTCACTCAAAAGGAGTTAAACCTTAGGCAGCGTAGATGGGTTGAATTGCTTAAGGATTATGATTGCACCATCGAGTACCATCCTGGTAAGGCCAATGTGGTGGCAGATGCTTTGAACTGTAGAGCGATGACTGATCTGAGAGCGATGTTTGCTCGAATCAGTTTATTCGACGATGGGAGTCTGTTAGCGAAACTTTAGGTTAAGCCTACATGGATTGATTAGATCAGAGGTACACATATGGAGATAAGTCACTTGAGTTGTGGTTCCGTCAGGTTGAGAATGAGGATACTACTAATTTTAGGATTAATAGTGATAGGATACTTTATTTCCACGGTCGGATCTGTGTGCCGAATGATGAAGATTTAAAATAGCCAATTCTAAAGGAGGCTCATAGTATCCCTTATGGTATGCATTCCGATGGGAACAAGATGTACTGAGATCTCCGAGAGTTTTACTGGTGGCCAGGGTTGAAGCGTGATGTTACGAATTTCGTTGCTTGCTGTCTGACTTACCAGCAATTTAAGGCTGAGCATCAGTTGCCTTCGAGGTTGCTGATCGTGTCAAACAGTCGAGTTTTAATATTTATAAAAGAATGATCGAACCTGTAGACTATCTATGACAACGATAGAGGAAAGTGCACCTATCGAATAGTAGTATAGTTTAGGCAAGAATATCTTATCGAACCTAAAGGAACCTAAAAGTACTACTACTCACTTTCTTTCTATTATTTAGCCTGAAATATGGAGTGATTGGTTTATTAAACTAATGAAAAAACTAAAGTAGATGCAAAGACAAAAGAATGAATTGGAGAAAGACTTTAGGAAAACTCAGTTGACGAAGACGATACCCTCAGGAAGAATCCATCTATGACTTCACTTATTATTTATTCCCCAAACCATATGGTTTTTTTACTTAGCTTGATCCATGAGACTCCCTAACCTATATTAAACCCTCTCTCGAGGCAAATAACGTCTAACCTTAGGTTAATTAGTGGAACTCTCGTTCTCTTATAATAACCCCCTAAAGAAGTAGTAAATCGATCAATAGATTCCCATATTAGGTTTCACCCTAATTCGACAAAATCTCGTAACCTTATCTCTAGGCGCCCGATCAACTCCGCTCAATTATGCTAGATCTACTCTTGGCGTGGTCTATTCCTCCTCCACCTAAGCACATCGATTAAATTAAGCAACATAATTAAGAACAAACTAAGTACTTATCATATAATTTAGAAATCAAATAACAAAATCCATCATAGGTTTCATCCTCTTCAGGTATCTGAAGGGTTTAGTTCATAACAAAGTAGGAAAACATCTCAAGAGAAAAGATAAAACAAAATATAAGAAATCCCTAAAACCCCCTGAAGGAATTGAAGGAAAGATCCTCCGCCTTAATAGAACTCCGGCTTCTTGAGATGGATCAACTGGCTATCTTCAAGTGATTCCTTAAAGATGAAAGCTTGCAAAAGCCTCTGCCAAAAAGCCGTCCTTGGAATAGCTACCTTAGGTTGTTTATATAAGCCTTTGAGATGCTTTACTTGGCTCCTAAATACCTCTTTCAACTAGAATTACTATTAGGGAGTTTAAGTAGACTTAGGAGTATGTTTTTTTGGCTTGAAGCATCTAAATCTGAGTGAAATTACTCATTCTCGCAGTAGGGGCACAACTAGGGCACACCCCCGTGTAATTTAGGGTTGGGCCGTGCATTGATTCTGTCATTTTGGGCACGGCCATGTAAGTCGGGATTCAGGCCGTGCTTTAGGTCTGTCGATTGAGACACGGCCATGTAGATCACCAAGCACATCCGTGTGTGGTAATTGGATGATGCACGGCCGTGTGTAATAGAGTTGAGGTCGTGCTCTAGGTAATCGACAAGGCACGGTCGTGTGGGCTGTGTTGATTTCTTGTTAAGGCCCAATTACTCCGTTTTAAGCCCGTTTTATTTTCTTTTTACCTCGGGTGCTTTCCTGAGTATATGACATGAAAAGAAAGGATTACAAGCACCTTTTTATATAAATCAAGGGCTAAATCATCAAAAAGCATACTAAATGTGAGATTAAAATATGTTACTTTTATGGTTTATCAGTTGCTGCAGCTAGTAAAGATACTGATGTAGAAATGGGAGCGAGTAACTATGGACTTCGTTAGTGGGCTGCCTTTAACACCCACTAAGAAGGATTTTGTCTTGGTCGTTATGGATCAATTGACCAAGTCTACTCACTTCATTTCGATTAGGTTGGACTATTTGCTCCAGAAATTTACTAAGCTGTATGTATCTAAAATTGTGAGACTGCATAGGGTTTTGTCTCGATTATCTCCGATAGGGATCCGTGCTTCACGTCTCAATTTTGGAAGAAATTGCTTGAGGCTCTGGGTTCAAGGTTGGACTTCAATACTACTTTCCATCCTCAGGCAGATGGTCAATTGGAGAGGGCGATTCAAGTACTAGAGGATATGTTGAGGAGCTATGTTATAGATTTCTGAGGCAGTTGGGAGGAGTATTTGCCATTGGCAGGGTTTGCCTACAATAATAGCTACCAGTCTAGCATCCAGATGGTGCCTTATGAGGCCCTGTACGATTGTAAGTGTCGCACTCCCTTGTGCTGGATTGAGTTGGGTGAGTGACGGGTTCTAGGTCCAGAATTGGTTTCTGAAACTGAAGATAAGGTTCGATTGATTCAGGATCGACTGAAAGCGGAGTCTGATAGGTAAGTCCTATGCTGATCTGAAAAGAAAGGATATCGAGTATTCTATGGGGGACTTAGTTTTTCTCAAGGTTTCGACATGGAAGAAGGTCTTGAGGTTCGGTCGCAAGGGTAAGCTAAGCCCTCGATTTATTGGGCTATACCATATTCTAAAACGAGTGGGGCCAGTTGCATATAAGTTGGAGCTTTCTCTAGAGTTGGATCGCATTCATGATGTGTTCCACGTCTCAATGTTGAGATGCTACCACTCTGATCCTACGCATGTTGTCCTCGTTGAGGACGTTGAGATTAGACCAGAATTGACGTTTGAGGAGGAGCCGGTCCAAATCCTGGATCGCGACACTAAAGTGCTGTGAAGGAAGTCTATCCCTTTAGTGAAGGTGCTGTGGTAGAATCATAGCTCTGAAGAGGCTACTTGGGAGCCGGAGTAGTCGATGTGCCAGCAGTATCCTAACCTTTTCTAATCAGGTAAAATTTCGAGGACAAAATTTTCTTTTAGGGGGTAGAGTTGTAACGCCCTAATATTTGTATAACTATTTCTGTGTATTTGTGACACATTATCTATCTGCTTCTGTGGTTATGTGTTCGGGTGTGTGTGAGAGGTCCTAAGTTCAAATCTAAGCTTTGGAAAATTTTGGTATTTTTATGATTAAAGCCCAAACTCTAGTTAGTAGGCTTATAAGGAAAGGTTTGTAAGAACATGTCAGAATGGGCCTGTTGGTCTGGTGGTTAAGAGGAGTGTTGGGATGGAAAAGGTCTTGTGTTCGAGTTGCGACATGAGCATTATTTTTTGCCGGTCACGTCCAGAGTGTTTGTGTTGCACTAAAAATCTGATAGTAGGGAGAGAATTAAGGGGAAAATTTGGGGGTTAATAGTTTCTATTCAGTACTGCCTCTCTGTTTGAAAAAGATTTTGCTAGCCTTTTCTTTTTTTTACTTCTTCTTCTCTAGTTGCTGCTAATTTTCCCCATCCACTATCTCTTTTACTATCGAAATTCTGTTACTTTCCCCTCTTATTCTAATTCTTCTTCTCTAATCGTTTCTGTTATTCATATTTGAGACGCGCATTCGATAAGTTGTGGGTTGGATTAATCTTAACCGCTCCTTTAAATGTTGAAGTTTTGCTAAAGGGTTTTTGTTGCGTGTAAGAGTTATTTGAGAGGCTGGAATCAGTGTTACGTCGATTTGACTTGAAGTAGTGATCGATTTGTTAGTGGTAAGTCAAGGTTGGGCAATCCTTAATGTCGAGTTCATAGTTTTAATCTTTAAATTGCTAAATCGAGGCTGTGTATATTGATTTGTTGGCTTTGGAGGGCTTAGGAGTGGTTACGCATCGAAATCGGACCAGGTGTGTACCCGAAAATACAAAAAAAGAGGTTTCAGTGAAAGCTAAAAACCTCTCTGTTGACGCCACACGGGCGTGTGATCACCCGTGTGGTAGGCCGTGTGTAAGACTGTAAGTCACCACACAACCGTGTGATCTACGAGCCAGGCTGTGCGTGAATGACATGGCCGTGTGAAAGCCGGGCAAGGCCATGTGTAACACACGGGCTCGACCAATTGGGTTGTGTGGGCTACACGGGCGTGTGAGCCCATTTTAATGAAATGTTCTGAAAGGTTGCACGGGTCGCCTAAGTCGACTGTGAACCTAATGAAGGGTCGATAAGCAGTACTTAGACCTATAACTTGTGATTTGAGTATGTGAAATCTATCTTGAACATGTATACTGATTTGAATGTATGGATTGATATTTGTATAAAAGCATGTCATATTATGTATGTTGCATTGCATCGGGGTGGGTTGATGATATTTGGAGGAAGTATCTGAAAGGCTCTTAAGCTGTTTTCTGGCAGCTAAGCTACAACTTTCTAATTATGTGCCGCATTCGATAAAGTATGGTGTGTAAGGATGGGTGGGTTGATTTTATCCCCACATGGTGTGTAGGGTTGGACAGAGTTGGTGTGTAGAGGCTGGTGGGTAGGATTCTGTTATTCTGTTCTAATCTACATATTATGTCTGAATTAGGCTAAGTCCCTAAAATATATCTGATTCTGTAACTGAGTAGGCTAAGGTCCACACCGTTTTTATAATGGGCTCAGACCCGAACTGTGAATTTATGTCTGTTATATAATATTACTGTGTGTATGTTTTCTGTGGGGATTACACACTGAGTTTGCGGAAACTCACCCTTTTCAGTTTAATCTGTTCAGTAATCCCCGGTAGTAGACGGGTCAGTGCAGCTGAGGACTCGGCGATGACCACGGTTCTGGACCTTTACGTTTTAATTTTATTAATGGTTTTAATTATATATGGGAAAGAGTTTATATAATATGGCCATTACGGATTTTTGTTTAATCTGAGATTTGTGACGTTTATGGTAGTACGGTTAGAAGTAGGAAAACTCAAGTTTTCAAAATAAAAAAATGTTTTATCAAATACACATGAATTCACAAATTATTTTAAAAGCTTTCGAAACGTATAATGTTTTGAAAATGGTTAATGAATGAATAAAGTGACACGTTTTTTTTACGGTAACCTAAGATATCGAAAATGGCATTATTGTCATTACGTTTTCTAAAGCACTATCATGTGACATAGCTAGATTCGGCCATAACGTCTAGGTCGAGTTTGGGGTGTTACAGTGTCTGGTGGCCTGGTCACACGGGCGTGTGTCCCCTATTTTGGAGAAAATTTTTCTAAGTGCTCAAATTGTTTTAAAGGTTATTGGTTTAGTCCCAAACCACTTCCAATGCATGAATAGAGCCTCGTAGGCTCGTATTGGGGACATATTGATTGAGGTTGATTGAAAAATGTTTGAATTGATGAAATGTATGCTAATAGTATGTATAATTGAGTTATAATTCCAGTAATGCTTCTTAACCGTATTCCGGCGTTGAATACAGGTGAGGAGTGTTACATCCTGTATCCATCGAATTCCATTATTCAAACATGATTTAATATTTATCGGGCTTTTACAGATATGTAATCAATTTCATGTATATGACATTTGTACAATTCACATACAACATTTAATTCAAGCATATAAATATACACAATTTAGTTACATGAACTTACATCGACAAATGTTCGTGTACGTAAAACCTACTGATCTAACATTTTCTCTTTTCCTTGTTCTAACTCCGAATTTGGTCTATCCGAATCTATAAGGATGAATTTAACATTAATTCATGTTCATTTCAATTCAATTCACATCTTAAGCCAAATTACCATTTTTCCCTTAAATTTTTAATTAATGACAATTTCGTCCCTAGGCTCGAAAAATGAAATTCATGCAATTTAATCCTTATTCCAAGCCTAGCCAATTTTTACACGTAAAATTTACAGCCCATGTATTTCATAAAGTCAGAAATTTTCCATGAAATTTACATCTTTTCAATTTAGTCCTTAAATCATAATTTCATCAAAATTCCTTTTACAAAAGTTGGTTATCTATCAACAACTTTTCATTTTCTACCATAAAACTTCATAATTCATCAATGTTCATCAATCGAAAAACCCTAGTACCTGGATAACTTTGCTAATTAATCCCGAGATAGCTAGATAAAGCTATTACGATCTCGAAAATATAAAAATCATTAAAAACGGGCAAGAATACTTACCTAATGAAGCAAAATAAGTTGGCTTGAGCTTAGGTTTCCATGGCTAGGGTTTCCATGCTTTTAATTTGGGAAAGATTATATAAATGATGATATTTTTATTTTTTATCATTTATTATCTTTTATTATTTTACTTTCCAATTTCATCCTTTTCTTTATTTTATTTTCCATGGATGAATCATCATCTTTAACCACTAAGCATTTTTAATGGTCTATTTTCCATATAAGGACCTCAAATTTTGAATTCCATATCTATTTAATCCTTTTAGCTATTAGAACTCAACTTTTGCACTTTGTGAAATTTGGTCCTTTATCAAATTAAACATGTAAGCGATAAAATTTCTTTAAGAAATTTTTATACGACATTACTATCATACTATAGATCATGAAATAATATAAAAAAATTTTCTTCCAAAATCAAATTTGTGGTCCCGAAATCACTGTTCGATTTTACCAAAAACAGGCTGTTACATTAGGGGTGTTACATTCTAGCTATCCCAACATAGTATAAGAACATACAGCCAATATGCCCTTAGGCACCTCAGATGACAACATGAAAACATGTATAACCGTGTACCCAATTTGGCCAAAATAATCTCCTAACTTCTAAGCATAATTGCATCAATACATATTATTGAATTTGCTTACCAAAACATACCAAATGGTGCAAATCATGCCAATCAAGTACTAGCAGTAACATTCATAAATGTCATTCACAACAAAGTACCAATTTAACATATATCCAAACATACCAAACACTTATCAAAATTAAACATCATTACTACTTATAACTAAGCTAATTCACAAAGCATACTTGAAGTATTCAATTATCATCATTTGACACCAAAATATTTATACTACTTCTTCTTTTATATGATCCAAAATGTTTACCTAATTAAACACACAAGTTCAAGTATTTTTACTAAAAACAAGCATAACAAGTTACTTCCAATTTTTACATCCATACAAGTACTGTAGACCCTTTCCTAATACATGCCACTTAAACCAACTAGTAAGAACCAAAATGACTACCGAGATGTTGATGATAGTGTGTGAGCTTCCTGTCGATCCAATCAAAGCAACGATTCCAAAGGTCCTACAAGAATAAGTCAAACTAATAAGCATCAACAAGCTTAGTAAGTTCGATATAAATTTCCTTTAATAACTAACCAAAGACTATCCAATTAATGCAACCTTCAATACACCGCACATAGCCTGCTAGGCACATAGCCCAAATAATCACCGGTACACAGCCTACTAGGCATAAAGCCCGAATAAGCACTGGATTTCTATTACGATAAACATAACTCAATAAAATCCATAATTCACCCAATAATGAAATAGTATGGAATATTCAATAAGAATAATAGTAACCATATAACGAACTTACCTGGACTGAATCCTAGAAATTGTAGAAGTTTAGGGACTACTCTGTTAATTTTCCTTTTCCCCGAATATCTACAGTTCTTGATCTATAATGTAAAATTCCTTCATTATTAGCATATATTTCATTTCAAATTCATTTTACAATTAATTCCCTTTTATTTTTGAAATTATATAATTACCCCAAACTTTTATAATTCTTACAATTTAGTCCTTTAACTCAAATTCATCAAATTAATCGATTTTCTCAAGTCAATAATTTATCTAAATATTCTAAGCCCTGAAATAGCTCCTAATAAACATTAAATTCACTATCAAACCTTAATATTTTGACATTTTCACAATTTAATCCTAAAATCAAGATTTAACAAAAATCTTTTACAAATTCATCAAATAGCATTATAAAGGCTCCAAATACATGGTATTCATAAAAAATATAATATTCATCAACGAAAACTTTCAAAATTTTTAACAGAATAAAAAAACAAAGGTATAGGATAGCAAGACCTAGTTGCAACGATTTCAAAAACATAAAAATTATAAGAAATGGTTAAGAATTTAACTTACATGAAAAGAAATTTCTTGGCCGATTCTCCTAGCTTGAGAGAATTCAAATTCAGCTATGGCAAGTGAGAATGAAGAAGAAAACAATTTTCTTTTACTAAATTTTCTTTTAATTTCATTTTATTTACAAATTTTCCATTAGTTCACATTAATTTCTCATTTTCTTATGTTTAGCCGTCCCACTATAATTACTAGGGAAATTATCATTTAAGTCCTTCCTCTATTAATTATTAAACCATTTAATCATTTAATTACATTATTTTATAAGTTTTGCACCTTATTCAATTTAATCCTTTTTCTTTAATTAACTATCAAATGTTAATATTTCTAAACAAAATTTTAATCGACTCTAATGACTCTATAAATATTCTAAAAATAATATTTACGAGCCAACATGAAGGAAATTTGTGGTCTCGAAACCACTGTTCTGTCACCACTAAAATTCGAGTTGTTACAAAAATAGAATAGAGAAGAAGAAGAAGAGAACGAATGAGAAAAAAAAGAGAATGAGAGAAGAGTAGCATAATAGATAAGAGAAGGAGAAGGGAAAAAAGAATAGTAGAGAAGATAGAAGAAGAGAAGGAAAGGAAAAACATTTGGGTTCTTAGTTTAGGGTTAGTTCGGGGTTTTGAAAAAAAAAGATGTGTAAATCTGGTTGGGGTTTGGAAAAAAAGAATTAAGGGATTGTTGTAGAGGGTTTAAAAAAATTAAAATATGTATTTTTTATTATTTATAAATTATTTGTTTAGTTTATGGTTTTTTGTAGGTTATAAATGTTATTTTTCTATTGTTTTTATTTATTTATTTTTAAAATGTTATATTTTTTTGTTCTTTTATATAGGTAAAAGATGGGATCATTGAGTTGGAATTGATGAGATGTTTCTATTATATTGTTTGATGGGCATTTTTTGGTTTATTATTAGATGCACAAAACAACATATAGTTCAATTAGGTTTATTTTGTTTTGATAGTTTCTATTATTTTAACATAAATTTTTGTTTTTATATAGGTAAAAGATAAGAATATTGAGTTGGAATTATGAGATATTTTTCTTTTGTTAATTAATGAACCAATATAAATAAGTTTGTTATATATCTTGCATAGTATAGCAAAAAATGTGATGTGGACAAAACTGTTTAGTATTTTTGTGATGAAATTTTTGTATTGTATTTATTGTAATATTTATTGTATTAAATTTAGGTATTTTGATAATTATTTAAAATGGACCACCTTAGAAATTAATTATCAAAGTGTGCTATTCAGAACTTTGTGTTAGGGTGTCACATTTTTGTACTTTTGTAGCACTCCAAACCCGGCTTAGGCGTTATGGCCGAATCTGGTGATGTCACAAGGAATGAGTTTTGAAAACAACGTTGACTTGATAAACCATTCAAGTTTAATACCACAAGTTCATTCACAAATAAACTGATGACATTATTTATTTAATTAATTTGTCAAAACACTTATTAAAGAGGAAGTTCAATAATTTCGCTATATTTTAGAAACCTGATTTATTGTTTTTAGAAAAAAACCTCTTTTTACGTGAAAATCGTCAATTTTATAAAACAAATTACCAAGCATACAGAAAATTAGCAAACCAAAATCAACAGCTTAAAACCCAAAACAAAAGTCCAAAGAGTCCCAAAATTTATGAACTCTCAAAATGATTACCAAAAACATAAATGAAACCATAAATTGCAAATTTTAACCATTTACAGTTGAGTAGTCATCATTGAGTCTCTGCCGCACCGATCCGCCTAAGTCTATGGATTACCTGACAGAATAGACAATAGATGTGATTTTACGAAAACTCAGTGTGTAACCAAACAAAATTAAGCATGCAAACATACAGAATTTTATGCACAGTCAGATACAAATACAAATTCAGTTCCAGATTCAGTTCAAATATGTAGAATCCTACCCCCATCCTCTACACACCAACTTCAACCATCCAATCACACCATGTGGGGTTAAAAACACTCACCCACCCATCCCTACACACCACATTGTGCCATTGAAACACATATCAGATAATATGCAACCAAGCTGCCAGAATAAAGGCGATTATAGCCGAACAAAATACTTCCTCAATATATACAAATCCCACCCCAATAACAGATACATATATTCAGAAACAGATATAACAAATTAAACATGTTCATCATGCTTTATACAAATAATGAATATGCATACATCAGTCAAGTTAGGTATACCTTTAGTATCCTACTCAAATTAGTTTATCAGAATATCATAACATGCAAATCAGGGTTTAATTGGCCCTTACCGACCCTACAGTAGGCCCACTGTAACACACCTAACATGTATTCTACATCGAAATCGGGTACGAGGCGTTACCATACTTAACTCCCACAATTATACAACTTTGGGCTATCAAACTCATTACAAATTAAAACTTTTCCATTCGTATGTCTGTCATCCTTATAATGGGCCTACGAGGCCCTAAATATGATTCCAAAAAGTTTCGGGGCTCAACCAAAAACTTTTTCGCTTCTTGAAAAATTTTGCCTAAACAGGGGCAACACGCCCGTATTATCCAAGGGACACGCCCGTGTTGAACTAGGAACACACCTGCCTAAGACATACCCGTGTCTTCCACCTATGGTTGACACTGACTAATTTCACACGGCCTTCACATGCTCGTGGCCCTGGCCCGTGTGCCAAACCTTGACATTCTGACTTATCTACACGGCCTATACACACGACCATGTGCTTCAGCTGTGTGGCGATTCATCTTCCAATTGCAAGGTGTAGACTTCACACGGCCTGGACACCCGCCTGTGGAACTGACCGTGTGTCACACATGGCCTAGACACACGCCCGTGTGTCTACCCATGTGGATAAGAACAAGGCTATTTGCCAAGCTCTTTGCACCCCTCTAGTTCACACCACATGAATCCATTCATCATAACAATAAACAAACAACTCATGATTCACAAAATGAATTTCCATGAATAACTTCATATTTTCATGAATGACAAGGTAAGCCATCAACCATGGCAATATACAATATAATAATCTTATAAAGGGCAACACATTGACCAAAATAACAAAAAAATCTAACTAGTCTAGCCCCTATACATGCCATATACAAAATCACTAAGTCTAGATATACCTAAGTGAGTTGATAGTGTGGGCGATCTTCTAGTTATCGGCATACTCTGGCTCGGCTCTCAAACTCTATAAAATAAGGGAAAGGAAGGGAGTAAACTTTAAGCTTAGTAAGTTTACATGAAAACAATTAGCATTATAGTGTGTGCTAACAACATATGTAGCATTGCATACCAAGCAAAAATAATCTACATTCTTAGTTATGCTTACACATTTCTGCCCTTACCACTATCCAACCAAATCACAAGCTTAGTACTCACATTCATTAACATATAACCCGCACTTAGCACCACAAAACCACACAATACAACACAATATAATTTTCTCAACAAGTTATTTGTTCTACTTATCACTCGGTGGTTTCGCACTTAGCCCACCATCAATCTCTAATAGGGTGGTATTGCACAAAGCCCACCTAAAAAGATAATTATGGTGGTATCGAACATAGCCCATCAAATAATAAATAAGTGATGGTATCGTACACAGCCCATCGTAGTTACGTAATAAGGTGGTATCGCAGTCAGCCCACCATTAAGTGTTGTCATTACACATTCACAAATCTATCTCATAATTCATATGACAATTGTTCAATAACTACCACATTCAATCCACTTGAACCATCCAGGTTCTCAACCAAGCTATGCACTAGTTATCAGTAACCATGTATATATAAATATGCATTGCTTACACATAAACTTACTGTAACAGCCCGATTTAGATCCTAGTCTAAATAGTGGTTTCAAGACCACAAATCTGAGGTCAGAATAATAATTTAATGTTATTTTTGGTGTTGATTATGTGTGATATAACCTATGTGAAAATTCTGTGTGGTAATTTTATCGACTGTGTGTCGAATTAAGAGAAAAGACGTAATCGCATAAAGTGTAAAATGCTGTGTACTGATTGTTAAGTATTTAATTGTTGTTGTCTTTATAATGTGGAGACATTATGAGGCAATTAGCCCATTATAAAAGTTAGTGGATGGTAGATGGACATAAATGGCCTAATATTTGCTTGATAAATGGTTGATTCATTAAGGGCAAATTAGTAAACATGAAATAAGTTGATATTAAAATAAAATAAAATATAAATGGTGCTCATCTTTGTTTCCATCAATTGAAAAGAAGAAAAGAAGATGAGGTTTTGAGGCTTTGTGAATTTCGGCAATAGTGAGCTTCAATTGGTAATTGTTTTGTGTTCGGTTTTTAATGATCTTTACGTTTTTGTGATCGTTGCTTAGTGTACTATCAAACCCATGCTTAAATTCTAGAGATTGATGGTGATTTTGAGATATGCTATTGATGAATGCTTGAGCTATGTGTTAGTTGATAGTGAAATATGGAAGATATGTGAAGGATGAAAATGTTTTGTTTTTGAATTTTTAGTGAAATTGAGTAAATTGAGCTAAATTGAGAAAAGTGTAAATTGGAGGACTAAAATGTGAAATAAATGAAATGTGTGAGCTTATATTAACATGGGAAGAATTCAGCTAAGCCTATATGTTTTGAAATTTTGTTTATTTGGTGATTTGATGAATTAGGGACTAAGGTGTCGAAAAGTGAAAATATGAGGGCTATTTTGTAAAATGCCCTAAATAAGTGTATATGGACTAAATTGAATGAATTGGTGATTGAATGGATTGAATTTGAATGTGTATAGACTAAGAAATGAGAGGTTCGGATCGTGATCGAGGCAAAGATAAAGTGCTCGATTAATCGACCGTTTCGATAATTCGACGTCCGCGGTAAGTTCGGACATCATACGTGTATTTAGCTATGTTTAATGTTATGAAATGAATGGTATGCTATTATTGAAATGTGAATGTTATGTGATAGATTGAGTTATGAGGCACTGAGTGTGCATATTCGGAAATGTGATTGAGATGAATAGCACTGTAAAAGTGAATAATATAAGCTTGACTTAATAGTTGGTAATCGTAAATGCATCGATTTAAGATTGGTTTGATATGGATGCACTAAGTGTGCGATGCTAATTAAGCTTCAGCTATTCATTTGAGCACTAAGTGTGTGGTTGAATTAAAGAAGGGATGAAAGTTGATTGAAATAAACTAGTGAGTAATGAGTAGCAAATGTAATCGACAACTAAGTGTTGGCTAAGGTACGTTCGGAACCTATGTGGTTGATGAACTTATGAATGATTTTATGGAAGGGTTAAATTGAACATATTAGTTTTGGATGGAATGATATATATATATATATATAGATGTGGAATAATCTATGTGATGGTTTGTTTTGGTTTAAATGTGTTATGTTACGAACTTACTAAGCTTTTGAAAGCTTACTATGTGATTGTTTCTTTGTTTTACAGTGTCAGTAAAGCTAGCTCAGATTTGGGAATCGTCAGAATTTCTATCACACTATCGACAAGTTATTTTGGTACTTTTGGAAAGATGTATATAGTTGAAATATAGCATGTATAGGCTAGATGTTATGATATGTTTTCAAAGGTTTGATCCTTGCCATGTGATTTGGCTTGGATGTTAAATGATGTAGGATTTAAGAATGAACAATGAATGTGGTATATTTCATGACTTGTGAATGATGAAAGATGTGATTTGAAGATAAATTATGATATGGATTATATGATGCTTTAGTTACATATGATTTGAGATGTATAATTGTTACTTTAAATGGTCTTAGTTGTGATGATAATGAGCATGGGAGTAAATAGTGTAGTTGATGGATGAATAATGCATGAAATGGTAGGTTTGAATGTATTTAGAGGCATGAATTAGTTTTGTATTGAGGTTTGTTAGTTAGCCCTATTGTGGGTGGCATGTTGGCCTTGCAAATGGCCTGTTTTGCCTACACGGTCATGGCACCCGGGTGTGCCTAATGGTTGTGGGATTAAGTCAGAAGCTAGACCAAATGTGCACGATCATGGTACATGGACGTGCCTGGTAGCCGTGTGAATAATTCAGTATCTTGCTTAAGAGTACACGGTCATGGCACACGGGCGTGTCCGGTGGCCATGTGGACAAGTCAGAATACATGCTCTGTTTTGGCACGGCCTGAACACATGGGTGTGTCTGGTGTCCGTGGAAGGCACACGGCCTGACTGCACGGGCGTTTGACCTCAACAGTGTTGAAGAATGCTTGAGTTTCTAAAATTTTTGTAAGAGTTCGGTTTAGTCCCTACCCCTTTCTAGCATGTGATTAAGGTCTTGTAGACCCGATAAGGGACTATATACTTGTGCTGAATGTGTTTGATTGATGTTTGACTTTGTGTCGTGAAAACGGATGTGATACATTTTGATTGTTCGGTAATGCCTCTTAACCCTATTCTGGTGACGGTCTCGGGTTAGGGGTGTTACACCTTGACTGCATGGACGTGTGACCTCAATAGTGTTGAAGAATGCTTGAGTTTCTAAAAATTTTCATAAGAGTTCGATTTAGTCCCGACCCCTTTCTAGCATGTGATTAAGGTCTTGTAGACCTCGATAAGGGACTATATACTTGTGCTGAATGTGTTTGATTGATGTTTGACTTTGTGTCATGAAAAATGATGTGATACATTTTGATTGTTCGGTAATGCTTCTTAACCCTATTCTGGTGACGGTCTCGGGTTAGGGGTGTTACACTTACCTCGGTGCAAAACGTATCGATTTGTAGTTTACTCCGTAACCTTGCCTTTTTCTCGGTCAAGGTTAATTCCGCGTTCTTCTTGATCTATAATAATAAATTCATTCATTTAATTCCTTTTTACGATCATAATGAATCAAAATTTATATTTAGGCAAAAATGACCATTTTGCCCTTGCACTAAGGCAAAATTATGATTTTGCCCTTGGGATCGAAATCATTTTTCATCACATTTTCTCAATAAACAAGCCTAGCTAAAAATTTATTTCTTTTACATCTACTCACCATTCCAACTATTTCATGCATTTATGACACAAATTAAATCTTTGCATTCAAGTCTTATTTAGGTGTTTTCATGCTAACACCTTTCACAAAAGTTGTTTCTCATATTCCTAACATTCATTTTCTTCCATAAAAGCTCAGCTAACAACATAACTACTCTCATGGAAAGTCCCTAGACTTTCAACTATATCTCAAATTAGCCCTCTAATTAGCTAGCTTAAGCTTTAGGGACTCCAAAAACACAAAAATTATCAATTAACACCACCAAAAATCACTTACTTGGGTGAGGACAAGTTGCTGAAATTTCAAAGCTTTCAAAACCCCCTTTGAATGTAAAAAAAAGTTGGAGGATGAAGAAGAGAAGAGAAAAAGATGATAACCTTCCTTTATTTTATCATATTTTATTCACTTAGTCACCAACTTTTACCAAACATTTAATGCCATTGTCCCCTATCCTATATGGCCGGCCAACACATCCCAATTGGCCTAATTGCACTTTGAAGACCTCTAATTTAACATTCTATAGCTATTAGGTACCTCTACCTTGCAAAATAGAACTTTCGCACTTTATGCGATTTAGTCCTTTTTTCACAATTAAGCATGCTATCGTTAAAATAAAAACACCAAAATTTCTACATAGCCTTATATTAATGATATAACACATAAAACAACATCGAAATAATTTTCCTTGACCTCAATTTAGTGGTCCTGAAACCACTGTTCGATTAGCCCCTAAATCGGGCTGTTACAACTCTTCCCACTTTAGAGATTTTCGCCCTCGAAAATATTACCAGTAAAGAGGATTGGATATTGCTCTCTCATGGCTTCTTTCGGTTCCCACGTAGCTTCTTCTACTCTGTGCTTTTTCTATAACACTTTTACTAAGGCTATGTCTTTATTCTTCAACTGTTTTACCTCACGAGCCAAGATTTTAATCGGTTCCTCTTCATATGTCATATCCGGTCGTATCTCAATTTCTGTTGGAGGATTCACATGAGAAGGATCAGAGCGATAATGCCTCAACATTGATACATGAAACACATTGTGTATTTTCTCTAACTCTACCAGCAAGGCCAACTGGTATGCTACTTGCCCAATTTTATCGGTAATCTCATACTGTCCTATGAATCGCGGGCTCAATTTCCCCTTTCGACCAAATCTCAATATTTTCTTCCACGGGACACTTTCAGAAATACTTTGTTTCCTACTTTAAACTCAATTTCCTTACTTTGAACTCAATTTCCTTTCTTTTTAGATCTGCATTGACTTTTTTCGGTATGAAGTAGCTTTCAGACTATTCTAGATTACTTTCACCTTTTCTTCAGTCTCTTTAACTAGGTCGACCCCATGAATTTGCTTTTCACCAAGTTCGATCCAATACAAAGGAGTCCGACACTTATGACTATACAAGGCTTCATACGGTGCCATCCAGATACTGATCGATAATCTGTTGTTGTGTTTAATTCGATAAGGGTAGGTATCTTTCCCAACTACCTTTGAACTCTAGCACACAGCATTAGAGCATATCTTTAAGAACTTGGATTACTCTCTCAGACTGACCGTCAGTTTGAGGATGAAATGCAGTACTAAAATTCAACTTTGTACCTAAGGCCTCTTGTAACTTCTTCCAAAATCTCGAAGTAAATCTCGAATCTCTATCCAAGATAATGGATACAGGCACTCCATGTAATCTTACCACTTTCGTAATATACAACTCAGCCAACTTATCCAGCAAATAATCAACACGCACTAGTATAAAGTGCACTGACTTCATTAATCTATCAACAACAACCCACAACATCTTTCTTTTTTGGAGTCATAGGCAACCCTGTCACAAAATCCATGGTGATCCGATCCCACTTCCACTCAGGAACCATCACTGGCTAAAGTAATCCCGAAGACACTTGATGCTCAACTTTCACTTCTTGATAAATTAAACATCTTGTTACAAACTCAGATATGTTCCTTTTCATTCCTGGCCACTAATAAAATTTCTTCAGATTATTGTACATTTTCGTACTACCCAGATGAACTGACAAATAACTAAAATGTGTTTCATTCAATATCCTCTGAATTAATTCATTATCCTTATCATTCTTTTGAGCTTTACATATCTGTTGAATAAATAGTGGCCTAGCCCTCAACTCAGCTAATATAGGACCATATTTAGACCATGCTAAGCTCGTGTTCATAGCTCTCAAAGCATACAAGGATTTCCTACTCAGGGCATCTACAACCACATTCACTTTTCCCAGATGGTAATTGATTACTAGCTCATAGCCCTTCAAAAATTTGAGCCACCGTCGTTGCCGTAAATTTAATTCCTTTTGATCCATCAAGTACTTCAAGGTCTTATGGTCTATGAAGATTCGACACTTCTCACGATATAAATAATGTCGCCATATTTTTAACGCGAAAATAATCGAGGCCAACTCTAAGTCATGAGTCGGATAATTCTTCTCATGCGGTTTTAACTGCCTTGCATCAACAAAAAACCAAGACCATTAAATGACGCATCACTGTAGATCAAAAATTCTTTCCCTGACTCAGGTTGTACCAAAACCGGTGCTGCAGTCAACAACGTTTTCAATCTCTCGAAACTCTGTTGACATTTTTCAGTCCATTCAAAATTAACATCTTTGTGCAACAGTTTCGTCATTGGAGTAGCAATCATGAAAATCCTTCACAAATAGTCTGTAATACCCCGCTAAACCCAAAAAGCTTCTGACTTTCGATACGTTTCTCGGTGGTTTCCACTCCACAATAGCCGAGATCTTACCCGGATCAACTTTAATACCCTCGCCTGACACAATGTGTCCTAGGAATTTGAGCTCTTTGAGCCAAAACTCACTCTTTCTAAACTTAGCATATAATTGCTGGTCTCTTAAAGTCTATAAGACAATTCTCAGATGCTCTGCATGTTCACTCTCATCCCGAGAATAAATCGATATGTCATCAATAAAGACAACCAAAACTTATCTAAATACGATTGGAAGACACGGTTCACTAAATCCATAAAAATTCCAGGAGCATTTGTTAAATCGAACGGCATGACCAGAAATTCGTAATGGCTGTACCTCGTCCGAAATGCAGTTTTCGGCACATCTCGCTCCTTAACCATTAACTGGTAATAACCAGACCTCAGGTCTATCTTGGAGAATACTGTAGCTCCTTTCAATTGATCAAATAGATCATCTATCCTTGGTAAAGGATACTTATTTTTCACCGTCATCTTGTTGAGTTGTCGGTAGTCTATACACAACCTCATTGACCCATCTTTCTTCCTAACAAATAGTACCGGAGTACCACACGGTGAATAGCTCGATCTTGAAAAACCCTTGTCCGTTAACTCTTGCCACTGAACCTTCAGTTCTTTCAACTCTAATGGTGCCATCCTATACGGAGCAACCCAAATAGATGCCATTCCCGGAACTAATTCAATCCCAAACTTGACCTCTCTAACTTGAGGTAATCCGGGTAACTCTTCTGAAAAACACGTCCAAATACTCACATACAACTGGCACTGTTTCAATCTTTGCTTCAAACTTTTGAGTATTCAGCACAAAAGCGATATAGGACTCACATCCTTTTCTCAAATATTTTTCAGCCACCAAAGAAGAAATCATCCTCGATACTATCTAACCCACCTGATTAAACCCGAATAACATCTTCATTTTCACATTTCAATTCAATAAATTTACTACCGCAGTTCACTAAAACACTATGGGTATTCAACCAATCCATACCAAGAATTAAATCAAATTCATCAAACGACAACAACATAAGGTTTGCCGGAAAACAATGACCCCTAATTGTCAAAGAATAATTCTTACACACCTTATCAACTAACACCTATTTACCTAACAGGTTTGATACCTTTACCACAAATTTCGTAAACTCAACAGTCATACTCAAACTAAATGCCAATCTTATACAAATATAAGAATGGGTAGACCCCGGATCAATCAAAGCAATAACAAAGGTGTCAAGAAGAGAGAAATTACCTGTTATTACATCTGGCGATGATGCCTCCTTGCGAGCGCGAATGGCATATGTCCTTGCAGGTGTCGACCCTCTGGCCTTACAGTAGAGTCTCGTGACTCAACTCTACCACTAGTCCTACCTTTTGGGTTCCTTTGTGGCCTACCCCTAGAGGTTACACTGCTTGATCTTATCTCTTGGTTCCTCTCCTTGTCATCCCTCTCAGGGAAGTTTTGGATGAAATGGTCGGGGGAACCACACTTATAACAATTCTGATTGTTTCCCCAACACTCCCAGTGTGATGTTTGCCACAACTTGGGCATTCCGGTTTAGACTTTGAATTGCCCACACTTGCCATCGAGGTGGCTTGAACTCTTGTAACCGAGTACGTGTTGCTTCACTCTTTTTGCGAAAACCCAACTGATGCAGTCGTCCGAGGGTTCACTTTCTTAGACCTCTTCAATTGTACTTGGTAGGATTTGCTTATCGGCCTTTTCCTTGCATCATGGGCCTCACTCACGGCCTTCCTCTTTTCCTTACTCAATTCTTGACCTTACTAGTCCTATCTACCAATACTACAAATTCTTTTGTTCTAAAATCCCGACTAAAAGTCTGACATCCTCATTCAGCCTATATTCAAATCTCTTGTATAAAATGGCTTCTGTAGACACACACTTTTACGCGTATTTATTGAACCTAATAAATTCACGCTCATATTCTGCCACAGTCATTTTTCCTTGCTTTAGCTCAAAGAAATATTTCCATTTCTGGTGCACGAACCTCTGACTTATATACTTCTTTCGAAACTCTTCCAAAAAGAAATCCCACATCAGTCTCTCCTTTGGAACCACTGATGTCAAAGTTTTCCACCAATGGTATACCGAGTCCCTCAACAAGGACACGACACATTTTAAACTCTCTTCAGGTGTACAAGAGAGTTTATTGAATACTCTTATCGAGTCCTCAAGCTAGAACTCTACCCTCTCAAGGTCATCATCTATATTAGCTCGAAAGCTCTTAACCCCTTGCTTCTGAATTTTGTCTACCGGAGGCTTAGTTATCCTTATTAATTCTATACCTTGGGGAACCACAGGAACTGGCTGAGGTATAGGAGGGGTGGAGAAGGTTGAGCATTAGGGTTTGCTCGCACATACTCTGTGTACCAGTTACTTATCATTTAGAGAAAGGCTTCTCGAGTCTCTTCTTGTTGACCTCTAGTCTCGGGTCCGCTCTGCACAGGAGTGGTCTCTTACATGGGAGCCGGCACATTACTAGCTGCATCATCAGCAGCTGATTAATCGGGATCCATATACTACATAAAGACAAAGTTTAAGATCATCAGAAGCCACCACACTATCATTATACACTTATGGCATGTATAGGTAGACTCTCACACATACTACGATAGTTCGAGAACTGACTAAACCATAGCTCTGATACCACTAAATGTAACACCCCTTATTGGTATTTTACGCCGAAATCTGGTACGAGGCGTTACCATACTTAACTCGTACAATTATACAACTTTGGGCTATCAAACTCATTACAAATTAAAACTTTTCCATTCGTATGTCTATCATCTTTATAATGGGCCTACGAGGCCCTAAACACACTTCTAAAAGGTTTTAGGGCTCAATCGAAAACTTTTTGGCTTTTTAAAAATTTTTCCTAAATAGGGGCCACACACTTGTGTTATCTAAGGGACACGCCCGTGTTTAACTAGGGACACACCCGTTTGTCCCTAAGACATACCCGTTTCTTCCACCCATGGTCAACACTGACTAATTTCACATGACCTTAACACGCCTATAGCCCTGGCCCGTGTGCCAAACCTTGACATTCTGACTTATCCGTACGGCTTATACACACGACCATGTGCTTCAGCTGTGTGGCGATTCCTCTTTCAAGTGCAAGGTGCAGACTTCACATGGCCTGGACACTCACTTGTGGAACTGACCGTGTGTCACACACAGCCTAGATACATGCCCGTGTGTCTACCCATGTGGACAAGAACAAGGCTATTTGCCAAGCTCTTTGCACCCATCTAGTTCAGACCACATGAACCCATTCATCATAACAAGAAACAAACAAATCATGATTCGCAAAATGAATTTCCATGAATAACTTCATTTTTTCATAAATGACAAGGTGAGCCATCAACCATGGCAATATATAATATAATTATCTTAAAAAGGGGCCAACACACTTTTGGCCAAAATAATAAAATAATCTAATTAGTCTAGCCTCTATACATGCCATATACAAAATCACTAAGTCTAGATATATCGAAGTGAGCTAATAGTGTGGGCGATCTTCTGGTTATCGGCATGTTCTGGCTCGACTATAAACTCTATAAAACAAGGGAAAGGAAGAGAGTAAGCTTTAAGCTTAGTAAGTTTACATGAAAACAATTAGCATTATAGTGGTGCTAACAACATATGTAGTATTCCATACCAAGCAAGAATAATCTACATTCTTAGCTATGCTTGCTCATTTCTACCCTTACCACTATCCAACCACATCACAAGCTTAGTACTCACATTCATTAACATATAACCCTGCACTTAGCACACAAAACCACACAATACAACACATTATAATTTTCTCAATAAGTTATTTATACTACTTATCACTCGGTGGTTTCGCACTTAGTGCACCATCAATCTCTAAAAGGGAGATATCGCACAAAACCCACCCAAAAAGATAATTACGGTGGTATCGCACATAGCCCACCAAATAATAAATAAGCGATGGTATCGCACACAGCCCACCGTTAAGTGTTGTCATTACACATTCACAAATCTATCTTATAATTCAAATGACAATTGTTCAATAACTACCACCTTCAATCCACTTGAACCATACAGGTTCTCAACCAAGCTATGCACTAGTTATCAGCAACCATGTATATAAAATATGCATTGTTTACACATAAACTTACCTCGGTGCAAAATGTATCGATTTGCGATTTACTCCTAACCTTGCCTTTTCCTCGGTCAAGGTTAATTCTACGTTATGCTTGATCTATAACAATAAATTCATTCATTTAATTCATTTTTACGATCATAATGCATCAAAATTTACATTTAGGCAAAAATGACCATTTTGCCTTTGCACTAAGGCAAAATTACGATTTTGCGCCTGGGCTCGAAATCATTTTTCATCATATTTTCTCAATAAAAAAGCCTACCTGAACATTTATTTCTCTTACATCTACTCACCGTTCCAACTATTTCATGCATTTATGACACAAATTAAATCTTTGCATTCAAGTCCTATTTAGGTGTTTTCATGCTAACACCTTTTACAAAAGTTGTTTCTCATCTTCCTAACATTCATTTTCTTCCATAAAAGCTCAGATAACAACATAAATACTCTCATGGAAAGTCCCTTTACTTTCAACTATATCTCATATTAGTCCCTCATTATCTAGCTTATGCTTTGGGGACTCCAAAAACACAAAAATTATCAATTAGCACCACCAAAAATCACTAACTTGGGTGAGGACAAGTTGCTGAAATTTCAAAGCTTTCAAAACCCCCTTTGAATGGAAAAAAATCGGTGGATGTAGAAGAGAAGAGAAAATGATGATAGCCTTCCTCTATTTTATCATATTTTATTCATTTAGTCACCAACTTTTACCAAACATTTAATGCCCTTGTCCCCTATCCTATATGGGCGGCCAACACATCCCGATTGGCCTAATTGAACTTTAAAGACCTCTAGTTTAACATTCTATAGCTATTAGGTACCTCTACCTTGCAAAATATAACTTTCATACTTTATGCGATTTAGTCCTTTTTCACAATTAAGCGTGCTATCATTAAAATTAAAACACCAGAATTTCTACATAGCCTTATATTAATGCTATAAAACATAAAACAAAATCAAAATAATTTTCCTTGACCTTGGTTTAGTGTTCCCAAAACCACTGTTCCGACTAGCACCTAAATCAGGCTGTTACACCCACAGTCAATCGGAGTGACTGGCGACCCTAGGGACATTTTTAAAGGGCATGTGGGCCCACATGAACGTGTACCGTGCACGACTGTGCCTTCATTGACCACATATTTGTGTCTCACATACGACCATCCACACGGTACCACATGCACTGTGTGGTGTCAATATGGCCATTTTCAAAGAATTGTCGAAAACTTTTTTCGCTTCGTAAACACCTGATTCGTTGACGCCGCGAAATCACTCCTGAGACCACCAGTACCTAAAACAGAATACCCAACACCTTTTAGTAACCAAAAACGAGCCTAACACGATTTATCCAATTATGTAAACTGACTTATCACTTAACAAAAACAACCACTGCTTTGAATGAAGTCATTGAAAAGTGATTTCCTGCCTCACAACCTTCTCTTAACCACATAATTCATCAATTACTACTACTTATCGGCTATCATTAATATTGCCCTTAGTTCAAGGAAAAACCAATTGTTAATAATCATCAAACTACTTACCAAGCCGATTAACGAATCCAATAATCATATCAACGGCATTCGAACAAGAGAATCAAGAAGAACTTTTTGGGAAAAAGATTTCAAAAACTAAAAAGAATTAGAAATCTAATGACCCCCTAATTTTCCTCCCACTAACCCACTAACTCACAACCACTTCAGAATTTCAACTCCACCGAAACTCTATCAGACAACTGAGCTAAAATAATACCCTCACTCGTGCAGGGATTCGAACATAGGACCCCCAACACATACTAGTTCCCTTACCACTCGAACCAGTAGCTAATTCTAATATGGATTTATAGAAAATTTTATATAAGCCCACTCTACAATGGTGAGGCTTGGATCCAAAAATAACAAAATTTGGCAGAAGTGAGGCGTGAACCTTAGACCTCTCCCACACACCCAGAACACTTAACCACTGAAGTAGATACTCATTCATGTCAAATTTTACCGAACCAAAAATAAATTAATCAGGGTGTTACAATTGTAATAATATTTTTTCTATTAGTGGGATAAAAGTGACCAAATACAAATTAAATATCGAAATGTGTTTTTTGCAACAAACTAATTAAACTTTTTGTTTTAAAATTGCAAATAACCAAATGGCTTCTTTAATTAAAGATGATGATCACATATAAAACACAGTTAATGAGATGGTAATAAAATTGTTATTTGTTACTCACGGGTTCCTTTATAAAAAGTTTCACGTCATTTACAGAATTAAATTAGGTTATATTAACTATTTCTATAATTTAATAATGTTAGGGCACGTACCGTGTATTGAGGGGTCATGTGAATGGTTTAGGATATCCCTTGGATGAATGACTAATGTCATACTTGGAGTCATCCAGATTCGAATCATTAACATTGATCTGGTATGACTTAATATACATTTTGGTGAAGCGGTGGTGCTCAAGTAGACATTATGCACATTATAGAGGGTGTACTCATGCCGGATGCAAACAACAACAAGGTCCATTTGATGTACTTGCCTCTGTTAACTGATTTGCATAATGTCCATTCGTATAGTTGGGGTTTAGCAGTATTGGCTATGTTGTCTCATGAGCTTTATCGACGAAAAAGCCTTCTATCGTGGACATAGGCAGATGTCTCATATTGCTGCAATCTTAGGCTCTTTACTTAATGCCATTCTTGGCATCGATAGTCACCAAGCATATGTATTTCCACTCATGAATAGGTGACAAAATTTTACCTGTTATAGCAATTATTTGATTTTTTCTAATAATATTATTCTAACAAGTTATTTATTTTTGTATATGGAGTACTAATCCAGGTATCGGGAATTCATACACGGTTCTGATATACTGTCTGCTAATTGAACATGTCGGGGAAGGGGTAAGTTATTCCAATATTGGTGACATGTAATTACTTTATATATCTTACTCAAACTGTGTTATAATTTAACCATGTTATTAATTGTGCAGTTCATCTGTTTTCCCTATTCCTTCCAAAAATTACGGCTGTTATTCCCTCATTTGCCCGCATCCACTCACACCTGTGGTGCATTAATGCACCCATTATCAATTTCCAGATAGTGGTGTGGTATAATGGGGATCAAGCACTCAGGCAGTTCGGTTGCATACAGTATATCTCGACACTACCAATGCAATTGGGGAAGATCTATAGGATTAACATGTAATAGCCCAATTTCGATGAAATTAGAATAGTGGTCTCGAGACCACAAATCCGAGCCAAAAAATATAAATTTATTTTTATTTTATTATATGATCCACATTATACTAGAAATTTCGTGTGAAAATTTTGAAAAGAAAATTTTACCGATTATGTGCTTAATTACGAGAAAGACCAAATCGCATAAAATGCAAAAGTTGGATTCTAGTTGCTAGAAGAATCAAATAACTATGGGATTCAAAATTAAGGTCCTTATATGGTAATTAGACCATTAATAAAAAAGTATGTAGATATTTTTTGGATGATTCATCCATGGAAAATGAGAAAAAGGCTAGGGACTAAATTGGAAAGTGAAAACATTAATTAATTAAAAAGATGAAAATAAAATAAATTTCATATTTTCTCATCTTTTTCCCAAAAATAAACATGGAAACCCTAGGAGAGAGTGAAGAGACTTTCATGGCTAAATTGGGTAAGTTTCCTTGTCCAATTTTTAGTAATTTTGATATTTTTGGAATCGGGATAGCTTACTCTCTCTTTTTGGGGATTAATTTGAAAAGTTATTAAAGTATGAAAATGAGTCATGGATGTATATGTTGGAAATTAGAAATTTATGGTAGAAAATGAAGAATTATTGATAGATAAACAACTTTTACAAAGTGATTTTTGATGAAAACATGATTTAGGGACTAAAATGAAAAGTTGTAAAATTTGATGAAAAATTCTAAAATTTTATGAATACACGTGCTTTAAAATTTCTAATAGGGCTTTTATAGGCTTGGAATAGGGAGTAATTTGCACAAGTTTCATTTTTCGAGCCTAGGGATGAAAATGGGATTTATGGAAAAGTTAGGGGCAAAATAGTAATTTTGCCTAGGATGAAAATTTATTCCACATGAATGTAAAATATGATAAATTGATGTTAAATCTACTTGTATAGATACGAATAGACCAAATTCGGAGTTAGAACGAGGAATGAGGAAAATGTCGGATTTGTAGATTTTACGTACACGAACCTTTTTCGAGGTAAGTTCGTGTAACTAAATTGTATATGTTTTTATGCTTGATTTAAATGTTTTGTTTGTGAATTTTATAAATGTCATAAATTTGTGAAATGATCACCTACTTGATATAGCTCGATAAATGAAAATGCCTGATAAAATGGTAAATGAATAAAATGTGACTTGTATGCTTCACATGAATGTGGAATGTGTTTTACTCGAATTACATACATGTTACGAAGGTATGAAATAATCAAATTCCGATAATGCTTGAAAAGTTTTTAATCTCGGTTGGATAAATGGAAAATCGATGGATATGTGTTTTCCCCAAAACGAAAGAGGTCTTGCATTTGTTGCGGATAAGATTTAGCTCGGATTAGTAATCCTTCGACCTCAATTCTGATACGATTTAGCCAGACAGGTAATCCTAATATAAGTCCTTTCAAACATATATTATGGATTGGATTTAGCCCGGACGGGTGATCTTGATCAAGCTTTTTAGATCATATGTCATAAAAAGATGTAGCCTGGATTGGTAATCCTGTAGTATATATATATGTGGCTCGAGAGTGTGCTCTCTGAAATAGTACCTTATGGGTACCATTGAATATAAATTGACAGATCCTGATTCGTACACCTCGAATGTACTACTTATGTATCCATCGATAATTCAAATAAATTCAAAAGGCAAAGTTTTGACAAGGGCAATTATAAATATAAGACAAATTGACATGGGATAGTGTACATGATATGGAAATATGACATGAAAGAATATTACATGAAATGCAAGAAAATGATGATACATGACAAGTGATATATGAAATATGAGATGATGATATTTGTACATGGAGACTATTTGATGAGAATGTTCATTCTTGATTATAGACTTGTACACCCAGAGTGTACTAATCGTGACTTTGATATTTTGAGTAATATGTGTAAAGTTCTGATGCGAAATGATTTGAACTTGAAATGAACTATTATGAAATTATACTCAAAATAATGAGATGAGTTATGTATGTTGAATGAATACATGATGTGGAAAGCATATGTGCTTGGAAAATTGATTATTGTTGAGCCCATACATGTCTTGATATTACTATGGAATATATGACTAACAAGGGCAATGAGGATGTGTGTAGGACTTGAGATCAAAGTGGTTAATTATACCTTTCTTAGTTACCTCAGATAGGGTGAATGGTAAGTTAAGTACCGTGTTATACGAACTTACTAAGCATTTTATGCTTACTCTATTTTATTTTTCCCTGTTTTAGATTAATCGAAAGCTCGTTGGATTAGAAGCTTGCCAGAGATCACTCACACTATCCATCGGCCCATGTCGGTATAGTATGGTAATTCAATTGCAGTTGTAATGGCATGTATAGGATATGTTGGCCATATTAGCCATTGGAATGGCTAGTAATGATTGTTTTGATATACTTGTAATGTCATATTATGTTAGCCACATATATGTTAAGTAGTTGATCAAATTATGTCTAACATGAGGACATAACCAAGGTAAGATTGTAAACATGTATGCATAAAATGATATGCCATGATGATGGATGGAATATGCTTGATTAGAATGCTTGAAATGGTTAGTAATTGTATGTGATGATATATCATGTTAAATGGTAGAATTAACTTGATTAAAATGCATGGAATTGTTGGGTTATGAATGCAAGATGTAGTGTAGGATTATGGCAAAGATTGGGGAAAGAAATGAAACTAGGAATGGCTTTATTTTGTCCACACAGGCAGACATATAGGCATGTGTCTAGACCATGTGTGACAAGCGGTCTGGTAACATGGCTATGTGGTTAGGCCGTGTGTCCCCTGTAACTTAATTTTGAGAAATAGAATGCTCAGAATTGAGCATACAGGCAGAGAAACAAGCATGTGTCTTAGCTATGTGTGCCACACGGCTTAGAACATGGGCGTGTGTCTTGGCCGTGTGAAACCTACACCTAATTTGAATTGAATTAATTAACCACACGGCCTAGCACACGGGCATGTGGCATGGCTGTGTGACGCAAGTCAGAGAGCTACCTAGTTTTGAAGATGACCTGAAGTAAGGGCGTGTCCCAGGTCACATAACGCTCTGAAACTCTATTCTGACGACGGATACTAGTTAGGGGTGTTACATAACAAGAGGGGAAAGTAGGGAAATAATTGGTCAGTAGTGCATCATAAATTTATTACAGTATAGGACAACCGGATAGGGTAGAGACCTCAGATGGATCTTTCTTTTGATCTGTAACCCTCGTTAGAGTACATAGTGGTACTCTGATATGGGGAAACCTGATCGTGTGTCGAGAGTCTTAAAAGTTATATAATGAATGATCAAGCCTAGAAACTAACTATCGCCACGATTGAGGCAAGTGCACCTATCTAATAGTAGTATAGCTTAGTGGCAAGACCGAATTGTTGAAACCAAAGGAACCAAAAGTACTAGTACTGACTTTCTTTTTATTATTTAAACTAAGAATTAAGGAAATTTCTGTTTAATATAAAATTCACTAACTACTAAGCTAAAGATGCTAAGACACAGAGAATGAATTGGGGAAATACTTGTGGGAAAAACCAATTGACTAAGACAATACCCGAGGAAGAATCCACCTAGACTTTACTTGTTATCTAACTCTGAACCAGAAGATTTATTCACTTGACTTGATCCGTAGGATTCCCTAACTTATATTAATACCTCTCTTGAGGCTACTAACATCTAACCCTAGGTTGATTAATTGAAATCTCTTTCTAATTAAAACCCCTAGAATTGCATTAACTCAATCTATGGACTCCCATATTAGGTTTGACCCTAATTCGACAGATTTTCGTCATCCTATCTCTAGGGTTACGATCAACTCCGCTTAACTATGCTAGATCTACTCTTAGACAGGATCTATTCCTCCTCTGCCTAAGCACATCAATACTTGAATCAATATCCTGAAATATCAAAACAAGAATTAAGAATACATAATTAAGAACAAATCAAGTGTTTATCATATAGTTCAGAAAACAATAACAAGATCCGTCTTAGGTTTCATCCCCTCAGGTATCTGAGAGGTTTAATTCATAATCATAAAAGAATACATCTCAAAAGAAAGTATAAAACAAAACATAACAAAACCCTAAAACCCCCTAAATGAATTGAAGGGGAGATCCTCCGTCTTGAGTATGATTTCGGCTTCTTGAGATGAATCAATTGGCTTTCTTTGAGTAAATGCCACACTTTTGACCTCTCTGGCTTGGCTCCTTGGCCTAGCTGGACGCCCCCTGAAGGTTGGCCTCTAGGGTGTTTATATAGGCTTTTGGAATGTCTTTCTTTGCCTCTAAGTATCCTATTCTAAATAGAATTCCTTTTTACCACAACAGGGACACGCCCATGTGACACACCCATATGATTCGGGGTTAGGCCGTGGTCGAGCCTGCTAAAAGGGCATGGCCGTGTGGCTTGGGCCCAAGTCGTGTTGATTTTCTACTTTGGCCCATTTGATCCGTTTAAGCTCATTTCTCGTTCTTTTCATCTCCTTAAGCTCTCCTGAGTATAAAATGTGAAAACAAAGGATTAGGAGCATCAAATTCCACAAATAAAGGGACAATTCATCCAAAAGTATGCTAAATGCTGGTTTAAAATATATATATATATATTACAGTTTATCAAATACCCCCACACTTAAGCTTTTGCATGTCCACAAGCAAAATTCTCAACTCAAAATTAAAATTAACTTCCTTCGATTCATAATTCTCATTAACAATGCCTTATCATAATTCATAATTTATTCATACATGGATAATTTAACTCAAAGAGTCCTAAATGTTCAAACAATCTAAGTCATACATTTGTAGCATGAAAACATAGGTGTTTCCCCTCATGTAAATAGTTACATTTGATTCAAAATCGACAAAGATTGACATCCTCACAAATGATTCACTCAAATCACTCATAAGTTGAACATGAAAAGTTAATCCCATAGGCTTGTATGAAAATCAAATCTCCACCACCATAAAATGAGATGATACACAAATCAAAAGGTCTTTAAAAAAGGTTGTAACGGGGCTTGGGTTAAAGGTGTGGATAAAGGCTAAATGAGAGGGTTAGAATCGAGATTGAATTGACACATTGCCTAAATAAAAAAATAAATTGATAATAAGTTACATAAATTGAAAAACAATAACACGAGCTTCTTCTAAAGATGTGAATTTAACTGTTTAAGCTCATAGAACATAGAACTAATGCTGAATAAATTTTCTAACTTTTTTTTTGGGAATGAGTACATAATACCAGATAAATTCATATAATAAAATAATCAGGTAACTGATCAAATCAAATCTCGATAAAAAGGGTAGTCAAAAGGAATAGTGATAACAAAAACGAGATGGGTTTTGGGTTAATATGGGTGAGTCAATAAACAGTTTGTTAAGATCAACGGGGTTCACTAGGGGTTAATTATGAGGGTAGGCTTTTTAGTGGAATAAGTGGGTAAAACCTAGGTGCCTTTATCATCTCAGTATATCAAATCAAAGGTGTGGTCTCAACATGTATAATCGAAGGAAGTTCTAGAATAACAAATCAATATTGACACACTCATAATCAAAAAGTGAGCACGAAAAATGTATGCTCTAAAGGCTCAAATCTCACAAAAATTATGGTTTTTGATGTCAATCTTGTAAATTTCAAACTTCAAGGTAATATTCAAATTTAGGTCGACAACCTAGCAAAAAAATTTAATTCCAAAAATAGACTTATCATGCTTGATTCTCTAGTATCTTAAAGTTTAAATCATCAATGTACAATTAACTATGACTTAATCTAAGACATATCAATGAAAATCATAAATTAAAGGAAATTTCATTCTAATTAGTAATGTGAGAAAATTACTTAAAGACAAGATATCATTCAGGGATTTGAGAATAATGCAAAAACTTAGGAACTTTTCAAAATAAAATTCACCCCCACACTTAAAATGTACATTGCCCTTAATGTACAAACATATATATTCACAATATAGTAAGAAATTCAAAAGAGATGGAGAGAGGTGGAACTTCCTGAATTTTGGATGGATTCCTTGGGTTGAGAGTGGTCGTGGTGTGGTGGCTGCCGACAATCTCAGCGCTAGATGAAGAAATTGGGAAGCTCGTGAAGAATTAGCAAGGAAATAATAAGAATAATTCAAAATATACTAATCATATATTTAAAGGAAAGAAAGATAAAAATAAAGAAAATAAAAAGTAACATAAAATTAAAAGAAAAGATTAATGGACTGAAAAGTCCTTATCGTTAAATGGTTAGCGAAGTGGATGTGATTTCTAAGGCAGTGATGTGTGATTCCCAAGTAGCATGAAGAACCTAATATACAAAAACTAGAATAAAATAGAATTAATTAAGCATAAGCGAGATAAAGAGAAGGAAAATAAAGGAGAAGATAAAAGAAAAATAAAAACTAAATGGCCTCAAATGTCCTTGGCTTGTCGAATGAATGAAGCGACCGACATGAGCTTATGTAGATCGGTCTTGCACATGGAGACTATGCTTGGATTCTTCCGTTTCTTCAACATGGACAATGTGGTGTAGATAAAGGTAAAGGAAAGGAAAATGAAAGAGAATGAAAGGGGAAGAACTAAAGTATTGTGAGAGAAGAGGAATTGGGAGTAGGTGAGAAAGGGAAAGGGTGTTTAAATAGAATTTTGATATTTGGTGCATCCCCACGCCCGTGTGTCGTGGACTTGTCGAGTCACATGACTGTAACGCACGTCCGTGTTGTGTTATGTTTGCTTCTCCCACACCTGTATGCAGGTCGCCACATCCATATTTGATAAAGTAGTGTTGGCCACAACCACATCGCATGGCCGTGGTGTTTTGTCGGTGCTCGTGGCTTGAAGATATTTTTTGTTCTATTTTGTACTATCCCTGCCATGTCAGTATGAAAATCCATAGTGTCCACATGGCCGTGTGGTATAGAAATCTGCACTTTGGTTAGTTTATAGTTAGGTGCTAAAGAGGAAAATAAAAGTAAAAAATGTAAAAATCAATGGGGTTAGTACTCGGGTTGCCTCCCGAGAAGCGCTCGTTTAAAGTCTTAAGCTAGACTTACCTCTCATTCACAAGATCATGGTGGTTTGAAGAGTTGAACATCCTCTCTCATGCTATATGTTCTACTATCACGATAAAGTTTGAGTCGAGTAACGTTTACCTTAAAAGTGTCAATTTAGGGTGAGTTACCTCGACCATTCCGTATGGGAAGACATTGCGTACCTTGAGAAGGACTTATTTGTTTGTATTTAGGTCTGATGTGGTGATCTTATTCAACAATACCTTATCTCCTATTTTGAAGTGATTTGTTATTCCTATAAGCTCGTCTGGAGGTTTCTCCTTGAAGTGTGTCTTCCACTCGTCTAGTTCATCAACTGAAGCCTTTGTTCCTCATAAATTTCTTCTTTATTGGCATGGGGTCTATGATCTGGCTTAGATGTGTAGTTTCGTGGTGCTTCCTGTTGAACTGAATGGTCATCAATGGAATTTACGTTATCACCTTTATCACTTGATGACCTAGCCGAGTCGAGAGCTTGAAAAGTGATCGTTTCATCCCCTACACGAAGTATGAGTTCACATGTATCAATGTCAATTTTTGTTGTGGCAGTTGCTAAAAAGGGTCTTCCTAAAATTAAAAGGATCGTGTTGTCCTCATCCATGTCTAAAATGAAAAAGTCTACTAGGAATACGAATTTATCAATTTTTACGAGTACATATTCAATTATACCCCTAGGAATTCTAATAGTTTTATCAGCTAATTGAATGATCATCCTAGTTTGTTTGGGTTTCCCTAGACCTAGCTGTTTAAACATTTTGTAAGGCATAACATTTATGCTTGCCCCTAAATCAGCTAAAGCATTATCAATAGATAAACTACCAATTAAGCATGGGATTGTAAAACTCCCTGGATCTTTTAATTTTCGTGGTAGTTTATTTTACAACATTGCTGAGCACACTACGCTTAATTCCACATGCGACTCCTCGTCTAACTTCCGTTTGTTTGTCAAAAGCACTTTTAAAAATTTCTTGGAATCTGACATCTGCGAAAGAGCTTCAAGAAACTGTAAGTTAATATGTAATTTCTTTAAAAGTTTAAGAAACTTACCTAACTGTTCCTCTGTGTTGTCTTTCTTCATCGTATTGGGATATGGTATGCAAGGTTGGTACTCTTTGATTATCGATTTTGGTTTATCATGACTTACTTCAACCTTACCTCCCTGTACTACATTCTCTTACCTTAAATTGGGCTCATCTAACCCTACACTATTATGAGTTGTTATGGCTTGAAATTGCTCCTTTGGGTTAGTTTCAATGTTGCTTGGTAAGTTGCCTTGTGGTCGTTCGGAGATCAGCTTAGCAAGTTGCCCTAACTGGTTCTTGATCCCTTGGGTTGATGCTTTTTGATTTTTAAGTGTTGTCTCGATGTTTTGGAAATGAGTTTCTAACACTGCTATGAACTTTTTTAGCATCTCTTCAAGGTTCGACTTCTTTTCCCGTGGGTAGGGCTATTGATGGAAATTTGGAGGGGGCTATTATCTCTGATTTCCTTGACCACCCCATGAAAAATTGGGGTGGTTCTTCCAACCTAGATTATAAGTATTACTATAAGGGTTATCTTGAGATCTAAAATTGTTACCCCATATAGTTCATTTGCTCGCTTTCCATGTCATGTCCGTAGGGTGGGTACTCAGCGTTCGCCACACCTCCACTTGTTTCAAACTGCATTACCAGATGTACCTGCGAAGAACCGCACAAACCATCAATCTTTTTATTTAATATCTCTACCTGATTTGATAGCATGGTTACTGCGTCGAGGTTGAAAACTCCATCTGCTTTTGTTGGCCTTGTCCTTGTAACCTGCCACTGATAGTTATTCAGTGACATCTCCTCTATAAACTCGTAGGCTGCTTCAGGAGTTTTGTTATTCAGGGTTCCACCGAAGGTTGAATCAATTAGTTACCTCGTTGAGGGGTTCACACCATTGTAAAAGGTTTGAACCTGAAGCCACAAAGGTAACCCATGGTGAGGGCACCTTCTTAGTAAGTCCTTGTATCTCTCCCATGCATCGTATAGTGTTTCTAGATCCATCTGCACAAAAGAAGATATATCATTCCTTATTTTGGCCATTTTGGCCAAGAAAAATATTTCAATAAAATTTTTTCGGTCATTTGGTCCCATGTAGTGATTGACCCTCGTGGTAACAAGTTCAACCACTGTTTGGTTTTATTCCTTAATGAAAAGGGAAATAACAGAAGACGAATGACATCAACAGAAACATCATTTATTTTGAAGGTATCACAGAATTCTAGAAAATTAGCTAAATAAGTATGCAAACCATCAAATTGAACAAATTGTTGAATCATTTGTATGGTGCTAGGTTTCAGTTCAAAATTATTAGTAGCTATAAGCAGCCTAACAATACTCGATTCAGCTCATGTTAAATTAGGTTTTGCATAATCATACATAGTACGAGGAGCAGGATTTTGATCTATCGAGTTTGCGGCAACTACAGGAGGTAGCGGATTGTTATCATCCATCTCTTCGATAGTATTGGTTTCGCCTTCTTGCCCTTCCTCTATGCAATTTAAGCTTCGCCTTATTTCTCCATGATTTCTGTGAACGGTAGCTTCTATATCACTATCGAACAGTAAGTGTCCTATCGGGTTCCTTCTAGTCATAAACAATAGGTACCTACCAAGAACAAGTGAAAGAAAAATTTAGCAGAGTTAAAAGCAAAAAAATAAAAATAAAGAATGGCTAAAGTAATAAAAATTGAGTTTTCTTAACATTTCAGTTCCCCTGCAACGGTGCCAATAACTTGATCGTGTGTCGAGAGTCTTAAAATTTATATAATGAATGATCGAGCCTAGAAACTAACTATCGCCACGATTGAGGCAAGTGCACTTATCGAACAGTAGTATAGCTTAGTGACAAGACCAGATTCTCGAACCCAAAGGAACCAAAAGTACTAATACTGACTTTTTTTTATTATTTAACCTAAGAATTAAAGAATTTTTGTTTAATCTAAAATTAACTAACTACTAAGCTAAAGATGCTAAGACACAGAGAATGAATTGGGGAAATACGTGTGGGAAAAACCAATTGACTAAGACAATACCCGAGGAAGAATCCACCTAGACTTAACTTGTTATCTAACTCTGAACCAGAAGATTTATTCACTTGACTTGATCCGTAGGATTCCCTAACTTATATTAATACCTCTCTTGAGGCTACTAACATCTAACCCTAGGTTGATTAATTGAAATCTCTTTCTAATTAAAACCCCTAGAATTGCATTAACTCAATCTATGGACTCCCATATTAGGTTTGACTCTAATCCGGCAGATTTTCGTCATCCTATCTCTAGGGTTGCGATCAACTCCGCTTAACTATGCTAGATCTACTCTTAGACAGGGTCTATTCCTCATTTGCCTAAGCACATCAATACCTGAATCAATATCCTGAAATATCAAAACAAGAATTAAGAATACATAATTAAGAACAAATCAAGTATTTATCATATAGTTCAGAAAACAATAACAGGATCCGTCTTAGGTTTCATCCCCCTCAGATATCTGAGAGGTTTAGTTCATAATCATAAAAGAATACATCTCAGAAGAAAGTATAAAACAAAACATAAGAAAACACTAAAACCCCCTGAAGGAATTGAAGGATAGATCCTCCGTCTTGAGTATGATTTCGGCTTCTTGAGATGAATCAACTGGCTTTATTTGAGTAAATCCCACACTTCTAACCTCTCTGGCTTGGCTCCTTGGCCTAGCTAGACACCCCCTGAAGGTTGGCCTCTAGGGTGTTTTTATAGGCTTTTGTAATGTCATTCTTTGCCTCTAAGTATCCTATTCCGAATAGAATTCCACTTTTCCATGAGAGGGACACGCCCGTGTGATCCGGGGTTAGGCCATAATCAAGCCTGCTAAAGGGGCACGGTCATGTGGCTGGGGCCCAGGCCGTGTTGATTTTCTACTTTGGCCCATTTGATCCTCTTTAAGCCGGTTTCTCATTATTTTCATCTCCCTAAGCTCTCCTAAGTATAAAATGTGAAAACAAAGGATTAGGAGCATTAAATTCCACAAGTAAAGGGACAGTTCATCCAAAAGTATGCTAAATGCGGGTTTAAAATATGTGTATATTACGGTTTATCAAAACAGTATTTATTTGGTAGGCAATTGATTGTAGTCCACCTACACATGCGTTGATTTAGGCAACCTACCCATTCTCTTCCACATACACCTCATGCACCCGAGCCAGAGCCCTCGCCTGAACCAGAACTGACACTCGACCCCGAGTGGTCTCATGTACAATCTTTAGATAGTTATCATCCCGACTTGGGGTCGATGACTATTTCTCAGGCTCGTCAGGCCACAGATATCTTTCAGAATTTTTGAATCCAGTTTTGATAAACTTAATTCAAGATCAACGATGACATTTGATATCTTCAGCCCATTACCACCATAATACTCCACTCTTCTTGGGCAAACATTTGGGGCATACGGATTTTCTATTTATGTTTAGCACACCATTAGGTTCGGGTGAGGAGAACATTGATCGCCATGAGCACCCGCAACATGAATGCCAACCACCACAATTTACCCCTAGGACCACACCATCCATCAATTTTAGGGGTTTCTATAATTTCAGTAGTCAAGTTTGTATTTATTTAATGTAGTAAAATATAAATGAAAAAATACAAACTTTTTAATTTTAAATGACATGTGTTGGAACAAATTTGGAACATATAAATTATCGACTTACATACATGCAAAACATACATGCAGAAATTAAATTCATTGCACCAAACTTGGAACCAACATTGGAGCACATTAACTCTAATTCCTACCCGATCGTGAAGATTGTCCAAAATGGTAGGTTTGCTACGGGCATTTACTTCGATTATGCCCAGCTAATCTGCGTACGCCACAAAGCATCCTGTCGATTTTCTCCCTAATGTCTATTTCATTATGAATTCTGGTTGATTTTGGATGACCTTTTGGATTCCTACGCAACCTTTTGTCTAGGAGAAGCTTAAAATTCATTAGAGGCACCTCCCATGTAGATAGGTTAAGAAAGATAGGAAACTCGTTCTCCTAGAGACGCAATGTGAGCACAAAAGTGTTCACCTCATCAATAAAGTATTCAACATTGAGCGAGGCATGGGCACAGGCTGCCACGACATGTGCACAAGGATAATGAAATGTCTATAACCTCCTACAATCACATCGTCTATTTTGGAGATCAACTCTGTAGGACCTAGGTGGTATACCAGGTCAACAAACAATGGTCCTTGTAATTCAAAACATTTAAAAATGTTGTGAATATATTTTACATTCATCGAACTCGCCCTCTAATGGTTCGCAACCATTGTATCCCTGACATCTTCGATCAACACGTGTCCCACCTCCATTTGGTTGACTTGCTACTGCCCCATTCTTGGCATCAAAGTAGGCAGCCTATAACGTAGCCTAAAACACAGATGAAATTGAAAGATGTATTTTCCTCAACACGGAGTTAACTTCCTCTGCTAGGTTGATGGTTATATGATCATATCAAAACTCGTCGTTAAAAATTTGGGCCCATTGCCATGGCTCCATGGTACCCAACCACTGTCGAAAAGGTGTGATCGTTTAACCTTCCATGTCACTCTCAAGTCTAGTAATCCTATGCCGGAAAAGGTGTCACTCTAGTCCGTACATTTTGTATGTATTAAGAAAATATAAGTTATAGTATCGAATTAAAACATTAACACAAATACTGAAAAGATAAGGTCATCCTGTACCCATTTTCACAACTTATCTTCGTCAGTCTGCATTCTTATACTCTCGGTGGGAGTTACTCGTGATGTGTCAGATGTAGTAAATGGATCTCCATGGTACATCGAAATGCCTAATGACAACAATTATTCCCTTTCCTCTATCGAATATTATACAAATATTATTGTCACTAAAAAAATACCTCCGAGGGTTCATGTGGAAGAATTCTCATGATTCCATGTTGTCATTGTCCATAATGGAAAATGCTATCGGGAGCACGTTCTTATTCTCATCTTGAACAACCAAAATAAGTAGGATCTATGTATATTTTCCATATAGCCAGGTCCCATTTACCTGTACAAATGACATGTAGTGGGAAATGTTCGCATGCATGGATCAAATGTCTAGAACATCAAGTGGAAAATTCTTCTTCCTAGTTGTAGTTGGTCATCCAAACCGTAATAATGTCGTGTCTCCAACTCAATTACAGTCCCTCGCACATACTCCTACATAGCAACTGTCCACCCTAGTAACTTATTGTACGACACATCCCAATCTTCGTACAGCTGCTCCATTACCATCTATTTAGTTATCTATGCTTTTCGGTATGATACTTGATGCTGGAATCGTGCTTGCATTTTGACAATTAGTACCAAAACTTTAATCGTCGGCATGTCCTTCACCATTGACATGATGCATGTATAGATAATTATGGAATTAAGTTTCTGGTGATCTTCTATCATACATGTTGAAGTGCATGTGTGAGGCCCAACAAATTTTCTTATCTCCCACATCTATGACTTATGGATAAATGTGGCTCGTACTTGCCAATTGCAACCTTCTATCGACCTCTAACACTCCTCAATATATAGTGTTGGTTTAGACATGGTGACTTTGTAATCCACCGACACATTCATGCTATACCGCTTAATGGCAAATATGCACTCTTCCTTGCTTTCGAATTTCTAGTGCACTAACTCTTCAAGTTCAGAATCTACGGCCAGCTGGTGAGTATGTAGTATATCAAGGTACTCCAGGAACTTGGTTGTATTTGTCACATCAGGGTCTATAAGTGACATGTGTGCCCTAGGATTATTGTGTATCACAATACGTTGAATCTGGTTCCCGACTAAAGACACATTAATATTTCCATCATCATTGGTGTATGTAACACCCCTTACCCATATCCAACATCGAAACCGGGTATAAGGTATTACCATACTTAACTTACTCAAACATAATATCTCATTTCTATTTAAAACTTCTCATTCGAAACCATAACACCCCTCTTATCATTCTACTAGACCTTAAACATACATATGGAATTGTTCGGGACTAAACCAAAACTTTTAAACAATTAAAAAATTTACACACAAAACAGGGCCACATGCCCGTGAGATGAGGGACACGCCCGTGTAGGCAGGCCGTGTATTCAGACAAGCCCATGTCCCTAGCCCATGTGGATTTTATTTCTCATTTCAAACATACAGGGGTTTTCACACGGCTTGACACATGCCCGTGCCCATAGCCCATGTCCCTCACACGGCCATGACACGCCCGCATTTTCACCCGTGTGTGAAAACCTTGACATTTTGTGTATAACGTTATCATCTCAATAAGGTCATACAGCCAAGGCACACGCCCATGTCCTTAAACCGTGTGTCAAATTTTATTTCTAATTTTAGGTGCAGACTTCACACGCCCCGGGCACATGCCCGTGTCTTAGCCGTGTCTCCCACACGGTTGAGACACACGGCCATGTCTCAGCCCATGTGTTTACTACTAGGTATTCTGACTTGCCAACCTAGTATGCATGGGGACACACGGCCTATCAACACGCCCATAGGGCTGACCATGTGTCATACACGGCCTAGACACATGCCCGTGTGTCTACGCATGTGGACAACTATAAGGCTATCTACCAAGCCAATTGCCACCCTACAAGCAACCACAGTTATACCAATTCAATTCAACATACATCATGACCATAAGGCACTACTAAGAACCCAAAATCAAGACATCTACACAAGCATGCACACCATGAACTTCATCATCATTGAATATATAAGTTTTTCAAATATTGGTCAATTTCCAATGGCCATTTAAAAAATGGATTGAATAACTTTAGTAGCCACTCATTGGCTGAAAAATATGACATAACACAAAATAACCAAGTTCCTATACATGCCATACTCAAAATTAATCACTCTATACTATACCAAAGAGAAGTTGATAGTGTGATTCCAAACTCTGACGTACCACGATCCCCAAGTTAGCTTGGCGATACTACAAGGAAATTTGCATGAAATAAATAGCAACAATAAGGCTCATAATATCATTCATCAATTGCATCGAATAAAAACACAAAATCTCAAGCACATTGCCATAACTTACTCTTGCTTACTCTTACCAATTACAAGTCATGTCACATATCGTAAACATTTCTCATGAATTCCTCACATGTACATGTATCACTTCATCACATAGCTTTAGCACTAATTTCATCTCTATTATAAGCTTAACCATTTATCCATATGAATCACTTGGAATACCCGAGGATACACAATCATCATCATACACATAAACACGACGCCAATGCCATATCCCAGTTATGGTCTTACATGGGGTCACATCTCAATCCGATGCCATATCCCAAATATGGCCTTACATAGGATCTTATATCGATATCGATGCCATATCCTAGATATAGTCTTACATGATTTTCATATTTGATGCCGATGCCATATCCCAGATATGGTCTTATACGGGATCTCAATTCAGTACCAAGGCCATGTCCCAGACATGGTCTTATACGGGACCTTACCAATCTCATGTCTTGATGATGATATTCTCTCACATCTTAAAGTCCAACCGAGACTTCAACATCATAACTTTTCATCATTTTCTCATTCTCATTTAACATCAATACTCATTTTCATGGACGTATTATACATCTTCATGAATATCAAACATTTTAAAACATACTAGCATGATGTTGAATTTATTACACACAAAATTACCTCGGTACCAAAATAGACCAATTTACCAATCTAGTCTGAAACCTTGCTTTTTCCTCGGTCAATGTTAATTCTTCGTTCTTCTTGATCTATGATAGAAATTTAACTCATTTAATTACCACATTAATCAATACATTTCAATAATCATACTTTGGCAAAATTACCATTTTGCCCTTAAACTTTCTTAAAATGATGATTTTACCCCTAAGCTCCTAATTCGATTCTAATCAAATTTCCTCTTTTAACAAGCCTAGCTGAACATTTATTACTCCTATAGAAACTTCCAATACTCATTATTTCACACATTTAACACCTATTTTACAACCTTTAAAAAAAGGTCATTTTTAGTGTTTTCATGGAAACACCTTTCACAAAAGTTGTTTATTTAACAACTAAGACTCATTTTCTTTCATAAAATTTTAGAAATCAACCCTAATGCTCTCATGGAAAAACTCTAGGTTTTCAACCATTTTGCAAAATAGTCCCCTCATTAGCTATCTCAAGCTACAAGGGTCTCAAACGTACAAAATTTATCAAAGAATGGTCATTAAAACACTTACTTGCAAGGAGGAAAGCTTAGCTGAAAATTTTAAGTTCTCAACCCCTATTTTACAGCTAATTTTCAGTGGTGAAGGTGGAGAAGAAAAGATGATATCACTCTTTTCTTTATTTTATGATAAAAAATTAATTTAATCACCAAATTTTTACCTAACCAATTGGCCAAGTCTTTTCTTTGTCCCTATGGTCGGCCACCACCCTAAACAAGGCCTAATTGTACATTAGGGACCTCCAATTAATATTCCTTGGTTATTTGACAACTTTAGCTTGTAAAAAAGAACTTCTGCACTTTATGCAATTTAGTCCTTTTTCGCAATAAGCTTGTAATCGCTAAAATTAAAGCACCAAAATTTTCATACACCTATATAATCATGCTATAACTCATAAAATAATATTAAAATACTTTTTTTCACCCTCAAATTAGTGGTTTTGAAATTGCTATTTTTGACTAGACCCTAAATCCAGCTGTTACAGTGTAACACCCTTTACCCGTATTGAGTCGCTGGAACAGCTACAAGGCATTACTGGACATAAACACAAGCAAACATATAAAATCAAGACATAAATTTCCATCCAAGTTTAAAACCTTTCACATTCATTCATATCGTCCCTATCACGAGCCTACGAGGCCCAAAACATGCATCGAAAGTGTTCGGGACTAAATCGAGAACTTTGTATACTTTTAGGAAACTTAAAAATTTTTAATGTAAAATGGGTCACATGCCCGTGTGGGTTCGAGACACACTCGTGTGACCCTAAGACACACCGTGCTTTAGGCCGTGTTCAAATTAGAGAGCTTTCTGTTTATGATGTCATCATCAAATTGAGGTCACACGGCCAAGTCACACTCCCGTGTGGTTAGGCCATATGATCGATTAAATTTTTATAATTTTTCATAAAATAGGTCTAGAGTTCACAAGGCCAGGGCATACACCCGTGTTCGAGGCCATGCTGTCCACACGGTTGAGACACACGCCCGTGTCTCTGCCCATGTGCTCATTACTGAGCATTCTTTTTGAAACAATTAAGGTGCAGGGGACACACGGCCAGAACAAACACCCATGGGGCAAGCCTTGTGTCACACACGGATTAGACAACACTTATTCATATACTACCATCTATCACATACAACCATCACATACTTATCAACTCAAGCATGCAAATTATCACATCCATGATAAGTATCATCATATGTATATATACTTAAATAATATTAGCCAATTTTAATGACCATTTACAAAATGAATTATCAACCATCATAAGCCAACACATTTGGCCAAATCGATTATGACACATAAAAAAATGAACAAGTCCTTATACATGCCATAACTCAAAATGTTAAATTCATTGGTACCCAAAATGATATGTTGATAGTGTGAGTGAATCTCCAACAGTCTCCGATCCCCGAGCTATCTTGGTGACACTATAAGACAAGGGAAAAGAAAGGGGAGTAAGCTTTAAAGCTTAGTAAGTTCCTATGCAAATAATAGGCATTATAACACACATTTAACACATAATTAACATGATGTAAATTAACATGAATGTCATTATAAATCTCATAGTCAAACTTACTCAATCACAAACTTACCGAGGGTTCATTACATATCGAGCTCATTAAACATGAGTCTTATGTACACACCTGTACCCAAGTGCAACATATTGAATTCTTTCAGAACTTTAACATTTCTGTCGAACTACCTGTTGAACCACTTGGAACACTAAATGATACTCGGGACATCTCGCATTCACAGAATCACCTAGAATAATAAAGGATACTCTGAAATAGCTATTTTTACTAGCCCCTAAATCGAGTTGTTACAATTCTCCCCCTTAAGGATTTTCGTCCCCGAAAATCTTACGAGTGAAAAGGTTGGGATATTGGTTTCTCATAGCCTCCTCGGGCTTCCATGTAGCTTCTTCTACTCCATGCCTTTGTCATAGTACTTTCACAAGAGATATACATTTGTTTCTCAACTATTTGACTTCTCGTGCCAAAATCTTAACCAACTCTTCACCATAAGTCATGTCCGATAGAATTTCTACCTCTAATGGTATAATCACATGAGAAGGGTCTGATCGGTAGCGACGTAACATAGACACGTAGAATACATCATGAATCTTCTCCAACTCAGATGGTAATGCCAAATGATAAGCTACCGACCCTATCCTCTCGGTAACCTCATACAATTTGATAAAGTGCGGACTCAACTTGACTTTCCGACCAAATCTGAGGACTTTCTTCCATGGTGACACTTTCAAAAATACCTTATCACCAACTTGAAAATAAATCTCTTTCCGTTTCAAGTCCGCATACGACTTTTGTCTATCTGAGGCAGCTTTTAGACATTCACGTATCACTTTTACCTTCTCTTCGATTTCTCTGACTAAATTGACCCCATGAATCTGATTCTCTTTGAGTTCGGTCCAATATAAGGGCATTTGGCACTTATGCCCATATAATGCCTCATAAGGCACCATCTTCAAACTCGACTGAAAGTTGTTATTCTAACCGAATTCCACCAACGATAAGTATTTCTCCCAATTACCTTGGAATTCCAAAACACAACATCGAAGCATGTCTTCCAGTATCTACATTACTCTCTCCGAATGCACATCGATTTGCGAATGGAAAGCTGTACTAAAATTCATATTTGTGCCCAAGGCTTCCTGCAACTTTTTTCAAAATCGTGACGTGAATCTCGAATCCCTATCTGAGATAATCGACAATAGAATTTCGTGTAATCTCACAATTTCTGACACATACAAATCGCCAACTCATCAAGTGAATAATCAACCCGTACGTATATGAAATGGGCTGACTTCGTAAGTCTATTGACCACAATCCATATGGCATCCTTCTTTTTCAGTGTCAATGGCAAGCTCGTCACAAAAATCCAATTTAATACAGTCACATTTCCACTCGGGAACCATAATAGGCTGAAGTAGACCCCAAGGTACTTGGGGTTCAGCCTTCACTTGTTGACAAATTAGGCATCTCGATACAAACTCAAAAATGTCTTTCTTCATACTCCGCCACCAATACCATTTCCTCAAGTCGTTATACATCTTCGTGCTGCCCGGATGTAAAGACAAGCATCCACTATGTGCTTCATACAGAATCTTCCGAATAAACTCATCATCTCTCAGTACACAGACTCCATCTCAGAACGTTAAACATCCTTCAGAATTAATCCTAAAATCTAACTTAGTGCCTGACTCGTATTGAACTCTCTTGGCTTGCAAATCTCTGTCGCCTTTTTGAGCTTCACAAATTTCTTGGAGAAACATAAGTCTAGCCCCAACTCAGCTAGAATAGAACCATCATCAGACAAAGCTATCCGTGTATTCATGGCTCTCAGTGCAAACAAGGATTTCCTGCTCAAGGCATCGACGACCATGTTCGCTTTCCGGATGGTAGTCAATCAATAGCTCATAATCCTTTATTAGTTCTAACCATCTTCTCTACCTTAGATTCAACTCCTTTTGTGTCATCAAGTACTTTAGGCTCTTATGATCAGTGAACACCCTACATTTCTCACCATACAAATGGTGTCTCCAAATCTTTAGTAGAAATACAATTGTGGCTAACTCCAAATTGTAGGTCAGATAATTCTTCTCGTGCGGCTTTAATTGTCTAGAGGCATATGCTATCACCTTGGCCTCTTGCATGAGTACACAACCCAATCCATTCAAGGATGCATCACTGTAAACCACAAATTCTTTTCATGGTTCGGGTTGTTCTTGAACTAGAGCCTCAGTCAACAATGCCTTCAATTTCTCAAAACTCTATTGGCACTTTTCTATTCACTCAAACTTCACATCTTTTTGCAATAGCCTTGTCATCGGAGTAGCTATCATGGAAAATCCCTTGACAAATCTTCTATAGTAGCCAGCTAAGCCCAGAAAAATCCAAACCTCAGTTACATTCCTTGGTGGTTTCCAATCCACAATTGCTGAGATCTTACTCGGGTCGACTCTAATTCCATCTCCCGAGACAATGTGCCCCAAAATTCTAACTTTCTTAAGCCAAAATTCACTTTTACTAAACTTGGCATAAAATTGTTTAGCTCTCAAAATTTTAGAACTGTTCTCAAATGCTCAGCATGGTCTTTCTCATCCCGAGAGTAAATCAATATATCATCAATAATGACTACAACAAATTTATCCAAATATGGCCGAAAGATGCGATCCATCAAATCCATGAAAATTGCAGCGGCATTTGTTATACCAAAATGCATGACCAAAAATTCATAGTGACCATGCCTTGTCTGAAACGCGGTTATCGACACATCTGAGTCCTTGACTCTCAACTGATAATATCAAGACCTCAGGTTTATGTTAGAAAACACTGCGGCTCCCTTCAATTGATCAAACAAATCATCAATACTTGGCAACGGGTACTTGTTCTGTAACACCCCTAACCAGTAACCATCACCAGTTTAGGGTTAAGAGGCATTACTGGACAATCAAAACATTTACGAATATTTCACATCATAATGTATATGTCATCGTCAAATCATAGCAGAATACAAACATATTGTCCCTTAATAAGGTCTATGAGACCTTAATCATGCATTATAAAGAGGTCGAGACTAAACCAAAATCATAAATTTATTTTTTGAAAATCAAACATTTTTCAAAGTTATAAAGGTCACACGCCCGTGTGGTCAGGCCGTGTGCCTCACACGGCCTCAAACACGCCCGTGTCTCTAAGCCATGGCAAAACAGGGCATACATACTAACTTGCCCACACGGCCTGAGACACGCCCGTGTGCCTCACCCGTGGTCATGTACCACACGGCCATTCATACACCTGTTTGTCCAGCCGTGGTCGAGTCTGACTTGTTTTAAACTACAATCTTAAGAGACACGGTCGAGACACACGTCCGTGTGCTCAACTGTGTGACACGAAATTAGGCTTGGTTTAAGCCATATTTCTCATCTTCCTCATACATACCTAAACCATGTCATTCTATACCATTTCAATACCATTTAATTAACCAAGAACATCCCAAATACACAAGCTATAATCATCAATATAACCTATTTCAATTGTACAATATTTCCCAATTCAAACATCTTCATACTTCAAAAATAAACCAATTCATCAACTCAATTTCATGCACTTCTTAAGAAAATACTCATCATCTAACAAATGATCATATGAATAACTTAAACTATTATTCAAATGGCCATATACACTTAGATCATATCAAGTCAATCTCATAACAAATTCTAACCTATTTAGCCAATATCAAGTTTATCAAAATATACTAAATTCCACAAGCACATTCATAATCAACCATCTCAAATGACCAAATACATCCCAACCATAATATCAAATACAATAGCCTATACATGCCATATATCCAAGTCATAAAGGGGATAAATGTCAAAAACATTAACCAGATAGTATGATGCAATCTCCGCCGACTTTCAACCCGAGCAAATCTCTGAAAATCTATAAGCATAGGGAAAACACCCAGAGTAAGTTTTGAAAGCTTAGTAAGCACGTATCTTAATAAACTTAACATAACAAAAGATTTCAATTCAAAGTCATAAACATAATATACTATCTCACATTCCAAAATACTACTTATCTCAATAATATACCAACTTTGCATCACAAAGCATAAATAATATTTACCATATTTACATCCCATTTACAAGCCATATCACATGGCTTATATATACAACTCAAAACATTATCTAGTCATATATCTTTTTCATATGAATCTCATTTCAACATTTATACTCAAATTCACCTTCCATTCATAAAGTATAAGACAATTACACATATGCCATTTTATAAGCCACAACTTATTCATTTGTTCATGTTTCATTTGCACATATTCAGATTTCATTTGCATATACATCACATAATATTCTTTGCACATATATACTTACCTTTCATTATCAAATATTGTATACATATCAACATACATGAATCAGAATGTCATTCACTTATTCACTATTTCTCGGAATGCCCGTTGAACCGTTAAGAATCAATAGGATACTCAAGTAACTCGAAAAGCTCGTACAACGCCAACGTCCTAGACGTGGTCTTACATGTAATCAAATATCTATGCCACTGTCCCAGACAGGGTCTTACACGAAATCATATACGATGTCGATGTCCTAGACATGGTCTTACACGTAAATCTCAAATCGATTCCAACGTTCCAGGCGTGGTCTTACACGATAACACATATCGGAATCCTATTTCATGACATATATATCCTAACTATTCCTATGGTTCGTACGGGGCTTTCAGATGTCATCACATTGTTGATGCTTTCTCGTATTCATATAATCTGATTCTCGAACAATTCAATATCATAATAATATACACAACTTTTTTAAAATACATATATATTTACATTACCATTCTGCATTAAATTCAATCACACAAATAATTCATATTTTTAACCTGATTTGTGTAACGTCTATTAAAATACGAACTTACCTCGTTCGCTGTAACGACGAATTAGGTCGACTAATCCGATACCTTGATTTTCCCTCGATCTAGACTTGAATTCTATTTTTCTCAGTCTAGATGATATCAAATTTTAACAAATTTATTCAAAAATTCATTCAATTTCATCCAAATCACATAAATAGGCATTTTATAATTTAGCCCCTAAAATTTCACATTTTTACAATTTGGTCCTTAACACATAAAATTGCAAATTCATGCAATTTAATAAAATTACAAGCTAGTCGAATTTCACCAATTCATAAATCAGCCCATATTTTTCATTTAATCACACTTTTACCACACAATTTAGCACATTGCTCAATTTAGTCCTTAATTGACATTTTTGTCAAAAATCACTTTATAAAACTTGATAATCTAGCTTCAAACTTTAATAATCTATCATAAAAAATATAAAAAAAATAAGCATTCAACAATGGCAACTTTCAAAATTTATAACAGTTTCAAAAACAGAGATACGGGCTAGCTAGGTTAAGATGCAACGAGCTCAAAAACGTAAAAATTATTAAAAACCGAGCAAAAATGACTCACTAATTAATCTTCAAATCTTGGCCGAATTAGCTTCATCCATGGTTGTTTTATTCAAGCATTTTCGGTGGTGGATGAATTAATGAAGATGATATTTTGGCTTTATTATTATTATGACATTTATTAACCATTTACCAATTTAACCTTAAAAATAATTCAATTTCATTTATGCCAAACCATTAGCCTCCACTAAAATAGAAAAGGTATATTTACCACATAAGAACCTTAACTTTAAGGTTCTATAGTTATTTAATACCTTTAACTAATAGAACACAAGTTTTACACTTTGCGCAATTTAGTTCTTTTTACCGAATTAAGCCTTTAAACAGTAAAATTTCTTTATGAAATTTTCAGACATCATGATATAAACCATGATATAAACCATAATAAAATATTAAAATAAATATTTTGACTTCAGATTGTGGTCCCAAAACTACTGTTCCGACTAGGGTTTAAACCGGGTTTTCACAACTCTCCCCCTTAGGGATTTTCGTCCCCGAAAATCTTACCAAAAAATAGATTAAAAATTTGGTTCCACGCAATCCATTTCAAATTCACACATAACTTCAGATTTCAAATCTCTTTAATCTCACAACTGAAATTCTGATCTGACTTTCGATGTACATCATCTCTAGCTGAGATTGCTTATAATTGTATTAAATTGTTCCATTTTCTGCTCACATTCTCTGATGATTTTAATCCTGTTAATCATTTTCTCACAAAACTCGATCCTGAAGTAACATAGTTCGATAACTGCTTATAACAGCAACAGTCTTTCTTAGTTGCTTTGTAATTCTAAAACACAGTGACAAATAAATATTTCGAGAATTTGGTTTGCGTTGTCCGATTTCAATGCAATTTCATACTTACAGATTACTGTAATCTCTCTCAGAATTATCATATGAGTTTCAGATCTCACTCCAAAATAATGATAACTGACACTATAGACTAACTTACCAACACAGAAATGGATAACTCATCTGTTTTGTCAAAACAGAAAATCTATATGTATAGAGATATTTCTTCAAACAGTTAAATCATATTTCAGATACTATACCTTTTTCAATGATAAAGATAATCCGGATACAGAATTCATCACCCTCCATTTCTATAATCAACAAAGTCAGAAATAGCATATTTCACACTCATCATTGATATCATATCTCGAACTGTTGTGCCTCTTGTTATTCTCATATGAACAAATAAATTACCACTGAGAGTTTCTTGTAGCAATTGTTGTATATTCACAGAACTTTTCAATATACACACTCTATCTCGAAATAACAAATAATTATCGATACCATATCTAAGGTTCTGAATCAAAAATTAATTTATACTGAACCCTTTTTTTTTAAATTATAATTTGCTGATACATTTCTGAATTTCACAACTTCACTAAATAAACATTTATTTAGCCTCTAGTTTAGCTAACAACTGTTCATTACCTGATAAGATCAATCATGTATTCATCGCCCAATCAAAACATCTGAAACTATAATCATTTTCCTCGGATAAGAATTACTTATAGACTCAAAAGTTTTTTTTTTTTTGACGATTGGAGCTAACCATGCTATGCCAAGTTCAGATCTTTCTCTAACATTAAACATTGTAAACTCTTATAGTTATCAAATATATCACAAAACACTTTTTATGCAGCTTTAACTGTATAGAATCACAAGATATCTCTGCACATTCTTGTATTAGAACACATTTCAAACTATTCAATAATATATGACTGAAAATCATAAACTCTTTATTCAACTCATGTGGAACAAGAATTGACATTTCGGTGATAATGTCTTCGTGTAAAAGAAAGCTTCAACAATCGAGCTAACTTTAATTTATCACAACATTTCTCAAATAGAATCGTTTCGATAAATATAATTCTGTATCAAGTCTTCAAGAATACAAATTCTTCTTCCAGACTATCCCTCAATTCACACATGCACATTCAAAGTTTATTTCCAGTCCGATGGATAGATTCAAACACATATAACCCAATTAACTTTTCAATCAAATAATTCAGATCATACTAACTACTGAGTCGTACTAACTACTGAGTCGATCTTTTCAAAGAAATGTTTCTTCTTATTAGAAGGATTACTCCAGACATATCATTATACAAATTGATCTTGATCTTCTATCATTTTCACTTTTACCAATGTCGAACCTTTCACGAAAACTATAAAAGAGTCTATAATAAAAATGTCTCATATATTAATCATTGAAGCTCTGAATTATACTGAAGTCTCCTTTATCAGATAGAAATCATAAGGCCTTAATAAGAACGGTGTCTCAACCTTATAATAAATATTATCTTAGCTGTTAATGAAGTATTTGAACACAGAAAAGAATCAAATATGATGTCAATAAAAACCATTGCAGAGACAAAACTTCTATAACTCTGAGGAAGGTACCACTGTACTCTCACATATCAAGCCAGAGATTAAAATCATAATAGAAATAGTCACCTCTATCAAATAGAGATATCTTACGGATAATCACATGGAATCATAGGAAAGCCGGAATAGCAAAATTTCAACATATGGAATTACACAAGATATCTGAAGATTACAACCCATATAAAATGATATCAATTCAGGTGATATCCCAGAAAATGTCCAGAAATAACAATATTACTCATAAATACTGAAATCCACAATAACAGAAACAATATAATCTTCACGTATATTCAACAGAATAATAACCAGTAAAAACAAAATATTAGCCTCATACAGATTTTACCGTCGACTTTTATATCCATACAATGGAATAAATTATCAGAGAAAGACATAACAATGTCGAATATAACCCAAACAGATCAACCATGCTTTCTTCTATCAGTACATTTAGCTAACGTTCTCATACGATAAGACCTTTTTCTGAAATTAAATAGTCATATATATACTTCTGAGGATCAATGTGCGCACAGAATGCCCAGGAGGAATCATAGAAACTGCCGGACTATAACCATTGTATTCAACCATCAATACAATTCAAACATTATTCATTCAACTGTCTAATTCTGTCATTAGAAATTTTCACATTAACCCATCACTAATAGAAATCAAATCAAAAAATCTTTCAGTTAATACTTTCTTTAAATAACATACCTGAATAGGTCATTTGATTGGAGTTATCTTCTTCTTTAACAGTAACGTTGCATAATCTGAATAATCTTCAGAGCTATCCAATATCTCTTTTAGTATTGTCTTCATTTGCTGATTCATTCTCTTTTTTGACCAAATTAATAATCTTTCAAACATTGATCTCTGTACTTCCACTCTCGTGAACTTATTCATTCCAAATTCTTACAGATTTCATTTTACATTTCACTGATAAGGGGGTGAGGGTAGTAAAGCCTCAAGTTTAACTTACACAAATGCACATAACACTTACTATCACAAATAGCCAACTTATTACTAATTTCAAATTATCAAATCATTTAATAAAATTTTTATTTTATTCACTTTTTTACTTATCACATTGTTCATATGCTAACTCAGATCACTAATTCCCAATCGAAATTCTCATATAGCATCATAACTCAAATGTCATAACTCATATACTCATATACTCATATAATTAATGCATTTATCAACAACAGAATATCTTGCATTCTTATTTATACCTTTATGAGTCTCAACTCATCGTCAACACATTTTCACTCTAATATTTGAGTACTTATTTCTGTACTATCAGACTTAACTTGGTTGGAAAGCATATTTGTCTCATCAAAACAACTTTCGTCAGATTCGGGAGATATCACACTATCACAGGTTAAATATGGCATGTATAGCTAGACTCACATACGTTATGGTAGTTCTAGAACCGACTAAACCATATCGTTGATACCAATCAAATGTAAAACGCCTAACCCATAACCATCACCAGTTTAGGGTTAAGAGGCATTACTGGACAGTTGAAAACATTTATGAACATTTCACATCATAATGTATATGTCATCATCAAATCATAGAAGAATACAAAAATATTGTCCCTTAATGAGGTCTATGAGACCTTAATCATGCATTATAAAGAGGTTGGGACTAAACCGGAATCATACAAAAATTTTTTGAAAATCAAACTGTAATAGCCCGAATTAGGGGCTAGTCAGAATTGTGATCTCGGGACACTAATCTTAGATTAGATAAATTTATTTTTTATGTTATATTATGAGTTATAACATGATAGAATATGTACATGAGAATTTTGGTACTTTAATTTTAGCGATTTCGTGGTTAATGTAAAAAGGACTAAATCGCATAAAGTGTAAAACTTCCATTCTATAAGCTAAGGGATAGCCATATGTTGTTAATTTGATATCTTTAAAAGGAAATTTAGCACTTTTTAAAGGCATGGCTGGCCATAGGCTTCATAGGGGACAAGAATTGACCAAATTGGTCAAAGTTGGTAGTGTTTGGTGGACTAAATTGTTAGTTTAATATTAGAATAAAGAAAAGATGATATCCATATTTTTTCTCATTCTTCTCCACCAAAAATAGCAAGAAAAATAGGGGTTTTTGAATGCTTAAAATTTTAGCAAGCTCTCATCCATTCAAGTAAGTGTTCTAGTGACCTTTTCTTGAAAATAGTTGTACTTTTGAGACTTCTAAAGCTTAAGCTTTCAAATGAGGGGACTATTGTGCATTATTGTGAAAAGTTTAAAGTTTTACCATGAGAGTTATCATTTTTAATTTCTGCATTTTATGGAAGAAAATAAGTCTTACTTGTTAGATGAACAAGTTTTGTGGAAGATGTTAGCATAAAAACACCAAATAGGACATTGATGAAAAAGTTATTCAGTTTATTGTTAATATGTGAAATATTGATTTTTGATGATAGCTTTAAGAGCATTAAATGTTCACCTAGGCTTGCTGAACTTAGAAGTGTGATTAAAACTTATTGCCGAGTCTAGGGGCAAAATGGTTATTTTGCCAAAGTCTAGGGGCAAAATGGTAATTTTTCCTAAACATGATTTTTGAAATGCTTATATTAATGTAGTGATTAAAATGAGCTAATTTGCTATTATAGAGTAAGAGGAGTTGAGAATCCGCCTCGATCGGGGAAAGAATAAAGTCTTGGACTGAACCGAAGAACTAGCTCATTTTGAAAACGAGGTAAGTTTGTATGTGATATAAGCAACATTTATGTTAATATGTTAAGAAATTCTGGGCATTGTATTAATGCATGATGCATTGCTAAATTGAGTAGTTAGTGTGAATGAGATGTTGAAGTCCTAATAGGCCATAATGATTATAAAAATGCTATCATCGAGATGTGAAATAGATAAGGTCCCGTATAAGACCATGTCCAGGACATGGCCTCGGCACCAAGTTGAGACCCCTTATAATACCATATCTGGGATATGGCTTCGGTAATGAACATGAAAAATCGTATAAGACCATATCTGGGATATGGCATCGATACATGGTAGGAAATTTTATATAAGACCATATCCGGGATATGGCATTGACACTTAGAGGTTATCCCATATAAGACCATATCTGGTATATGGCATTGGTTTCTAGAGGTAACTCTATGTAAGACCACCTCGAGGATGTGGTATTGGCTTTATACTTACATTAATGACGATAAACACATGTCTTTCACTATCCCTTATGAATAGTGGGATAAGTAGATGAATCTAGAAGTAGAAATGTGAATGATATTTAAGTCATGTGAATGAGTGAACACAGGCACACGTGAATGAGTCATGAAGAATTGGCTTTGATATGTGGCACAACATGTGCTAGCTAAGGGCAATTGTAAGTAAGTATTGTCAAGAAGCCTTGACTAGCATACTGTTGGCTAAAATCGTGGATAGAATATTTCATGAGCTTAATATTTCTATTTATTTCCATGCAACTTACTAAGCTTTATGCTTACCTCTTTTTCATTGCCCTTCTTTCTTGTAGTATTTCCAAGGTATCTCGAGGATCGGGGACGTAGGAATTCAGAAATCACACTATCAACAGCACTTTGGTACAATAATTTTAGACTTATTTTGAGTATGGCATATATAGGACTTGAGTATTTTGTTAAGTTGTAATTGTTAGTCAAAGTGTTTGCTATATAAGTTTGTAAAAGTCATTTTGTGAATGGCCTTATGAGTTAGGCAAATACTTGGAAATCTCTTTTAATTAATGAAGGTGAAATTCATAAAGCGTATGTTCCTTTTATTATCTTGTATGTTGGAATGAGTTCTTAGACTTGTTTGGGATAGAAGTTGGATTGTTCTGAATGGGAGTATGTATATGTGCTTGTTAGTATGGAAAGTGCTTGGTATATAGCCTACTATTTGTCCACATTAGTAGACACACGGGCGTGGGTCTAGACCGTGTGGGAGGCACTGCTAGCACATGGGCGTGCACCTAGGCTGTGTGAAGTCTGCACCTTGCACTTGGGATTTGAATCACCACATGGCTAGGGTACATGGGCGTGTGTATAGGTCGTGTGGATAAGTCAAAATGCTAAGTTTTTACACACGGGCCAGGGCCACGGGCGTGCCATGGCCGTGTGAAATTAGTTAGTGTCGACCACGGCTGGAAGACACGGGCATGCCTTAGGAGCACACGGGTGTGTCTCTAGGCCTACATGGGTGTGTGGCCTCTGTTTTGTTAAAAAGTTTCCCGAACTCGTGAAAGCTCCCGGATAGATTTCGATACTTCTCGGATGTATGTTTAGGGCCTCTTAGGCCGAATATGTACTGGCGATAGGGTTAAACGAAATTTTATAACCCTATTCTAGATGTTTAAGTAAAGTTAGCTATTTAATGCCTCCAATCCTATTCTGACTCGAATACAGGCAAGGGGTGTTACATTTATTGGTATCAGAACTACATTTTAGTCGATTTTAGGACTAACGTAGCATAAGTACGAGTCTAACTATACATGCCATATGTAAGAGTGTCTGAGTAATGATAGTGTGATGGCTCCTGACGTATAAAATTGTGTTTTATGTAGTAGATGGATTCCAATCTAGATTGAATCAGCAGATGATCTTTGTCGTGTAGCGTCGACTCTCGCAAGGGACCGTGCCGATAATAGTAGACCGAGACCTTGAGTCGGGAAAAGGCTCAAGCCTTTCTCCACGTAATGAGCAACTAGTATACTGAGTATACCCGAGAAAATCCTAACACTCAGCCCCCTCCACCCCTACCTATCCCTCAACCCGCTCCAGTAGATCCTCAAGTGGTTGAGGTGGTGAGAAGAGAAAGGCCTCCGGTGGATAAGATCCAGAAGCAAGGAGCCGACGAATTTCAGGAGAATAAGGATGATGACACGGAGAAAGTGGAATTCTGGATTGAGAATACCATCCGGGTATTCGATGAGTTACAGTGCCTAAAGTTTTACGGTGTCTCTTCTGAGAGATTCAGCCTACCGATGGTGGAACACCTTGGTGCCGGTGTTGCCAAGGGAGAGAGTTAGTTAGGAATTCTTCCAAGAAGAATACCGAAAAAGGTATATCAGCCAGAGGTTTATCGACCACAAGAGAAAAGAGTTCTTGGAATTGAAACAAGGCCGTATGTCAATGACCAACTACGAACGGGAGTTTGTAAGACTTAGCAAGTATGCACAAGAGTGCATGCCTACCGAGGCCATCATGTGCAAGAGATTTGAAGATGGATTGAATGAAGATATCTACCTATATGTGGGAGTTCTCGAATTAAGAGAGTTTGTAGTGTTGGTGGATAGAGCCTGTAAAGCCGAGGAGTTGGTTAAGGAGAAGAGAAGAGCTGAGTAAGAGTCTCGTGATTCGAGGAAGAGACAACTGAACAAGTCTCACCAATCCTCATCTAAGAAATCAAGGGATTCCACTACTCGATCAGTCACTTCAGCGGGGTTTTCAACCTGAAGTAAAGGCAAGCAATTTTTGGGGTCGAAAGGGCAAACCACATCAGTTGCTAGTGTGGGCAATGTCTGACCAAGTAGAACGGAATGCCCTCAGTGTCGCAGGTTCCATTCTGGTGAGTGTAGAGCTAATGAGAAAGCTTGCTTTAGATTTGGGTCCTTAGACCACTTTATTAGAAATTGTCCTGAGGTGGACGAGAAAGAAAAGCCTCAGCATGCAAGATCGGGAAGTACCACTAGGGGAAGACCATTGAGAAAGCTGGGGATTGAGATGGGAAGTAAGAATCCTTCTAAAGAGCAAGCTGCTAGAGTCGAGGGTAGAGCACCGACGAGGACATATCCTATTCGTGCTCGTGAAAAGGCATCTTCCCCCAACGTGATCACGAGTATCTTTTCTCTCCATAATACTCATGTTATCGCTTTAATTGACCCTGGATCTACCCACTCATGCATATGCATGAAATTAGTCTCTAGCATGAGCATGCCTATAGAGTCTACTGAATTCATCATAAGAGTATCTAATCCCCTAGGCAAGTGTGTGTTGGTTGATAGAGTTTGCAGAGGGTGCCCTTTGATGATTAAAGGTCATTATTTCCCGGAAGACCTTATGATATTACCTTTAACGAGTTTGATGTTATCCTCTGGATGGATTGGTTAGTTACCCATGGGGTAATTGTGAATTGTGGGAAGAAGCATATTGAGTTGAGAGATGAAAATGGTAATTTTATTTGTGCCGAATCAGATAAACTGGATAGGTCACCAATAGTGATATCTACCATGTCAGCTCAGAGGTACCTAAAAAAGGGGGTATGAGGCTTATCTTGCCTTTGTATTGAACACTAAAGAGACTGAGTTAAAAATTGAGTCAGTACCCATAATATGCAAGTACCTAGATGTTTTCCAGGAATATTTACCAGGGCTACCTCCGAATAGAGAGATTTAATTTGGGATTGAATTAGCTCAGTTCTTGCCCTATTTCTATTGCTCCATATAGAATGGCCCCAGCCGGTGAAAGAGTTGAAAGCATAGTAGCAAGAATTAACGGATAAGGGTTTTTGCGGTAGAGTTTTTCTCAGGTAGAGGCGTTCCGTTTTGTTCGTGAAGAAGAAAGATGGTTCCATGAGACTATGCATAGATTATCGACAACTCAATAAGGTAACTGTGAAGAACAAGTACCCGTTGCCGAGAATCATTGATCTATTCCATCAATTAAAGGGAGCCATATTATTTTCCAAGGTATATTTGAGATCATGGTACTGTCAGTTGAGAATCAAGGACTTGGATGTGCCGAAAACTGCATTTAAGACAAGGTATGGCCATTATGAATTTTTGGTTATGCCTTTTGGCCTAATGAATGCCCCCGCGATCTTCATGGATTTGATGAATCGTATTTTTCAATCGTACTTGGATAGATTTGTAGTGGTCTTCATTGACGACATACTGATCTACTCTCGGGATGAGAACAATCATGCAGAGCATTTGAGGATGGTTCTACAAGTTTTGAGAGAAAAACAATTGTATGCCAAATTCAGTAAGAGTGAATTTTGGCTCAAGGAAGTGGGATTTTTGGGGCACATTATCTCGGGAGAAGGGATTAGAGTCGACCCGAGTAAGATTTCGGCAATTGTTGAATGGAAACCGTCAAGGGCGTAAGCGAAGTGAGGAGTTTTCTAGGCCTAGTAGGCTATTATAGGCATTTTGTCAAGGGTATTCCATGATAGCTACCCGATGGCGAGACTTTACAAAAAGATGTGAAGTTAATGCAGACGAGAAAAATGTCGTGAGTTTGGCGAAGGCCTTTGTTGATTGAGGCTCGATTACGGTGCAACTTTGAGCTAGGAAGAGAATTTATGGTTTACAGTGACGCGTCCTTGAACGGATTAGGTTGTGTACTTATGCAAGAGGGTAAAGTGATTGCATACACCTCTAGGCAGTTGAAGCCGCACGAGAATAACTACCCGACTCATGATTTAGAGTTGGCCACAATTTTGTTTGCACTAAAGATTTGGAGACATCATTTATATGGTGAAAGGTGTCAGATTTTCACTGACCACAAAGCCTAAAATATTTGATGACTCAAAAAGAATTGAATTTGAGGCAATAAAGGTGAATAGATTTGATTAAGGATTATGAGTTGGTAATTGACTACCATCCGGGAAAGGCAAATGTAGTCGCCGATGCTTTAAGCAGAAAGTCATTATTTGCACTAAAAGCCATGAGTACTCAGATGACCTTGTTAGATGATGGGTCCATTTTGGCCGAGTTGAGGGCTAAACCATTGTTCCTTCAAGAGATTTGTGAAGCTTAGGGAGATGATAACAGTTTACAAGCCAAGAGAGTTTTATGTGAGTCGAACGTTGGGTCAGACTTTTGAGTAAATCCTGATGGATGTCTGACATTTTGAGATAGGATTTGTATACCCAAGAATGATGAGCTTATTCGCAAAATCTTGCATGAAGCGCATAATGGATGTTTGAATGTACACCCAGGCAGCACGAAGATGTACAATGATTTGAGGAAATGGTATTGGTGGTTGGGTAAGAAGAAAGATATTTTAGAGTTTGTATTGAAATGTTTGATTTGTCAGCAAGTGAAGGCTGAGCATCAAGTACCTTTGGGTTTACTTCAGCCCATTATGATTCCTGAGTGGAAGTGGGACCATATTACTATGGATTTTGTGTCGGGCTTACCGCTGACTCCTAAGAGGAAAGATGCAGTATGGGAAGTAGTTGATAGACTCACTAAGACAGCCCACTTTATACCAATGCGAGTCGACTATTCACTCGATAAATTGGCAGACTTGTACATGTCTAAGATAGTAAGACTTCACGGTGTACCGTTGTCGATCATTTCAGATAGAGATTCGAGATTCACGTCATGATTTTTGAAAAAGCTGTAAGAGGCATTGGGCACGAAATTGAGTTTCAGTACAGCCTTCCATCCGCAAACTGATGGGCAGTCAGAAAGGGTAATTCAGATACTAGAAGACATGCTTCGATGCTGTGTTTTGGAATTTCGCGGTAATTGGGAAAAATACTTACCATTGGTGGAATTCGCCTACAACAACAGCTTTCAGTCAAGTTTGAAGATGGCACCTTATGAGGCATTTTATGGACGTAAGTGTCGAACGCCCTTGTATTGGTCAGAACTCAGAGAGAAATGGATACACAGGGTTGACTTGGTTAAGGAAACTGAAGAGAAGGTAAAAGTGATACGTGACTATTTGAAAGCCGCCTCAGATAGACAAAAGTCCTATTCGGATTTAAAAAGAAAAGAGATAGAATACAAAGTCGGTGATAAAGTGTTCTTGAAAGTATCACCTTAGACAAAAGTCCTCAGATTTGGCCGGAAGGGCAAATTGAGTCCACGCTATATCGAACCTTATGAAATTACCAAAAGGATAGGACCAGTAGCTTATCGGTTAGCTTTGCCACTGGAGCTAGAAAATATTCATGATGTCTTTCACATATCCATATTCGCGATACCGTTCGGACCCTTCACATATCATAGAGTGATGTGAGTAGAGATAAAACCGATTTGACGTATGGTGAAGAACCGGTTAAATTTTGGCTCGTGAAGTCAGCGATTCTGAAACAAAAGCATAGCCCTAGTGAAAGTCCTACGGAAAAGGCACGGTATAGAAGAGGCTACATGGGATCCCGAGGAATCGATGAGAAACCAATACCCTAACCTTTTCACCGGTAAGATTTTCGGGGACGAAAATTTTTAAAGGGGAAGAATTGTAATAGCCCGAATTAGGGGCTAGTCAGAATAGTGGTCTTGGGATCACTAATATTAGATTAGAGAAATTTATTTTTTATGTTATATTATGAGTTAGAACATGATAGCATATGTACATGAGAATTTTGGTACTTTAATTTTAGCGATTTCGTGGTTACTCGCGAAAAAGGACTAAATCGCATAAAGTGCAAAACCTCCATTCTATAAGCTAAGGGTCTCAAATAGCCATAGATTGTTAATTTGAGGTCTTTAAAAGGAAATTTAGAAATTTTTAAAGGCTTGGCCGGTCATAGGCTTCATAGGGGACAAGAATTGACCAAATTGGTCAAAGTTGGTAGTGTTTAGTGGACTAAATTGTTAGTTTAATATTAGAATAAAGAAAAGATGATATCCATATTTTTGCTCATCCTTCTCCACTGAAAATAGAAAGAAAATAGGGGTTTTTTAATGCTTAAAATTTCAGCAAGCTCTCATCCATTCAAGTAAGTGTTCTAGTGACCTTTTCTTGAAAATAGTTGTACTTTTGAGACCCCCAAAGCTAAAGCTTTCAAATTAGGGAACTATTGTGCAATATTGTGAAAAGTTTAGAGTTTTACCATGAGAGTTATCATTTTTAATTTCTGCATTTTATGGAATAAAATAAGTCTTACTTGTTAGATGAACAAGTTTTGTGGAAGGTATTAGCATAAAAACACCAAATAGGACCTTGATGAAAAAGTTATTAAGTTTGTTGTTAATATGTGAAATATTGATTCTTGATGATAGCTTTAAGAGCATTAAATGGTCACCTAGGCTTGCTGAACTTAGAAGTGTGATTAGAACTTATTTCTGAGACTAGGGGCAAAATGGTTATTTTGCCAAAGTCTAAGGGCAAAATGGTAATTTTGCCTAAAAATGATTTTTGAAATGCTTATATTAATGTAGTGATTAAAATGAGCTAATTTGCTATTATAGAGCAAGAGGAGTCGAGAATCCACCTCGATCGGGGAAAGAATAAAGTCTTGGACTGAACCGAAGAACTAGCTCATTTTGAAAATGAGGTGAGTTTGTATGTGATATAAGTAACATTTATATTAATATGTTAAGAAATGTTTGGCATTGTATTAATGCATGATGCACTGCTAAATTGAGTAGTTAGTGTGAATGAGATGTTGAAGTCCTAATAGGCCATAATGATTATAAAAATGTTATCATCGAGATGTGAAATAGATAAGGTCCCGTATAAGACCATTCCGGGACATAGCCTCGGCACCGAGTTGAGACCCCGTATAATACCATATCTGGGATATGGCTTCAGTAATGAACATGAAAATCGTATAAGACCATATCTAGAATATGGCATCGATACATGGTAGGAAATTTCATATAAGACCATATCCAGGATATGGCATTAACACTTAGAGGTTATCCTATATAAGACCATATCTGGGATATGGCATTGGTTTCCAGAGGTAACTACATGTAAGACCACCTCGAGGATGTGGCATTGGCTTTATACTTACATTAATGACGATAAACACACGTCGTTGACTATCTTTTATGAATAGTGGGATAAGTAGATGAATCTAGAAGTAGAAATGTGAATGATATTTAAGTCATGTGAATGAGTGAACACAGGTACACGTGGATGAGTCACGAAGAATTAGCTTTGATATGTGGCACGACATGTGCTAGCTAAGGGCAATCGTAAGTAAGTATTGTCAAGAAGCCTTGACTAGCATACTGTTAGCTAAAACCGTGGATGGAATATCTCATGAGCTTAATATTACTATTTATTTCCATGCAACTTACTAAGCTTTATGCTTACCTATTTTTCATTGCCCTTCTTTCTTGTAGTATTGCCAAGGTATCTTGAGGATCGGGGATGTAAGAATTTGGAAATCACACTATCAATAGCACTTTCGTACAATAATTTTAGACTTATTTTGAGTATGGCATGTATAGGATTTGAGTATTTTGTTAAGTTGTAATTGTTAGTCAAAGTGTTGGCTATATAAGTTAGTAAAAGTCATTCTGTGAATGGCTTTATGAGTTAGGAAAATACTTGGCGATCTCTTTTAATTAATGAAGGTGAAATTCATGAAGCGTATGTTCCTTTTATTATCTTGTATGTTGGAATGAGTTCTTAGACTTGTTTGGGATAGAAGTTGGATTGTTCTGAATGGGAGTATGTATATGTGCTTGGTAGTGTGGAAAGGGCTTGGTATATAGCCTAATATTTTTCCACATTAGTAGACACACGAGCATGGGTCTAAACTGTGTGGGAGGCACGGCTAGCACATGGGCATGCACCCAGGCCGTGTGAAGTCTGCACCTTGCACATGGGATTTGAATCACCACACGGCTAGGGTACATGGGTGTGTGTATAGGTCGTGTGGATAAGTCAAAATGCTAAGGTTTTACACACGGGCTAGGGCCACGGGCGTGCCATGGCCGTGTGAAATTAGTCAGTGTCGACCACGGGTGGAAGACACGGGCATGCCTTAGGAGCACATGGTCGTGTCCTTAGGCCTACACGGGCGTGTGGCCTCTGTTTTGTCAAAAAGTTACTGGAACTCGTGAAAGCTCCTAGATAGATTTCGATACTTCTCGGATGTATGTTTAGGGCCTCTTAGGTCGAATATGTGCTGGCGATAGGGTTAAATGAAATTTTATAACCCTATTCTAGATGTTTAAGTAAAGTTAGCTATGTAATGCTTCCAATCCTGTTCCGGCTCGAATACGGGCAAGGGGTGTTACACAAACATTTTTCAAAGTTACAGAGGTCACACGCCCGTGTGGTTAGGCTGGGTGCCTCACACGGCCTCAGACACGCCCGTGTCTCTAAGCCGTGGCAAAATAGGGCATACATTCTGACTTGCCCACACGGTCTAAGACACGCTCGTGTGCCTCACCTGTAGTCGACACTAACTTGCACCACATGGCCAGTCACACGCCTGTGTGTCCAAGCGTTGTCGATTCTGACTTATTTTGAACTACAATCTTAAGAGACACGGTCGAGGCATACGCCCGTGTACTCAACCGTGTGACACAAAATTAAGCTTGGTTTAAGCCATATTTCTCATCTTCCTCATGCATACCTAAACCATGTCATTCTATACCATTTCAATACTATTTGATTAACCAAGAACATCCCAAATACACAAGCTATAATCATCAATATAACCTATTTCAATTGTACAATATTTCCCAATTCAAACATCTCCATACTTCAAAATAAACCAATTCATCAACTTAATTTCATGCACTTCTTAAGCAAATACTCATCATCTAACAAATGATCATATGAATAACTTAAACTATTATTCAAATGGCCATATACACTTAGATCATATCAAGCCAATCTCATAACAAATTCTAAGCTATTTAGCCAATATCAAGTTTATCAAAATATACTAAATACAACAAGCATATTCAGAAGCAACCATCTCAAATGACCAAATACATTCCAACCATAATATCAAATACAATAGCCTATACATGCCATATATCTAAGTCATAAAGAGGATAAATACCGAAATCATTAACTAGATTGTGTGATGCAATCTCCGCCGACTTTCAACCCAGCCAAATCTCTGACAATCTATAAACATAGGGAAAACACCCAGAGTAAGCTTTGAAAGCTTAGTAAGCTCGTATCTTAATAAACTTAACTTAACAAAAGATTTCAATTCAAAGTCATAAACATAATATACTATCTCACATGCCAAAATATGACTTATCTCAATAACATATTCATATTTCCTCTTTAGCTCAATTGTATCTAACCATTCATCAATAATAAACCAACTTTGCATCACAAATCATAAATAATATTTACCATATTTACATCCCATTTACAAGCCATATCACATGGCTTATATATACAACTCAAAACATTATCTAGTCATATATCTTTTCATATGAATCTAATTTCAACATTTATACTCAAATTCACCTTCCATTCATAAAGTATATGACAATTACACATATGCCATTTTATAAGCCACAACTTATTCATTTGTTCATGTTTCATTTGCACATATTCATATTTCATTTACATATACATCACATAATATTATTTGCACATATGTACTTACCCTTCATTATTAAATATTGTATACATATCAACATACACGAATCGGAATGTCATTCAATTATTCACTATTTCTCAAAACGCCTGTTGCATCGTTCGAAATCAATAGCATACTCAAGTAACTCAAGAAGCTCGTACAATGCCAACGTACCAGATGTGGTCTTACATGTAATCAAATATCGATGCCACTATCCCAGACAGGGTCTTACACGAAATCATATACGATGTCGATGTCCTAGACATGGTCTTACACATAAATATCAAATCGATGCCAACGTCCCAGACATTGTCTTACACGATAACACAAATCGAAATCCTATGTCATGACATTTATATCCTAACTATTCCTATGGTTCGTACGGGGCTTTCAGATGTCATCACATTGTTGATGCTTTCTCGTATTCATATAATCTGATTCTCGAACAATTCAATATCATAATAATATACACAACTTTTTCAAAATACATATATATTTACATTACCATTCTGCATTAAATTCAATCACACAAATAATTCATATTTATAACCTGATTTTTGTAACATCTATTAAAATACAAAGTTACCTCGTCCGTCGTAACGACAAATTAGGTCGACTAATCTGATACCTTGATTTTCCCTCGATCTAGAACCGAATCCCATTTTTCTAAATCTAGATAATATCAAATTTTAACTAATTTATTCAACAATTCATTCAATTTCATCCAAATCTAGATAATATCAAATTTTAACTAATTTATTCAACAATTCATTCAATTTCATCCAAATCAAATAAATGGGCATTTTTCACTTTAGCCCTTAAAATTTCACATTTTTACAATTTGGTCCTTAACAAATAAAACGCAAATTCATGCAATTTAATAAAATTACAAGCTAGCCAAATTTTATGCATTCATAAACCAGCCCATATTTTCTATTTAATCACACTTTTACCTCACAATTTAGCACAATTCTCAATTTAGTCTTTAATTTACATTTTTGTCAAAAATCACTTTATAAAACTTGTTAACCGAGCTTCAAACTTTAATAATCTATCATAAAACATATAAAAAAACCAATAATTCAACAATGGAATCTTTCAAAATTCATAACAATTTCAAAAACAGAGATACGAGCTAGCTAGGTTAAGTTGTAATGAGCTCAAAAATGTTGAAAATATTAAAAATCGAGCAAAAATGACTCACTAATTAATCTTCAAAGCTTGGTTGAATGTAGCTTCATCCATGGCTATTTTGTTCAGGCATTTTTGATGGTGGATGAATTAATGAAGATGATATTTTGGCTTTATTATTATTATGACATTTATTAACCATTTACCAATTTAACTTTAAAAATAATTCAAAATTTCATTTATGCCAAACCATTAACATCCAATAACATAGAAATGGTATATTTACCACATAAGGACCTTAAATTTAAGGTTCTATAGCTATTTAAAACCTTTAGCTAATAGAACACAAGTTTTACACTTTACGCGATTTAGTCCTTTTTACCTAATTAAGCCTTTAAAAGGTAAAATTTCTTTATGAAATTTTCACACAATAATTATATCATGATATAAACCATAATAAAATATTAAAATAAATATTTTGTCTTTAGATTGTGGCCTCGAAGTCACTGTTTCGACTAGGGTCTAAATCGGGCTGTTACATGTTCTTCACGGTTACCTTATTGAGCTGCCGATAATCTATACATAACCTCATAGAACCATCTTTCTTTTTCACAAATAAAATAGAAGCACCCCATGGAGAATAACTCAGTCTTGAAAAGCCTTTGTCCGTCAACTCTTGCAACTGTGTCTTCAGTTCTTTTAACTCGGTTGAAGCCATTCTATATGGAGCAATTGAAATGGTGGCAGTACTAGGAGCTAACTCAATCCCAAATTCAATCTTTCTAACTGGAGGTAGCCCTGGTAATTCCTCTAGGAAAACATTTGGATACTCACATACTATGGGCACTGATTCAATTCTTAACTCAGTCTCTCTAGCATTCATCATAAAGGCAAGGTAAGTTTGTACCCCTTTTTCAGATATTTCTGAGTCAACATAGAATATATCACTACTGGCAATCTGTCTTGCTCATCTGATTTAACACGAATAATATCCTCACTTTCACATTTTAACTCAATAAACTTCCTTCCACAATTCACTATCACATCATGAGTAGTTAACCAGTCCATCCCTAGGATGACATCAAATTCATCAAACAGAAATAACATGAGATTAACCAGAAAGTAATGACCTCTAATCATCAATGGACAATCTTTGCATACTTTATCAACTAACACACATTTGCCTATGAGATTTGACACTTTTATTACAAATTTCCGTAGACTCTACAGGCATGTTCATGCTAGAGACTAATTTCATGCAAATATACGAGTGGGTAGATTTTGGATCAATTAAAGCTATAACATGAGTATCATAGAGAGAAAATGTACCCGTGATCACGTCGGGGGAGGACGCCTCTTCGCGAGCGCGAATGGCATATGTTCTCACCGATGCTCTACCCTCAGATCTAGTAGTCTACTCTCTAGATGTATTCTTACTACTCATTTCATTTCTTGGGTTTCTCTGTAGCCTTCCTCTAGCAGTACTTCCAGGTCTTGTACCATGAGGTTTCTTTTTCTCACCCACCTCGGGGCAATTTCTGATAAAATGGTCTAGGGATCCACACTTGAAACAAGCTTTCTCGTTTGCTTGACATTCCCCGGGATGACGTCTGCCACACTGTGGACATTCCAGTCTACTTGGTCGAGCGTTGCCAATACTAACAACCGATGTGGTCTGAGCTTTAGATCCCGAGTACTATTTACCCTTAAATCTACCCTCACTTCTATTTGAAAACCCAGCCGAAATGGCTGATTGGTTAATAAAATCTCTTGACTCAATTGTCTCTTCCTCGAGTCACGGGACTCAATTTCAGCTTTTCTTTTCTCTTTCACCAGTTCTTCGGCCTTACAGGCTCTATCTACTAACACAAAGAATTCTTTTAGTTCTAGGACACCAACAAATAAATGGACATCCTCATTTAATCCGTCCTCGAACCTTTTGCACATAATGGCTTCTGTCGATATGCACTCCCGAGCGTATTTTTTAAGTCTTATGAACTCACACTCATACTCGGTCACCGTCATTTGACCTTGCTTTAGCTCCAAGAATTCCTTTCTTTTTGGTCAATGAACCTTTGACTGATATACTTCTTTCGAAATTCTTCTTGGAAAAATTTCCAATTAACTTTCTCCCTTGGAACAACCGACACAAGGGTATTCCACCACTGATAGGCTGAATCTCTCAAAAGAGATACCACACACTTCATGCACTCATCAGGTGTGCATGACAACTCATTGAATACCCTGATGGTATTCTCAAGGTAGAATTCTGCCCTCTCTGGATCATCATCTTTACTAGCTCAAAATTCCTCAGCTCATTGTTTCAGGATTCAATCAACCGGAGGCTTTTCTCTTCTTACTACCTCTACCATTTGGGGAGCTACAGGGGTAGGCTGAGGAATAGGTGGGGTGGAGGGGGTTGAGCATTAGGATTTTCTCTAATAAAGTCAGTGTACCAGTTGCTCATCATATGAAGAAAGGCCTCTTGAGCTTTTCTCCCTAACCCAAAGTCTCGGGTCTACTTTCTACTAGTACGGTCCCTTGTGCGGGAGCCGACACATTACTTGTAACATCATCGGCCGCAGCTCGGTGGGGATCCATTTACTATAAAAAACATAATTTAAATCGTCAAGAGTCGTCACACCATCCTTATGCAAATACTCTTATGTATGGCATGTATAGCTATACTCATACTTACGCTACGTTAATCTAAGAATCGACTAAATCGTAGCTCTGATACCACTAAATGTAACACCCCTTACCCGTCTCCAACGTCAGAATCGGGTACAAGGTATTACCGTACTTAACTTACTCAAACATACAATCTCATTTCTACTTAAAACTTCTCATTGAAACGATAAGGCACTTATACCAATTCAATTCAACATATATCATAACCATAAGGCACTTCTAAGAACCCAAAATCAAGACATCCACACAAGCATGCACACCATGAACTTCATCATCATTGAATATATAAGATTTTCAAATATTGGTCAATTTCCAATGGTCATTTACAAAATGGATTGAATAACTTTAATAGCCACTCATTGGCAGAAAAATATGACATAACGCAAAATAACCAATTTCATATACATGTCATACTCAAAATTAGTCAAACTATGCTATTCCAAAGAGAAGTTGATAATGTGATTCTGAACTCTAACGTCCCACAATCCTCGAGTTAGCTTGGCGATACTACAAGGAAAAGGGAAATGAGAGAGGTAAGCATGCAGCTTAGTAAGTTTGCATGAAATAAATAGCAATAATAAGGCTCATAATATCATTCATCCATTGCATCGAATAAAAACACAAAGTTTCAAGCACATTGCCATAACTTACTCTTGCTTACTCTTACCAATTACAAGTCATGTCACATATCATAAACATTTCTCGTGAATTCTCACATGTATTTGTATCACTTCATCACATAGCCTTAGCACTAATTTCATCTCTATTATAAGCTTAACCATTTATCCATATGAATCACTTGGAATACCCAAGGATATACAATCATCATCATACACATAAACACGACGCCAATGCCATATCCCAGATATGGTCTTACATGGAGTCACATCTCGATGTCGATGCCATATCCCAAATATGGTCTTATACGGGATCTCATATCGATATCGATGCCATATCCCAGATATGATCTTATACGGGATCTCAATTTGATACCGAGGCCATGTCCAAGACATGGTCTTATACGGGACCTTACCAATCTCATGTCTTGATGATGATATTCTCTCACATCTTAAAGTCCAACCAGGACTTCAACATCATAACTTTTCATCATTATCTCATTTAACATCAATACTCATTTTCATGGAAGTATTATACATCTTCATGAACATCAAATAATTTAAAACATACCAGCATGATGTTGAATTTATTACACACAAACTTACCTCGGTACCAAAATAGGCCAATTTACCGATCTAGTCCGAAACCTTGCCTTTTCCTTAGTCAAGGTTAATTCTTCGTTCTTCTTGATCTATAATAGCAAATTAACTCATTTAATTACAACATTAATAAATACATTTCAATAATCATACTTGGATAAATTACCATTTTGCCCTTAGACTTTCTCAAAATGACAGTTTTACCCCTTGGCTCTTAATTTGATTCTAATCAAATTTCCTCCTTTAACAAGCCTAGCTGAACATTTATTACTCTTATGGAAACTTCCAATACTCATTATTTCACACATTTAACACCTATTTTACAACCTTTACAAAAAGGTTCTTTTTGGTGTTTTCATGGAAACACCTTTCACAAAAGTTGCACAAAAGTTGTTTATTTAACAACTAAGACTCATTTTCTTTCATAAAATTTTAGAAATCAACACTAATGCTCTCATGGAAAAACTCTAGGTTTTCAACCATTTTGCAAGGAGGAAAGCTTAGCTAAAATTTTTACTTCTCAACCCTATTTGCTGCTAATTTTTAGTGGTGAAGGTGGAGAAGAAAAGATGATATCACTATTTTCTTTATTTTATGATAAAAAATCAATTTAGTCACCAAATTTTTACCTAACCAATTGACCAAGTCTTTTCTTTGTCCCTATGGCCGGCCACCACCCTAAACAAGGCCTAATTGCACATTAGGGACCTCCAATTAATATTCATTAGCTATTTGAAACCTTTAGCTTGTAAAATAAACTTTTGCACTTTATGCAATTTAGTCCTTTTTCGCAATTAAGCATGCAATCGCTAAAATTAAAGCACCAAAATTTTCATACACCTATATAATCATGCTATAACTCATAAAATAATATTAAAATAATTTTTTCACCCTCAAATTAATGGTTCTGAAACTGTTGTTTTTTACTAGCCCCTCAATTAGGTTGTTACAGTGTAACACCCCTTAGCCATATTCAACGCTGGAACAGGTACGAGGCATTACCGGACATAAACACAAGCAAACATATAAAACCGAGACATAAATTTCCATTCAAGTTTAAAACCTTTCACATTTATTCATATCGTCCCTATCATGAGCCTACGAGGCCAAAACATGCATCGAAAGTGTTCAGGACTAAACCGAGAACTTTGTATACTTTTAGAAAACTTAGAAAAAATTTCAATGGGGTCACACGCCTGTGTGGGTTTGGGACACACCCGTGTGACCCTAAGACACACCCGTGCTTCAGGCCGTGTTCAAATTAGGGAGCTTTCTATGTATGACGTCATCATCAAATTGAGGTCACACGGCCAAGTCACACGCTTGTGTGGTTAGGCCGTGTGATCGATGAATTTTCATAATTTTTCATAAAATAGGTCCAGACTTGACACAGCCAGGGCATACGCCCGTATTCAAGGCCGTGCCTTCCATACAGTTGAGACACATGCCCGTGTCTCTGCTCGTGTGCTCATCACTGAGCATTCTTTTTATAACAATTAAGGTGCAGGGGACACACGACCAGAACACATGCCCATGGGGCAAGCGGTGTGTCACATACGGACTAGACACACGCCCGCGTGACTACCCGTGTGGACAAAAACAAGGCTATTTACCAAGCCATTTTGTCACCCTTCCATGCACATACCTACACAACAAAACATAACACCAATCCAAGCACATACATTCAACCAAATCAGCCACAACCCAGGCAACAACACTCATTCATATACTACCATCTATCACATACAACCATCACATACTTATCAACTCAAGCATGCAAATTCCCACATCCATGATAAGTATCATCATATGTATATATACTTAAATAATATTAGCCAATTGCAATAGCCATTTACAAAATGAATTATCAACCATCATAAGCCAACACATTTCGCCAAATCAATTATGACACATAAAAAAATGGACAAGTCCCTATACATGCCATAACTCAAAATGTTAAATTCATCGGTACCCAAAATGATATGTTGATAGTGTGAGTGAATCTCCGGCAGTCTCTGATCCCTGAGCTAGCTTGGTGACACTATAAGACAAGAGAAAAGAAAGGGGAGTAAGCTTTAAAGCTTAATAAGTTCCTATGCAAATAATAGGCATTATAACACACATTTAACACATAATTAACATGATTTAAATTAACATAAATGTCATTATAAATCTTGATAAACCGTAAAAGTAACACATTTTAATCCCACATTTAGTATGCTTTTGGATGAATTTATCCTTAATTTATGTAAAAAGGTGCTCTTAATCCTTTCTTTTCTTGTCTTATACTCAGGAAAGCACCCAAGGATAAAAAGAATGCAAAACGGGCTTAAAACGAACCAAAGTGGGCCGGCCCAAGAAGTCAGCACGGCCTAGACTTCATGCCACACGGTCGTGCCTCGATAGTCATCTAGACCACGGCCTTACCCCAATTCACACGGTCATTTTCCCATCGATAAAGTCCACACACAGGCGTGCTTAGTGTTCTACACTACCGTTCCCAAAATGGTAGAATCGAGACACGGCCTCTACCTATATATTGCACGGGCGTGTCATAGCCGTGCCTAAATTGACAGGATGGAGACACGGGCTGGACCATGATTTACACGAGCGTGTCAAGGCCGTTCCCTACCGCGAAAAAGAGCAATTTCACTTGGAATTGGATGCTTGAAGCCCAAGAAACGCAATCCTAAGTCCATTCAAACACCTAGGATGAATTATACCCGAATTACGATTACTTAGGAGCCAAGTAAAGCATCCCAAACATCTATATAAACAATTCAAGGCAACAACTCAAGGGCGTGAGGTTTTTAGCAGAGTTTTCTGCCAAAGCTTTACTCGTTTAAGGAATTACTCGAAGATAGCCAATTGATCCATCTCGAAAAGTCGGAGTTCTACTCAAGACGGAGGATCTCCTCTTCAATTCCTTCAGGGGGTTTTAGGGATTTCTTATGTTTTGTTTTATCTTTTCTCTCGAGATGTTTTCCTATTTTATTATGAACTAAACCCCTCAGATACCTGAAGAGGATGAAACCTATGATGGATTTTTTATTTAATTCTTTCAGTTTATATGATAAATACTTAGTTTGTTCTTAATTATGTTGCTCAATTTAATCGATGTGCTTAGGTGGAGGAGGAATAGACCACGCCAAGAGAAGATCTAGCATAATTAAGCGGAGTTGATCGAGCGCCTAGAGATAGGGTTACGAGATTTTGTCGGATTAGGGTGAAACCTAATATGGGAGTCCATTGATCGATTTACTGCTTCCTTAGGGAGTTATTATAAGAGAACGAGAGTTCCACTAATTAACCTAAGGTTAGACGTTATTCACTTCGAGAGAAGGTTTAATATAGGTTAGGGAGTCTCACGGATCAAGCTAAGTAAAAGAAATCATGTGAATTGGAAGTTAGATAGTAAGTGAAGTCATAGGTGGATTCTTCCCGAAGGTATCGTCTTTATCAATTGAGCTTTTTCAAAGTCTTTTCCCAAAGTTTTGTTCTTTTGTCTTTGCATTTAAGTTTAAGTATTTCATTTGTTTTTAGTTTAATAAACCAATCATTCCATATTTTAGGCTAAATAATAGAAAGAAAGTGAGTAATAGTACTTTTAGGTTCCTTGGGTTCGATAAGATATTCTTGCCCGAGCTATACTACTGTTCGATAGGTGCGCTTGCCTCTATCGTTGTCACAGTCAATCTACAGGTTCGATCACTATTTTATAAATATTAAAACTCGACTATTTTGACACGATCAAGTTTTTGGCGCCGTTGCCGGGGAACTTTTAAAATATTACGAAAGCTCTATTTTTATTACTTTAGCCATTATTATTATTTTTACTCTGCTAACTTTTCTTTTATTTAAATCTTTACAGATAATTCTAGTTTTTGAAAAGGAATGGCACTGAATAATTATCAATGGCAAGGCGTGGGGACAATTCCTACTGAAGCAACCAGTATCTTCAACATCGACGTGGTCACCAGGTTATCCAATCAGTTCAAAATAATGAATAAAAAGATTGATGGTTTGAATAATCTCTCGCAGGTACACCCAATAATGCAGTATAACCCAAATCTGAGAGGCGTGGCGAATCTTGAGTACCCACCTTACGGATATGGCATGAAAAACAAACGAGTCCATTATATAGGATGGGGGTACCATCCCGACTTCTCGTGGAATGATCAAAGGCAAGATTTTCCTCCAAATTTTCAACAACCTTCTCCACAGGAAAGGGAATCAAACCTCGAAGAGATTATGACAAAATTAGTGATAGCTACAAACTCTCGCCTTCAAAAGGCTGAAGAAACACTCAATGATCAACAAAGATTAATCGAAGGAATCAAGATTCAGGTACGAGAAATCATCACGTTAGTTGGACTACTTATTGAAACATTATATGAAATAAGGATAGAGATTTTCTCAAAAGACGCACAGCAGGTAAAAACAGTTACACTAAGAAGTGGCAAAGAGTTAATTGAACCACAAAGAAAGACACCACATGAAATTACCAGGAAAAAGAGTGTAGAAGGTGAGAACGATAATCCATTGCCTACAGAGAATAAACCACAAATTTCATATCCAGAAAAATTGAAGAAAGAACAACTGGATGCTCAATACGGTAAGTTCCTCGAACTCTTTAAACAAATACATATCAACTTACCTTTCGTTGAAGGTATTTCACAGATGCTGAAGTATGCAAAATTCTTAAAGGAACTTCCTACGAACAAAAGGAAGCTTGAGGAGGTGTCCATGGTGGAGCTTAACGAAGAATGTTTAGCCCATCTCCAAAATAGACTACCACGAAAATTAAAAGATCCAGGGAGTTTCACTATTCCTTGCTTAATTGGTAGCTTAAACATCAAGAAAGCGTTAGCAGATTTAGGCGCTAGTATTAATTTGATGCCTTACAAATTATTTAAATGGCTAAATCTTGGGAAACCCAATCCCACTAGGGTGAGTATTCAATTAGCCGATAGATCTATCAAATATCCTAGGGGAATTATTGAAGATGTCTTGGTCAAAATTGATAAATTTATTTTTCTGTTGATTTTGTTGTGTTAGACATGGATGAAGACATTAATGTTCCTTTAATCTTAGGCGTCCCTTTTAGCCCTCGCTAGAGCTATTATTGATGTAGGTAATGGTAAACTAGCTCTGAGGATAGGTGATGATGAAATTATCTTTCAACTCTGTGATGCCATGCGATATTCTAAAGAACAAGATGATTCCTGTTATTTAAATCGACACTCTCGATCATATTATAAAAACTTCATTACAGGAAATTATACAAGGTGACACCTTGGAATTGTGTCCGGCTCAAGAAGAGGGAGAAGAAGATGAAGACAATGAGTCGAATCTGAAAATGTCATCATATGAACAACGGAGAGAAGAAGGCATCAAGAATGATAATGAAATAAAACAAAAAACCTCCATCGTAGAACCACCCAAATTGGAACTCAAACAGTTACCAAAGCACCTAGAATACGCATTCCTTGGAGACAATTCTACACTACCAGTAATCATCTCCTCAGAATTAGAATCCAAAGAAAAGGAGGAACTGATAAAAGTACTAAAAGAACACAAGAAAGCCATAGCTTGGAAAATTTTCGATATCAAGGGAATAAGCCCCACATTCTGCACCCACAAAATTTTGATGGAAGAAGAATATAAACCATGTGTGCAACCGCAGAGATGTTTAAACCCCAACATGAAAGAAGTGGTCAAAGCCAAGGTAATTAAACTTCTAGATGCAGGAATAATTTATCCTATTTCTAACAGCACTTGGGCAAGTCCTGTGCAGGTAGTCCCAAAGAAAGGAGGAATGACGGTAGTACCCAATGAAAAAAATGAGTTAATTCCCACAAGAACAGTTATAGGATGGAGAGTCTACATAGACAATAGAAAGTTGAATGATGCCACTAGAAAAGATCATTTTCCTTTGCCTTTCATAGATCAAATGCTAGAAAGATTATCCGGGCATATGTATTACTGCTTCCTGGATGGTCTCTTCGGCTACTTCCAAATCCCCATAGCTCTTGAAGACCAAGAAAAAACAACATTTACATGCCCATACGGTACGTTTGCTTATCGTAGAATGCCTTTTGGATTATGTAATGCTCCTGCTACTTTTCAGCGTTGCATGTTGGCAATCTTCGACGAACTCATGGAGGACATCATGGAGGTATTTATGGATGATTTCTCAGTATTCGGATATTCTTTCCATCTTTGCCTTAGAAATTTAAGACGAGTTCTAACGAGATGTGAAGAAACAAACCTTGTTTTAAATTGGGAGAAATGCCATTTTATGGTTAGAGAAGGGATTGTATTAGGACATAAGATTTCTAGTAAAGGAATTGAGGTAGATAAAGAAAAAGTTGAAACCATAGAAAAATTACCTCCCCCTAGTTCAGTCAAGGCTATTAGAAGTTTTTTAGGACACGCAGGTTTTTATAGAAGATTTATTAAGGATTTTTCTAAAATAGCTAAGCCTTTGACAAAATTACTAGAAAAAGATGTCCCTCTTAATTTCAATCAGGAATGTTTAGATGCATTCAATATCCTTAAGGATAAATTAGTAAATGCATCGATTATAATTGCACCTGATTGGAACTTACCCTTTGAATTAATGTGTGATGCAAGTGACTTTGCAGTAGGTGCAGTTTTAGGACAACGCAAGGACAAGCATTTTCAGCAGATCTACTATGCTAGTAGAACATTGACACCCGCGCAAGAAAATTACACCACGACTGAGAAAGAATTGCTAGCTATAGTTTTTGCTTTTGACAAATTTAGACAATATCTAATATTATCTAAAGTTGTTGTTTACACTGATCATTCAGCTCTTCGTTATCTTTTAAACAAACCTGATGCAAAACCTAGACTAATGGAATTTACTCTTACAGGAATTTGACTTGGAAATAAAGGATAAAAGGGGAGCTAAGAATCTTAGGCAGATCATCTTTCAAGACTCGAAAATCCACACACCAAAGAACTTGATGAACATGAAATAAATGATTCATTTCCTGAAGAGCAGCTCTTTTCTATAACACATTCTAAAGTACCCTGGTTTGCAAATATTGCAAACTATTTAGCAGCTAACATCCTACCAAGAAAATTGACACATCACCAAAAGAAGCGATTCTTTGCTGATGTGAAAAATTATTTTTGGGAGGATCCCTTTCTTTTCCACATATGCGCAGATCAGGTAATTCGAAGATGCGTTACAAGGACAGAGGCAAACAAAATCCTGGAACATTGTCATTCAGGACCATCAGGAGGACACTATAGTGGTATCAAGACCGCACACAAAATACTCGAATCAGGTTTTTACTGGCCTACCCTATTTAAAGATGCCAACAGGTATGCTACCTCGTGTGACAAATGCCAAAGAACAGGTAATATCTCTAAACGTGATGAAATGCCTCAAACATATATGCTGTCATGTGAAATATTTGATGTATGGGGTATTGATTTTATGGGACCATTCCCTAGTTCCTTTGGACATAAATACATCTTAGTAGCAGTTGATTACATGTCAAAATGGGTAGAAGCGGAAGCCTTACCTACCAATGATGCTAGGGTAGTAGTTAAATTTCTCAAGAAACTATTTTCCGATTCGGGACACCCAGAGCCATCATTAGTTATAGGGGTACTCATTTCTGTAATACACAATTGAAAAGGTTCTAAAGAAATATGGAGTATACCACAAAACAGCCACCCCATATCATCCTCAAACTAGTGGGCAAGTTGAGGTAGCAAACAGAGAGCTTAAGCGCATTCTAGGAAAAACGGTTGAATCAAATAGAAAAGATTGGGCAGTTAAAGTAGATGATGCTTTATGGGCTTACGAGCAAAGATTCAAAACACCTCTAGGGACATCCCCATACAAGCTCAGATCACGGAAAAGTCGTCATCTACCACTCGAGTTAGAACACAAAGCTTTCTGGGCAATAAAATTTTTAAAAACTGACCTCAAACTTGCAGGAAAGAAATGAATGATGCAGATAAACGAGCTGGATGAATGGAGAATGGAAGCCTATGAGAACTCAAAGCTATACAAATAAGCAACAAAGCGACGTCACGATGCTCGCCTCAAAAGATCAAAACACTTCGAAGTAGGGGACCTAGTCCTACTATACAATTCAAGGCTTAAACTATTCCCTGGGAAGCTAAAATCTAGATGGTCAAGACCATTCATGATCAAAACAATATTTCCATATGGAACCATTGAGGTAACTCATCCCACTAAAGGCACGTTCAAGGTAAATGGTCACCGACTTAAAATTTATAATGGTGCAGATTTTGGAGATACGAGAGAGGAGTTTATGCTCCATGAGCCTTCCTTTAGAACTGAAAATAGGGAGAGTCTAGCTTAGGACTATAAACAAGCGCTTGTCGGGAGGCAACCTGAACGCTAACCGCATTAACATTGTTTTGTAAAAGTCTAACAAAAATTTAGGATCCTTAAGACAGCCTGTAACGCGGGTGTGCCGATGACCGTGTACAAACAGGGAAAACATCTCTTCTTCAACACGGGCTGCAACAAAAAAAAGACACTACCGTGCCTCATAACCGTGCGAGGCTACTGACATATCAAGCACGGCTAGACCACGGGCGTGCAAAGTGACCGTGTGAACATACTGACTTATCAAGAACGGGCGTGAAAAATTATCACACGGGCGTGCTAAAAACCCTAAATCGCGCCCAATCCTAAGTAATCACGAAAAGCACGGGCATTTCAAAATTCACACGGCCGTGTCGGGTGGCCGTGTTCTACTCCCTTATATAAGAAAACTAACCGGAAAAACCCCCCATTTTAAAACCCTAGATTCTCAACCTCCTTCCCCAAAAATTTCCACCATACCTACACCCTCCACCACCCAAAACTATCTCTCCCTAACTTCCCAAAGCATAACAATCAAAACCCGTCAGACACTACCACACGCCAAGCCACCCGTGTGCCCACCCATGTTCGTCACATACAACCATCCCTGGTTCATTTTCCTGCATATTTTCAATTATTTCCCCTTTTATTTAAGAGTTCTTCTTGATTTTAGACTCAAAAATCTGATTCATTTAGTTTAGTTTTCTAGTATTTCTAATTTCATATTTCTCTTGATTGATTTGTTAATGGTTTTATTCCAAGTCTTTTTTTTCATATATTCTTTTGTTAACATTAGTTTTCTTTTATGGTCATTTTAGACTTGATATTCTATTTGCTAAATGTAGTTATCTTTGTTAATGTATTCAATACTTAATCATGGTTTTAGTTAAGAATTGTTCTAAATGAATAATGAGAGTATGATTTAAGTATTTGTTCTTCAAAGAAGCATCTATATAGGGCTATTAACTTTAATTATTATTAGGAAATTCATGGCTATATAAAGGAGGTATTTATTCTTTGATTATGCTGCAGGAATTATGTCATCATCACGTATAAAAAGGGCCGTTCCAAGTAAAAAGAGGAAGGGGCCTGGATCATCATCTAGAACTATCGAAACTGAACTCTGACATCTCTTTCTCAACTTTTCCCAAGCAACACAAGAAGAGCATTACATGCAAATCAGAAAGAGACCTATTGGTACCTATAGGTGCATTGATTGGGATGCCCTGAAGCAAGTTAGACTTGATGGGGATGTTCGAGCTCTCATCTCAACAGAACCATGGGAGAGATTTTTTATGATCATAGAGCCCACATACTTGGAACTCACTCTCGAGTTCTGTACCACATTCACCTTACAGACGGTCATGACCCAATTTGATGACCCCGGCACAATCCAGTTTCGCCTAGGGGGCAATGTACGTCGACTGAGCGTGCCTCAATTCGGATCGGCACTTAGACTCTATATACCAAAATTTATAGAGGAAAACCCACTGGACGACTTGAACCGAGAGCTCCACTGAACCCCTATCACATGTTGGCGCAGCCTACAACCAACCAAACACGATTACAATCTGAGTCGCTCCAAAGCGACTGCCCTCCTCCCCGCTCTTAGGTACCTTCATGCCATTCTCGCTCATACTATTACTGGTCACAAAGACAGTACTAGTGTCGTCAATAAACAAGATGTTTATTTCCTATCATGCATGTCTGAGGGACATGTCTTCGACTTAGCATAGTTCATTGCATGTGCAATGCAGCATCAAATAGAGCAGCACCGGAAAGGAATCCTGTCAATGGGCCCTTACATCACAAGACTAGCTCGGCATTTTAATCTCCTAAACACCGACAATCAGATTGCACCTCTCACACTGATAGGGAATATGGCACCACAAGGCATCCTTCCGATGCTCCACATGAAGATGATCAAGCACAAAAGAGGCACCGATCCCCCTCAATATCGATTAGTGACACCTACAGTAGAAGAGGAAGCCGAGGACATTCCTGATAATGTCCCACCACCATCGGAAGAAGCACAGACTCAGCACCACCAATATCGAGCAACACCTTCACTTTCAGACATAAATGCTCGCCTCGACCAATTCGAGTTTTATTTTGCTGAGAACGCTCGGCGCCTAGATAGAATGGATGTCACCCTTCAACAAATCTGTCATCACTTTCACATATCACACCAGCACCACCACAGGATCCGGCTACTGATGAGGACTTTTGAGTTCCTCCTAGTACATAACATTTAACTTTTATTCACCATTTCGTTTTGTTTTTCTTTTTTTTATTTTTTTATTTTATTTTTAGGCATATTTTTATGTTTTAAATTAGAATTGCTCTTTATCCTACATTATTTTCAATTGGTTATCTAATCTTCGCCTAATTTACATTTCATGGCAGCACTAAGTTATTTCAATAACAACTTCAAAGCTACAAACACACACTCCACCTACATAGCATTAGGAGTAAATCATTACTCTCAAAAATCAGCAATGCTAAATATCGGAGCCATCCAAAAATTCAGGAAAGTGTCACTTTCCCCTTCTCTTTTGATTTATCCCATTAATTTCATTATCTATCTTTGTACATTGAGGGCAATGTACATCTTAAGTGTGGGGGTAATAGTGCCTAACTTTTTGCATAAATCTCAAAACCCTGAAATTAGTCTTGATCTTAAGAATTATTCTCATATTATTAATTAGGATGAAATTTCTAATGACTTATGATTCTTATTGAGATGTTTTAGAGTAAGTCATAGTTAATTGTGCATTGATGATTAAAATTGAAGAATACTAGAGAATCAAGCATGATAAGTCTATTTTTCAAAAATAAAAATTGATAGGTTGTCGAACTAAATCTGAGTACTACTTTGAAATTTGAAATCTATAGGGATTGATGTCAAAAACACCCATAAATTTTGGTGAGATTTTGAGCCATATAAGAGCATATATCCTTTTTCATGCTCACTTTAATTGATTATGAGTGTGTCAACTTTGAACTGTTATTCTAGAACTTGCCTCGCTTATACATGTCGAGACCACATTAATGATTTGATATACCGAGATGATAAAGGCACCTAGGTTTAATCCATTCACTTCACTAAAAAGCCTACCTTCACAAATTAACCCCTAGTGAACCCCGTTGAAACCTAATAATCTTTTTATTGACTCATCCACTAATATCAACCCAAAATCCCTTTATATTTGTTATCACCATTCTTTTGACTTCCCTATAATTGAGTTTTGATTTGATTAAATTACCAAATTATATTAGTTCCGTAATTACATTTATCATTTATGATGTAATGTTTTAGTTTGTTCTTAAAAAAAATCAAAAATCAATCAAAGTTTAGAGATCATGTATCTAAATTCCAATTGTTGAAGAAGAGCTCGTATTGAAGTATTATAGTATTCTTATTAGCTTTTAATCGATGTAAGTAATTATATTAGTTCATTGTTTCTAGTTAGGTAATTGGTTAATTCAATCTCGATTCTAACCTTCTAATTTAGCCTTTATCCACACCTTTAACCCTAGCCCCGTTACAACCCTAATAAAGACCTTTTGATCTGTTTATCATCTCATATACAGTGGTGGAGATTTGATTTTCAGGCAAGCCTATGGGATTAACTTTTCAGGTTTGACTTTTGAGCGCTTTTTCTTGATCCTTAAACACTTTGAGTGATTTGAGTGAATCTATCTTTAGTGAGGATGTCGGTCCTTGTCTATTTTGAATCAAAGGTAATTACTTAGATAAGGGGAGACACCTACGGTTCCAGGCTATAAAGGTATGACTTATCGTAATTGAAACTTTAGGGCACTTCCAGTTAAATCATCCATGTATAAATTATCTATGAATTATGATGAGACAATATCGATAGGAATTATGAATTATGGAAAGTTTGTTTTAATTGTAAGTTGAGAATTTTGCTTAAGGACAAGCAAAAGCTTAAGTGTGGGGGTATTTGATAAACCGTAAAAGTAACACATTTTAATCCCACATTTAGTATGCTTTTGGATGAATTTATCCTTAATTTATGTAAAAAGGTGCTCTTAATCCTTTCTTTTCTTGTCTTGTACTCAGGAAAGCACCCAAGGATAAAAAGAATGCAAAACGGGCTTAAAATGAACCAAAGTGGGCCGGCCCAAGAAGTTAGCACGGCCTAGACTTCATGCCACACGACCTGCCTCGATAGTCATCTAGACCACGGCCTTACCCCGATTCACATGGCATTTTCCCATCGATAAAGTCTACACACGGGCATGCCTAGTGTTCTACACGGCCGTTCCCAAAATGGCAGAATCAAGACACGGCCTCTACCCATATATTGCACGGGCGTGTCATAGCCGTGCCTAAATCAACAGGATGGAGACACGGGCTGGACCACGATTTACACGGGCGTGTCAAGGCCGTGCCCCTATCACAAAAAAGAGTAATTTCACTCGAAATTGGATGCTTGAAGCCCAAGAAACGCAATCCTAAGTCCATTCAAACACCTAGGATGAATTATACCCGAATTACGATTACTTAGGAGCCAAGTAAAGCATCCCAAAAGTCTAAATAAACAATTCAAGGCAACAACTCGAGGGCGTGAGGTTTTAGCAGAGTTTTCTGCCAAAGCTTTACTCGCTTAGGGAATTACTCGAAGATAGCCAATTGATCCATCTCGAAAAGTTGAAGTTCTACTCAAGACGGAGGATCTCCTCTTCAATTTCTTCAGGGGGTTTTAGGGATTTCTTATGTTTTGTTTTATCTTTTCTCTCTAGATGTTTTCCTATTTTATTATGAACTAAACCCCTCAGATACCTGAAGGGGATGAAACCTATGATGGATTTTGTTATTTAATTCTTTTGGTTTATATGATAAATACTTAGTTTGTTCTTAATTATGTTGCTCAATTTAATCTGATGTGCTTAGATGGAGGAGGAATAGACCCTGCCTAAAAGAAGATCTTGCATAATTAAGCGGAGTTGATCGGGCGCCTAGAGATAGGGTTACGAGATTTTGTCAGATTAGGGTGAAACCTAATATGGGAGTCCATTGATCGATTTATCGCTTCCTTAGGGGTTATTATAAGAGAATGAGAGTTCCACTAATTAACCTAAGGTTAGACGTTATTCGCGAAAAAAGGTTTAATATAGGTTAGGGAGTCTCACGGATCAAGCTAAGTAAAAGAAATCATGTGAATTGGAAGTTAGATAGTAAGTGAAGTCATAGGTGGATTCTTCCCGAAGGTATCGTCTTTATCAATTGAGTTTTCTTCAAAGTCTTTTCCCAAAGTTTTGTTCTTTTGTCTTTGCATTTAAGTTTAAGTATTTCATTTGTTTTTAGTTTAATAAACCAATCATTCCATATTTTAGGCTAAATAATAGAAAGAAATGAGTAATAGTACTTTTAGGTTCCTTGGGTTCGATAAGATATTCTTGCCTGAGCTATACTACTGTTCGATAGGTGCGCTTGCCTCTATCGTTGTCACAGTCAGTCTACAGGTTCGATCACTCTTTTATAAATATTAAAACTCGACTGTTTTGACACGATCAAATCTCATAGTCAAACTTACTCAATCACTAACTTACCGAGGGTTCATTACATATCGAGCTTATTAAGCATGAGTCTTATGTACAAACCTGTACCCAAGTGCAACATACCAAAGTCTTTCACAACTTTAACATTTTTGTTGAACTACCCGTTGAACCAGTTGTACTACTAAAAAATACTCGATGCCAATAGCCCAGATATGGTCTTACACTAAGTCTCATATCGATGCCATATCCCAGATATGATCTTACACGAAATCTCAATAACCCTAACGTCATGACATTTGTATCCTAACTATTCCTAAGGTTCAATCAGAATTTTCTCGCTTGTCGAACTTTCTCGATTACGTTCAAGGAGTCGGCCATAATTCATACAATATTAAAGCATTTAGAACATAAATAAAACAATGCATTATTTACATACGAACTTATCTTGGTACAAAAATAATCGGAATGGGACCTAATCGTCAAATACTTTATTTTTCCCTCGATCTACGTCTGAACCTCGTTTCTCTTAATCTATAATAAACTCATTTTTTTATTCACATTATTCAATTCTGTCCAAAAATGATATTATGAAAAATTATATTTTTGCCCCTAAACTTTAACATATTTACATTTTTTGCCTTTAGGCTCAAAAAATGAAATCTATTCAATTTCTTCGATTCCCAAGCCTAGCCGATCCTCTTTTATAATTATAGCAGTTGAAATTTTTCATTTAATCACACTTTTACACACATGTTATAATCTTTTTACAAATAGATCCTTTTGACATTTTTATCAAAAAATACCTAGGAAAAGTTGTTTATCACACATCAAACAAGCATAATCCACCATTAGGCCTCAAATACAAAAATATCCAATATTTTCAAACCCTAGACCTTAATTATTCCTTAATTTAATGGTAGAAATAGATAGATCAAGTTACAAAGATTTCAAAAGCATGAAAATCATTAAAAATGGGGCTAGAACGGACATACAATTGAGCATTGAAGCTTGAAAAACCCTAACTATGTATCCCTCTTGTAAACTCCGGCCAAGGGGTTGAAGATGAGAAAAAATTGGCTTTTAATTTTATTATTAATTCATTTAATTAGCCAAATGACCAAAATGCCCCTAACTTAAAACATGTAAATTCTCATAGTCCATGTCCATTTTTGCCCACTAACTTAACCAATGGTCTAATTACCATCTAAGGACATTCAATTTAGAATTTCATAACAAGTAGACACCTCTAGCATGTAGAACTCAACTTTTGTACTTTTTACAATTTAGTCCTTTTGACTAAATTGAGTGCCCAAATGTCAAAATTTTCGAACAAAATTTTCACGAAACTATTCCGTGAAACTTTATACCATAAAAATATAATAAAAATGAACTTTTTTGCATCGATTTGTGTTCTCAAAACCACTGTTTCGACTAGGCCCAGAATTAGGTTGTTACAACTCTCCCCCTTAGGGATTTTCGTCCTCGAAAATCTTTCCAGAGAGTAGATTTAGGTATTGTTTTCACATAGTTTCCTCAGGTTCCCACGTAGCCTCTTTTACACTGTGTCTTTGCCACAAAACTTTCACTAGGGTTATACTTTTATTTCTCAACTATTTAACTTCCTGAGCCAAAATCTTGATTGGCTCTTCACCATAAGTCATATCAGGTTGAATCTCAACCTCTGTCGGAGAAATCACATGTGAAGGGTCTGATCGATAACATCGCAACATAGACACATGAAACGCATTATGGATCCTTTCCAACTCTGTCGGCAAAGCTAACCGATATGCCACTAGCCCTATTCTTTCAATAACTTCATATGGCCCAACAAAATGTGGCCTAAAACCTTCAACCATGTTAAACCCTAAACCCTAAACCTCTCCCTTTGATCTAACCCTACCTTGCTCGCCCAGGCCTGCCGGCACAATAAGAGAATGAGGGAGCTAATCTGCTTGCTTGTGCAGGCGAGGACCACTCGGCTAGAGCGCGCCAGAGGAGCTTCGAGTGACTTGATTGCCTTTACAGCCAAATCTTAGAATCTTCTTCCACGGAGATACTTTCAAAAAGACTTTGTCACCGACCAAAAATTCGATTTCTTTTCTTTTCAAGTCTGCATATGAATTTTGTTGAAAGCGGCTTTCAAGCAATCTCGGATTACCTTTACTTTTTCTTCAGTGTCCCTAACCAAGTCAACCTCGTGAATCTATTTCTCACTGAGCTCGATCCAATACAAAGGTGTTCGGCACTTGTGGCCATATAATGCCTCATAAGGCACCATCTTTATACTCAACTAAAAAATGTTGTTATATGCTAATTTGATCAATGGTAGAAATTTCTCCCAACTACCTTTGAATTCCAGAACACAACATCGAAGCATATCTTCAAGAATCTGAATCGTTCTTTTAGACTGAACATCAGTTTGCGGATGAAACGCGATACTCAAATTTAACTGCGTACCCAAAGCCTCTTGTAACGTTTTCTAAAATCTTGAAGTAAACCATCGATCTCTATCCGAAATAATAGAAACAGGCACCCCATACAATCTCAAAATCTCAGAAATGTACAATTTAGCTAACTTATCAAGTGAGTAGTCAGTACGTACCGGTATAAAATGAGTTGATTTTGTTAATCTGTCAACCACAACCCGTACGGCATCTTTCTTTTTCGGAGTCAAACACAATCCTATAACAAAATCCATCGTAATCCTGTCCCATTTCCATTCAGGTACCATCACTGGTTGAAGTAAACCCAAGGCACTTGGTGTTTAGCTTTTACTTGTTAACAAATCAAACATCTTGAAACAAACTCTGAAATATCTCGTTTCATACTTGACCACCAGTACAATGTCTTCAAATTGTTATACATTTTCTTACTACCCGGATGCATAGACAAACAACCATTATGTGCCTCACAGAGAATTTTCAAAATAAGTTCATCATATTTTGGTACACATATTCTACCTCGGAACATCAAACAACCATCAAATTCGATATGAAAACCTGAATCACTGCCCGATTCACATTAAGCTCTCTTAGCTTACAAATCTCTATCACATTTTTTAGCTTCACAAATCCGTTGAAGGAACAACGGTCTAGCTCTCAACTCGGCTAGAATCAAACCATTACTAGACAAATTCAACTGTATAGTCATCGCTCTCAAAACAAACAAATATTTCTTACTCAAGGCGTCAGCGACCATATTTGCTTTACTTGGGTGATAGTCAATCACCAATTCATAGTCTTTTAGTAACTCAAGCCATCTTCGTTTCCGTAAGTTCAAATCTTTTTGAGTCATCAAGTACTTCAAGCTCTTATGATCAGTAAAAACATGACATTTCTCACAGTATAAATAATGTCTCTAAATTTTCAAGGCAAACACAATAGCAGTTAGTCCCAAATCATGCGTCAGATAATTCTTCTTGTGCGGTTTCAACTGCCTCGAGGCATAAGCTATCACTTTTCCCTCTTGCATCAACATAAATCCCAATCCATTCAGTGACGCATCACTATAAATTACGAATTCTTTTCCCGATTCAGGTTGTACTAAAATCGATGCTTCAGTCAATAATGCCTTCAATTTCTCAAAACTTTGCTGACATTTTTCGGACCATTAAAATTTAACATCTTTTTGCAAAAACTTGGTCATTAGAGTGGTAATCATTGAAAATCCTTTGACAAAACTTCGGTAATAACCGCTAAGCCCAAAAAGCTTCTAACTTTAGATACATTCCTTGGCGGTTTCCAATCAATAATTGCCAAAATCTTACTTGGATTAACCCGAATACCATCACCTGAGACAATATCTCTAAAAATCTGAATCCTCGGAGCCAAAACTCACTTTTACTAAACTTAGCATACAACTTCTTATCTCTCAAAGTCTATAAAATAGTTCTCAAGTGTTCGGCATACTCGGACTCATCACGAGAATAAATCAAAATATCATCAATAAACACAACCACAAACTTGTCCAAATACGGTCTAAAGATTCAATTCATTAGGCTCACAAAACTACAGGAGCATTCCTTAACCCAAAAGACATAACAAGGAATTCATAGTGTCCGTACCTTGTTCTGAAAGTGGTTTTTGGCATTTCTGACTCTTTTACTTTCAACTGATAGTAACCAGATCTCAAATCTATCTTCAAGAACACTGTCACTCCTTTTAGTTGGTCAAATAAATTATCAATCCTTGGCAAAGGATACTTGTTCTTAATGGTTACCTTATTGATCTATCGGTAATCTATACAAAGTATCATAGACCCGTCTTTCTTCTTTATGAACAATACTAGAGCACCCCAGTGAGAATGACTTGGTTTCGCAAAACCTTTATCTGTCAATGATAAACCGTAAAAGTAACATATTTAATCCCACATTTAGTATGCTTTTGAATGATTTATCCTTGATTTATGTAAAAAGGTGCTCTTAATCCTTTCTTTTCATGTCTTATACTCAGGAAAGCACCTAAAGATAAAAAGAACATAAAACGGGCTTAAAACGGACCAAACTGGGCCAACCCAAAAAATCGACATGGCCAGGACTTCAAGCCACGCGGCCGTGCCTTACCATTTATTTAGAACACGGCCTCACCCCGATTTACATGGCCGTGCCTCGTCGATAAATGTCCAACACGGTCTGGCCACGACTTATACACGGGCATGTGCCATGGCCGTGCCTCTACCGCTGGAAAGAGAAATTTCACTCGAATTTGGATGCTTGGAGGCAAAGAAACACATTCCTCATTCTACTTAAACATCCTAGGAGGAATTCTACTTGAATTAGGATATTTAGGAGCTAAGTAAAGCATCTCAAAGCCTATATAAACACCCAAGGTAGCAACTAAAAGGGAGTTCTAAGAAGGCCAAAGCAGGGGTAAGTTTTCGCTAGAGCTTTTATTCGTGGAATTACTCAAGATAGCAGTTGATGCATCTCAAGAAGTCGAGTTCTACTCAAGACAGAGGATCTCCTCTTCAATTCCTTGAGGGGTTTTAGGATTTCTTATGTTTTGTTTTATCTTTTCTCTTGAGATGTTTTCTTATTTTGTTATGAACTAAACCCTTCAGATACCAAGGGATGAAACCTATGATGGATTTTGTTATTTGATTTCTAAATTATATGATAAGTACTTAGTTTGTTCTTAATTATATTGCTTAATTTAATCAAATGTGCTTAGGTGGAGGAGGAATAGACCCTGCCTAAGAGTAGATCTAGCATAATTAAGTGGAGTTGATCGCACGCCTAAAGATAGGGCGACGAGATTTTGCCGGATTAGGGTGAAACCTAATATAGGAGTCCATTGATTGATTCACTACTTCCTTAGGGGGTTATTATAAGAGAACGAGAGTTCCACTAATTAACCTAAGGTTAGACGTTATTCGCCTCGAGAGAGGGTTTAATATAGGTTAGGGAGTCTCACAGATCAAGCTAAGTAAAGAAGTCATATAAATTAAAAGTTAGATAACAAGAGAAGTCATTCTTCCTAAGGGTATCGTCTAAAATCGACTGAGTTTTTCCACAGTCTTCTCCCAAAGTTTCATTCTTTTGTCTTTGCATCTAGTTTAGTTTTTTATTAGTTTTTTAGATTAATAAACCAATCACTCCATATTTTAGGCTAAATAATAGAAAAAAAGTGAGTAGTAGTACTTTTAGGTTCCTTTGGGTTCGATAAAATAATCTTGCCTAAACTATACTATTGTTCGATAGGTGCACTTGCCTCAATCATTTACATAGTTAGTCTACAGGTTCGATCATTCTTTATAAATATTAAAACTCGACTGTTTGACACGATCAGTGAACTCTTGCAACTGAGTCTTTAACTCTTTCAATTCAGTTAGAGCCATTCTATACGAAGCAATAGATATCGACGAAGACCCTGGTACTAAGTTAATACCAAACTCAACTTCTCTAATTGGTGGTAACCCAAGCAATTCTTCCGGGAACACATTTAGATATTCACAAACTATTGGTACTAATTCAATTTTCAATTCAGACTCTTTTGTACTCAACAAATAAGCAAGATAAGCTTCACAGCCTTTCTTTACATATCTTTAGGTAGACATGAAGAAATTACAATGGGTAACTTACCCGATTCATCTAAATCAATCCGAAGAATTTCACCATTTTCACATTTTAGTTCAATAATCTTTCTTTTACAGTTCACTACGGCATCATGCAATGGCAACCAATCCATGCCCAAAATAACATCGAATTCATCAAATGGAAACAACATTAAATCCCGAAAACAGTGACCTCAAATCATTAATGGACAATTCTTGCAAACTCTATCAACTAGTACATGTTTGCCAAGAGGTTTGGCACTCTAAGCTCAAACTCGGTAAATTCAACAGGCACATTCTTACTAGTTACCAATTTCACACAAACATAAGAATAAGTCGATCCAGGATCAACGAATGCAACTATATTAATATTATAGAGAGAAAAAGTACTACTGATAACATCAGGAAGTGTCGCTTCTTTATGAGCACGGATGGCATAGGCTCTAGCAGGTGCTCGAGCTTCGGATCTCACAGTTGTATCTTTCATCACACCTTTACTACTAGCTTCATTTTCAGTGTTTCTTGGTGGCCTACCCTTATTATTAGTATTAATCGGCTTCGTACTCTAAAACTTTTCTTTCTCAGCCATTTCAGGGAAATCTTAGATAAATTGCTCTTGAGAACCACACTTGAAACAAGCCCTGTCATTCACCCTACACTCACCGGGATGTCTTCTTCCACAATGTTGACATTCAGGTCTGTTAGACCTTACAATACCCACACTTGCCATTGAAGTTGCCTGAGACTTAAAACTCGAATGTTGCTTCCCACGATCTCGGTGTGAATACCTCGCTAAAACATTCAAACGAAAATACATTTCTTTAGATTTCTTTGACTGAGACAAAAATGGCTTACTCATAGGTCTTTTCCTCGAATCACTAGCTTCAAGATCAGCTTTTCTCTTATCTTTATTCAACTCTTCGGCCTTACAAGCTCGTTCAACAAACATAACAAATTTTTTCAACTCTAAGATCCCAACTAACACACAAATATCCTCATTCAAACCATCATCGAATCTCTTGCATATAATAACCTTGGTGGAAACACACACTCGAGCATATTTGCTAAGTCTGAAGAATTCTTGTTCATATTCGATAACTAGCATACGGCCCTGCTTAAGCTCAAGAAATTTCTTACGTTTTGATCGATGAACCGCTGACTAATATATTTCTTCTAGAACTCCTCTTGGAAGAATTCTCATGCAACCCTCTCTCTTGGTACCACCGATACCAGTGTATTCCACCAATGATATGCAGAATCCCTCAAAAGTGAGATGGAACACTTCAAACACTCATCTGGTGTGCAAGATAGCTCATCAAATACCCTGATGGAGTTTTTGAGCCAAAACTTGGCTCTCTCGGGATCATCATCCACATTAGCTCTAAAATCTTCAGCCCAATGCTTTCAATCTTATCAACCAAGGGTTTATTCATTCTTACAAACTCCATACCTTGTGGAGCTATGGGAATCAGTCGAGGAATAGGTGGAGGTGGAGGAGGTTGGGCATCGGATTTGTTCAAATAAATTTCGTATACCATTCATTCATCATGTGGAGAAAGGCTTCCCTAGCCTCTTCTCTTTTACCAACCATAGTGGGTCTACTATCAGAAGGTGTTGTCCCTTGAGTGGGAGCCAACGTCATCAGCCATAGCTCGATCGAGAACCATTACTATACAATTTAAAATTTTCAGGATCCATCACACTACAACAGTACATTTATGGCATGTATAGCTAGACTCTTACACACGCTACATTAGTCCGAGAATCGACTAAATCGTAGCTTTGATACTACTAAATGTAATACCTTTTACCCGTATTCAATGCCAGAACAGGGTATGAGGTATTATAGGATATAAACACAAGTAAACATATAAAACTGAGACATAAATTTCCATCCAAGTTTAAAACCTTTCACATACATTCATATCATCCCTATCACGAGCCTACGAGGCCCAAAACATGTATTAAAAGTGGTCCAAGACTAAATTGAGAACTTTGGAAACTTTTGGGAAACTTAGAAAATTTTTCATGTAAAAGGGCTCACACACCCATGTGACCCTAAGACACGCCCGTCCTTCAGGCCGTGTTCAAATTAAGGAGCTTTCTGTTTATGACATCATCATCAAATTGAGGTCACACGGGCAAGTCATACGCCCGTATGCTTAGGCCGTGTTATTGATTAAATTTTCATAATCTTTCATAAAATAGGTGCAGACTTCACACGGCTAGGGCACACGTCGTGTTCGAGGCTGTGCCGTCCACACGACTAAGACACACACTCGTTTCTCTACTCGTGTGCTCATTACTGAGCATTCTTTTTGTAACAATTAAGGTACAGGGGACACACGGCCAGAACACACGCCTATGGGGCAAGTCGTGTGTCACGCACAGACTAGACACACGCCCGCATGACTACCCGTGTGGACAAAAACAAGGCTATTTACCAAGTCATTTTGTCATCTTTCCATACACATACCTACACAATAAAACATAACACCAATCCAAGCACATACATTCAACCAAATCAGCCACAACCAAGGCAACAACACTCATTCATAAACTACCATCTATCACATACAACCATCACATACTTATTAACTCAAGCATGCAAATTCCCACATCCATGATAAGTATCATCATATGTATATATACTTAAAAAATATTAGTCAATTTCAATGACCATTTACAAAATGAATTATCAATCATCATAAGCCAACACATTTGGCCAAATCAATTATGACACATAAAAAATGATCAAGTTCCTATACATGTCATAACTCAAAATGTTAAATTCATCGGTACCCAAAATGATATGTTGATAGTGTGAGTGAATCTCCGACGGTCTCCTATCCCCGAGCTAGCTTGGTGACACTATAAGACAAGGGAAAAGAAAAGGGAGTAAGCTTTAAAGCTTAGTAAGTTCCTATGTAAATAAAAGGCATTATAACACACATTTAACACATAATTAACATGATGTAAATTAACATAAATGTCATTATAAATCTCATAGTCAAACTTAATCTGTGGCGACGTAAAATTTTAGTACGGGCACTAATTGAGAAAATAGAGTTTCGATTTTATTTAAAAAAAAAAGAGTCACCACCGATCTTTTTTCTAGGTGTGATTGGACACCTAATAAATTCTCTTTTTTTAAAAGAAAATATTTTTTTATTTTTCTTAAAAAAAAAGGTCGAGTTTAGGTTTACGTCAAAATTCCAGAGAAAAATAGGGTTCGGGAGTCAGTTACGTGCGAGGAAGGTATTAGCACCCTCGCGACGCCCAAAATTGGTATCTCATTAAACGCGTGTTGTCTTAATTTTCAAAAATACGAGTTTATTTTAATATGTAATCGTGATCTGATTGAAACACAGAATTTTTAAAACACGAAAATTTTGAAATTGGAGAAATTTTTTTTTGAAACTCGAGTAATTTTTTTTTAAAACACGAAGCTTTTTGAAACACAATTTTTTTTAAAACACGAGAATTTTTGAAACACGAAATTTTAAAAATACGAGAATTTTTTGAAATACGAAAACTTTGAAAACACGAGAATTTTTTTTGAAACAAGAAAATTTTTTTTGAAAACACTAAATTTTTGAAAACACGGAAATTTTAAAACACCGAATTTTTAAAAACACGAATTTTTTTTAAAACACGGAAATTTTGAAAACACAAAAATTTTTGAAACATGAGATTTTTGAAAATACGAATTTTTTAAAATACGAATTTTTTTGAAAACGTGAAAATCATTGAAACACAAAAATTTTCAAAGTACGAAAATTTTTTACACTCGAGAATTTTTTGAAAATCGAGAATTTTTGAAAACACAAAATTGTTAAAAATACGAAAATTTTGAGAAATTACATATTATCGTATTATATATATTTAAAAATAAAATTTTGATACTTTGAAAATAACCACAAAATAATCATTTTATTTTAAAACTCAAAATTTTTTTTTAGATTTTTTATTTTAAAAGGGCGTATCGTATTTAACACGAACCGATGATTCACCCAACATAGCGATGAAATCAACGACAAGTGTTAAACCGATTCGTTGCCTTGACAATGAGTTTATTAAAATTTAAAATTAATAAATAAAATCACACCATAATGCTAATAAAATAAAAATAAGGAAAAAATAAAATTAACATAATATTAATGAAATAATATAGACACATAGCCCAATAAACAAATAAAAGTTAAAATTTTACCAATGTCCAAAAATATGGGTCTTTGAAATGGGCTTTCAATGGTTTGGGTCAGTCCGGCTCATCGATGGATTCTTCTTTGCTTGGTGCTTACTGGTCTTTGCTTGGTGGGTGGTGCTTGGGGAAAGCGGTGCTTCTTGGGCTTTGGTGTAGCCAACTTGTAATAATTTTTTTTGGGCTGGTTAGTATTTATAATGGACCTTTTAATTTCTTTTTCCTTCCTTGTTTTTTTTTTTTTTTTTTTTCTTCAACCCCCAATATACAACATGCACGAGAAAAATGAAATTGGTGGTGAGGTAACCGGAAAAGAGGGAGATCGACAGGCGGTAGTTCTCACGGTGGTGGTGGGGGTTTTATAGGAAAAGTTTGATTCAAATGGGTGGTGGAAGAAGAGTTTATTTTTGATGCTTTGGAACCATCACCAAGGAAGAAAAAAGGAAAACGATGGTTTATGGAAATCGGGGTTGGGTACCAAAGAGGATGACCGATCGGAGTCCACAAAGCCGTCGAGAGATCATGACCGAAGGGATTTTTCCTTTTTCTTTTTTGATTGCTGAAATATTTTGGCTAATTTTTCTTTGGGAATTTTCCTCGAATTTTTGTTTATTTTGCCTAATTCTCCCTTTTAGTTGGTGTGATTTTTGCTTTTTATGCATCTATTTTTGCCTTTTTTCTCTATATTTGAGGTAGTGGTTGAAGGAAGGAGTGACCACCCATGCTGGTGGCCGAAAAATCCGGGAATTAGGTGACCCAAATCACTTAGTCTGCCAGAAGGACCAGATTGCAATCGTAGAAAAACATATGGGGTCAAAATGTAATTTTAAGAAAGTATTAGGGTCACAATGATATTTTAGAAAAGTTTTGGGGTTGAAATGTAATTTTAGAAAAGTTAAAAGGTCAAAATGTAATTTTGGAAAAGTTGAGGGGTCAAATTATAATTTTGAAAAAGTTAAGGGGTCAAAAATGTAATTTTATTTTTTGTATTTTTCAAGATTTTTTTAATTTTGAAAATTAAACTCGAGATCGAACCGGACAAAATTTAGTGTTTACAGCTACCCCTCTTTGCTCATCGCTGTGAAACAAGGATAGAGCAAAGACTTAAAAGCACTAAATTTTGTTCGATTGTTAAATCTTTATTTTTTATTGAAAAACAGAAATCGAAAATAGCTCGGCATGTGACCCAAAGCTCAACTCACCTCTCGAATTATGAGTTGATCTTTAAAAAAGCATAAATTGAAAATACATCGGCGTGTGACCTGAGGCTCAACTCACCTCTCGTAATATGAGTTGATTTTTTTTATTTTTTTTAAAAATGAAATTAAAAATACCTCGGCGTGTGGCTGAGGCTCAACTCACCTCTCGTAATATGAGTTGATTTTTGAAAATAGAAATTAAAAAATACCTCAACAGTGTGACTGAGGCTCAACTCACCTCTCGCAATATGAGTTGATTTTTGAAAAATGAAATTAAAAAAAATACCTCAACAGTGACTCGAGGCTCAACTCACCTCTCGTAATATGAGTTGATTTTTGAAAAAAAAAATTAAAAAATACCTCGTAATATGAGTTGATTTTGAAAGATAGAGGCTCAACTCACTCTCTCGTAATATGAGTAGATTTTTGAAAAATGAAATTAAAAAATACATCAGCGTGTGACACGAGGCTCAACTCACCTCTTGCAATATTAGTTGATTTTTGAAAATATAAATTGAAAAATACCTCGTGTGGCACGAGGCTCAACTCACCTCTCGTAATATGAGTTGATTTTTTGAAAAAGAAATTAAAAAATACATCATTGTGTGACTGAGGCTCAACTCACCTCTCGCAATATGAGTTGATTTTTGAAAATGAAATTAAAAAATACCTCGGCGTGACTCGAGGCTCAACTCACCTCTCGTAATATGAGTTAATTTTGAAAATGAAATTAAAAAATACCTCGGCGTGTGACTCGAGGCTCAACTCACCTCTCGTAATATGAGTTGATTTTTGAAAATAGAAATTAAAAAATACCTTAGCGTGATTCGAGGCTCAACTCACCTCTCACAATATGAGTTGATTTTTTTTGAAAAGAAATTAAAAAGACCGGCGTGTGACCCGAGGCTCAACTCACCTCTCGCAATATGAGTTGATTTTTTGAAAAATAGAAATGAAATAACTTATCAAAATTTCAAAACATATCATCTGGTTGAACTCTGATGTCTTCTTTTTCCTTGATTCAGCACAACTACCATCAAAATCTCTTGCTCTACTAGAGTACCTGTATATGTCATGCGTGATGTTATCATGATATGCACGTGTTTGTCTTAAATGCCTTCATGCCTACATGATCATGCCATGCGCATTGGGTTTGTTTATCATACATCCCATTTTCGTTACGATTTTCATAATGACCTGCATTCATTGCTTCAACTCTTGACTTTCCTTTCAGGTTTTGTACTCGTCCTCGAGTTTTACGAGTAATCTGCATTTCTCGTATATTACCCTTTTGCCCCCTGTTGAACTTTGTCCTTGCTTTGAGGCTCTTGTACTTACCAAATTCTCATTCGAGTAATGCTCAACATTCATTTTGTTTAGAGCACGTCATTTCACTATTTATCATTTAAATAAACCATAAATGAGATGCATGAAAATGACAAAGTAGGTATGAAAAGGATACCTCACATTCATATTTATTTCAAAAGCAATAAGCAAAGAAAATTGACAAGGAATAACCCAATAAAGAAAACATTATAAAGAAAGGAAAGCAGATTCAATTGTCACAAATGCTCTAGATATTCAACGCATGAACTTCTCCACATTTTTTCATCCTGGATCTTTTCGAGCACGGCTTCTTGTGTAGAAGATTTTGAGCTTCCGAGACTGCTTCAAATATTGTAATCTCGCCACATGACTCCCCGTTCAAATCGTCCTGCTCCTTATGCCCGAACCCCCTTCATTAGGACGCCCTTTCAGGTTTTCATCCTAATCTTTTTTGTTTATCAAGACGCCCTTTTAGGTTTTCATCTTGATCTTCTTCTTTTTTTATCAAGACGCCCTTTTGTGTTTTCATCTTGATCTCTTTTTTCTTTTCTTTTTTTTATCAAGATGCCCTCCTCGGGTTTTCATCTTGATCTCTTTTTTTTAAATCAAGATGCCCTTTTCAGGTTTTCATCTTGATCTTTTTCCTTTTTTTTAGGCATAGTACTTTTTCATGGCATCTGAGTTCACTGGATTAGGTAACTCCCTCTCATCCATCTCAGTGAGAATTAAAGCTCCACCCGAGAAAGCCTTCTTTACAACATATGGCCCTTCCCAATTTGGTGCCCATTTTCCTCGAAAGTCTTTTTGTATTGGGAGAATCTTTCTCAGTACGAGTTCTCCCTCGTGAAATTCTCTTGGCCGCACCTTCTTATCATGGGCGTTGATCATTCTCTTCTGGTACATCTGTCCATGCCAAATTGCCTTCAAGCGTTTTTCTTCGATAAGATTTAGGTGGTCATATCGAGCTCGAACCCATTCTGATTCTTCTAGTTTTGACTCCATTAAGACTCGTAGAGAGGGGATCTCAACTTTGATAGGCAGCATAGCTTCCATTCTATAGACCAGAGAGAAAGGAGTTGCTCCCGTAGATGTCCGTATAGATGTGCGATATGCATACAAAGCGAATGGTAGCTTCTCGTCTTTATATGTCTCAGTCTTTTTCCAATAATTCTCTTAATATTTTTGTTAGCCGCTTCTACTGCTCCGTTCATCGTTAGGCGATATGGTGAGGAATTATGATGCTTTATTTGAAATTGCTCGCACACTTCTTTCATCATCTTGTTGTTCATATTTAAAGCGTTATCTGAAATGATTCTCTCAGGCAAACCGTATCGACATATGATTTCTTTTTTTAAGAACCTGCAAACTGCGGTCTTTGTCACATTAGCAAACGAAGCGGCTTCTACCCATTTTGTGAAGTAATCTATAACCACAAAAATGAATCGGTGTCCATTCGAAGCTTTTGGGAAAATTAGCCCTATAACATCCATGCCCCACATAGAAAAAGGCCACGGAGAAGTCATGACATGAAGGGGTGAAGGGGCTGCATGAATTTTATCACCGTAAATTTGACATTTGTGGCACTTTCGTGAGTAACTAATGCAGTCATTTTCCATCGTCAACCAGTAATAACCGAGTCTCATAATCTGCCTAGCCATAGTGAAACCATTGGCATGCGTCCCACAAATTCCTTCATGGACATCTTCAAGTATTTTTCTGGCTTCAACAGAATCCACGCATCTCAGGAGCACTTGATCTTTTCCTCTTTTGTACAGGATATCCCCATCAAGGAAAAATCCCACTGCCATTCTTCTGATTGCTCTTTTGTCATTCTCATTTGCTTGCTCGGGATACCTTTGATTCTTGATATATTCTAAGATATCATGGAACTATGGTAGTCCATCCGTCTCTTTTTCAATGCTAAAACAATGTGCAGGGACTTCATATATGCTCATTTGGAGAGGCATTATTTCTGTTTCTCTATTTGCTTTGAACATTGAAGCCAAAGTGGCTAGAGCATTAGCCAATTGGTTTTCTTCTCGTGGGAAGTAATTAAAAGTCACTTCTTTGAATTTTTTAATTAGTTCCACAACAAGATCGCGATATTTAACTAATTTTGAATCTCTCACTTTCCAATCTCAACGGATTTGGTAAATCACCAATGCTGAGTCCCCGTACACTTTTAAGATTACGATGTTTCGTTCAATAGCTGCACGAAGTCCCATGATGCAAGCCTCATATTCTGCAACGTTATTAGTACAGAAGAAATTTAATCTGGCAGTGAGCGGATAATGGTTCCCTTCCGGTGACATTAAGACTGCTCCAATCCCATGCCCCAATGTATTCGATGCACCATCAAAGCTCATCTTTCATGACTTCTCTTTTGACGACTCACACTCTTTTTCTGTAATGCACATCAAGTCTTCGTCTGGGAAATCAAATCTCAATGGCTCGTATTCCTCCGTTGTTCGAGTTGCTAAGAAGTCAACTATCGCGCTCCCCTTTATTGACTTTTGGCTCACATATACGATGTCGTACTCCGATAGTAGGATCTGCCATCGTGCCATTCTTCCTGAGAGTGCATGTGATTCCATCATGTACTTTATTGGGTCCAGCTTTGAAATTAACCATGTCGTATGATACAACATATATTGTCTAAACCTTCGAACTACCCAGACCAAAGCACAACCGAATTTTTCAATTGACAGGTACTTTGCTTCATACTTTGTGAACTTCTTACTGAGATTGTAAATCGCCCTTTCTCTTTTCCTCGACTCATCATGTTGCCCCAGTACGTAACCCATTGAGTTTTCAAACACAGTTAGATACAATATTAACGGTCTTCCGGGAGGTGGTACTAGAGGACTAGACAAATATTACTTTATCTTGTCGAAGGCCACTTGGCACTCCTTGTTCCATTCTCCAGGATTGTGTTTTCGAAGGAGTCAAAAAATTGGGTCACACTGGTTTGTAAGTTGAGCAATGAACCGAAGCGATGTAGTTCAACCTCCTAAAATCCTCGACTTTTTTTGTGCTTGAGGTGGTAGTTCTTATATGGCTTTTATCTTATCTAGATCAACCTCAATACCTCTCTCAGCGAAAATGAAGCCTAGTAATTTTCCGAGGTAGCCCCAAACGTACACTTGGTCGGATTAAGCTTCAGCTGAAACTTTCTTAGTCTTTCGAACAATTTCCTGAGGTTCTCAACATGCTCCGTTTCCCCCCGAGATTTGGCAATCATATCATCAACATAGACTTCTATCTCTTTGTGCATCATGTCATGGAATAGCATTACCATTGTCCTCTGATATGTTGACCCAGCATTCTTTAATCCGAACGGCATCACCTTGTAGCAGAATGTGCCCCACATCATTACCAAAGTAGTTTTTTCCATATCCTCGGGAGCCATCTTTATCTGATTATAATCCGAGAATCCATCCATGAAAGAAAACAATGAATGTTTTGTTGTGTTATCCACCAACGTATCGATGTGTGGCAAAGAGAAATTGTCTTTAGGGCTTGCTCGATTCAGATCGCGATAATCTACGCACATTCGCACCTTTCTATCTTTCTTCTGTACCGGGACTATATTAGCTACCCATTCTGGATATTTAGAGACTTGTAATAAGCCAGCATCAAATTGTTTCTTGACTTCTTCTTTTATTTTTAACAGGATTTCAGGTCTCATTCGTCTTAGCTTCTGTTGAATGGGTTTGCATTCTGGTTTTAATGGGAGTCTATGAACCACTACATCTTCGTTCAACCCTGGCATGTCTTGATACAACCATGCAAATATATCTTTGTACTTACAAAGCAAGGCGATCAACTCATGTTTGGTGTTTTCTAAATCCCAACCTTTACTTCTTGTCTCTTTTCCTCATTTCCCAAGTTCACTGTCTCAACAAATTCTTGATGGGGTAAAATATGTTTATCTTCTTATTCTACCATCCTTAGTAAGTCAGGAGATGATACATAATCTTTAGCATTTTCCTCAGCTTTGAATTCTCCTAAACAAATAGCTTTCTCAAAATCGATTTCAGGACTTGTAACGAAATTGTTCATGTCGTTGGTATTTGAGCACCTGAAAGGTGAATGGAAAAGAAAACTATAGAGGAGCATCAAAGTATTGGAACCAAACAAACATAATTTTATGGCATGATATGAGGTACATTTAAGGACAGGCTGTGAGAAGAGGGAATAATTATGAAGTTAACAAGAATGAAAAGATTATGACAAAATGCATCTCCATTAATGTTCATTTAAATGATAAAGAATAAACATAAGCTCTTACAAAAGAATCCACTATTACATAGGGGCACACAAAAAAGAGAGTTAACATTGAGTATTACTCTGAAGAGAACTTAGAAACTACAAGAAGATCTACAGCAGTCCAATTGTTCAAAATGAATCCAAGGGGACAATGGTGTATCATTGAAACATTTTTAATTGCATCATCCCCTTTTTCAACAACATTTATACTGACGTTCTGAAGACCCCTTTCAATCCATAACAGCGCATGCTTTGTGGATTATCTCACCCTGGGTACATCATTCCTGCAGATGTAAATGTTTTTGACAAAGGGGGATACGCTATGGTCCCCCATTCTAATTCTCAACCTGAAGCTCTTGCAATCCTCCTTTCTTGATCTTTCTGCAACTGTTTTCTTCTTTGTCGCTTATCTGGCTTGAATCTTAAACCATGTCGACCCTTATGGTGTACTGGTTTCAATGCTCTAGCTCTTAGACGCATCCTTTAATGACGTGATTCCAGATTCGTAGTGTCGCAACTGTGGATTATATGGCTTTAGCTCCAGTGAATGATTACGGTGATATGCGCATACAATAGATGGATGAATAAATAAATAACAAATGAATGTTAGTCATGAATAAATATTCAAGAATTTGGTGTTGATTTCAAGATAGCCCCATACTTAGGCATTTCCTTAATCAAAAGAGTCCATTACAAAACGTTTTGCCATCTCTGATTTAACAGTTACACAAATTTCCTAGTCACATCGCCTTGTTTCTTCACTCGCTCTAGGAACTCCGACATGCTTGATCTTTGGCTCGGAGGGAATTGGCAACTAAGAGCTTCGACTTCATCCGATAATTGTACGATTTGCACACCGCCTTGCGAATTTTATTGATCAAACCGCCGAGATGCATATCTTTTCCTTGGAAAGCTTGTTCGTAGGCACGAATGTCTCTTTCATGATGACCATTCCTTTCTTCTAAGGTTTTTAGGAGAGTGTCCAAATGTTGCTGATAAACTTGCAACGTATTTTCTAAATCTTGTATTTTCCTTCTTAGCTCTTGACACTCAGACTGACTAGTCATTAATTCTGCAGACATGATTTCGTATTCAACATTCTTCTTTCTTAACTCTATCATAGCACGCGCAACTTTTTCCTCTTCCTTCTTCACTTTCCCTCTCCAGAATTCCATCCCACCTTTGATGTTGCTTAGTTCTTCCTTCCATTCTGCCGATGATTTGCCCAGCCCACTAATCCTTATAGTGCCTCTTAATTTCTTATTCTCCAAATGAAGATCCTTTAAGCCATTTCTCATGATCTCAGCTTCTTTCTGGACTTTCTCAGTTCTGGATTTTTCAATTTGAATATCGACTTTCAGTTGGTAGTTTTCCTCTTGAAGAGAATTAATATCTCGTAACAGCTTGGCCTTTTCACGTTCAAATTCATGTCTTTCCATTTCTAGCTCGGACGGCATTTCTTCTGAGAAAGGATTCTGGAAAGTGTAATCCGTCGACGAGATTCATTGACTATTCACTCGTTGTTGTCTCCATATGACATAATCTTGAGTGATAGTATCAGCATAGAGAGCTAACTCCATTAGGTAAATTTCTTTCCAAGACTTTACAGTATCAAGGACTTTTTTCATGTAACCTTCACCGTAAAAGCAAACTCGGTCGTGCCAATCCCCAGAGTGGTATGAACTGTCGTGAAGTAAACTGCCTTTGAACCATTAATGGTGCATATCCAACTCCTCCCCATAATCCGAGTAAAGGCACCCAATCTTGGCTTCCATACTTGAATAACAGAACTGAAGGATGGATCCATGGTGCTCTCCAAGTTATATCCTCGGCGCGGAGGCTTTGAAAAACTAAAACCCAGTGCTGTTCGGTGACATCCTTTGGCCAATCTTTTCCAAGGTAAGCTTTCAATGGAGAGAATGTTTTTGAAAACATGTGGAAAGGTGTGCGCTCCACTTTCCAGAAGTGGCTCAGAATCCAAACATTAAGTAACTGCGCGCATCCGATAAAACGTCCTTCCCCTTTCTTCTTACAACTACTTAGAGATCTAAAAGTCTCGGCCAAGATAGTTGGGACGGGGTTGATTCCTTGCCTCAACTTTTCGAAGAAATCCACTACCGCAACTTTTATGTCCCCAAGGATCTTTGGGAAGATGATTAATCCGTAAATGGCCAAAGCAAACAGATCCACTCTCTTCACAAAATCTGAAAGGTTTTGAGCTAAGTCTCGCAGAGAAAACCACGAAACACAACTGACTTCATTCTTTTTCTTTATCTATTTTTCAGCCCATGGATCAGTCATTCCCGTCAACTTCATTATCTTTTTCTTGAATGTCATTGGTTTGGGCTCCTTCACATATATCTTGCTGAATTGTGCATTGTCAACGCGAAGCAAGACGGCATACTCTTCTATGGTCGGAGTCATATCTTCTTGATTGAAAGTAAAACATTGATAAGCTGGGTCCCAGGATTGAACCATGGCTTGAATCAACTGTTCGTCTACATTGACGGCGATCAAGTGAGCTATATCCCTGTACTTTTCAGTGAAGATGCCCGTAGTGTTTGAGTCCTACTGTTTCCAGATCCTAGTCAAGTCTTCGAGGTTATTCCGATGAACATTCATAGTCACATGCTCGGGAAGATTGGAGATACATCCTTCCTTTAAACTGTCTCCTTTTGCCTTCTAGGTTTTAAAGACCAGTCTCGAATCACGGTGTTTTTCTCGGTTACTTGTGTAATTGACTCCTCCATCAGAAACCCATTTTTGGCAACCAATCTCTAATCAACACCTTCCTAATAAGATGCCTATCATGCATGATAAAATAAAAATAAAGACAAATAACCTTAGTTAGTAATCACAACAAATATAAACAGAGAAAAACTATGGCAAATCTAACAAATTAAGTTATTTAATCGTGCATTTTAATGAAATCGACCTACTATTTATTGCCCTTTTTTTTCTTTTTACCCCATCATACTTTACAAAATAAACTTACCCCACATGCTCATCAAATAATCTACCCGATCCAATTCTATTAAACAGACCTAATTCTCTTGCAAAAAAAAGTGTAAATGTTAAAGAAATAAAAGGTAAGATGCGTTTCTCCCATGTACTTATTTTGGTGACTATTAACGGACAAAGGTTTGGCATGGCTATAGTCGGGTGGCTCATACGGTTCACTATATGCAGTTTCGGTTCTCAAAAGGTACTTGAATTGTCTGTACTATTGCCTACTAAGGCTAGTACAGAGCCTCGGTTATCGCCCATCATAGACTCGCGAGCTCAATTCGAGGGATTACATTTACTTATGCCTATGCGGAGGGACGAGTTAACTCACAAAAACATAAGTCATATGTAACTCTAAGTATTCACTAGCTTTGCATGAGGAGGGACGAGTTAACTCACGAAGACATAGCTTTTACTTCGATTAAGCGGATGGAGCCGGGTAGAGAGCTCATGTTATGCAAAATGCAAGTGCACTGTGTGTGAGGAGAAACTCACAAACCTTTTCGTTTTATTTTAAAACTAAAAACTAAAATCGTAAAAACTTAGAGTGAAAAATAAAAAGATAAAACAAGTTAGAAAAATATTTACCACATGATGCAAATGCATGACTTTTCAAAAACAAAATTTAAGGATCACGACTAAATATTAATTTAAACAAGAGTTTTAAAAATTTTGACAACACGTTTAATTCCGGACTCGGCTCTCAAAAAATGTCCCAGTGGAGTCGCCAAATGTAGCGACGTAAAATTTTAATCTAGTAGCTAATTGAGAAAATAGAGTTTCGATTTTATTAAAAAAGAGTCGCCACCGATCTTTTTCTAGGTGTGATCGGACACCTAATAAATTCTCTTTTTAAAAGAAAATATTTTTTATTTTTCTTAAAAAAAAGTCGAGTTTAAGTCTACGTCAAAATTCCAGAGAAAAATAGGGTTCGGGAGTCAGTTACGCGTGAGGAAGGTATTAGCACCCTCGCGACGCCCAAAATTGGTATCTCATTAAACGCGTGCTGTCTTAATTTTCAAAAATACGAGTTTATTTTAATATGTAATCGTAATCTGATTGAAATACGAGAATTTTTTAAAACACAAAAATTTTGAAATTGGAGAATTTTTTTTTTGAAACTCGAGTAATTTTTTTTAAAACACGAAGCTTTTTGAAACACAATTGTTTTTAAAACACAAGAATTTTTGAAACACGAAATTTTGAAAACACGAGAATTTTTTGAAATACGAAAACTTTGAAAACACGAGAATTTTTTTTTTGAAACAAGAAATTTTTTTTTGAAAACACGAAATTTTTGAAAACATTAAAATTTTAAAACACGAGAATTTTTGAAAACACGGAAATTTTAAAACACGAAATTTTTGAAACGCAAAATTTTTTTTCAAAACACGGAAATTTTGAAAACACGAAAATTTTTGAAACACGAGATTTTTAAAATCTGAAATTTTGAAACATGAAATTTTTGAAAACATGAAAATCTTTGAAACACAAAATTTTCGTAAAATTTTCAAAATCTGAAAATTTTTACACTTGAGAATTTTTGAAAACCGAGAATTTTGAAAACACGAAATTATTGAAAATCTGAAAATTTTGATAAATTACATATTATCGTATTATATACATTTAAAAACAAAATTTTGATACTTTGAAAATAACCACAAAAATAATCATTTTATTTTAATACTCAAAATTTTTTTTAGATTTTTTATTTTAAAAGGGCGTATCGTATTTAACACGAACCGATGATTCACCCAACATAGCGATGAAATCAACGACAAGTATTAAACTGATTCGTTGCCTTGACAATGAGTTTATTAAAAATTTAAAATTAATAAATAAAATCACACCATAATGCTAATAAAATAAAAAATAAGGAAAAAAATAAAATTAACATAATATTAATGAAATAATATAGACACATGGCCCAATAAACAAATAAAAAGTTAAAATTTTACCAATGCCCAAAAATATCTTTGAAATGGGCTTTCAATGGTCTTTGGGTCGGTCCGCTCTCGGTGGTTCTTCTTTGCTTGGTGGGCTAGTGCTGCTTGGTGGGCTAGTGCTTGGGGAAAACGGGCTGCTTCTTGGGCTTGGGTGTAGCCAACTTGTAATAATTTTTTTTGGGCTGGTTAGTATTTATAATGGACCTTTTTAATTTCTTTTTCCTTCCTTGTTTTTTTTTTTTTTTGTTTCTTCAACCCCCAATAAACAACATGCACGGGAAAAATGAAATTGGTGGTGAGGTAACTGGAAAAGAGGGAGATCGGCGGGCGGTAGTTCTCACGGTGGTGGTGGGGTTTTATAGGAAAAGTTTGATTCGAATGGGTGGTGGAAGAAGAGTTTATTTTTGATGCTTTGGAACCATCACCAAGGAAGAAAAAAGGAAAACGATGGTTTATGGAAATCGGGGTTGGGTACCAAAGAGGATGACCGATCGAAGTCCATAAAGCCGTCGAGAGATCGTGACCGAAGGGATTTTTCCTTTTTCTTTTTTGATTGCTGAAATATTTGGGCTGATTTTTCTTTGGGAATTTTCCTCAAATTTTTGTTTATTTTGCCAAATTCACCCTTTTATTTGGTGTGATTTTTGCTTTTTATGCATCCATTTTTGCCTTTTTTCTCTGTATTTGCAGGTAGTGGTTGAAGGAAGGAGAGACCACCCATGCTGGTGGCCGAAAAATCGGAATTAGGTGACCCAAATCACGTAATCTGCCAGAAGGACCAGACTGCAATCGTAGAAAAACATATGGGGTCAAAATGTAATTTCAAGAAAGTATTAGGGTCATAATGATATTTTAGAAAAGTTTTGGGGTCAAAATATAATTTTAAAAAAGTTAAGTGGTTAAAATGTAATTTTAGAAAAGTTGATGGGTCAAAGTGTAATTTTGAAAAAGTTAAGGGGTCAAAAATGTAATTTTAATTTTTGTATTTTTAAGATTTTTTTTTAATTTTGAAAATTAAACTCAAGATCGAGCCGGACAAAATTTAGTGTTTACATACTCAATCACAAACTTACCGAGGGTTCATTACATATCGAGCTCATTAAGCATGAGTCTTATGTACATACCTGTAACCAAGTGCAACATACCAAAGTATTTCACAACTTTAACATTTCTGTCGAACTACCCGTTGAACCACTTGGAATACTGAAGGATACTCGGGACATCTCACATTTACAGTACCATACCAATGCCATATCCTAGATATGGTCTTACATGGGATCTCATATCAATATCAATAGCCCAGCTATGGTCTTACACAAAGTCTCATATCGATGCCATATCCCAAATATGGTCTTACACGAAATCTCAATAACCCTAATATCATGACATTTGTATCCTAACTATTCCTAAGGTTTAACCAGAATTTTCTCACTTGTTGAACTTTGTCGATTACGTTCAAGGAGCCGGTTATAATTCATACAATATTAAAGAATTTAGAACATAAATAAAACAATGCATTATTTACTTATGAACTTACCTCGGTACAAAAATAATAAGAATGGGACCTAATCGTCAATTACTTTATTTTCCCCCCAATTCGAACCTCGTTTCTCTTTATCTATAATGGAAAATTTAACTCATTTTTTATTCACATTATTCAATTCAGTCCAAAAATCACATTATGGCAAAATTACATTTTTGCCCCTAAACTTTGACATATTTACATTTTTACCCCTAGGCTCGAAAAATGAAATCTATTCAATTTCTTCAATTCCCAATCCTAGATGATCCTCTTTTATACTTATAAAAGTCCACATTTTTCATTTAATCACACTTTTACACACATTTTATAATCTTTTTACAAATAGGTCCTTTCGACATTTTCATCAAAAACCACCTAGCAAAAGTTGTTTATCACACATCAAACATGCATAATCCACCATTATACCTAAAAAGAAACAAATATCCAACATTGGTAAAACCCTAGACCTTGATAGATCAAGTTACAAGGATTTAAAAACATGAAAATCATTAAAAACGGGGCTAGAACGGACTTACAATCGAGCTTGGAAGCTTGAAAAACCCTAGCTATGTCTTCCTCTTGTAAATTTTGGCAAAGGGGTTGAAGATGAGCAAAAATTCGCTTTTAATTTGATTATTAATTCGTTTAATTAGCCAAATGACCAAAATGCCCCTAACTTAAAACATGAAAATTCTCATACTCCATGTCCATTTTTGTCCACTAACTTAACAAATGGTCTAATTACGATATAAGGACCTTCAATTTAAAATTTCATAGCAATTAGACACCTCTAGCATGTAGAACTCAACTTTTGTACTTTTTATAATTTAGTCTTTTGACTAAATTGAGTGCCCAAACGTCAAAATTTTCAAACGAAATTTTCATGAAATCATTCCGTGAAACTGTAGGCCATAAAATATAATAAAAATGAACTTTTCTGCATTGAATTTGTGGTCCCAAAACCACTGTTCCGACTAGGCCCAAAATCAGGCTGTTACAATTCGCGCCTTCGTCGTCAGTATCATCTAGGATCACTATCACTATCGACCTCGTGATCAGAAGAATCACTGCTATCGTATCCATCATCACCAACCGTATTATTCTCAGGTGCAACATTAAGATCGATGTCGACCCGCGTACAGTCAACTGACTATCAACGTACGATATTGGAACCACCATACACGGCTCTTGAGCTCCATGTTTTTCACCTAATGGAGTAGAATTTTCACCTAGCTCTACATCTGCTAACTCGGCAAATAACTGAATCGGTGTATTTTGGTTGGTCCGATTCCCACAATAAAGAGCGACCATTGTCTCCATGACTTCATCATCTACAAGTTCCAACTTGATGAATTTGACCGGACTTGTCGAGATCATCCTCCCACAACGTTGAACAATTTTTGCACTAATCATTTCCATCATATCATCAATCGAGACATTTTTATTAAATCTCATTGCTATTTGTTGGTGACATTCAAATATACATCCAACTGTTGTTGTCAAAATTACTCCATCGAAATAAACACATACGAAAAATTGATTATCCATCTTCAATACTAAATCTATTAAAAAGAAATACAAATTTTCAATACCAATTCAAACAGCAAAAAATTACTCCAAAAAAATTATCTACTAACCTTTTGTGAACTTTCTTCTTCTTCTTTGTTTACTCTTCTTCTACAAAAAAATTTCTTTTGCTACTCTTGAATCTTCAAATTTTACTTTAAATTTTAGCACAAAGGGTCTATTAAATAAGCCAACTGGTGCCACCTATGGGGAAGTGCACCAATGGTGCTGCCTATGGGAAGGGCACCATTGGTGTTGCCTACGTCATAGGCACCACCAAATATATGTATATATGTGCTAGACTCGTATTTGACCCGGTTGAATATACTACGTGTGGTGTCGCCTATCAACCAGCCTTCACCTATATAATTTTTTTGTTAAACGTTGACTGACATGTATCAAAAAATGAGGTGCTGCCGTCTATCCACCACTTTCCTCTAGCTTAGGCATACTATTGCCGTAAATAATTTGGGGAAACCTATTTTGAATATTTTTTATATTAAATATGTAAAAAGCCACATATATATGACCATCTTAAAAAGGAGGAAACATTGATTGATTATAAACTATGTCCAACCAAATTAAAACAGCAGAAACTTTTAAATAGATCCTTAAGGGATAAGATAAAGTAAAAGAGAGTGATAAACAATTTTATTAAACAACTATGAGGCTAAAAACAATTGGCCATCTTAAAAAGGAGGAAACATTGATTGATTATAAACTATGTCCAACCAAATTAAAACAGCAGAAACTTTTAAATAGATCCTTAAGGGATAAGATAAAGTAAAAGAGAGTGATAAACAATTTTATTAAACAACTATGAGGCTAAAAACAATTGGCTTATAAATAAATAAAAAACAGGGCAAAATACCTAATAATACCAAAAAATTTATTTAATAACGGAAAATGGCCAGTTTCAAAAATATTTACGGGAAAAGGCTGTTTCCCCCCAAAACGCGTCCATGTTAGCGCGTTTTGGGGGATATGCCAGCAAAGCGTGCCCCTGGGGACGCGTTTTTGCCACATCAGTACAAAGCGCGCTGACGAGGACGCACTTTACTGATGTGGCAAAAACACGTCCCCAATGATGCGTTTTAGCCTATGTTTTTTAAAAAAAAATATTATTCTCGAATTTTTTAAAAATTTACGAGAATAAACCTTTATAAAGGCTCAAAGTGACAACACTATTTTTTTTAAGGTGTCATCAATTAGTAAGGAAATATAACTTACAAAGGAAGTCTTTATATAGACCCAAAGTCTCATTTCCCTTGTTTTCTTGAGCAAAGTGGGATATGAGATATGTGTATATATAGACTCATGACTAGTTTTGCAGCTTATTCCTAAACAATGTGGGATTCCTTCCCTTTTAACAAACAACATGAGATGACATGCTATACTATATTTGATTATTTTTTTTACAAAACAATTTCTCTTTTTTTATATTTTGTTTACATTTTCTTATATTATAAAAACAAGAAACAAAACAACTCAAATATATTTTTACAAATCTAATCATCACTAACATATATTAATAATCCATAAAAATTTACAAGAAAAACCCACTTACCGTCCCAATTAAGTTCATGGGTTATATATTTTTAATGAGAAACATGTTATATAAGTTTGATTTGAATCGGTTATTGTTATATATTTTCACGATTAAGAAATATTTCAAAAGAATTATGAGTTTGGGTTTATCTAGTATTTTATTTTCTTAAATTTTGTTATATTAATTTGAAAGTTTTATAATGTGATTTATGAATTATTCTCTTATATATATTTCATTTATATTTGGATGTTGTAAAATAGTTTAATAAATTAAGTTAAAATCATTTGAGCACCACTAAGCATAAAAACACTTAACGCCTTCGATTTTTTTTTCCATGTGTAGGTAGTAGATAGGAGCAGTGAAGATAATATTATTGTATTTGTGCAAGTCGGAGTCACATATATCGGCACAGGTGGATATTCAAGTCACTCTTATTTTATCTTGTATATATATTTTGGGCGTTTTGGCATATATATAAATTTTAGTTGGTTAAATGAATGTATAACGTTATTATTAGTTGATAAAATCATGAATGTATAACAAATTTTAATTATATGACTAACTTAGCTTATTGTTCTTCCATTGCCATGAACTTAATTGGGACGAGAAGTGGGTTTTTCTTGTAAATTTTGATGGATTATTAATATATGTTAGTAATGATTAGATTTGTAAAAATATATTTGAGTTGTTTTGTTTCTTGTTTTTATAATATAAGAAAATGTTAACAAAATATAAAAAGAGAAATTGTTTTGTAAAAAAATCAAATATAGTGTAGCATGTCATCTCATGTTGTTAGTTAAAAGAGGAAAGAATCCCACATTGTTTAGGAACAAGTGCAAAACTATTCATGAGTCTATATATACACATATCTCATATCCCACTTTGCTTCAAGAAAACAAAGGAAATGAGACTTTGGTCTATATAAAGATTTCCTTTGTAAGTTATATTTTCTTATTAATTGATGACACCTTAAAAAATAGTATTGTCACTTTGAGCCTTTATAAAGGTCTATTCTCGTAAATTTTAAAAATTCGAGAATAGTTTTTTTAAAACACGGGCTAAAGCGCGCTGGGGGCTTTTTTGCCACATCGACAAAGCGTCCTCGTTAACGCGTTTTATGTTGATGGCAAAAGCGTCCTAAAGCGCGCTTGTCGGCATATCCCAAAAGACGACATGGACGTGTTTTGGGGGGAAACGGCCCTTTCTTGTAAATATTTTTGAAATTGGCTCTTTTTCGTTATTAAATAATTTTTTTGGTATTATTATATATTTTGTCCTAAAAAACAAGCTAAAGCTGAAGAGGTTTCAAACATCCTCGCAAGTGAAGCAATTATAAATCAAACAAATTTGTTACATTGCTGAAAATCATTTACTTGCAATTTAAAGTAGTTTTTGTTAAGTGTTGACAGGTCAGCTATGAATACGTCAACCACGAGCACACACCAAAAGAAAAGAAAAATGGTAGAGTATTTTAAAAAGAAGGATATGGTAGCATACAAAAGAAGCAAATACTTGAAATTGCAGCTAAATAATTTTTGTCTCCAAAAGCAACAGCAGCAGAGAAGGAGAGGGGGACGGGAATGATGGGTGGGGCTTTAAAATTAAAATCAAATTGAGAATATTTATAAATTTTGAAGTTAATTTTTTAAAAATTTGACTAAATTGATATAATATAATTTAAAGCTAAATTTGTTATTATTTTAATTTTTTTAACTGTCACGCTAACTTTTTATTTGTAATTTTAATGGGAGTGACGAAAATAATTGAACTATGTAATATGAGTGATTTAATTATAAACCTTTTATTTTAGATGCTTAAAATGGAAATGTTTATAGTTAAAAAGACTATTTGTATAGTTTAACTTAATTTTTAAACTAAATAAATGAAATATTTGATGTTAATAAACCAGTAAATCAATCTACTAAAACAATTAATAGAAAATAGAATGGTTTGACCAAATTAGTTAACCTATATTAAGATTAAAACTATGAATAGCTTAGTAAGATATTATTTTCTGAGTAAAATTGGTATTGTACATGCCTAAAAACCATGATAACGATGTTTGCAACGGTCGCATTTAACTTAGCCAAATTGAAAAAAAAGTGGCAAAATTAGCAAGCCAATTTCAAGAAAAATTCAAAAGGATATAGGCCGAAATTTTGAGTATTTGGAGAAATAGTTGTATATCGTGGACCTAACAAAATGCGTTTTTTTTTTAATACCTCAACTCTATTAATTAGATGTTTAAATGTTAGTGTTTCATTATCACGTCTTAAATTTAATTTCTCTCCTAATCACATTTATATTTTTATTTTATGTTATTTTAAGTTTTTAATTTTAATTAATATTTTTAATTAATAAATATATTATTTCAAGTTTTTTATTTTTAATTCATCTTTTAATTAATAATTCTTTTATGGGTAAACTATAAAATAGTCACTTTTGTTTGCCTCATATTACATTTTAGTTATTTATGTTTGAAATGTTACGTTTTAGTCACTTATATTATTGTTTTGTTACAAAGTGGTCACTCTACCGTTAAACTCCCTTACCTCCCTAACGACAGTTCTATGTGGTAATCCAAATGGGGTTTAAATGCCAACTTGGATGTCCAGTTTCTGGGATGAAAATAGATTTTTGATTAAATAAATTTAATTTAGATTGCCACGTAGGACATCTAAGTTGGCATTTAAAACCTATATGGACTGTCATGTAGAACTACCATTAGGGAAGTGACTAAAACGTAATATTTCAAACATAAGTGACTAAAATATAATCTGAGACAAACAAAAGTAACCTTTTAATAGTTTATCCTTCTTTATTTATATAAATAGATTAACAAATATGTAATTATATAACTAATATATATATATATATATGTATATATATTTGATATTTATTATTGTGTTAAATATATTTTATTTTTAAAAATCAACTAATTTTTTGATATTTTTCTTTATATATAATTTTATATTTCAAATATTTATTTTCTCTACCTACATAGTGGGTATGGAGATTTCTAATATTATAAAATTAAATAATTATTTCAAATATCATTATTATTTTAAATATAAAATATTTCAAATGTCATTGTTTTTTCATCTACATTATGAGTATGTTAAATTCTAGTATTATAAAATCAATTAATTATTTCAAATATCATTATTTTTAGTTAATATAATTTTATATGTGAAATTTTTATTTTTCATTCCATACCATTAGTGTGGTAAACTTTAATATTATATATTTTTGTATGTATATTTGAAATAATTATTTGAAATATTTCACATATAAAAATAATTATATTTGAAATATTTATTTAAAATATTTTACATATAAAAATAATAATGATGTTTAAAATAATTATTTAATTTTATAATATTAGAATTTACCAATATCACAATGTAGGTGGAAAAAGAATACTTTACGTATAAAAATTATATAAAAGAAAAATAAATAAATAAAATTAGTTGATACTCTTCAAAAAAATAAAATATTTGTAATGATTAGATATTTATTATTTTGTTTATATAAATAAAAGGACTATTAATTAAAAATATTTTAAACATAATGAAATATATTAAATATATATTTTATTATATAATTACATATTTGCTCTTTTATTTATATAAATGAAAGAGTTATTAATTAAAAGATAAACTAAAAATAAAATATTTAAAAAAATAACAAATTTATTAATTAAAACAATAACTAAATATTAAAATTTAACAAAAATTTTGAAACAACATGAAATAATAATAATAATAATAATAATAAAGAAATTTGCTTGTAATATGGATTGAACTTGGGAGTTGAAGATGAAAGAAGTAATACTTGACAATTTGAACAAAGAAGCTAAGAAAATAAAATAACCGCTTTTTGTAGGAAACTTTTGTCAGAAAACACTTTTATCAGGATGCATTTTTGCCACCTTATATCCCAAATATTTTCCTAAAACCTGTATATACTCTTAACTTTACGAAAAAAAATGTGCAATGAAAAAAAATGAAAAATCCATATTTTTAAAAGCTATTTGACTTGTGTCTTAAAAAAAAACTATTTTTTTAATTGTCGAAATCAAGCTTTTTTGTAAAAAAAGGGTCGACTTTGATTTTAAAAAATGAAAACGAAAAACGGGAGTCGCTACCAATCTTTTTTTGATGAGGTGTGATCGGGTCACTTCGTAATTCGGTCATTTTAAAAATATATTTGATTTATTAAAACAACATTTTGGTCTACGAAATTCAGAAAAATGGGTTTGAGAGTCGGTTATGCACGAGGAAGGATTAGCACCCTCGAAATGCCCAAAATTAGTACCTAGTTGATTAATTAGTGTCTTAGTGTCGAAAATCAAAAATTTGAAGAGATTTTAAAAATACGATCCTTTGTTAAAATACTGCTTAATAGAAAATTTTTCGAGAAGATGACATATTTCACGTAAATCGAGAATAAAAAATTATGTCCTGTAAGTTAGGACACAATATCTTAAATCCTCGAAACGAGAATAAATACCGAAAATTTGTTTATTTTGAAAGACATTCGATTATCTCGGTTTTAGAAAGAAATCGTTTCGTAAGTTAGAACACGATTTTTTCTAATTCCCGAAAATGCTTAAAAACTTGTGCTTTAAAAACGTTTGTTTAATCGGATTTATCGAGAAAAATTGAACCCCGTAAGTTAAGGTACGACTTTCTGAATCTCAAAATACGAAAAAAAAACTTATTTTAGAGAATATAATTTTGTACGTCGAGTAAAGATTAATGCAATGCAATTTATAGTAAAAATATAAAAGCAAATCACAGTGTTAATACGCGTAACAACATAATAAATGCGATAATATGAACCACAGTTATAAAAGCGAAAATAAATGACAATAAGATAAATAAATAAATGAAAAAAATCAGCTGATTGTAAGATAGAAAAAACAATAAGTAAATAAATAAGTAAAAACTAAAAGTTTAAATAGAATATTTTGAAAATAAGCAAGTAAATAAAAGAATAAAAATATTAAAAACAAATTAAAAATGATAGTAATAATAATAATAATAATATTGATAATAATATTAATAGTAATAATATTAAAATAATAAAATAATAAAAAGTAAATAGAACACATGTACATAATATTAAATTTAAGGATTATAAAAGTAAAAAAATATAAAAAGTAAATTAGCAAAGAACAAATATAAAATTCAAGTATTTAAAAAGGAAAGGATAATACATGATAGATATAAAATAAAAAAGAATATTGGACAAATTAATGGGTAAATAACAAAATGAGTTAATAAAAGGATTATATTGAAATCGAAATAAAATTAGGGGCTAAAATCGCAATAAATTAAAATAAAAAAGGCGAACAGGGACTCAAATGACAAGCGCGAAAACACGTGAGGATTGAATAAGAAAATATCCTAATCTTTGGGACATGTGCCCTTCCAGCAAAGCCGAGGACTAAACTAAAAATAGTGCAAAATTAAGAGAGAAATTTATAAAATAAAAGAAATACGAAATTAGCTAAATTGAAGAAATGTGAAAAAGTGGAAGGGCCAAAAGCGGAAATAGCCCTTCCACTTAAAAACACACCAATCTTAAGGCGGGTCGAGTTAGATCGAGTCGGTTAAGGGCAAAACGACGTCGTTTAGGTGCATGAGAGGCCTGCTCAAAACGACGTCGTTTTGGAGGCCTATTTAAGACAAAAAATTTCCAAAAAATCTTCATTTTCAGTTGCTTTAAAAAAAAAAAACCCCTCCCTCTCCATTTTTTCTCTGTAGAGCCTGGGAATCCAGTGAGCCCTCCGGTCATCGGCCGTCGGTTGCTAGCGACGGCGCCGCCGTACGTGGTGGCAGAAAAAATAAAAATTTTCCCTTTTTTATTTTTTTGAGTTTTCGAGGCCCCGAGAGGTTGCTTTTCATCGGAAGCGATGAACCTCTACCCCCACATGGCAGCGGAATGAGAAAAGTCGGTGAGTTTTCTCCCTTTTTTTTTGCATATTTTTTAAAATAATAGTAGAGAGAAAAAGAAAGCAAAAAAAAAATATAATAAAAGGGCAACTTATTTTTTGTTGAATGCTTCTGTTTGTATTTCAAAAAGTGTCTGTAGAAGGAAAAAATACATTGTTTTTCATGGCTTTTTATAGCCGAAATTCGTTCTCTCTTTTTTTGTTTGCTACTGTTGTCTGTCCTTCTTGCAGGTACGAAGGCCAGCTGGTGGTTGACGTGGAGATACGGCATAAGGAGGGAGTGGCGGCGACAGTTTAGGGTTTCTAGGGTTTTTGTTTTGTTTTCTGATTTTGGGCTGTAAGTCAACTCAATTTTGGGCCATTTGGGCTTAGGTTTTATTTTATTGGGCCATTTGTGGCCTGCTGTTGTAAATGGACATTTTTTATTGGTTTGGTCTCTTTATTTTATTTGTAATTTGGGCCTAGGCCAAAATTGGCCTATTATACTAATAATTTACTATATCCCTATAGAACACTTGTCAATCCCATTAACTTTGATTGTGGAGTTTAAAAACTCTACTGGTAGCAAACTAAATATTTCCCATAGTAAAGTATTTAAAAAAACACATAACAATTTTTTAAGGTTATTTATGAAATAAAAAAATTACTGATATTATACCAAATACTAACCCTTTTTTAATACATTTTATTTCTTTATTATGCTGGGTCATTCTCCATTGGGCATTATTTTTGAGTTTATGAATTGCGGTAAAAAATTATGTTATTTGGGCAAAATTTTATCAATAACCCAATTAATATTAAAAAAAAAACCAATTAATAAGCTATGCGTTTGGAAGGAGTGACTAAGGGAGTAGGCATTCCTTCAAACACTGTGAAATTGAAAACAAACAAGGTACACAAGGTTTATTTATGCAATTTGATTTTTCTACATCTATAAAGCTTAAGTTAGTGAGAAATATTCACTATCTTCAACACTTACAACATGTTACTCTAATCTATTATTCATCCCTGACAATTTCCTCACCTTTGTATCTTGAAGGATGAAATTCTCACCATTAAATTCACACTATAAATTCATCAAGTAAAACCACAACACAAAAGGTTTTACTATTAGCATACAATCACAAAGTAAAGTTCCTTATTAGAACATATTAAGGGCTTAATCTTTCAGTCCAATAACCCAAACAAGTCTCGAAATATGATATATTATATTATATTTCGAGAATTGTTTACATAAGAAGATCTATATGAATAACTATAAAACAATCACTATATAAGTTGAATACAATGTGATACATGCACGGATGAGGTAAATTTATTAAATTTCATTCATCGAAGCTGCTAATTTCCAAGTTTGGAAAATCAACCAACTTGCAATGACTTTTTGGATGAGATCCAGACATTTCGGGTTGAGATGTCTTCATAGTGTTCGAAGATCTATATCTTATCTTCACAATGCACTTTGAATCACTTAATTTGTGTATACTAATGGTTTAAATGAGTTCGTGTATGGGTGTTTAAGTTTGAGATTCTCTACTTTATAAAAAAACAATATAATTTCATTTCGTGATAAATAATCTATACAAGTTTAAACCACAAGAAAGAATGAAAATACATGAAAGCTTAAAAAGAATTCATTCTTCATCCTTCAATTTACCAATGATTGTTTCTTGGAGGATTGATTAGAGTCATTAATTGAATTTGTTGGGATTTATATCTCAAAGGATTTAATTGGACACTTATCCATCTATCCACATATCCATAAGTTTATTTGATCCATCTTCCAATTTTTATTCTATTGTTTCTTTATTTAGTTTTTTTTTTTTTGAATATTTATTCTTTATTCTTAAATTTCTTATTTTTGTTATTATTTTTTTCTAAATATGTTTGGTTTCTTCTTTCTAGGTCAGATCTGAATCTTTCTTTCTCGAGTCGAAAAACTTGAATATGATATTCTTTCGTTGCATTCCTCATCATTTGGTACCAGACTTGGGCATTTTGAGTTATTTCCTTATGCTAAATAAAGTGTTTCACCAAATCGAACAAAAAATTGAAAAATATTTCGTGGGTGAAATTTGTGCCAAAAATTTCCATATTAGTTTTTTATTTATCATATAAAGAGACTCCAGTTTAATCTTCGTGGTTTTAGCATATCAGGAACACCTTGAACGAAAGTTCAAATTGTTTTCCATTATTTTTAGTTTTTTTTTTACTTGTAGTTTATTTTCTATGATTCTAGCCTTAGGTTTACTTTTTTTTTTTTTAGCTTTTCTTATTATATTATGCATTCTAACACATTTTCACTTCTTGTGTCAATAGGGATGAAAAGAGTTGTCTCTCTTTTCTCTGTGCAACTTACTTCTTTTGGATTTGAGTTTTCTTTTGACTTCTTAGAGCCTTAGGTCAATTTTTTTAGAGAGTGATCCCACATTTTTTTAATATTATTGAGTTTGATTACTTTTTAAAATTACAAGTGAGAAAAATCTTAACTTCTTCTCTTTGCCTCTTAAAGTTGTTTATTTTTTATTGCTAGCGCATAACGGTGAGGTTTAAATTTCTTTGACCACTTTTCTTGTTTGATTTTTTTTATTTCAACCTCTAATAATGGTATGCACACATAGTATGGAAGAGGAGAATAATGAACCTTAGGCAAGGCATAGATGTCATATTTGTAAAAAACAACTTGTATAGAAATGTTGTTTCCAATGTCGTTCAACCTTTTATTGTCCATGGACTTGTCAAGAAAGACATTAGTACAGAACACACAACAAGTTTTTCAAGCTTAAACGACTTATGATGGAGCAAAGAGAACGAGCTAGCAAGTGCATGTGTGATGCGAAAGATCACAAAGACTCTAAATGTCCAACATATTCATTTAAGAAAACATCCTTGAAATTCTCATCCCTACTCTTTCAACTTGATTCGATGCTAGTAGTCACACGATCCTTGCAAGTTGAGGAATGTAAGTATGACATAGACCCTATTAAAGAGTCTTTTTCCAATACTATAATTGACGATGATGATATGAATAACCAAGAAACTTTGAGTGATACCATTTGTGAATACAGTAAGTCTGATTTTGTGCCTATTGTTGAGTCTAAATCTAGCATTGAACCTTGTTTCAAATTTGATGTCATAGAAGTTGATAGTCATAGTGCGAACTATGTTGATAGTGATAGTGAACTTTATGAACTGGAAAAAATTGATAGTTAGAATTGTTTCCTAGAGTCTATGAATTTGGATAAGTTAGACATTTATTGTCCTCTTAAAAAGTTGTATTCTAATGAATACAATGTTCAAATTTTTTTGTGAGGGGTTGAAGGGAAGTGAGGATGATACCAAAAGACTGAGAGAAGAAAGACCTTGAGCGATAAAAGTCAATTTAATAGTCCAACTTTGGTGAGTGAAAATTCTTACGAGGTAAAATTAGAGAGTTAAATTCACATTGAAAAAGACAATGCAAAGAATGAGAGAACCTATCCAAAATAGAGGAATGATTATGTTTTCACTAACCTTAATTTGAATTTGTCTAGTGGACTTGTTTCATTTTTTCAAGAATTTGTTGATCCTTTAATACGACCTTAATTAACCCATTCCACTTATGATAAAGATTCTTTCCTATTCAACCAAAGACAAGATTTGAGGATGAATCTTTTCGAAGGAAGGGGGAATGATACATAAACTGATGGGGTGAAATTTATTAAATTCCATTCGCCGAAGCTAGCAATTTTCAAGTTTGGAAAATCAACCGACTTGCAACGACTTTTTGGATGGGATCCATGCATTTAGGGTTAAGATGTCTTCATATCATTCAAATAACTATCTCTTATCTTCGCAATGCACTTTGAATCACTCGATTTTAAGTTCATGAGCTCAAATTATGATTGTTTTAGTGAAGACTCTGATGAGCGAAATTTCTGGATGAGATTATTACAGAACTTATGAGTTTCAAGCTTTTAATTCAAGTTTAAATCATATTGGGTTCAATTTTTAGGCTTAATTTACTATATTTGAGTCTAATATTGTATTTATTAAGTTTTATTATTTTATTATTTATTTATTTCTAGTTTTGGATATTTTTAATATTTTAAGTTATTTAGTAGGGTTTTATGTTTCTTAGTCAATAAGAAAGTTTATTTTAAAACTATTTCTTGTTTAGATTAATTAGAGTTTAAGTATACTTGAGAGTTTTATTTGGATGTACTTATCTACCCTATGTAAAGGCCCTTTCATTGTTCATTAGAGACACATTTGTTGAAATTTTCAACTTTAGGAGTTAGTTTCTTTTGTGTAAGATTACTTTTTTTTTTATGATTTTTAGAAGCAGTTTTCGGGTTCAATTGGACAATTATTCAAATATCCATCATATCCATGAGTTTATTTGATCCATCTTCCACTTTTCTTTATTTTATCTTTTCTTTATTTAGTTATTATTTTGAGTATTTATGCCATGTTTGGTTGGGGGGAATGGCATATTCCCTCCCTATTCTTAGATGAATAATAATGTTGTTTTTTGGTTCATAGTTTCTTCATTAGGTAGAATCACTTACACCATGTTTAGTTCAATGTATTGGCATAGCCATTACAATCCTATTCCGTTGGCCCACCCTAAACACATGTTTGGTTGCCTATAATGGCTATTACATGCTGAATAGAATCAGCTTCTATTACAGTACAGCCTGTAATAGCAATTCAGTGGCTTGGGGTCAGAATAGCTATTCAAAGCAATGGGTAATAACATTTGGCCCTGTTTTGGACCAAACTATCCTCCTGTCTCTCATCTTCATCTTCGTCCTTTTCACTTTCACACTTTAGACAATTTCTTCCTAGATGTTTTTCCCAAAGTAAACCCTATAGAAATTGGATCCTTAATCGACTACAAATCAAGCTTCATTCACCATCTTCATCTTCCTCCCATTGAACCTCCTTATATATGGTAAGTGATGGCCTTTGATTCTTTTTTTTTTTCTCTGAATTTGTTAGTTAAAGTTCTTTTCGGTCTCACTCTGATCCTTCTCGGTTTCTTCATTAGATCCTCATAATTTTTGTGTTCTTTTTTCTGGGCTTCTAGAGTTTGATTTGTTAACTGAATTGTTTTGGGTTTTAGAACAAAGCTTTTAAGCACCCCAAATCCCATCTATCTACACCTCAAAGTCGGTCCACTGTTCTTCGCTTTGCTTTTCTTCTTCTTCTTCTTCTTCAGGTAAACGTCAATTCTATTTTGTGTTAATAATTAATGCTAAAAAATATATAATAATTGCTTCCTTTTTCAAGATAGAACCTTAGATCTCTTTGTCTTCACGCTTTCTGTTTATTTATTATTTTTGGCATAAAAAGGGTCAAGAATCGTGAAAAATGAAATGGGTATTTTTCTTGTTTTTAAGAAATGTTTTATTTTAAATATTTGATTTCTTTTTTTTCCTGTAATATTTTTTTTCCACATAGGACATTGATTCAGCGCAGCTGAAGTGGGTATTTTCTGGTTTTGAAGGAAAGAAAAAGGGGGAATTTTTTTGGTTCACATAAGAGCTTGGTTTAGCATTTAAACAAGTCAAGAATGGTGAAAAATGAAGTGGGTATTTCCTGGTTTTGAAGAGAACAGGGGAAATTTGTGGTTCAAAGGGCTTATCTTTCTTAATTTTTGTTTCAGGATTTAAGAGGCTGTGCTATGGTGTTGTCCATTTGCATTCATTGTCAGATCTATTGACTTGAAGCTCTTGATTGCCACTTGTCGTCTCCAAGCGCTATTGTTGTGTCGAGTTCAGGTGAGGCTATGCTTCCAATTTTTTTTACCAACTTTTTGTTTTTTTTTTTTTGTTTGTTTGTTTGTTTGCATAGCTTGGTTTGTAAAATGTTAACAAAGTTAAGTTGTTTGTTCTGCTACTTGCGCCTGTTTGAATGCAAAAGAAAAATGGAATTCGATTTCATTTTGTTACGTTTGGAGTAAGAAATGTTAACTTTGTTCATTTTCTGATTTTTTTGCTTTTTTATGTGTTGTTTAATTGTTTTAGAGCTGCAGAATTCTCGCTGTAAATAAGTGCAAAAGTCTGTAATGGAAGTTTGATAAATTTGTATTGTTCACTTTTCACAATCTTCCTAACTACTGATGTGCTTTAGTGAGCTACAATAACAGAAAATTAACTAAAATAATTGTTTCCCCCTAAAACTAAAGGTATAGCTTTGTGTATTTTGGTCATATCCCTGGGATACTTTGTCTAGAGAGGTTTGCTATGGCATCAATGTTGGCCCCCATCCTTTTAACTACTTATCATTGGTTTTTGTGATTTTATTCTCCTTCCGTCTTCTTTGTTATTATTGTTGATATAATTCATGGTCTTATGGCTAATGATGGCACCGGTAGTAGTAGATGTGGAAAAGTCTTGATGAAATCCCATAGTGTCACAATTTATGAAACTATTCCAAGGTCCGGCCTTCGAGGGCATTGCGAGTTCATCTATTAATCATGTGTTTCAACTTTACGGTGTTATTCTTTATTTGAATTTTTCTTTGTTTTCCTTTGTTTTGAATTTTTTTGTTTGTTTGTATCATCTGCAAATAAGTTTCCTATAGAATAGGAGTATCTATAGGCTTCTTTCATGTATAAATATGGTTGCTTCCTTTGATTAAAATCATCTTTCTTTGTCACTGTCACTTGCATTTATATGGTGTCCGAACCTTATTAAAGTTTGATCCATCACAAGTGATTTTTTTTTCCTGCCATATGGTTTATTTGAAGATCTTTGATGTTCCTTAGTTGATGACTTTGTTGGTTGTATGTGTTTATGTATACTGCTATAATTTTAGTTTTATTTTATTATATCATAAGATTTTACATGTTTCAATTACTAAGTTTCAGAATCTGTTTGAAAATCCATCTAGAATTGTCAGCCTGATCTAGTGTTGCATTATTCTTATTTTTTTTTACCTCCACTCCTTTATTGAGAGGTTTTTTAGTATAAATGTTACTAGCATCTTATTTAGGGTGAAGAAGTTAATGCTTGAATGCTCAGACTTTTCAAAGTTGATTGATTACTGCATAGTAGATATGGGTAATTTATTTTATTTCAACATTTTATGTTTAAAAACTACAATTGTGCTTTTGCAAATTCATTTTGCAGCATTCTTTTTTGCCCAATGATTGAGAACTCATTGAAATGGAACAATTATTTCTAATTTTCATTTCTGACCTTTGCTATCAGCAATGGCATCAAACATTCAATATTAGCACGTTTGGTTTACTATAATTGTATAAATTGGATGTGGATGTGGATGTATTTCAAGATTAGATGTTCATTATTAATTTTTTTTAATATTCAAGACATTATTATTTGCTAAGCCAATAGCTGATTTTATTTAATGAAATTTGACATTTCAGATTTGCAAATGTAAGTTACAGTTTGTATTTTGAGTTCTTTTTTTTTTTTCCAACATTGTGGTTTGTTTATTTATGAACTTGTTTTTCTATTTTCTTTTGGGTATTCGAATAAACAGCTCTAGATTTAAAGGTGTGGTTGTAGTTTAAGATACATAATTTGCAATATACAGTTATGTTTTTTTTTCCTTTGCAATTGTTAAAATTTCAAGCTTACCATTATTATACAATCTAGCTACCTCTTATGTTTTAATTTGTTTTTTTTTCTTAAGATAATCATATCAGGTTTTTTAGAATCAAATGTTTCTTCCCAAAGTTCTCGAGGAACCAAAAGGAAATGGGTTCCAGAAGAAGATGTTGCGTTGGTTTCTTGTATGGTCGACTTGCACAATGTTGGAACCTTTAATGCTGATACGAGATTCAAAGCCGGTTATTTAAATGAGTTGGAAAGAATGTTAGAAAAATTTTTACCAATGCAATGTTAAAGGCTAAACCTAATATTGAATCGAGGATTAGACTACTGAAAAGGGATTGGTCAATCGTTTATGACATGCTTAATGGAAAAAACAATAGCAGTTTTGGTTGGGATGAGCATAGGCAGCTCGTTGTTGCTGAAGATGCAGTGTGGAACTCATATATAAGTGTACGAATTATTTCAAGTCTTTATTATCTTATTTTCACCAAACTTATAACTAATATGAATTCCTCTTTTTTATAGAGTCATAAAAAAGCAGGTCAGTTCAAACATCGTAGTTTCCCTTATTACAATCAACTTACTGCCATTTACGCAAAAGATCGAGCCACTGGAAAAGATGCTCAACAGCCGCTGATATCATTGAAGAAATAAATGTTGAGGATGTAGCTACTACAGATATTCATGAAGAAAGAAATGATTTCTATGGATGTGAAACTGATATCTCTTTGGATGACATGGATGCTTGACTCTGAGCCGCAACCATTTCGAAACCAAGGGGTTCCACATCTTCAAAGAAGAAAAAAAAGAATTCTGATGCAAGTGATCATATGTCTTCTTCATTTCATGATGCTGCCACTTTATTGGTGGAAAACATGCGGGCCATTGGCTAACAAATCAGTAGAAATATTGCCTCCGATGCGGTAATTCAAGAAAAGTCAGAACAATTTCATATCATCTAAGAAAAGGCTATAAATTTATATCCAACATTATGTGAAATAGAAGGTTTAACTGTGGAAGAGCGTTTTCGAGCACTGAGCAAAATTCCAGATCATCCAACGCAAATGCTCATTTTCTTTAGTTTACCTTCTTCTGTACGATTAGAATGGGTCAGAAGATTTCTTGCTGACCATTAAAAATCATAATTGTATTGATGACATTTTGGTAACCTTTTGTTAATATATGAATATTATGTTTATGCAAAATATAATTCTCAAGTTATTTATTATTTCTCATATTTTTTATAGAATAATTAATTTATTTGTTTCACTAATGATATTTTAACACATTAAATATATATTACGGTTTAAAAATAATAAAGTAAATTATATATTATTTTATAGTATTATATATTATAATTTTATTAAATTCATATAGGAATAATTATATTAAGAATTTTATTAAATTATATATTTTATTAAATTATATTTAATAATAATTATGTTAAAATATGATTAAATTATTCGTTATTTATATTAATAATCTTATTAAAATTTAATAACAATAACAATAATCATTCAACTAAAAAAATTCTACTAAGAGTATTCTAGTCATTTTAATTTTTTTCCTTATACTATTATAACATAATTCTATTTAATCAAACACAAAATTTTATTACAGCTCTATTCTATCTTATTTAACCAAAAGTCTACTCTATTATACCAGTTTTATTCAATTACAGTCTTAATTCGTTACAATAAACCAAAATAGTGTTTGTTTCTATTCTCTCAAATGCTTAATACGGATTCAGTGGTGAATAACGATTCCGACCATAATAGAAATAAATAAAATTCTTCCCCAAATCTCTTCACACTTTCTCTGCAAACTCGTTTAAAGTTGCTTCCTTTCTCTACAAATGCGTTCAAAGTTGCTTCTTTTATCACAACAATGCAGGTTAGCAGATTTTTCTTTTCAAGTTTAATTTCGTTTAGTTTCTGTTTTTGCAATCATCAAATTTTGTTTTAGAAGGGGTTTCTGGTAATGGGTTTTCTTTAAATTTTCTAAAATATAAGCTACAACTCAACTCCCAAATCACTGTATTTTGGGCGAGATGATGTTTTGTTTTCTCTTATGGGTACATAGGATTATAAACTTTAAAGAATTCAAGATGCCATGCAAAACATGATGCTGAAAACTGTTTCTTTCAACTGTTCTGGGAATAACTCTTATTTTGTTTTGTGTTGTTTTCCTTGTTTGTGCGTTCAGTTTGCATTTTATTTTAGCTTTATTCTTTTCCCCGTAAAATTTCTTTCTTTGTTGACTTTCTTGTGTGGAATCTTTTTAATCTTTCCTTGGTCGGGGACATTAAGGGCCATCTTATATTGGTATCAGTCTGCCAATATTTATAATTGCAGAATGTGTCTTAATATAGCTGGATCCAGATTCAAGCTGTTCTATCGTTGGTTGGGCATCTAGAAATTTTTCAACAAAGATATTTTTCTTCTATAAGCTGGTTTTGTATTTTTCTGAAAATCCAACATCTTTACCTCCTCTTTTTTGTTGTTTGCGGCTTTCTGCTAGTGTTCCTTTCTTGAATGCCTTCCCTTTTGCGTCTATCAAGGTTGAAAAGAACATTGAATTTACAATTTATGGTCTTTGTCAACGGGTTCACTCGGATGATGTGTTTGGGCAACAAATGATAAGAATTTTGAGGTGAAACCATCCTACTTTCTTGTTTTCATCTATTATGAGTTAGCTTAATTCTGTGAGTGAATTAGTTATTTCCCAGTAAGTTGTTTGTGCACATTTTTTAACCTATAGACATTTCGTATTGTTTTAAATTCTTTTGATGTTAGATTAAAACTTAAAAGATGTTTAGCTAGGTTAGAATGTTACAGAACATCCCTTTTTCTCCTCTTTCTATTTTTGGCTGAAATTTTTTTACAGAGCACCCATTTCTCTCTTTGGTTGAAATGCAATAAATTTTGAACTTAGAGATTAAGACATATTGCAGTCAATACCTTTTATTTATTTGCAATCATGGAAGTAAAAAGGTGAAAATAGGGAGCTTGGATGAATTGATGTTGGTTTATACAAACATACACTGGTTATTAGTTGAAAATCAATACCTCCTTGTTGACATTTTTCTTTTCAGAGCTGAGGCTATGCACTTTTGGGTATTTATGCTACGCCAACTTTGCTTGCAAAGGAAAAACTATTTCTTGATCAATGATGGCAGGTATACAACTATATATTATCTTTTAATTTTTGCTTGACATCATATCTTATTTTTTATTTTTAATTTCCGTAACTTTAACTGGAAATAATGTCAATGATATGGGAGTTAGGCTATGAATATATCTGCTGGTTTATTTATTTTATGGAACATATTTTCTTGGTGCCTTTAGAGTGTCATGTCTTTGATAGTAAGCATGGTAATGTCTCTGACCCAAAAGAACAAAGTAATGAACAATATAAAGTCCAGGTTCAGGCTAGACAGAGCTAATAATTTAGCAACTATTAGTCCATATCCTTTCCCCATATCTTCCTCATAACTTCTAGAATGAACTTTTAATTGTAGAAATGAGGCATCATATAATATAGTTGCCCTCCTGTCTTTCCTTGTGTCCTGAGTGAGATTCTTTCTAGGGCATGCTTTTATATATATATGAGATTCAACCATAAGAGACTAAAAGATCGTATTGGAGAAGAAGACTGTCGTATGGCTCTCTCTACTCTTTGTAATGCATGTACTATTTTTTTCATTTTTGTAGTGGCAAATCATTGCTTCTAACCTGCTATCATATGTTCAGCAAAAGTCACAGCTTATTTACATGCTTAGAAATATGCACTATGGTTTTAGGTGCTTCTAACTTCATGTAAGGTTATGGCCCCTTTTACACCGTTTTTCACTGAGGTTCTTTATCAAAACATGTGGAAAGTTTGTGATGGAGTAGAGGAAAGCATTCACTATTGTAGTTTTCCTCAATAAGAAGGAAAGGTATTCTTCATCTTTTTTGTAATTATTCTAATATTTTTCAATATATATACCTCATCAATGACTTATTGATCAATGCTATTTGTTCCAAAAGTTTTCTGGTTGGAGTTATTTGGACATTTTATTATCTTAATTATAACTTGCTCAAAGCCTATAAGTTTATCTTCTATCAAGAGACTACTATTGTTTGAAGTTGGAGTTTGAACGTGGAAATGGGCAGGTTTGTTTTGGATATGAAGAAGTGGCTGCATAATTGGAGAAATTTATATGGATTGAAATTTGTTAACCAGTGAGGTGAATAGAGGAAGAATATGAAGGTAGAATGAAGGGAATGAGTCTGAAGGTTGGGAGCAAATTATGGTTTTGTGGAGAGAAATCAGAGATTCTGCCAAGAGAGGTTGAGAAGAAGAAAGCAACCAATGTGAGCTGTTTACATGATCCATTTATGGTGGGGACAAATTTAGTTATATGTTTTAAGATTGTTGATGTGGAAGTCTGAAGTTCACCGGGTTGTGGTTCGCGAATCAATTGCAGGGTCCTTGAACTAGCTATGGGTCCTTGATATTGTTGGTTTCATTGGAAAACATGCGCCAACTTTTTGCTGAGTAATTTTTAAGGTTCGCTACCTAGGGTATAATAAGATACTATTTTATTGTTTGGTTTCGTAGGATTGTAGGTAAAGTTGAATGCATTGAAAATCAGGGTACAGTGGAAATGACTCAGGGAGAACTTGTCTTCTTGACTGTGGGTGACTACTATTTGGCGAACAAGAAGGGATGTTTACAATTACATTTTCTAATACATGCTTATATGTGTATATATTACAAGTACATGTTGGACTGAGCAGACCAAAGCAGCAAAGCAAGGAAAGGGAAGGCAACAATTACTCCTTATTCATACAATTGCTATATGCAATGCTACGCTGCATTTATAGTGTAAAATTATGAATGCATATGTAAATATACATAATAGGATGTTTATAATCCTTATTCTTTTTATATATATATATATTATATATATATATATATATATATATATATATATATATATATATATATATGTGTGTGTGTGTGTGCATATATTATCAGTATTTTAGGCTAAGCTAACTTCTTAGTTTTTTATATATACATTTTTGTATTTTTTGTATAATAGAGAATGAAAAAATTAAACTTTTTAATGCATTGGCTAGTTGGTTTTTCCCATACCACAAAAAGAAAATAAAAATAGAAAATTAAATTAAAATGATGATCATAATTATATTAAAAAATAAAAATGCTTTTTGGTTGTGGTCCTAATCGTTCTATTTTTATTTTGTTGAGATCATGTTATAATTTAGTTTAGTTCAACTTATGTTTCATTCTATTTAATCAAACAATTGAATTAAGAAGGTTATTAAATTATATATTATTTTATTAAATTGTATTTAATAATTATGTTAAAATATGATTAAATTATTTATTTTATTTTTATTAAATTATATTTAATAATAATTTCATTAAAATTTAATAATAATAACAATAATCATCTATCTATTTAATAAAATTTACATTAAGGGTACTTTGGTCTTTTAAGTTTTTTTATGCTATTACAACATTTATTCTATTCAATCAAATACAATAATACTATTACAATCTATTTCATTCCATTGAACCAAACAATTGAATTACTAATTAAAGTTTTATTCCATTATATCTCTATTCCATTAAAGTCCTATTCCATTTAAGTTCTATTCCATTATATCTCTATTCCATTAAAGTCCTATTCCATTTACTCCAACTAAACGTGGTGTTATTCTTTATACTTAAATTTCTTATTTTTGTTATTTTCTTTGTTTTTCTTATTTTCTTAAATCTATTTGGTTTCTTCTTTTCAAGCTAAATCGAATCTTTTTTTTTTTTTGAGTCGAATAACTTGAATACAATCTTCTTCCGCTATCCCCTATCACCTTATATAATAATACAATCTTCTGCCTCCTTCCCTTATCATTTGAAATGATAAGGAGTAGGAGGAAATAACTGGAAGAAGATTGTATTCAAGTTGTTTGACTTGAGAAAGAAAGATTTGGATATGACCTGGAAAGAAGAAACCAAACAGATCATTTAGAAAAAAAAAAAAATAACTAAAATAAGAAATTTAAGAATAAAGAATAAATATTCAAAATAAGATGATAGAATAAATCGATTGATATGATGAACAAATGGATAACTGTCTAATTGAACCCTTTTAGATATAAACTCTAACAAACTCAATTAATGGCTCTAATCAACCCTCCAGTGAATAATCCTTGGAAAATTGAAAGATAAAAAATAATTTCCACAATTCCTTGAAGAAAATTGAGAAGAAAACTACTTCTAAAACTCATAAGAAAGCAATCTTGCACAAAAGAAACAACTCCTAGAGTTAAAAATTTTATTTAATGAAAAAAATTGTGTATCTAATAAACCATGAAGAGACCTTTATATAAGTTAGCTAAGTACATCCAACTGAAACTCTTAAATATACGAAACTCTAATTAATCTAAACAAGTAATTTTAAACTAAACTTTCTTATTGACTAAGAAACATAAAAGTCCTAAATATCTTAAAATATTTTAAAAAATCCGAAATTAAATAATAAAATGATAGAACCTAATATATACAATATTGGGCTCATATATACTAAAAACTAAGCCTAAAAATCAAAGCCAATATGATTTAAACTCAAATTAAAAGCTCGAAATTCGTAATTTTCGTAATAATCCTATCCAAAAATTCTGCTCGCACAGTCTTTACTAAAACTGTCATACCTTGAGCTCTTGAAATCGAAATTGAGTGATTTTAATTGTATTGTGAAGATAAGAGATAGATCTTTGAACTCTATGAAGACATCTCAACCCAGAAATACTTAAATCTCATCTAAAAAGTCATCGCAAGTTGACTGATTTTTCAAACTTGAAAATTGACAGTTTCAATGATTGAAATTTAATAAATTTCATCACATCCGTGCATATATCACAATATAATAATGAACAAAGTAAACATGTACTCTTGGCAACTAAGAATACAACATTCCAATTCAATCCCATATCCATAATCCTAACAATTAGATAGGAGTGATCCGATCAAATCTAATCTTCAAATATATTTTCCTAGTGATATGATCTTCATTTATGAGCACCACATAATCAATGCAACACATAATCATTGATAAATAAATTGTCAACAACACAAATATGGAGTCTACCTTAACTTATTACAATGGGGTCTAGGGAGTAAGAACTCGTTCAGACACACAATCATTCTTTCCATATTTCTCAACACTTGCTACTAGACGAAGAGATTGTTGGCTTACACTTTTGCCTTTAAAGTATTGATATGTTATCTTTTATGTACAACCGTAAGCCTTGGTCCAAATTCATCGATGCATATAATCAACATCTAGTTTCTCCGAAAGTTTTTCTTCTTTAGGTAGACATAAAGGAAATTGAACAGTAAAAGCCCAGTTGTGGTGCACTAATTATACGACCATCAAGACAAGCTAACTTCCAAAAGAAGCTATGGTAGGTCAATATGAGCTTAGGTCATTGCTACTAAAGTTCAACTTTTTTTTTTTCCTTTGGTTTGATTAAAAGTTGCTTTTAACACTCAACTTCATTCTCCACATTTCTTTTTGTTAAAAAGGAAATGAACATTTTTTCCTATACGCTGCCTGGAAACTTATATATATATATATATATATATATGTATAAATGGAACTTATTTCTGATTCGAGATGCCTCCTAACATTTACACTGTTCTGTAATTAATTTTAATCATGTAATATTAATTCAAATACAAACTTTCAAGCCTTTAATTGCTGACCATTCTTGTGGGTACTAACATATACACCAATATTGCTTGCCATGATGTTTTCCTCTGCAGGTCCATCGTTATATTTCTTTCAAAAGTAGCAGGATGTGGGCTCTGTAACCCAATTCATTTGCACTGAATGAGGTATTGAAACTTTAAAAGTATAAAATGTTACCAAAGTGTAAAATTGGATTTTTAAAATGCTAATTGTATTAAAAAAAATATTATGAAGGTGTAAAGTTTAGTTCTACAACCTTTGTAATTTGATATAAAATTGTTTGATTTAATTATTCATATGAAACTAAAAAAAGAAAGATGTTCAAATATTTAAATGAATTTTATTAAGAACTAGGATAAAAACTCCACTAAATAGAATACAGAATAATCAATCCATGAATAAACAGAAGCATCAAAGGTAAAATGTTTTGAAGTTCGTCCTTTCACCTCTTCAAATTAAAAATTTGAGGGTGGATATTCTGAACTTGGTCCAGTTAGATTAGTCCAACCTGTATGAGTAAGGACAATAAATTTTGTATTATTTAATTATTTTTTTATCAATTTTAATTATAAAATATATTAGATTTCTCAAATAAATTTTTTTGTCTATTTATGAGTTATCTAATTAATGGGTTTATTTATGAGTTAAGAAGCTACGTTTTGTCCATTGACAGTACTCTCCACCAGTTCATATACATACTACCTAACAATGTTTAAAAGAGGGTTTTTTTTTTTTTTTTGCTAGAGAATAATACAAGGGTAGGTTTAAAAAAAATTGCAAATGTGGTGTCGAAGGACAATAACTCTGAAATTCTAAATTCATAACCACAAGCAATGTTCAAAACACATCATTGCTAATATGGTGAAGCAATTGTCACTGTTCATTAACTTTCTGAAATAGACAAACTAACTGAAAATCTACCTGCCAACCCAATGTCTCTTAGCCATCTTTTCGGTAAAAATAAACGGAGGTACTTGTACTTCTGGTCACATTACAGTTTATTCTTTCTGTTAAAAAATATATAAATTAGTTTTTATTTATTATTTTAAAGCGCAAATTAGTTTTTTGTAAAAATTATATTTATTTTACTGTTAAAAATAATTTTAGGTTGACATATGTACGCGTGAAGTGATTATCTAATTATTCTATTTGCCATGCTATTTTAATTATAAATATATGAAATTTTAACAAAATAATTAATTTACTCTTTCATATAAGATACAATAAACTAATTTACTTTTTTTTTGTAAAGAAAACAAAATAAAATCTAAATCGTAATACAATGACTCCATGATATTTTTACCCATCATCTCCTGTCTAAGTTTAAGGCCAAGCTGTTTATAGAGAGTTACTTCTCTTTTTGGCTATTGAGTTAACAGCTTCGACAAACTGGGACTGGGGGCTGCCATTCCATGCCATTTGCCACGAAAGATCTTCAATGCTAATGACACAAAAAGCGCCAGAGTTGATGGTAACATCAAAAGGACAAGACAAGGTCAGGGGATCAGACAAGACCTTGAACATGTCTAATCTTTGAGCTTGTAAATAAGCTTGAATCAGTTGTTCAATGTCAAAAGTAAATTCAACTTAAAACTCATCCCATCCTCCATTTTTATCATTCCGATCCTATCAAATTCAAACTCAAACTTGAATAAAAAATACAATCATGGTCTGAAGAAGAAATTAAAGAAAATGGAAAGTGGTTGTTGGCATGCAATCTCGAAAGTTATAATAGACAATATTCACTGTTGTCCAATTAGGTCCCAAAGTTGTAAGTAAAAAAAAGAAAAGGCAATTAGCGGCAGAGTCCTTTTCAAAAATACAGCTCTCCCTCTTCTTCCTTCGAATCAGGAACCGACACATTTGACATTGGCCATAACACCCGCCCTTTGCAGTTTCCAAAACACCCCCAAAAAAGATGAACAAGAATATACTTTGCTCTGCTCCTCAAAATCCCACTTTTCTTATTCCCTTATATATCAATTTCAACCGACAATAAAGACGCCAGAATTCTTCATCTCTCTCATTCTTTTATTTTTTTTCCTTTCATCCCAATTCTTAACCATAAACCAAGGTAGCATGGAGCTTTTACTTGAATTTTTGTTTACTCTTTCTCTTTCCTTTGTTCTTTCATTTATTATTGCTAAGCTTCTTTCGTTGTCTTCTGTCATTGATCAACATCTCGAGGCTGTTTCAAGATGTATGGAGGTCCCAAATAAGTCTGAAAAATGCGTTCTAGAATGTGAAAAGGGACTTGGGTTTGTTTCGGAAGTTGTGAAGTTTGATGTTTTAGGTGAATCTGTGGAAGAAAAGGGTACCCTTGAAGAGTGTTTGAATGATAGTCATGGATCAACAAAAATCTCAGAGGTAAATGTTGAAGAAATCAGTTCTGGTGAAGAGAATTTTGGTGATAAAACCACTGAGATAGGATTAGCTGAAGAGGATGAAGAAGAGATTGAGGTGTTGGAAGATTGCGTAAACAAGGGTTTATCTGATGACGACTGGGAGGGGATTGAAACAACTGAATTGGAGAAGGATTTTGGTGCTGCAGTGTGTTTTTTGGAAAGTAGAAACAATGCTGATCAAATTTTGAAACTTGGTAATAATGTAAAGATGCAATTATATGGACTCCAAAAGGTTGCCACTGAAGGGCCTTGCCATGAGACTCATCCTATGGCATTCAAGTTGTCTGCTCGTGCAAAATGGTAAAAATTCTCCTCTGAATTTGAATAAAAGCCCTTCAAGTGTTTGCTTTTTATTCTTAACAGCAGTTCTGTAAATGAGGAATAGATATAAGGTTGATTTAAATGTCTCAGCTAAAAATCCACAAGTACATTGACATTCAGAGTATTACCTCGCTTCAGATCTAATCTTATGGACAATGGAATCAGATTGTAAGATGTAATCTGCATGGAGAATGTGCTTTTGTGGCTCATTAAGAATCTGAAGAAACCGGTTTTCATTGTGACAGGAATGCCTGGAAAAGACTTGGGAACATGAGTCCAGAAGCAGCCATGGAGCAATATATCACTCTTCTTTCAAGAAGCATCCCTGGATATGTAAGCTCGCTTTCACCAATTTGCTGTCTACAGTGATTTTGCATCGAGGGAGGGTTCACCATAAATGTTGCTTTGCTTGTTTGTTTGTGTTGCAGGGGGAGAGTAAACAGCATTCTGCAGATGTCAAAGCACCTTGGAAGCTGCCTTTGGACGCTAAAACAATGCCAGCAAACCAAGCAATATCTGTGGATTACTACAGGTAACTTTCATCTATAATTGGTTCAGACCAATTATTCTTAAATCCAACTTTTCTCGCTCGGCTTACGTTTTTTTTTCTTTTCATTGGTGTGCAACTCCTACAGGACTTTTAATGAGGGGACAATGTCTGCTGTATACACTTCTTGAAAGGGTATTGCATGTTGATGTTTTATGTTGTATATATTCTTAGTATCAAATTCAATGCTAAACAGTATGGAGGAAATTTCAGCATATGATTCCATACTTTGCTCCCCGGACTCGGGGGTATATGTTGGTCGAATTTTTAAGTTTTTCATATATATTGTACTCATGTCTGAAAATGAAACAGCTTAGGATGATTCATTAAGCCGAATCATCCCAAACAATCAGAAGCTACAAACTGGATCTGGAATGTAGTTATTTAATTTAAAGAGGAGAATTTGTGAATATGTAGACAGGTGGCTTTGAACTTGTCGACACTGTAAAACTAAACAATATATGGTATCAAAATATTATGCCAAATTTGGGAAATTCAGGCGAACCAAACCAAACCAAACCAAATGACTATCACACATGCAGTCATATCAACTTCTTATGAAACTTGTGTTCACAAATTCAGGATGATATCTGGTGTTGGTTGGCTCTTCATCAACCATAACCCATCTCCCAGCTTCAAACAACCATGGATGAAGAGGGGTTTCTTCAAGATTTTCTGGAACTTCTGCTTAGTTATTATTTCTCACTAAAGAACTAATTCTTTTCAGATCCCAGAGGGCTGATGTTTTTATTTGTTAGATGTTCCTCTGTCAACAATAAAGAAATTGTGTTCTGATTCGTATTATTATCATTAGATTGAATCCCTTACTTTCATAACAATTAAAGAGGTAGAGTAGAGTTGCTTGCAAGCAGAGTATAACGATCCAATTTACTTCCATTATAAAGTAAATACTAAATTTAGATTTATGCAGAAAACGAAATATTTTACACATAACATTAAAAAAAAAAAATACAGAATTGGTTTGTTTTATAGATGCATATTGTGTGATTCAACGGCATAAAATCAAAATAAGTTGATAAGTTTTATTTATGAATTTTGGATCCAATATATCCGTATTTTGCATAAATTTAGATAAAATTTAAAAGCAATAATTTGAATATCTCCTATGTTTTACAAAATAAAATTAATATTTAATATTTAATATTTTTTACATTAACACCTTTTTGTTTCGAAAACAGGCAGCCCATCTTCGCTGCTTTAATATTTGAGGATGAAAATATTATTTATGACATCAAAACGAACCATTTTATAGCATCCTCTGGAACGGTAAAACGGCGCGTATTTCAAACTCCAGAAGATCCAACCTCCGCTTCCTTTCTCACTTTTCAGTTTTCAGTAGCCCAAAAACATTCCCATCCGATCTAGGGTTTGTCCGTCGGAGATCGAAATGGGCGTTGTAATCGAAAGCTCCGTTTGGATACCTAGTTCTTCCGTCTACATCTTCATTTTCCTTTCTTGTTTCTTCTCACTTTCTCTCTTCCCTTTCTACCTTTCCAAGCACGCCCCTACTAAATCACCTCCTTTCTCCGACCACCCAACCTTCGCCTCTTCTCTCCGCTTCCAACGTTACTTTCTCCTTCTCTATTCCCTCGCCTCAGGTAAAATTTTTTTTCTTTTTTTCTGAATTGAAAGGGAAAAAAAGTTGATCTGATTTCTACATAATCGTTTTCGCAGTGTTGGAAGGATTATGGTCTGTGTACGGAGAGTTTGAGCTGGTTTACTATGGAATTACCAAGGAAGATACAGTGACGTTTATGCTTATTGGATTTGGAGCTGCTCTTTTTGTCGGTAGTTTCTTAGGCCTTCTCTCTGATTTAATGTGAGTAAAACTTAATCTTTCCATGTTTCTATTGCCTTTTTTTCAGTGAATTAACCAAAATTATTTATGAATCGTTGGGTGATATAGATTCTGAAAATTTTGATTATTTTTTCTTTATTTTTTGTTATTCATGTAGAGGTCGAAAGAAATCTTGTTTGGTGTTTTATATCTTTCACCTTGTTGTTGGGATATGGAAGAGGATTACATCAAGTCCTAGCTTTTGGGTAGCAAATGTGTGTTTATCTTTGGCAACATCAATATTTTCCTTCAGTTTCGAGACATGGGCTGTTGTTGAACATGACAAGGTTGGTGCAAAGATACTTTCAGTTCTTTCTGTTGATACATTCCTCGGTTTGCAATCCAAAAGCGACAAGTTTGAACATAATGGTATCAACTTTCTTTGGGTTTTTTTCTCCAGGGTCATAGGCAAGATCTTTTGAATGAAACATTTTGGTTGATGACTTTTTTCGAGTCTGCGGCTTTGATTGGAAGTCAGGTGATGAGCAATTGGATGGTGGGTGGTAATTTGGAGAAAGAAATTGCATGTCCTTCCACTGCAGCTATTCTTACGGCAATAGTAGGCATTATCTGTATTTCCAGAGTTTATGGTGGGAGTCCTCAGACAGTGACCTTTAAGGAATATAAAGTGTCCTTTTACTCATATATCCTTTGTGGTAAGAATTTTCTAGTTCCATTAATTGTTTTTAATATGTTCATGGAAACATTCTTGTAACATTGAACATTTTAATATGGAAATTTTAGCAGCCATTTGAAATTAGCTTGATTTGTTACTAAACACTACGAATTATAGTATTAAATGTGTTTCCCATGATTAAATACACGAAACTGTTTTAGATTGGAGTTGCTCCTGAGTTCACTCTCCTTTAAATTTCTTTTACGGGGGATGACGGATTTGATTGCTACATAATTGTATGATGGAATACTACCACAAAAGAAAAATGTTTTGACTAGCTAAACTGCTTTTGTTCTGCAGATAGAAGGATATGGTTACTATCATTCGCACAAGCTTGCCTTCATTTCTCCATAGTAGTTTTCTGGATTCTCTGGGCCCCGACACTGGTGGTAAGATCATATCTTTTGTTGAGAAGAATGTTTGCTTGGTTCTCAGCTTCTCTATTTCTTCTTGTTAAGTTTTGAACTTGTCATCTTGGAAGCTTTATGTCTTTCAAACCTATCAATTTAAGATAATTTTTACATGTGAGTTACAGGCTGATGGTCGAGAAGTGTATCTAGGGTTGATGTATCCATGTGTGTTGGGGGCAAGGATGTTAGGAAGTACACTGTTCCCATGGTTTATTAATGCACCACTTCGGACTGAGGATTGCTTGGTATATGCATTTATCATACATGGTCTTCTTTTGTCTATAATAGCTTTTGATTACCAGGTATGTGTACTATGCCTCTATATCTATCTCAATAAATATATAAATTATCATATATATATAAATTAGGGCCACTTGTTCTTAGTCCACCCATAGCCTCAGAGTTCTGTGGTTTGGATTGCAGGAAATTGGAGCTCTGGTGACACAATATTTTTTGTTCCATGCCTGCGTTGGCCTAATTCTGCCTTCACTTGCAAGATTGAGGACCATGTACGTTACAAGTTTTTGAAGTCGTTTTTTTCAACACCATGCCTCTTATTTGTGAAATTTTAGTTTTAAGTCACTGTGCTTTTAATCATTATTTTTTAGGTATGTGCCAAATGAGTTCCGTGGAGGAATGATAAGCCTTTCCCTAGCTCCCGCAAATGCTGTAATTTTGTTTATTCTGATGCAGGTGTGTCCTTGACCCAACTTATGCATCCGTGCACATTCTATATTCATGGATGATTCATTTTACTGGAAAGAGGGGAAATGGCCGTATGAAACCAGATACACCTCTTCTGCCCCTTTTTATATGCTGTTGTAATAATTTGGTTAAGAATTGTGAATTAGGGCTGACCAATGTTTATCCCTAGACCTGAGCTCTTGAGGATAGGAAAATTGGACATGAGCACTCACTGAATCTTGTGGGAGAATATGGAATATGATAATAATGCAACTTTTTTGTTTTTCCTAATGAACTAACTGTCTAGCTTCGTAATGTTGCAGAGAGGCTATTATAGGACTGTTGAGAATTCAGAAGTGATAGCGTTTGCTGCAGTTGGATTGTTCGCGGCAGCTGGTTGCATGTATGTTTTGAAGCGGTTGGGAAAGCAACCATATCAAAACTGGCATAAATTATGATTTTCCATTTCCCATTTTTGCTGGCATTGATGGTTTACTGGAATCTATAATTAATGGCCCATCAATTTGAAGGATCAAACAGCTTTATCGTGGACCTTCAAATTCCTAGTGAATCATATGCAAGGAGGCATTTAACCTATGCAAAAGAGATGAAAGGGCAGAACAGTTTGAAGGATTAGCCAAGTTATCGCAATAACCTCGCAAGATTACTCTGGAAGAAAATACAAGCAACACCGTAATTCAGCCAGTAACAATTGACCATCAAACCCTGCAGGTTTTGTGTTATATCTAATACAAGTGAATATGTTTTGCATTTAAAATTTTGCCTGAACCAGTTGAAAGGTGGATTGATGCAGCAGAGGGCCTCTCAGTGTTAAGCAGGTTTGAGATTTCACCCAGTATTTAAAGTCATTCCAAGAACAGTGTAGTTCAGATAGATTCTTAGATCTTAATTCATACTTCTAAGAATATTATTATTTGCTTTGATATTATGTACATGAGAAATCTGTATAAACTGATTCTATTTTTTTTCAGCAATTACATGAGAAAAGGAATAACCATATGTGAAACAAGTGTTCATATTGAGACTAACTGGAAAAGTTAATGGCGATATGAGGAGAAACCAGTCAAAAACTCTGGGACAACTTGACTGATGGGAAGGGATCCATCCCTAAAAAAAATCTTTTTGATCTCTGATCCATTTCGTAACCACCCATTTTTCACCTTTGATTACAGGACAGCTGGCATGAAGTGATGCCTGCCAAAGCACATTGACAGCATGATGAAACGTGAAATTAACAAACAAATATTAAAACCGCAGCCATACAAATGGTGGAGAAAATGGGTACCGTATCGATCGTATTATTGGGAAACAATGAATAGAACAGAAGCCCATCTCCGATGCGTGGCTTCACTTTCACACCTGTACACTTCTTGAAATCATAACTTCCATCCAGATTCAACCCATTCTGGACATTGTTCATAGCATTTATATATTCCAGTCAGAAACAACAACTGAGCAATGGGAGAAGCATCAGTTTTGATTCTAAAATCTTACCTCGAATGGAAATGCAGTTTCCCCTCCTCCTCCAACCTCTGACAGATATACTAAAAAGGTAGCAACCTATTTTCGTAACTAGGTCAGCATAAATCATAAAATTTTAATTAATCCAATAAAAAAATTTCAAAATCTTTTAATTGGCTGAAATAATTTTGGTTAATACAGGCAGTTAATTGAATTAACTGAAAATTTTACAATTTTTTGTTTTGTTCAAATAAGTTTGAAACATGAAAAATACCATTACAATATTATTTTTATTTGCTTTTAATTAAAAAACAAATTACACAATAATAACACTAATTTAAAACCATCATAGCAAGTACCATATTAAAATAAAATTGAGACTTGAGTGATGATTGATGAAATGGAAAAAAAATAGTCAAAAGAAGAATAGAAAATGATCTGGTGTCGAGCAACACCCATCTAACACTGTTTTGAGTTTGACATGGGAAGAAAAACATTTAGGGCTTCTTTCTTTCTTTTCTTTTCGTTTCTTTTTTTACTTTTTATTTATTTATTAGTTTAAAAATATATAGATGTATTATGATTTTAAGTTCACTATAATAATTTGTATAAATCCAACTAATTTTAAGTCTATTCTTTAATTTTTATATTTCGAACTTATATAACACATTCGGTGGCCAACCGAAGTATTAATGCCCCTAAAAATACAGAGAGAAAAAGCAGCAGAAGCAAGGACATAACATACCCTTTGGCTCTTTTGGGGACCGTATTGTTCGACAGGGAACGCATCAAGATGTGAATCGTACTTTTGTCCCAACTCATAGCGCAGAACATTAAAATGCTGAAACCATGACATTGATCCCCCAACAACGTAATACCAATTAACCAAAGCTGGTCTGAAAGAGACAAAGAGGGAAGCAGTAAATATTGTTTTCAAGTTACGTCATAGTGAGTCCTTGGAAGCTTTGTAGCCTTTGCTATTTTCTCTTGATATTGCTCCGGAGTTGCGAATTTCGGAAAATAAAAAGCACGCGGCCTCCAACTTATAACCTGCAATGAATCAGATGATGAAACATCATAAAGATAAGAATGATTTACGATGAATATCGACAACGAAACCCAACCTGAAAAGGAATAACAGAAATAGAGTCATCTCCAGTTTTTCCATGTCCCATCAACTCATACTCCACTGAATTAAGCAGCTGCCTCCCTCTCTGCCTTGCTCCAGAAACCTACTTCCAAACAATCGGATTAAACAAAAAGGTGAAACAACATTAAAGAATTATATGAGGAAAAGAAAAGATCACCTGAGAGCGAAGGCTTGAACAAAGGAAGCCAAAAACGAAGACGAAGCAACAGAAGTCAGAAAACAATAACAGCAGGAAAATCAAGCTTTGTTTTGGTAGTGTTCCAGTGCCAGTAAGCTTTGCCTTTGGCTTTAACTTTAGGAGTATAATCAGAGGTTGACATTTCTGAAAGACTAAAAGCGACGTTGTTGTTTGTAGGGTTGCAGGAAACAGGGCGGGAGTTTTTTATTTATAAAATTGAGGAAGTAGAATTTCCAGAAATAGTAATGAATGGGAATGCATGGAAATGAAATTAAAGCCGATCTGTATGTAGATTTCTGTTTGTAACCTGTTTGTTTAGCCCACGGGATTTTGGTTTGGGTCAATAGGAATAGAATTATGAATAGGAAAGACATTAATTTCAGACTGAAACTAGTATTTCTGAATTTAATTAATATTTTTTTCAAAGTTAACTCAGAAATAATATCTATGATACAATGTGCTGCACAAAGATTCCCAGCCAACCCAACACACTCTCATTGGACTTTTTACCCTTCAAATCCGTCAAATTAAACCACAGAAAGTAGCAGACAATCTCTCTGTTCTATTGCTAACGGGTACTTGAAAATTTTGTTTATTTACAATTTACACCCCTCAAACATTGACTTAATTCATGGCTCCTGATTTGGAGTTAGATTGAAACGCATAAAACCATGCAGAACACCCAAATGGGCTGCGGAAAGAAAACCATGTCAAAGTTCAATCAACTTTTCATGATGGCCCATGCTACACTGGCAATTCAAATTTTAAAGTAACAATTAATTATTAATTTTAAAATATTTTTATTATCAATATAATAATTAATTTTATTTTGACTTTAAGGATAATACAATTTAAAGTCATCCTATAAAATTCTACCAAACATATTCAAACTACGGTTATTATTTTAAATTGGTGCTTAAATTTTAAAATATTCTAATTATGTTCCTAAATTATCGATATTATATTAATTATGTCATTCTATTATTGGAACTGCTAATTCAACTATTAAATGACATGTAAAATTTTATGTGACATAATTTAAAATGAAAATTTTACAACATCCATTTTTCTTTAAAATTGATATTTTTACAACATCCATTTTTCTTTAAAATTTTCATTCTAAATTATGTCATGCAAGATTTGACGTCTAATTTAACGGCTAAATTAACTATTTTAATAATGAAGGATGTTATTGATATAACATTAATACTTTGAGGATGTAATTAGAATAAGGATTATAGTTTGAAAATAAATTAATTATAGAAATTATATATTACTAGATTGGTTGCACACCCATAATGTGGCTGAAATAATATTATGTAACAAATATTTTATTAAAAATCTAAATTAAAATCAGATTATGTTTTGGTTGTAATGGTAAATTTAAAATTTCATTTGCGAGGATGATCTTGGTTCAAATCTCATTTTGAGTAATTTTTTTATTGACCTATAAAATATAAAAAAAAAACAAAAACATTTTCGTAATAATGTAACTTACTTTATATATAGAATAGTATTTTAGTAATTTTTTTAATTAAATTTGTGTTTGATTGACTTGTTACACCTAAGGATAGCAAAACCCAAACTGGATTCCAAATTGATCCACTCCAAATGGAGTGGACTTTTTTGTTTGAAAAGTCGATGCGGGGTGGGGTAAATTTTTTTCTTTTAGATAGTGGGTATAAAACGATTATGGTAATTGTTTGCTCCACCCCGACTCGCTCCACTATATAAAACTATCATTTTATTCTTATATATTAGACCTAATTATGGGTCGAGTCAATGCAAAATTTTAGGCCCATTTTTTAAGCTTAAGCCTCAGGTCAGCCCAAAAAATGGGCTTAAAGTTTTGTTCATGCCTAGCCCGGATAAAAAATGCTAAACTCGAGCCTAGCCTGGCCCAAAAAATGAACTCTCAACATTTACATATTGTGTCAATTTAGTCTTAATTTTTAAAAATTTAATACTTAATGTTTACACATTACCTAAATTTATCATTTTTTACATGAAGATATATTTTAATACAGAATGTGTAAATTAGAAATACTGGCTTTCTATAAACTTCAAATGACTAAAAACTTGATATCTCTCAATGATAATTAATTCATTTTTTGTTAGCTCGAGCTGATCGTCATTGATGGAGCAAGTCAAAACTAAAAAAAGAAACAAAATTAAATTTTTTTGAAAGTTGTTTCACTTACAATTGGATTGAATTAATGAAGTAGGTATTTTTATTTTAAGAAATTAAATTGACTATTTATCAAATTTTGGATTGGTTTGTTTTTTTTTTGTTGTTGTTCATTTTTTATTTAAATAAAATATGGATGCAATGTTAGAAAGGGTCACAAAGAAATGCAAAAGCGAAAAAGATTAAATTATACAATATGTAAACATTGAGGGTTCAATTTTTAGAACCAAGACTAAAGTGGCAAAATATGTATAAATATTTAGGGTTAAAGTTATTATTATGCAAATTCTAATAGCTATCACGTCAACTTTTCATTAGTTATTTAATGGTTGGTAACAAAAAAGAAACTTATTAATAGTTGGGTGACTACCGGTGTAATTTATCCTATCTTTACATGATATTTATATGAATTTTGTAAATTAAATTTATTATCTACATATATATATATAAAAGTACGAGTTTAAATTTTATTTTGATTTGATAAAATTACGTTTTATTATTTATCTTATTATTGCATTGACATTTAAATATTTTTATTTTTATTATTAAAATTTGAATATTAAAAATATTTTATAAAATATATTTATCCATGCCCATACTATAAATTTTTTACTCAAACATACTCAAATATATTATATCAAAGCCTTAACTCAAATAGCATGCTTATTATTACCCAAACCCAAAATTAAATTGTTATATTTCAAATCATAAGCCCAAAATAAATAAAATAAACATAATACCCAAATATTAATTAAAACCCAATATTACTTTGTTAAATAAAATTAGAATTTATTTAAAATTCATGTCCAATTGTTAATGTAAGACCCAATTTATGCGGGCCCATTAATTTAATACATTTTCTTTTGTAAAACCAAAATAATAAACCATTTAGTTAAAATGTCCATTACAAAGTCTATATTACAAACCCGAGGAGCAAAGTACACCATACCCTAGACCCAATAAACTAAATACAATAAAAAAACCCAAATCTGGCAGGCCCGAATGGCCCAAAATCTGCAACTTGTTCCAGAAACCCTAAAGGGTTCTAGAATCAGCAAGCACCGCTCCATCCCCTCGTGCAGCCCTCACATGCGTCACCCGCACGCGCGACGAAACCTCACGCCAGCAGAGCGCTTGGGCCATCCCGCCTCCACGACGTCTTCACCTGCAAACAGAAGCAAAACGAGCAAGCAATAATAGAAAATAAAAACAGACTATATTTTATTTTTATTTTATTTTCGATTTCATTCGGCTATAAAAGACCGAAGAAATCACTTGTAAAGGGGATCCATTTTTTTTTTTGTATTACGCACACAAATAGAAGAAATAGAAAACAGAAGCAAAAAAAGATTGAAAGGTAATTTTCTCGTGTTTTCTTTTCTTTTCCTTTCTGTTTTCTTTTGGTTAATATTTATTTGTAAATAAAAAGAGAAGAAAAACGTTTATTTGGGACTGTTCGATCTTTGTCTTCTCCATCGCAATCGGAGTATAAATAAAGATCTCGGTGAGGGTTTGATCTTCGTCTACTCCGTCGCAATCGGAGTTTGATAAGGATCTTGATCGGAGAACAGGGCAAATCAATGAATATCAAGGCAAAAGGGTATCATTATTCGCCGATTACAATGGCGTTTTAGTGGTAAAACGGAGGGGTTTTCCTAGATGCGACTGAGAGCAAACACTTAGAAGGCTAAGGTTTTTTTTTTAGAAAAAGGGATTTGACCATTGTGGTCACACCTTTAAGTGGGAGTAAGAAGCTATGCCTTCGTGAGGTTTTCACCTCCGAATGGGCTAGTGGACTGCTTCCGAAATACATCTGTACCTATGCGCTTCGTGAGGTTTTCATCTCTGCATGGCCATAGGAAATGTATTCCCCTGAACCGAACTTGATCCATATGAGCCTATAATGGGTGAGGATTGAGGAACTTGCGGGTTCAGGTACCTATTCCTTAGAACCAAACCACATATAGTGAACCTTAAAAGCCTACTCTGAATGGTGCTGCAATAAACCATAGTGGTCATCCGAATAAGTACTTTACTTGTTTCTTTTTGTTTACTTCGATCTCTTACTAATGTATTTCATTTTGTTTTGGGTTATGATCGTATCACATATCATTTCATATCTAAAAGAGTGTCGATTCGTATTCGATTACCAAATTAGAGAGTTTGTCATGGAGAACGAATTTCTTGATAAAATGGAAGACAATACGGTTGTCCGTATTTGTAATCTGTTTCATGTAAAGAATTTTGCCCTCTAGAAAAGTTTTCTAATAGAAATTGAATTAGAATCGATAGCTTTTTACATCCATGGCATGCATTCACATGGCATTACATCATATGCATTAGATTTCATGAGAAGACCCTGATTGATTGAAATTATTTCAGCATTAACCTGGACACCGATAAAACCAAACACACATACTATACTCGAACCAAGACGAAAGATATAGATCAGAGATTAGAAAAACTTGAACAACTCCAAAGGAAGATGCAAGATAAAGTTCAACAGCAAATACAAGAGTAGCTCGTTATGATCCAGCAGGATATGATGGAAAAAATGATGGAATCTCAAAGAAATATGACGACTCAGATGACGTAGATGTTGAAGGAGTTTATGGATAAAGGAAAGATCTCATTGGTTAATGTTGAGGAGAATACTGAGTATCCTCAATATCCCCCTGGTTTTACTCTACCACATGTACGAGCACAATCGAAAGTAGCTCTATAAAGGCCATCTGTCACGACCGAGCCTCAACAATGCCAAGCTGGTGCTCCAGTGAATCTTTAAACTGGTTCAAGTTCAGGATATAATCCAATCATGGCTAATGTCCCTGGTTTGGATGAAATAGCTGAATAAGAGAGGACAAAAGCAAAATTGCCAAAGCAGCTAGCAGATAGATATAAATGGTTGGAAGAGAAGTTTAAAGCGATAGAAAGCGTCGATAGCTGTTATGAAATTGATGCCAAGGATTTAAGCTTGGTCCCAGTCTTGGTGCTCCCATACAAATTCAAAATGCCTGAATTCGAGAAGTAAAATGGGACATGTTGCCCCGAAGCTCATATTACTATATTTTGTAGAAGAATGACGGGGTACATTAATAATGACTAACTGTTGATCTATTGCTTCCAAGATAGCCTGGTGGGGGCAGCAGCCAAATGGTATAACCAGTTGACTCGTTCCCAAATTGGTTCATGGAAAAACTTGGTTCAAGCTTTCATAAAACAATACAGCCATGTGATAGATATGGCACCCGATAGGATTACACTCTAGAACATGGAGAAGAAGATAAACGAGAGCTTCAGGCAATATGTCCAGCGATGGATGGAGGTGGCGACGTAAGTCCAACCACCACTCTTAGAGAAAGAGACGACCATGCTCTTTATCAATACATTGAAGGCCCTATTTATCACGCATATGCTAGGAAGTGCTACAAAGAGCTTCTCAAACATCGTAATGACTGGAGAAATGATCAAGAATGCCATAAAAAGTGGAAAGATTGAGGTGGGAGAAAGTAACAAGAGAATGGCCACAAGGAAGAGAGAAAATGAAGTGGATAATACAAGCATGGGGTTCTCAAAGTCGATTACTATTAAACAGCCAAAAATAGTAACTACTGGGTATCAAGGTTCATCAAGGAAAGAATCTGGCACAAGGCAAAGCAATAAACAACTCCAATTTACACCAGTTCCAATGACATATAGGGAGTTGTATCAAAGCCTATTTGATGCACATGTGATGGCTCCTCATTACATGGAATCAATACAACCCCCGTACCCCAAGTGGTATGATTTGAATACTCAATGCGAGTATCATGCGAGAATAACAAATCACTCAATCGATAACTACATTGCATTTAAAAAATTGGTGGAGAGGCTTATTAAAATAGAGGTTTTGAAGTTCGATGAGTCGATCAGAGCAGTAAGTTGTGATAATTGAAGGAGGCGGCAGGAGAGTGCAATTCATTGAAGAAGTCATCAGAAGCCTAGAAATCTGAGAATCAGAACACCAATGACATATATGAAGAGAGAACCAAAGTTCCCAAACCTTTACATACTTGGGAAAATTTTAAACAATGGGACTGTGGAAGGAATCCCTGTATTTTAGAAGTGATCTAGAGTAATATTCGAAACATGCTTATTGCTTTAAGCCCAGAAGCAATAAGAATCCTTTTATGAAATGGGCTTGTGTCTAAAATTTTTTATTTTAATAAAATGCATCTTTTTAAGTAAATATTTTTTTATTTCATACTGTACATTCTTTTGTGTTTTAGAATATTCTTTCATTCTTTATTCATGACCATACTATAAAAATAATCATCCTTAGAATCATTTATTCTTTGGATTGCCTTTGTATCTAGGTACCCAGATATCAATAACATGAGCGACGTTATTACAGACTCCCTTTTTAAAGAGATATGAGTTTAAGGGATCTAAGAACTTTGAAGATGATAAAGATTGTAGCCTATCTTTTGATTTGTTAAGGAGGGTAAAACAAGTAAAAATAGACTCCACTTTGCAAAGGGTCAGGGGAAAAGATCAATACCTCACTCACCGCAGAAATAAGGCGAGACATCATTGATCTATTTTTCAAGAATTCTAAGATGTTTTCGCACAATCATGTTGACGAATGCCAGGCTTGAAATGTGGGTATGCTGTTTAAAGAATCCATGGTATTGGTTCTACGATGGTCAGGCTAATCAAGAGGATTAGACTACTGGTTTACTAAGAAAAAGAAATTGTATCAGTTACGCCATAAATGCCAAATTGGGGAAGACAAAACTTATGTGCCTTTTCCTTTCTTTCTATAGGTGGGGCATAGATGTTATGTTGCAGATCTCGTCAAAAGCATCTAGCTGATACCAATTCATCTTCGTGGTTATCAATTACTTCACTAAGAGTGTAAAGGTTGCTTCATATGCCAAAGTTACAAAGTCAGCAGTTATCAAATTCAAATCCAAATTCAAATTCAAATTCAAAGCCGAATCTAAATCCAAATTCAAATCCAAATCCAAATTCAAATCCAAATTCAAATCCAAATTCAAATTCAAAGCCGAATCCAAATCCAAATCCAAATTCAAATCCAAGTTCAAATGATAATACAAATTCGAAAAAAAAAGTGGCAATAAAGAATATCAGAAAGAAACATGTTTAACATAATTGCACAATGTCAAAATTTACTGATCATTCAAAGATCGGACACCATATCGATCTGACAAAGAAAGGCGACAAAAAACCATTCAAAAATGTTCGAAAAATGACTGAGACTTGTAAAGGTTGGCATAGAGAAGTTACCATTTACTCTTTTTGCTTCTTGAACGTTGGCCAGGACCTTCACCAGGGTAATATCTTTCTCATTGGTTTATGAAAGGGAAGCAATTGTTGGAAGTTAAGATCCCTTTTCTTCAAGTTTTAATTGAATTGGATGAAATCGAATGTCTCCAGTAAGCTTGATTGAAAGTATTCAAAACGGATGATATAGGTTTATGACAAAGAGGTCCGCCCAAGAGAATTTCATGATGGGAACTTGGCATTAAGAATGATCCTTAACACAAAAGGACTTTAGAGAAAAGTAAATGCCAAATTTGGAAAAACTTTATGTAGTGAATAAGGCTTTTTCTTGAAGATCATTAACCTTGACCAAGATGGCTGGCAAGGACATGCTCAGGCTGATGGATCCGGTTTCATATAAAAGGAGAGGCCAAGGTGAAAACCCGCAAATAGCGCCTTGAGACCTTTTAAAAAAAATTCATAAAAAAATCAAAATCAAAAAAGAAAAAGAAAAGAAAAGAAATAAAGAATTTTTCAATCAAAAAGAAGAAAGAAAAAGGAGAGGCCAAGGCGAAAACCCGCAAAGGGCACTTTGAGACTAAAAGGGATTTGAGTTGAAAACCCAGAAAAGGCGGCTTAAATTTTGATCAAAAGTGAACATACAGTGGTCTTGCTACATTTGAATTAACAATGAGGAAGTATGTGACATCTTGGGGCATCGACAAAGTACTTCAGATCCCCTAAGCACATATTGAGTTTAAAATGGTCCTCAAGAAGTTTGAACAAGAGAAGTTCAGGTTGCGATATTTGGGGCACCTAGTTTCCATCTTACCCATTCTGAATTTGTTATCTTTAATTATCTTATTCATTTCAAAATACATTACTAATAGATTTTCTTTGATTGCATTTGCTAGTTTTGCTTCGAGCTATGCTCCTAATTAATTTCTTTCTTGTCCACTGTTATGATCTTTTCAAGCATTTTGCATTGAAATAATGATTAGTGGACTAATAACATTTTCATGAAAGGAGTTTCGCATATTACTTTCGCATAGTACTCTGGAAGCTTCTGAATAATACAAGAACTTGAAATAGGACTATTGTTTAAAACTCACCAAGTTTAAGGAAGAGTCTAAACTGAGACTATCTCTCCAGATTTTTGTCAAAAATAGTGGTTGAACCAAATGATAGGATATTGCGTTAGTAATACAATCTTGACAAGAAATGGGCATTGTTAACCCAAGTGTAAAACGGGAATCATACTCGAAAGAAAATGATACTCTGCATTCATACGAGCATCATGCATACGTATCTGGTTGGGTCACCCGAAGAGTGATCAGTTCATGGAACAAGCTACAGACCCTATACCCCGAGTTATAGTGGGATAGATGGAAGATAATACAAATCTTATACCTTTGAATAACAATAGAATGGGCTGAAGAAGAAACAAGTCCTATATTTTGAAGTCGCAGTGAGATGGATGGGAAAGGATTTAGGTCCTATACACTAAGTCACAATGAGATGAACCATAAAGTTACGGTGGGGCAAATCTGTTGAGCAAGATATAATCGTTTTCTCGGGTTTTTTGTTAAAAATACCAGTCGAACAAGATGACAACATAATACATCAGTGATAAAGCTTTAATAAACAATGAGTGATGACACCTTAAACTTTTAAAAACGGATCATTTTCATGAAATTCTGCATTCATGCAAAACACATTTAGCTAGGAGCATTTGATTCATTTCGATCATTGCATCCTAATCATTGTAAGAAATCATTCTCATGACATTCTACATTTATACAAATATCATCCATAAGACACATCTATTTAGGGGCATTTGATTCATTCCAATCATTACATCCTAATCTTTGTAAAAAGACCATTTTCATTACATTCGCATTCATGCAAATGTCATCCATAATACATTTAGTTAGAGGCATTAGATCTATTCTGATCATTACATCCTAACCATTTTACATAAGCATAAACACAAAACTGATTTTACAGGACAAGTCCCCTAGAGGACGTTGTCATAACATCGATGAATTCGAAGATCTTTCCTTCCTGAGAGAAGTGGATCAAAGATAGCAAATCTGGCAATCCTGAAGTTGCAAGAGCAGATCGGAGACATCAGTCCTATCTCCCTGACCAGCAGTGGAATAGGTCGAAGATTGTAGATCTGTCACCCTAAGCAGTAGGGAACCAAGATCGAATGGCAAATCTTGTCTCCCTAAGCAGTAGTGGAACAGATTGAAGCCACCAGCCCTATCTCCCTGACCAGCAGTGGAATAGGTCGAAGATTGTAGATCTTATCACCCTAAGCAGTAGGGAACCCAGATCGAACGGTAAAATCTGGTCTCCCTAAGCAGTAGTGGAATAGATTTAAGCTATCAGTCCTATCTCCCTGACCAGCAGTGGAATGGGTCGAAGATTGTAGATCTTGTCACCCAAAGCAGTAGGGAACCAAGATCGAATGGCAAATCTGGTCTCTCTAAGCAATAATAGAACAGATTTAAGCCACCAACCCTATCTCCCTGGCCAGCAGTGGAATAGGTCGAAGATTGTAGATCTTGTCACCCTAAGAAGTAGTGGACCAAGATCAAACGACAAATCTAGTCTCCCTAAACAGTATTGGAACAGATTTAAGCCATCAATCTGGCAATCCTGAGTTTGCAAGAGCAGATTGAAGATAGCAAATCTGGCAATCCTGAGTTTGCAGGAGCAGATTGAGGATAACAAATCTGGCAATCCTGAAGTTGTAGGAGCAGATTGAAGATAGCAAATCTGGCAATCCTGAAGTTGCAGGAGCAGATCGAAAACATCAGATCTCATCTCCCAGAGTTCGCAGTGAGCAAATTGAAGCTACTTGAAGAAGAAAAGCATTGAAAAAGGCACGACCGGACAAAATTGTCCCTTTTTGAAGTCTTTGCTCTATTCTCGTTACATGACAAATGAGCAAAGAGGGGCAGCTGTAAGACCCAATTTATGCTCGGGCCCATTAATTTAACACATTTTTCTTTTGTAAAACCAAAATAATAAACCATTTAGTTAAAATGTTCATTACAAAGTTTGTATTACAAACCCGAGGCCCAAAGTACACCATACCCCAGACCCAATAAACTAAATACAAGAAAAACCCAAATCTGCAACTTCCGAACCCGTTTTCTCGAATTTCACAGGCCAAAATATTTTTATAGGTGATCCAATCACACCTAAACAAAAATGATTGGTGGTGGCTCCTTATTTTTAAAGTCGATCCCCATTTTTTCAAACTAAAAAAAATGGTTTCGACAGTTAATATAATTAAAATTATCTTGTTAAATTCAAGTTCATTACAACATTATTTTTTTAATTGCATAATTTTGAAGTGAATATATATTATTTCAAAATATCACACCAAAACTTTTAACAAAAGAAATTTAACAATATTAATGAATTTTGAAAAAAATAATAATAAAGAAACACAAAAATTAAAATTAAAATTTATTAAAATGTAAAGATAATGATGTACCATATACTATAACTACAAAGGTGGACGGTTATGGGAAGTGGAGCAAAATTTTTATAAAATTTGATTAGGTACTTAATAATTATAAAAAAATTTTAATTAAGCGTCAACATTGTTATGACACGTTCATGTAATTGCTTACCACGTGCTGTAATGGCAGGAGAATTGGTCCATTCATTTCCGGGCCTCAAGTGTATGGGCTTGTTAATGTTTTTGGAAATCACAGATTTTTCATGGAAATAAAGACCCAGCTTTTAGTCAACTACAATTAACAGATGAGTAAACTATAAAAATAGTTATTTTTATTTGTCTCATATTATATTTTAGTCATTTATGTTTGAAATGTTATGTTTTAGTCACTTATGTTATTATTTTGTTACGAAGTGATCACTCTTCTGTTAAGTTCCGTTATCTCCCTAACGGTAATCCTACGTGGTAGTCCAACTAGATTTTAAGTGCCAACTAGATTTTAAATATATCTGTTAATACATACTTCATCCGGCTAAATTATGTATTTGAGTGAAAATTGTATTATTTGTAAAGTTCTTTCTCTCATTTTACAATGCCAATTGAGTGAAAATAATTATTAACTACGAGACAAAAGATTTTGATTTTTCTAGCATGAAATTGCTCATATTATTTGGTAATTAATTTCAAATTTTGGTTGCAGCTTTTGTTTAGAAAAATTATTTAGCTAGAAAAATCAATTGGCATTGTAAAAAGGAGAGAAAGAAATAAACAGGCACTGCATTACTTTGATATTGTATTTATACATATTTTTTACTTCAACTGGTTGTTGATTTGGTCTGCAAAATAAAAGTAATCAATTTTAATTTCACATGTGGTTTTCTTTACTATGAATACCTCGCACATAATTTATGAAAATTTTACTCTATAAGTTTGCTCTACAAGATATATATTTTAGTTTTTCTATATATATTAGTGTGAGGATGAACATTCCATATGGCTTGTTATAAATCCGAGTATTAATAACAACTATACGATATTAAAAAGTTTCATTGACGTATATTACAAAGGATAATCATCCTTCCCTCGGTTGAAGAACGTAATTATAATAGTAAATCAAATGCATAATTTAGTCGGATGAAGTATGTATTAACAGATATACTTAAAATCTAGTTGGCACTTAAAATCTAATTGAACTGCCACGTAAGATTACCGTTAGGGAGATAACGGAACTTAACGGAAGAGTGATCACTTTGTAGCAAAATAATAACATAAGTGACTAAAACGTAACATTTTAAACATAAGTGACTAAAATGTAACCTGAGACAAATAAAAGTGACTATTTTGTAGTTTACCCTTAACAAATTTGTCCTTCAATTATTATATTAGAATATATTATTTGATATTTACTATAATATATTTTTTATATCCAAACTTTTTTAAATATTTAATTTGAAATTTAAAATTAATTTAATGTGAGTTAATTGTTAATATTATTAAGTTTAAATTTTCATAATTTTTAATAGAATAATTTAATATTAATTATGAATTTATTTAATTTATTAAATATAGTTTAATAGAATATCAACTCTAAAATTTAAATTGAAAACTGAAAAATTAACACAATGTCAAAATATAGAATAAAAATTACAAATATCACATGTCAAATTACGTAGCAATCATATACAAATGTGTCAACCAAACTCGTGGTATCATGCTTTAATTTAAATGAAGTTTTGATTCACTTTATATCTTAAATTTATCACCAACATTATTAAAAGGAAAAATCTATTGAAATGAATTCAACCTCATTGATTTGTATACTTATATTTAAGATAGATATTCAACAAATTTGAAAACTTTTATTTGTAAACAAAGACTTGTTTCGTAAACAATAGGAAAAAAAACATTCTAGTGTATGGAAAAAAGTATTTTTTTATAGTATTTCTCGTTTGATAAAGAGAGAAAAAAAAAGAGCAAAATGAAGTAAATGAACTTTCGTTCCAAATTTAACCATTTCATCTAATAAACAAAATTTAAAGAAAGAAAGTTGAATCCCACCCACCCAATGTAAAGATATGGAATTTTTTAAATTTATTCTAATTATAATTAATTAATTAGATTTGTTGTTATAGTTGTAACTAAAGTTTTTAAAATTAGATTGGTGATTGAATCAGTTAGGTTATTGTAATATCCCGCTCGACGGAGACTTAATATCAAGTTACTATTTGGCGTATAAGTTGGTTAAGTAGGGTAGAATTGAGTAAGTAAATTTTTTGTTTTGGCTGAGTGGCGTACTCTGTGGGATTCGCCGTTTGGCGAACTCTAGGGTTTGACGAACTCTTCTTTTAAGTACCTACCCACTCTAGATTGTAACACCCCCTAACCCCGAACTGTCGCCAGAACAGGGTTACGAGGCATTATCAGACATATCAGACAACTTACGAATAATTCACAAATAAAATAACATTCATAGTATAATTTAATAACTAAGTCCCTATAATGAACTCTCGAAGTCTAAAGCATGTATTAAAAGTGAAACAGGACTCATTAAAGTATTCCAAATTTTTTTTATTCTATTTCGATAGTAGTTCTGCTTATTTTTACATAAAACCCCTTGCAATTAAAACCGTATTCATTTCAAACATAACCAATTCAACCAATTCATTTCCCTTGCAATTAAAACCGTATTCATTTCAAACATAACCAATTCAACCAATTCATTTCACATACTCATTTTCTATTCTAAATACCTTCTAATCAAACCCAATCAATATAATATCAATTTAAATTTATCAATGTACTAATTAAATTGAAATGGATAAACTTCTTTCATTATAACTCTTAGACTTGTAATACTAACATTTTTAACCATTTATATTCAAAACATAATGACCTTTATACACATCCTATGTCATGCCACATTATCAAAAGAAAATATACATCACCAAAAGTTTACTGAAGTCGGGTCTGGCTTTGGATACTCGTTCAGTACTTGACTTCTACAACCTACGCACGGAAACAACTGTACGCTGAGTATGCATATACTCAGTGGTATCACTATAATTCAATTTATAATTAAATATATTAAATCACACATTACAATTATCATCACTTAATGAACAACTCAATCTTTTTATGTTATCATTTGATTATATATATATATATATATATATACCATTATTATTTCTTTATTTCAATTATCACCTTTCACATATGCCATATCATTCAAATTTAGTTTTATCAGTAAATTTATTTCATTTGTCCCTATTAACTTGACTCGGACTCGGCGGATACATGGATTCCAACCAACACACCAGTACGACACATTGTGCATTAACGGTACAAGACATACATAAGCGATGTCGATAGCAGTGGCGATATGATATGATATTCAACACACAAAGTGTTGAATCAGAATAATAATCTGATAACGAGATTCGACACACAAAGTGTCAAATCGATATGATAATGATGGTTGGCACATAAGTGCTCGATCGATGAAGTCAAAAAACACATACTCTTCCATATCCTATGGCATGCCAACTATATCCGACTAGCGACTAGTTAATAGGGTATTTAATTCACTTTTCAGTACAATTTTCATCTTAGTTCAGTATCAATTATAATTTCCTTATTTCAATCAGTTTCATAGTATTGCAGTAATTCATTACTTCAGTAATTTCACAGTTCTATGCAATACACAAAACAATATTCAGTATTCCATAATTCAGTTCAGTATCAGTCTCAATTTCAGTACCCCATCATAAATTTATCATTTTACTAAACACTTACCTTAAAATACTTACCACACATAATTAGTAAATTAAACACATAATGATGATAAAGTTTGAATTATAGTGATACAAACCAGAATTCTCTTCGGATTTAATCCTCGATGATCTTTTCTTTTCCTTTTTTGGCCGATGCTTCAGGTTCGATATTAGCTACGAACAATTAAAATAATTTCACAATCATTAACACAACACAATTTAATTGCTGAAATTTTTATCTAACTTTTACTTTAATTCCAATTTAATCCCAACTAAACCTATATATTTTTCTTTCTCAATTCATACCTTTTTGCTACTCAATTTCTTGCCAAACTCACATTTAACTATCTAATTTTTATCATATTTTCATAATTTTGAATTTATTTCAATTTAATCTCTAAAACTCAAAACTTATAGCTCAGTTTACAATTCAATCCTTAATTCAATTCCAATCATTTGTTCAACATAAACCCTACTAAAAAATCTATTAACTTTCAAAATTTCAACTTAAATCCAAGAGTATTTCATGGCCAATTTACCAGAAAATACCAATTTTTTTAAAAATTTATGAAAAAGGACCGAAAACATAATTATTTATCGGAAAGGGCCATTTCCCCCAAAAACGCATTCACATCAGCGCGTTTTCAGGGGATGAATCAGGAAAGCGCGTCCACAAGGGAGCTTTGTACCACATCAGCAAAAAAGCGTCCTTGAGGGCGCTTTGGTGATGTGGCAAAAGCGCTCCCTCATGGACGCGCTTTTGCCGTTCCCCCCGATGGGCTTTTTAGTTGTTTTTAGTGTTAGGGTATGAGTTTTTAGGGTTTTAATGCTACGTTTAAAGGATTTTTAGGGTCTTAGGGCTAAGGTTTTTAGGGAAAAATTAATGAACTAGATTTTAGGGTTAATTAATTAGAATAATTTTAAGTTTAGGGTTTTGAAAAAAATATATCAACAAAATAAAATTTATTTGAATTTTTTTACAGTAGTATCTGGCAAAATAATTTTGAGAAGACATTTCTAAACAAATAGTGACCAAAACGCTTCAAGCAGGATGCACTGTCAGCAAGAGTACTGAAAAAAGCTCCCACGTGGACGCTCTTTTGCTGATGAGTCCCCGAAAAGATAATTTTGAGAAGGCGTTTACGAACAAATAGTGACAAAAACACTTCAAGCGGGATGCATCGTCAACAAAATCTTGAAAAAAGCTCCCACGTGGGCGCTCTTTTGCTCTGATAGTCTCGGCAAAATAATTTTGAGAAGATGTTTACGAACAAATAGTGACCAAAACACTTCAAGCGGGATGCCTTTGTCGGCAAAATCTTGAAAAAAGCTCCCACGTGGGACGTTCTTTTGCTGATGAGTATCCGCAATCCTTAGACTATAAATGAGCCAAATTTCATTCTCAGGTTGCATAATAGAAATTGAGCCAAAAGTAAAATAGAAACTGAATATGAGTGAACGAATTAGTGCTGTTATTTACTATGATGGTGAGGTTTGTGACATCAAAAATGGTGTTGTTTTTTATCGGAGAACACAACGTGACTGATTTTTAACCAGAACATAGATTTGACAAAACTTCGCAAAAGAATTAGGCGTAAAATCTTCGGAACAACACCAATGAAAGTTCAGTCTATTAAGTATAAATTTTTTGCTTTGGTTGATCCCGTGAGATATGACTCATTCGACATCAAAGGTCCTCAGAGCTTGGAGGTAATGGTGGAGACTCATCTTGCCAGTGGATCACCCTTTCTTGAGGTATATGTACAATTTTCATCGCCAAGTGATCTTCCTTCAACTTCAACATCTACTACTGTTCGAGGGGAATACACGACCCCAAGCCGACACTCTGTTAGTGGAAGACAAAATATGGAAGTGTCCGTGTTTTGTGGTAGTATGGAAAACACAACCCCTACACGACACTCGGTTGGTGGACGGGACATGCATATCCTTCCTTCGACGTTCTATGCTAGAAATACGTATTGGGGAACGTCATCAACTTCCATTGGTTGGCAATCCACATATGATTGGGAACGTTATGAAAGTTATTTAAGAAGGGATAATGTACTCCCCACGACATCCACTGGTGAAGGGCCCTCGTTCGTTGCAGATGATGTGGGTCAGATGATGAGTCCGATGTGGATCTACATCGAGAAATCGATCGTTATGGTGCAGAAGTTGCATTATTTTCTGAATCGGAGCCTGTTCTAACCGTACTTAAAGATGTTGAAGGCGATTTAGATGAAGAAGAAGAAGATCCACGATTCAGGGCATACTCGCCTCCAGCTCACATGCATAATGTCGATCTATCTCAAGACCATGCATTGGAGTTTCCTGAACTACCACACAAAAGGCGTGACCGTACAAGTTCGTCGTTGGATTCGGGCGAATTAAAAGTTGGTAAAGAGTTTTCCAATAAGGATAGTTTTCTTGGTGCATTGAAACAATATAGCATCAAGAATGGGGTTAACTATAACATGGTTAACTCCAAACTCGATAAGTACGAGGCCTAGTGTGCAGTGCAAGACGATACATGTTCATGGAAAATTATAGCCTCGTTGAGGAAAAGGACAGGCTTGTGGGAGATTAAAAAGTACAAAGGTCTACATACATGTCTTACCGGTACAGTATCACCAGGTGTTTAAGGTTTTTGAATAATACTGATATTACGTAATGTTGCATTATTTAACATACTTCGTTGACACGTGTTTCACAAGATCATCCGAAGATGAATTTAGAGATGTTGGCTGACTTAATAATACCGATGGTGAAGGCAGATCCCAAGACTACAGTGTCGACCTTAATTGACAATATTCGTAGCCAATTGGGGTACACGTCCTCTTACCGAAAGACTTGGATAGCTAAGCAGAAGACGTTGGAAAAGTTGCATTGGTCAGTGGGACGCTTCATATAATGAAGTGTGGTAGTGGTGTCAGGTGCTAGAGAGATATGTCCTAGGCAACATAACAGACCTTGAAATGGAACCTGCGTACTACAACGATCGATTGCTCCATATATGCCAAGTGTTCAAGTATCTGTTCTGGACATTTAAGTAATGTCGAGACGCATTTCTATACTGCAAGCCATTGGTACAAATAGACGGTACCTTTATGTATGGTAGATATACGCATCGACTATTACTAGCTGTGGCACAGGATGGCAGTGGGAGAATCCTTCCAATTGCGTTTGCAATAACACCGGGGGATTCAGCTGATGAGTGGGATTTATTTCTATCTAGGTTAAGGAGGCATGTTTGCCCCCAACCTGATATATGAGTTATATCGAATTGAGGCCTTGAAATACTAGCCGCAATAGAGCGACAGGGAAGCTTGTGGCATTGCACACACCATTGATATTGCCTAAGGCATGTTGAATCCAACTACCACGGGCAACATCGATCTACAAGTGAACGATGGTAAGTGACCAACATCGGTATGTAATATCTATTAATATAATTTCGTTTGTAATATTCAATTTATTCTTAATTGAAGAGTGGTATGTAATATTCGCTATCAACTTATATTGGCAGGGTAGGAGATCAATAAGGACCGTTTTCACGAGATGTTGGCGAGTTTGTGCTCAGTTAACGAATAAGGCGCAAGCTACCTATGCAACATACCTTTCGAATAGTGGACACAAGCATACGACGGTGGCCTATGATATGGTCATATGACCTCAAACCTAGCCAAATGCATAAATTCATTTATAAAAGGAATGCTTCATTTGCCGATAACATCGGTTGTGCGAGAGACATATTTTTTTTGCGACACTATTTCTGAAGCGAGCAACGAGTTATAAAGGCCAAATGCAAGGAAGCCATGTATGGTGCGCTAAGGTATTGCAAGAAATTAACAAGGGGAAGGCACGGGCCAACACCATGCACACAGTGTGTCACGATCACGACAACCTATGGTTTCGTGTGACAGAGTTTGACAGACCGAACCAAAGTATTGTTGGCGGGCAATATCGTGTACACTTGAGAAATAGGACCTGCGATTGTGGGATATTTTATGCACTTCGTTATCCATGCGCTCATGTACTTGCGGCTTGTCAGAATCTCCGTCTGGATCCCATGAGCTATGTCGACGAAGTGTATAAAATAGAAAACATGTACAACGTGTGGAGACACGTATTCCTACCAGTCCCGAATAAACGTAAGTGGCCGTCTGTATCGCTTACTCCGTAAAAGCTGTTACCGGATAGAGAACTGCGCCGCAAGCAAAGGAACAACCTTGCTCGACTAGAACACGCAACAATATGGATATCCGAGAAACAACCAACCAACGGAAGTTATGCGGATGGTGTAGGAACTTAGGCCATACATCTCGCTCCTGTCTAAATCGGAATAGTTGATAGTCTCCTTATCATTTTTGTCTCTTGGTGGCTATGAAAATTCTTTTAATGTCTTGATGAAAATGGTGAACTTTTGTAGAAGGACTAAGTTGCAAAAAAAAAGTTATTCAATTAATCTAAAATATCACCATCATCATTATTCTTCAAAATTACCTTTCTTACTAAATGATTATTTTGCTCCTCACGATCCTTCAAAATTCATACATTGGATCAACATCCATCTTGATAAAATTACAAATTAACCCCTCATACTTTTTCACTTATTTAATTTAGTCCTAATTCATCCATTTCTTCTTAGTTTCTAGATATAAAAATAAAATAAATTACAATAAAAATAAAAAAACAACTTTTATTTTATTAAAGATATAAAAAATTACAATAAAAATAAAAACAACTTTTATTTTATTTAAGATATAAGAAATAAAATAAATTACAATAAAAATAAAACCAACTTTTATTTTATTTAAGATATAAAATAAAATAAATTACAATAAAAAATTAAAATACAACTTTTATTTTATTCAAGATATAAAAATAAAATAAATTACAATAAAATAAAAACTTTTATTTTATTTAAGATATAAGAAATAAAATAAATTACAATAAAAATAAAAACCAACTTTTATTTTATTTAAGATATAAAAATAAAAAATTACAATAAAAAATAAAAATAAATTTTATTTTATTAAAGATATAAAAATAAATTACAATAAAAAACAACTTTTATTTTATTAAAGATATAAAAATAAAATAAATTATAATAAAAATAAAAAACAACTTTTATTTTATTAAAGATATAAAAAATATAATAAAAATAAAAACAACTTTTATTTTATTTAATATATAAAAATAAATTATAATAAAAATAAAAACAACTTTTATTTTATTTAAGATATACAAATAAAATAAATTACAATAAAAATAACTTTTATTTTATTAAATATATAAAAAATAAATTACAATAAAAATAAAAATGGCGGTTGAATCAATGTTGGTGCTTAGTTGAATCAAGTGCCACATTAGGGTGGTAAGCGGTTATCTGTTGTATTCCTCCTTCTTTTAGCTTCTGGCAGGGATTGTAGAACCTCAGGCGGTGATTCTGGTTGTGGGTGTTGGGAGGATGATCCACCTTAATAAAATAATGACTAGGGAGGTGTTTGCATAAACCATGGCGGAGGTGTCTGAATCCCATAAGGCGAAGGAGACTGGTAAAAAATAAAAGTTTCGCGACGGCTCCTCGTGAGATCCCTCATGCGACTGCGACCTCAAGATCGGTGGCCAGTCGGAGTATTCGGGAACGGACTCGAACCGGGCTATGCATTCCAACCTGCCGTGGGACTGGGAAAAGGAAACATATAAGGGTTAGGAAACATATAAGGGCTAGGGTACGCACCTGGCATAATCTGAAAAGGCTGTGATGTGGGTGTCATTAGCTGAAGTGTTGGGCCCGGTGACTGTGTGGGCACTGTTGATGGGCTCGATAGTTGTGTCGGCGCTGTTGATGGTCCCGTCTCATCAGCCCTTCTCCTTAGATTTAAAAGGCCCCGTCGTTCCCTTTGTTCATGAAGTTGCCGTCGCCTCTCCTCTTCTGACAGTAAATATGGCTTGCCATGGATCCTAAACCATGGCATGTATTCCGGCACGCACGCTAACTCAGGAATGATGATCGGTTCCGCGTAGGTATATAATCATACCGGTTCTCCCACAATTAGATATATGTTGACCAAAATCTTGGCCAATCCGTATGCAACTACCGTAAGTCGACTTTGTACTCATCATCGAGCACCTCATGTGCCACGGGAATTGGTTGTCAGAATCCAAATTGATGCAGAACCCGATCTGACTGGTGCATCTCCATGGTGGCATAGTTGATCAATGGGACCTTCACATGCCAATTGTTCGGATTTTGAAAGAACTCCTTCGGAATTACTACCGGATTGACGAATCCTCTTATGGTGTCGATTCAAACTATATTAACATGATAAAAATATTAGTTATATACTAAATACTAAATACGAAATACGAAACGACTATTTTATTACGAAAATATATTTTATTTAATACTTACTTTTGATTCCGACCGTTGCTCTAATAGAAGTCGTATATCTTCAAGCGAGGTAGGTATTCCAACGTAACTCGCCGAATGGTTCCACCTAATTAATAAAATTTTTAGCATAACAATTATATTTTAAATCTACGCAATAATTGTAAAATTTAATATTAAATTTACCTCGTTAAAAGTGGGAATGTATATGGGTGGTCCAATCGAGGATGTAAAAATGGAAAGCGAAACTGTGCCCATGATTGCAGTAGTGATAGGCAACCTCTGATTTTTGCTTTATTCGGGCGTGTCTCCCTACACATCTCCCGATACAATTTTGCTAGCATGGCAAACCCCCAACTCAATTCACTGGCTGCTCTAAAATCAACGAGTTTCAGCAGACATCTCAGATGTACGAGGTTTCGTGACAAGTCCGACATTAGATAGCCTCCAATCGTCTCAAGAATGTATGCCTGAGTATATCGTATTCTTTCTATTTCGGTCGAATCATTATCCGGCTCCGGGAATGTGTCTCGTAACCAGCCCATCTCGATCCAATCTCCGTAAATGTTATCTGAAATAGCACCCAAAAGCTCGTAGTATACGGCTCCCCAATAGCCAGAAGTTACGGACCCGGTGACTACGTACCTATCCACCGGCAATCCTAATTGCAAATCACGTCTTCCAGAGTGATAGTACACTCTCCGCATGAAAGATGGAAAGTGTGCGTCTCGGGTCTCCACCTCTCTATCAACGCACTGATTAACTTTGGGTCCAACTTGTACCCCGGTCTATCATGGCCACGTGCCAAAAACCCGCTTCCCGCAGGTAATTCTCGATCAACAGCGATGGCGGACCAGGCATATTGCAAATATAGCATTGCAACACCGATCTCTGATTGTTTAAAAATTATAAAATAAAATTTAATTAAAATTGTATAAACCTAAAAAATATTAAATAGTATTGAAAATTAAAATAAAAACTTACCATTGTCATTTGATCGACGGAGATGTGTTTATTATCGAGACGAATTAATTCTTCGGCCATTGCTAATACGATCAAATATTTTTAAATTTATCAAAAAATATATTTCAAAAAATTTAAAAAGGACTTTTTTGTAAATATTAAAGGACTATTGTGAAATTTGAGAGAAAGTTTAAAGGAATTTGAGAGGAATTTGAGAGAAAGTTGAGAGAAAAATGAGTAAGGACTTTTGTGTGAAAAAAATAAAAGGGTGAGGGTTTTTATATATTTTTTTTTGATCGTTGGAGGGTGAAAGTGCGTCCATGAGGGAGCGCTTTCGCCACATTAGCAAAGCGCGCCCTCAATGATGCGTTTTTTGCTGATGTGGCACAAAGCGCTCCCTTGTGGACGCGCTTTCTTAATTCATCCCTTAAAAACGCGCTGACGTGGACTCGTTTTCGAGGGAAATGATCCTTTCCGGTAAATAATTATTTTTTGGTCTTTTTCCGTAATTTTTTTAAAATTGGTATTTTCTGGTAAATTGGCCATATTTCACTCTAGGATCCCAAAAACATCAAATTTATAAGAAAAGGACTTGATTAAACTTACCAATTAAAGTTTGAAGCTTCAAATTCTTAGTTATCTCTTTTATTTTTCTTTTCCTTTTTCGTTCTCTTTTTCTCCCCTGCTTCTCGTTTCAATTCTGTTTCAATTCTTTGTTTTGTTTCTTTTTATATTTTATTTACTTTATTAACATAATATAATAATTATAATAAATATCTATTTTAATAACAATATTCATTTTCTTTTGGTCACACCTATATTTCTACATTTGTACCAATAACTTTATTACAATTGTTATTATTTAATTTATTTATCAAATAAAAATCTCATAGTTTAATTATTTAATTTAATAAATATCTTTAACTTAATAATAATAATAATTAGTAAATATCTATTTTAATGGGCAAATTATTAGAAAATACACTTTTTTACAAAATTTACGAAAAAGGACCTATTACCTAATTATTTATCGGAAAGGGCCATTTTCCCGAAAGCGTCGTCACGTCGGTAGCGATTTCAAGGATGTAAGAGAAAAGCGTCCTTGGGAGAGCGTTTTTGCCACATCAGCAAAAAACGCTTCTTTGAGGGCGCGCTTTGCTGATGTGGCAAAAATGCTCCCCCAAGGATGCGTTTTAGCCCGTGTTTTTTTTTTCCAAAAAAAGCTATTCTCGAATTAAATTTTTAAAAAATGTCATGTTTTAGATATTATAAAAATAGACCAAATTTTTTAAAAATTTACGAGAATAAACCTTTATAAATGCTCAAAGTGACAACACCATTTTTTTTAAGGTGTCATCAATTAATATGAAAATATAACTTACAAAGCAAATCTTTATATAGACCTAAAGTCTCATTTCCCTTGTTTTCTTGAGCAATGTGGGATATAAGATATGTGTATATATAGACTCATGAACAGTTTTGCAGCTTGCTCCTAAACAATGTGGGATTCCTTCCTCTTTTAACTAACAACATGAGATGAAAGGCTATACTATATTTGATTTTTTTTTACTTAAAGTTTAAATTTTTTTTACAAAAAGTTAACATTTGTTACATTATAAATAAAACTTTTAAACTCTATAAGTAAAAAAAAATATAAAATATAAAATGAGTATGGTAAAATATTAAGCGATAAATATTAAAAAATTACTAATAGTTGAGTAATCATTTTGTAAGTTTTATAATTCGATAGCTAAAAATATGTTAAGTGACTACTAATGTAATTTAATCTAGATATAAAATATGAAAATTAATTATTATATTTTATGTATATTATATATTTCTATAAAAAACTTATTTAACATAATTATATACTATGTTTAAATAGATTATCTATCTAGTCAAAATATATCCGAAATAAATTTATCGGCATCCATTAGGTGATGAAAATTAATCATGAGTCTATATATACACATATCTCATATCCCACATTGCTCAAGAAAATAAGGGAAATGAAACTTTGGGTCTATATAAAGATTTACTTTGTAAGTTATATTTTCATATTAATTGGTGACACCTTATAAAAAAATGGTGTTGTCACTTTGAGCCTTTATAAAGGTTTATTATCGTAAATTTTTAAAAAAATTGATCTATTTTTATAATATCTAAAAAATGACCTTTTTTGAAAATTTAATTCGAGAATAGTTTTTTTTTGGAAAAAACACGGGCTAAAACGCGTCCTTGAGGGAGCGTTTTTGCCATATTAGCAAAGCGCACCCTCAAGGAAGCTTTTTTTGCTGATGTGGCAAAAACCATCCCTCAGGGATGCATTTTTCTACTGCATCCCCTGACTTCGCGTTGACGTGGACGCATTTTCGGAGGAAATGGTCCATTCCGGTAAATAATTAGAAAATAGGTCATTTTCCTTAAATTTTAAAAAAAAGGATATTTTCTGGTAATTTACCCTATTTTAATATCATTTACATTTATTACAATTGTACACATAAATATTATTACATTTGTACCTTATCATCATCATACATTTATCATGTCTTTAATTTATTTATTATATAAAATTCTCATAATATAATTAATATAATTAATAATTATAAAATATCTTCATACTTAAATAATAAGTAATTTATGTGTTTAGTTTACAAATGTACAAATATAATTTTTACACATGTATATTTTATTACCATACTATTGTCTACTATTTACTTTATTTAATAATAATAATAATATTAATAATAATAATAATAATATAAAACCATAATAAGGGTTAATAAATATACATATATATATATATATATATAAAACTTAAATAAAATCTTAGATTTTAATGCATATATGCGCCTCATTTCATATAAATGGCTTAAGTGCCATTTTAGTCCTTTTATTTTCTTTTAATCTATAATTAGACTTTCACTCTTTATTCAATTTGATTCTTTTCATAATTACTTTAAATTAAGCTAAATTCACTAAATAAATAAAAAAATCTATTTGAACACACTATTAGACTTATAATTACTCCTAATAATTATTTACTAACTTGGTTTACTAAGACGGAGGCCTGATAACACACTTTTCCGGTGCCGACGAATTTTGAGTCGTTACATAGATGTTTTGAGTGAACTCGTTAAGTTCATAGTTTTAATAGATTTATTTCTATATTTAGTGTTTATTATGATGACTTAGTTAGTCATGTTGAGGTTTAGTGGAGACCTAGTTAGAACTGAACTAGAATACTGTAGATGACTAGACTTAAAACTTGTTACGTGCGTTTAATCACGGGAATTAAGGGTGTTAATGGGATTATTTGATTTTCCCACTAAACCTTGTCTCCGTTGCATGGGTATATAAGGATATCGTTGGCTATCATGAGTCACCTTTCCATCTTCTTCTTCCCAAAATTACGCTATAAGTTTCCAAAAAAACTTCATTGTAGAAAGTTTCAGCGAAGAGGGTTCTCAATGTTTAGTGAGTACTTATGTTTGTACCAGCTTATTGGTAATTTCTAAAAAACCTTTAGGTTATTATTGAAAAGATTCATGTGTTTATAATACTGTATGCATAGACCTCAGAATTGTTCGTGAGGAAGAAAACTTCCTGATTCTGGGTTGTTTGATGTTGATTCTTGCATGCATATTAAGTTTCGATAGTTTAATGATCTGATAGGGATAGTTATATTTCTTTTAGCTCAAGAACCTAACGAAGGTCCCAACAACAAGGGTAAAAGACTTGCTAAGTAGATCACTGTACTAGATTTTCTGGTGAGTTCCTTCTTACTTCTATGTGCTATAAATTCCTTTTTTGTATATATATTATGTAATGTTGAGTATGAATCCTATTTCAGTCAATTGAGAAATAATCTTTCAGTTAAACTCTGTTTATTTGTTTTAATCAAACTCTAATTAGTCTAGATTATTTTATTATTATTTGACTTATGAATTTAACCTATAAATAAGCTCTTTTACAACCTTAAAAAATACACCCATTAGAGATTAGAACTCATAACACATTTAGAGAATTTTGTGTTTATGTTTTAAGGGTTCTTTGTTTTCAGGGTTTAGTTTTTATCTCTATCTTTTGTACTCTTCGTTCTTTTGCCATTATAGTAAAATTATCTTTGCCTGTGGTTTTTTATCCTTTTTGGAGGAGTTTTTCCACGTTAAATTTGTGTGTTCAATTTTTCAATTTTATTTCCTATTTTTTTTGCTCGTTGCTTAATCGGGTCAATTCCCAACAAGTGGTATCAGAGCAAGTTCAATTTTCATAAATCAGCCCGTTTAGAAATTGCAGTAACAAGGTTTGAAATTGAGAAGTTCAATAGTGAGACAAATTTCAATCTGTGGCAAGTTCAGGTGATGACAATTCTAGTTCAATCCGACTTGAAAATGGTTGTTACCGGGAAAAAGCCTTAGAATCTAAATAAAATAGAATGGGAAGAGCTTGATGAAAATGCTTTGTTTGCAATCTAGTTATGCCCCGTAAATACGGTATTATAGGAGGTATTGATGGAGAAGACCTCATCCGCCTTGTGGAAAATGTTAGAAATTCTTTATGCGACTAAGTCTCTAACTAACTGTTTAGTGTTGAAACAACGTCTATTTACATTTCGCATGAACGAATGTGAGCTTTTTAGAGATCATATCAGTCAATTCATTACTCTTTTAAATGATTTAAAGAACATTGAAGTTTAGATTGATGATGAAGATCAGGATATGCTATTATTATGCTCTTTACCCCTTTTATACAAGTCTTTCAGGGAGACCCTGATTTATGGTAAAGAAAAACTCTCGTTCAAAGATGTGAAGGGTCATTTGTTGAGTAGAGGCAAACTCGACAACGAGTTTGGTTTGGATAACAAGGCAGATTGGCAATATTCCATTTTGGTAGCATCAAAGAAACGAGACAAAAGGTGTCACTATTGTAAAAATTTAGGTCAAGTCAAAATCGATTGTTATAAATAGTGAAATAAGAGCTGCTGAGAGTAATGGAGAAGATGTAGCTGGTGCTAATTTGGTCGATGAAAGCGGTGATGATTTCTTGTTAGTGTCAACGAGTGATAACTCCAAGCTCACGTCCGAGTGGATCCTAGATTCAATATGTTCTTTCCACATGTGTCCCAATAGAGAATAGTTCTCCACATACAGTTCAGTTGAAGGTGGAGTTGTGCATATGGGAAACGATTCATCTAGTAAGGTAATTGATATTGGTACTGTTAAAATTAGGATACACGATGGGATGATTAGGACATTATCAGATGTCAGGTATGTACCTGATTTACGAAAGAATCTCATCTCTTTGAGTATTTTAGACTTGAAATGATGCAAAATCAACATCGAGTCGAGTGACATTAAAGTATCTCGTGGAGCTCTCATTTTGTTAAAAGGTAAAAGAATCGGCTGTCTTTATATTCTAGAAGGTTCTAAAGTGACCGGTGAAATCGGACGTCCCTCGTTCATTACGGAGTCAAAGTCAACTCATTTGGAGCAAAGACAAATTGGCCATAGGAGGGAAAAATGTATGACCGTTTCGTTGAAGAGAGGTTCTCTTTTGGATGTAGGTTTTGAAAAGTTAGGGCACTGTGTTCTTAAAAATTAGACTCAGGTTAGTTTTAATTTGGAGTGTACAAGTCAAAGGCTAGAAGTCTTCAGTTTCTAAGCATAGATTCGACTCAATTAATTCCCTACATAGTTCAAGATAGGCCCGTGGCAGGCTTTGGCAAAGTTGACATTGTGGAAATATGAGTCAAGGTGGAGATTTGTTGAGTATGACTTCTATTTCAGTCAAATTTGAGAAATAATCTTTCAGTTAAACTCTGTTTATTTGTTTTAATCAAACTTTGATTAGTCTACGTTATTTTATTATTATTTGATCTATGAATTTAGCCTATAAATAGGCTCTTTTACAACATTAGAAAATACACCCATTAGAGATTAGAACTCATAACACATTTAGAGAATTTTGCGTTTACGTTTTAAGGGTTATTTATTTTCAGATTTTCGAGGTTTATTTTTTATCTACATCTTTTGTAATCTTCGTTCTATTACCATTATAGTAAAATTATCTTTGCTTGTGGTTTTTTATCCTCTTTGGAGAGGTTTTTCCACGTTAAATTTGTGTATTTAATTTCTCAATTTATTCCACTATTTTTTTACTCATTGCTTAATCAGGTCGGTTCTCAACATGTAAGGTAAGTAATTTTTCTCAATAACGTATAAATGGTGTCTGTGTTGTTGGTGGTTACCTAACGTCATCAGAGTGAGTATGGTCTGTTTATGTTGCAAAGTAAATACCTTATTTACTGTACAAGCTCATACCATTGATATATGATATGTGAGATGAGATGTTGATGAAGGGCGATTATGTTTATGATGCCTCCGATAGGGCGACTCTATTGCAAATCGGACTGATAGATCACGAGAAAACATACTTGGCTGATCAAAATGATATAAGGAGTTAAAGGAGTGTATGCATATGAATATGACTGGCCGATATGCTTCTAAATCCGAATTTTAGGTACGAGGCTGACATAAGAATGGGTTGAGAATTTGTTATGGTTAAGTTGGCGAATAGTGACTACCCCTGTGTTGTGTTAAATGGATATATCGAGTCTGCCTGTATTCTGCGAACGCTAATGGGCGTATTATGATCATTGTGTTTAAACCCTCCTGAAAGGTTTGATATCATCTCGGGTATTATTGTGTATGATTTATATGTGCTTTCTTTGTCCTTGGAACTTACTAAGTTTGTTTGAACTTACTCTATTACCGTTTCTTTCTTAGGAGTGTTGATTGAAGGAAGAGAATTTTGAACGGACTATACCAGTGTAACACCTCGAAGCCGGCCTAGACGTTATGGCTGAATCTGGTGATGTCACAAGAAATGGGTTTTGGAAACCGTGTTGACTTGGTAAAACAACAATTTTTAAAATTTACTAAAAACCACAAATTAGTCAGTTCCTTTACCAAAACTTATTACAGTAGAAGCCTTAGTCGTTATAGTTTGAAAATGCAGTTGCGTTTTTAGGAAAGCCATTGTTTACATAAAAAACTGTCATTTTAATAAAACAATTTTACCAAAGCAATCAAATTGTCAAACAATCCAAAAATAATCAGTTAAAAACCAAACAGTCTAGAAAGTCCCAAAAATTACGACTTTCAAATAAGTCCAAAATTTAAAATAAACCAAAAGAACTAAGTTTATTATTTTACGAAATAGTGGTCACCGCTGTGTCTCTGCCACACTACTCTGCCTAAGTCTGAGGATTACCTGACAAAATAGGGAAACAGATGTGAGTTTACGTAAACTTAGTGTGTAACTAAGTAGAATTAGACAAGCAAACATACAGAACATTTCAACCAATCAGATACAGAATCGGGCTTATGCCTATCCTAGATACAGTTATAGAAACATATGTGTAGATCAGATAATAGATTCAGATATGCAAAGTCCTACCCCCATCCTCTACACACCAACTCTGACCATCCTATCACACCATATGGGGTTAAAAACACCCACCCATCCTTACACACCACATTGTGTCGTTACGACACGTATCAGATATAGTGTAGCCAAGCTGCCAGAATATCGATGATGATCGCCATACAAAACACTTCCTCCACATATATATAAAACCCACCCCAAAACAGATACAAATATCAAATATAGAATTATCAGTCTAAACATGCTCAACATGTTTTATACAAATAACATATACACTTATAATTGTATAATCAGGCATACATTAGTATCCTAATTGGATCAGTCTAGCAGAATTTCATAGCATACAGATAGGGGTTTAATTAGCCCTTACTGACCTTACGGCAGGTCCATAGTTGAACGGAACGACCCGTGCGACCCTAGAGAATATTTTAGAATTATGGGCCCACATATCCATTTGGGCTCGAACTCCTTGTGGCTCACACGCCCAGAATGGCCTTACCCGTGTGGCCCATACGGCCTAGCCCAAGAATCTATACGCCCGTGTGTCATGCTCGTGTGGGCCCATATGCCTAAATTGGCCTAGCTCGTGTGGCCCACACCGCCACACTCAAGCCATACACGACCATGCTTTCGTCGACCACACGGGTGACCACACGCCCGTGTGGCGTCAACAGTTTCATTTTTCAGCTTTTGCTGAAGCTTTTTTTTTGTGTTTCGGGTACACACCTGGTATCGATTTGATGTGAAAGCACTTCTGAATCACACAACACCTTCGAAAGAGAAACAAAAATTTCGCACCCTTAAAGCCTTTATTGAAGACCTCCAAGTCCTTAATCTTCTCCAAAAACGAAGAAAGCGCACTAAAACAATGGAATACGGAAATTTGGCAGCAATTTGGAAGCAGAGAAAATAGATACAAGAAGGAGAAGGGAAATAAAGTGGTAGAGAGCAGAAAGAAGAGGAATAACGTCAGTTTCTTGGGAAAATTCTGGAAGAGAGAGGAAATTTGAAAATAAAAAAAAGATAAAAATAAAATCCCGATAACTTCCAGAAAATCTCCCCAAATTCCTCCCCACTACCCCACTAATAACCACTTCCTCAGAATCCCAACTCCACCGAAACTCTAACAGATAACAGAGCAAAAATATAACACCCTCGCTAATGCAGGGATTCAAACACAGAACCTCCAACTCATCAACAACCTTACGACTTGAACTGGCAAGCTTATTCCGATATGGATTTACAGATAGTTAACTATAAGCCCGCTGACCAAGGATAAGGCTTAGATTCAAAAATACCTAAAATATACTAAAAGTAAGACTTGAACTTGGGACCTCACACACACACACACCCGAACACTTAACCACTGAAGCAGATACACATTTATGTCAAAAACTTACAAGAATGGAAATAAGACAAAAAGCCAGGGCGTTACAACCAGAGCACTATTGATTGTGAGCCTTCTATTAATTTCTGTATCATGCATATCGTGGGCAAGGTGGCATGTAGAAACATTTTGTATTACCTATTGTAATGATTTGCATTTTTTGTTAAATTTTGTTTTATGAAATCTTTTGTAAACTCTAGTAGTATATATATGTGTGCGTTTTTTATTCAATGAGCTATGGTTTGTGAGATAATGTTTTAGGCATGTACGCCAAACTGTTTTGAATGATAGTTAACTGCTAATGATGCACTTGAAACTTTTGTAAACTCTATCGATTTTTATAAGGCTTCCGCCAAATCTTCTGTCTAAAATATTTATCTTGGTGTATAATTAAATTGATTGTTTTGTTCTTGTCGTATTGAGGATTACGTGAGGCCGGCCACAGGGGAGCGAGTGGGGCCCTACCAGGCCCAACAAAAAAATTTAAAATTTTATTAAAAATTGATTCAGGGCCCTTTTTGAAGAAAAGAAGTGCGTTAGGGCCCATTTTTTAAAAAATTGGTCTGAAAATCGTTAGGGTCATTTTTTTAAAAAATTGAGGCCCAAAGAAGAAGTGCATTAGGGGCCCATTTTTTTTAAAAAAAATTCAGGGCCCAAAGAAAAAGTGCATTAGGAGCCCATTTTTTTCAGTTCGCCCCGGGCCAAAAAAAATTTAGGGACGGCTCTGGGATTACGCCAATATCTTAAGTTTTTATAAATTTCAAATGCTTTTATTAAATTTTTATGATTTTAAGTTGTGGCATCCCATACTCGGATCCAATTATTTGGTTGGGTAAGGTGTGTTACATGTACCAGTTCTCAAGTCAACCAATTCAATGCCCTTCTTTAAATTGGTACCCTCGCTGGTTTCCAGTCCAATTCGGTTCAAACAACCTTAATTGTAAGGTTAAAAAAAAGATGCTAATATGCTAAAAAAAAAAAAATCTTAAACTACATAAACATGCCCTTTAAAAATAAAAAAAAAATCTACACATGGCACATCATAAGGGTTCAACGTCATGTAGAATCAACCCAGTATAAAGCATAGCGGACAAAGAACTAAAAAAAAAAAAAAAAATATCTACACATGGTACATGCATAAGGTGGGATGGAGACTTACACATCGCATATGTGCATGATGAGACTTAAACCTAAGTCTTAAAGATTCAGGGCTTCCACCTTAACCAATAAGCTAAGGCCGTGTTGGCATAAAAACCCATTTTAATATTAAAGTAAATAAATTTTGAATTCTAATTCTTATTTTAATTTTTTTTGATATAATAGAAATTATATACACTTTAACATCAACATAAAATTTAAAATAATAATAAAATTTTCAAAAGATTTAAATATATTATATATATGAGCACTTTCAATAAATTTTAAAATATTATTTTATTTTATTTAATAAATCATCCTCATCAAATTTGCACATGCAGAAATTGTAAATTAGCTTAAATTTTTAAAATGTATTGATTTTAATATTAAAATAAAAATTATGGGTAAAAATAATAGATTCGTGACTTATTTAAAATAATAAATTCGTGACTTATTTAACTAAAAATTAATATAAGAGTTTGTTTAATTAAGGTGGACCTTTTAGTATATTTGTTAGGATATATATATAACGTTACTTCTGTCATCTTCGTGCAATAATATACAATAAAATTACTCCCCTATGTTTGTCTACTTCTCTTCCGTCCATTTTCCTTTTTCCTTATCACAAACGTATTAATGATCCTGCAGAAAGCAAGAAAGTAAAAACCAAATTTCAAAAGGATTTATGATTGGAAAAAGGAAAAGAAAACAACTGGAGCCCCCATTGAATAAGAGACAGTTTGAAAGGCTTAAACAGTTAAAAACTAAATTAAAAATGATCACAGTTTGGACCATCTTCTCACCTTTTTTTTTTCTTTTATCTTTCAACGCCAACATAATAGCACCACCGAAAACCAATAAAAGGTCATTAAAGAGGGTGTTTGATACATTATACATGATGGAGCTCCACAGACTTCAATGTGAAAAGAACTCTCTGTATTCAATTCAAACACTGGTGCCGGCAATGGGCAGCAACTATCAGCCTGGTCTGCTTTTTTTTTTATAATGGAAAAATATGTGTAGTTTCAAACAAATGGACTGGCCTCAGCATTAATGGTTGGTCTGTTTCAGATGGGAAAGCTTTGCCCTATAATTGATTGCAAACTGGAAAGTGGAAATAGTTCCAACACCCAATTTAATACAATGGCTACGTGTATGTTTGATTAGTAAGTAAGATATGGTCCTCACACAATCATTTCTGGCGGAAGTAAATAGCTCATTGGTAGCTATCCAGTAATTACAAGTGGTTACCATAATACCAAACATACATTTTCCCATCAACTCACTTCAAATATTATTATTAAGAGATCATATGAAAATGTGATTCCCCATTATTTTTATCTCTTTTTAATAAGAGAACGATAAATTAAATTTTTATTTTTAATATTCAGCTTTTTTCTCTGAAAAATTCAAATCCAACTAAAATACTAAATATCAAGAGAAAAATATGATTTGTCATTCTCTTACTAAAAATGGATAGAGATGACGTGGAATTACAATTTCATATAATCATTTTTATTGTTAAAAGGGTTTTATTTAATTATTACTTTTATAACATGAAGAAAAATTATTTATTACTTATATATTATAAAATTAGTATAAATTTAAATTTGGAAAATAAGAATATGCGTAAAAATTTTCGTACAAATTAAGACTTCTTTAAAACAAAGGAAAAAAAATTCCTTTCATTTTACTAAAAAAGTTAAAAATAATAAAATATTATCAATCAATTTAATTTATTTTTAATTTATATACTAAAGCATACGTATAATATAATACTCCAACCAAATATAGGGTATAACTAATTCGATCAAACTTTTGGGGGAATGGAAAATAATAAAAAATTATAAAATAAATGTTCAACTTGAGTTATAAAGCCAAATTATTGAGGAAATGGATTACGTTTGAAATATTTGTAATTTTGGGTCCGTTGGATGGAGGGCCAATTTGCTTTTATTATATTATATATTCTACTCTCAACTAGTTAGTCGAATACGGCGCCTCCACCAGTTGTTAGAGCCCACCAATAATTTTTGTTCTGCCTGCTTAAATCCATCACTTTTCTTTTTTAAATAATTATATTTATTAAGTATAATTGTATTCTAAAAAATAAATGCACATAAATAGCTTTTAAGTTTACTGTTATTTTTTCATATGCAAATGAGATATGTATCTTTATTTCATAAGTGTATACTATAATTAAATTTCGACTTTTGATAATTTAACTTCTGACGTTTAGTTTGTGGGGAAGAAAATTTTTTTCTTCAATTTAGGGTGAATTTAAATTTTTTAGGAAATTAAAATTAAATTGTATATTTTATGATAATAAAAATATAGTGTTACTATTTTAATAGTCTATATTTTTATAATTTTTAGAGGATTAAATAAAAAAATTATCATTTTGAGGTGTCAAAATGTAATTTTATCTTTACTAATTTAAAATTTTATAAATTTTAAAGAGACCTAAATAAAAAAAATTCCATTTTAGGGGGGCCGGGCCCCTACTAGCCCCCTGACTACGCCCCTGGTCTAGTCACACCAAATTTAATCATAAAGTTGATTCTATTTTAGGGGGCCGAGGCCCCTACTAGCCCCCTGACTACGCCCTTGGTCTAGTTTACACCAAATTTAATCATAAAGTTGATGAAAGTAACATGGGACAACTCTCAAATTTATACATGAATATTGATTCAATATTATAATTTAATATATGAATTTTGATTTGGTGTAATTATACATATGAAAATTTGATTGTGGTATAAATATATACATGAAACATTAATAATAATTCAATTATACACATTTAAAGAAATAAATATATTAAATTATTTTTATATTGGATAAATATAGTTATTTGTGTATGAAATATATAAACATAAAATGATGTTATATCAATAATAATAATTTTTAGAATTGGATCAAATCAAAATTTCACGTATAGAATTGAACATTAGACTAAAGTTTATATATAGTTTTGAGATTTATCCTAAGTAAAATAGATGAGTGTTTTTTTTTTTTTTGTTGAGCATATATGAGTTAATTGTACCAAACATCCTAAACTATGATCCAAAGTTTAATTGGTTCTTAAACTTTAAAACATATTAATTTATCATATCAACTTAGGCATTACATGTCCACTTGAATCTAATGTGAAGCATATTTGAAGCATATTGTTTGAATTTTAAACATATTCATACATACTACATGTTAAAAAACATACGGTGACATTAAAATTTATAATATTTATTTATTTCTTTTTAACATGTGTGATCCAATTTATCTATGCGACAAGTACAACCATAGTCGTAACCATATTTTGTCCTAATCAAATTTGGGTTAAGCTCAATTTGAGTTCAATTTTCATGATTGTTAATAGTATTACTTTTCATAGTTTCAGAAATTAATTCGCTTGAATAAAATTCAAATTTAAAAAAAAAAAATAGTTTAATGGATTGTAATTAAATACCAACCTTTGGATCTTTACCTTTCAAGATTTGTTACAACACGTAGTTACAATCCATCAATTTTGGGTCGTTGTGGGCATTCCATAACTTCCCCCATGCGTAATTGATTTTTTGAACCAAATTGTTTGTTGCTACATTAAATTGCTTATTTGTTCAACACAACAAGTGTGATGGAAGTGCTAGATTGCAGTGGCTACTACGGCTTGACATTGCAAAATTGTGCAAACAAAATAACAAATAACACCAAGGATTTGTTTACGCAGTTTGATTTCCTTACGTCTGTGGAGTCTAGCTCAATGAGAAATTCCACTATCCTTAGTCAACAACACAACAAATGTTTTACAATCACTTTTCAAGTATAGAGATATCACCTTTGCACCTAAAAACTAGAACACTCACCTCCAAATCCTTCCCCTAAGAACTTGGACAGTAAACACTCAACAACATTTACAATAATAGTTTGCACTATTTCACAAAGCAGTTCCTCAATGAATAAATTAGAATGCACTTAATAAGCTCTCATTACATAACCTAGACAAGTCTTACAACATACATTCAATTCAGCTTTCTAACATAAAATCTAAGTGAATATAAAGTAACTCCTTGAAAATAACTATTACAATCACAATAATCAAAGTACAAGAAATTGAAGATATGATTTCCAAAACAACTACATAGTCATCATCGATTCTTTATGTTTCAAGGGTTGATTTGATTCACTTGGATCTAGTCCAATCTTCAGATTACCAAGGATTGGTTTCCATAGATGGACCAAAGTATCTTCAATAAAACAACACATAACTATGTCCAAAGATTTTCTTTATTAAATTTCCAAACCAAAAAAGGCAAGTTTTTAACCACCTTAATAGTAGTCTACAGTTGGCACTATTGAGTGTGTAACACCCCTTACCCGTATTTAACTCCGGAATCAAGTACGAGGTATTACCTGACTTAACTCCCTTGAACGTACAACTTTGGGCTATAAAATTTTATTCTAACTTAAAACTTCCCATTCACATTCATATCATCCTTATTATGGGCCTCTGAGGCCTTAAACATGCAAATGGTGGGTCTCGAAATTAATCCGAAAACTTTTGTAAACTTATAAAAATTTTGCCTTAAGAGGGTCACATGCCCGTGTGAAATGGAACATGCCCGTGTCGGCAGACCGTGTGGTCACACATGCTCATGTCCCCAGCCCGTGTGGGATTTATTATTCACTTCTAACCTACAGGGGTTTTCAAACGGCTGGACACACGCTTGTGTCAATGGCCCGTGCCCCTCACACGGCCTAGACACGCTTGTGTCCTCACCCGTGTGTGAAAAACCTGGGTATTCTGTTTGTGACATCAGCAACCATATATGGGGCACACGGCCTAGGCACACGCCCGTGTGTCTAGCCCGTGGTCGACACTAACTTGCAACACTAACATGCAGGGGACACATGGCCTGGTCATACACCCATGGGACTAACCGTGTGTCACACACGGCCTAGACACACGCCCGTGTGCCTACCCGTGTGGACAAGAACAAGGCTATTTGCCAAGCTCTTTTTATCACTCTAATTCATGCAACATCAATCACATTCAACCATTTACCAAGCAACTCAATTATGCATCATACACATTCATGAATAACCTCATCTTTTCATATATTAATAACAATAAGCCATCAACTATGGCTATTTACAAAAGTTCATCTTTAAAGGCACACTTGCCAAAATAACAAGACATAACACTAAGCCTAGCCCCTATACATGCCATACACAAAATGCTAAGACTAAATATACCGAGAAGAGCTGATAGTGCGGGTGATCTTCCGATTATCTTCGTATCCCGAACTGGATCTTTGACACTATAAAACAAGGGAAAAAGAAAAGGAGTAAGCTTTAAGCTTAGTAAGTTTACATGCAAACAATAATCATCACAATATAAGCTATTCAATCAATAATATCACATATTAAACAAGAACAATTCACATTCCCATAATCATGCTTACTCATTCCATCTCTTACCATATTCCAACCATATAACAATTATATTGCTCACATTTACTTGTACACATTCCCTACACTCATCACACAAAGCAACATGAAACATTTACTTATACAATTTCTCGATGAACCCCTCGGAATAGTGCTAAGTATCCGATGGTTTCGCACATAGCCCACCATTAGTCAATAATAGGGTGGTATCGCATATAACCTACCAACATGAATACTTACGGTGGTCCCGTACAAAGCCCACCAAATGGTAATATAAACGATGGTATCGCAAATAGCCCATCGTGAGCAAGAAATAAGTTGGTATCGCACATAGCCCATCAAATAGCTCTTATGGACCTATTTTCGCACTTACATAACTATTCCGAGGTTCATACGAGAATTACTCATTATCTATCAATATAAATCATAATTGATCTCATTCATACAATGCACCAATACGTGACAACATATGATTTAAAGATGCATCGTTTACACATAAACTTACCTCGGTGCAAATGTGTTAATCGACGACTTAATCCGTAACCTTGCCTTTTCCCCGGTCAAGGTTGTTTTCGAGTTCTTCTTGATCTATAATAATGAAATTTACTCATTCAATTACTTTATAATTCATGATACATCAAAATTTCTACTTAGGCAAAAATGACCATTTTGCCTTTATACTATGGCAAAATTACTAATTTGCCCCTAGGCTCGTAAATAATTTTTCATCACATTTTCTCATTAAACAAGCCTAGCTGAACATTTGTTTCTCTTACAAGAACTCACAAAACCAATTATTTCATGCATTTATTACATAATTTCCACTTTTACAAATAAGTCCTATTTAGGTGTTTTCATGGCAACACCTTTTACAAAAGTTGTTTCTCAACCTACTAACATTCATTTTCTTCCATAAAAACTCAAAAAACAACATGAATACTCTCATGGAAAATCCCTAAACTTTCAACCATTATGCAAATTAGTCCCCTCATTAGCTAGCTTAAGCTTTGGGGGTTCTAAAAGTACAAAAATTATCAAGAAAGACCTCTAAAATCACTTACTTGCAAGAGATTTGCTTGGCTGAAAGTTTGGACTCCAAAATCCTCTAATTTCCTTCAATTTTCGGTGGATAAGAAGTGTGAATAGTAAAATATGACATCATCTTCCTTTATCTTATTTTATTCATTTTTAATCACCCAAGTTCACCAAAATTTTGACCAAAATTTAATGCCCTTGTCTCCCTTATCTCTATGGCCGACCACACCCTCTTAATGGCCTAATTGCACTTTAAGGACCTCCAGTTTAATATTCTATGGCTATTAGACACTCTACCTTGCAAAATAGAACTTTTACACTTTATGCGATTTAGTCTTTTTTCACAATTAAGCATGCTGTAACACCCTAAACCCGGCCCAAACATTACGACCGAATTTGGTATGTTACAGAGAAAACTTTTTGAAAAATCCCTTTATCCGATTTAATTTAAAGTAAAAGATCTTGTCTTGTTTTAAAACCATTGAGGTGTATGAAGAAAACCACACTTAGTTTTGTTAAAGATCTATTAAGTCGGGTTGTTACTGATATCAAATGTACCGATGGCACAATAAAACATTTACGTTTGAATTTAAGAAAACGTGTACCCATTTTAAAGTCACTAAGTAGTTTAAACAAATTATCCAAAACATGTAAAATAATCAAAGTAAGATCTTAGGAGGCCTTATTACAACTTGAACAAATAAAACCGACAATAAAATAAAAATAGCTCAAAATTCATTTAATCCACATTTTCACCGCATGGCCACCTCGAGTCCATCCGGCTCCTCATCCCCGATCTACGAGTCACCGAAAAGTTAAAGGGAAGGTGAGTCACCAAGACTCAATGTGTAACCCTTCCCGGTTTAATGCAACATCATACACAAATTATAACTAAGTTAACATGCACTAAGTTTAACATGCACCCAACCTAGCCATCCAAAACACCTTTCTACCTCGTGTGGTACCAAACCACTGGTGGTGCCAAACCACTGGTGACTCAAAGTCACGATATCCATCAATATTGTGGTGCCAAACCACTGGAGGTGCCGAACCACTGGTGACCCGAAGTCACATATAACAAGTTGTGGGGCCAACCCACGTGTGATACCAAATCATGGCGGCGATCCCATAATATCAACTGTGGGGCCAACCCACTTTGTGGTGCTAAGCCACTGGGCAAGACGCTATGAGGTGCCAAACCTCCGTGACCTTAGTCACGAAATGTGGTACCAAACCACTGGTGTCCGTAAGACACGGATATCACTTCCCCTCCACTCATTTAACCCACATCAATCAATGATATGCATTTAACAGAAATCATGCCAACATGTTTATTTAGCAACATACACTGGATTTATCAATAACTATAACTTTATATGCCACATATACCAAATATGCCTTGCATCAATCATGCATCATATAGTTATCTCAAATCGACAAGGACTTACCTGAATCCTTGCTTATACCTTTATGGTATTAGGTCCAAATCTACATCAATCCAGTTTAGCATACATAATGTATTTAGCATAGTTGTTAGTTATAAAGTGTGTATGTACACACCTGTTACCCACGATAGCCCTAAATCCCAAAGAGACAATCGGCCACACAAGATATCCTTGCTCCTAAATGCCTCTTGAACACTAACCACCTTACGATACGCAAATCTGCTTCACTTTCCAAGACTGATTGCTAACGAATGGAGGCTTGATTGAATACTTCAAAAATCCCGGAGTACCTAGATAAAATCGGTTTCAACACTGATTAGCCACCAATATATTTCGGCTTTTCCCATTCATCCAAGTCGACAGAGAGAAAGAAGAAATAAGAGTTTCGGCTATTACTTACCTTCACAATCGATTGGACAAAGAAATCCCGAAAGCACCTATGCCTTCCTGATATTCGGCCAAATAGATCTAAATAGAAGAAAGGAAATTTCAGCACAAAGGTAGGGAGTAGATTCGGCTAGAGAGAAAGAAATAATGATGAAGAAGATGGGCTTTTGCAAAGAAGAGTAGAGAGTTTCGGTTTTAGGCACAAAGAAGAAAAGAAGAAATAACAATGGTGATTTCGGTATCTCTAGAAAAGAAGAATTAGAGGAAAAAGAGATGGAAGATGAGAGAGTAGGGACATTCGGCTATTGCAAAGGGAAAAGAAAAATAAAAGATGAATAGGTGCCTTAAGAAAATTTGGCACCCCCCTTCACCTAGTCTCCTTGTCCGTCCACTCCCCTTGAACAAGGAGTTCAAAATTCCGCCACTTCCTTGAATCACTCTTGGCCACTAATTCAAACAAATTTGAATTAGTCAAAAGCCTATATTTTCTCTCTGCCAACTATTAAAGATTATTCACATAAAATCTAATTAAATCCTAATAATATCCTTATTATCCCGAAGTTTAAATTGAGCACTCTCTCTCTCTTGCAGTCCAAAATAAAGAGCAAAAGGAGAATTTTACGACTCGAACATAGGCTCCCCTTGTTCCCCTTGTAGCGTCAATTCCAAGATTTTAAGTGGCATCTCCTTGCCACTTTTCCAAGGCCTTATTAGTGTCAAATATTCCCTCATTTAAACTTGTAACCCCTACCTACTAAGGCTCCCTATCTTTAAAGCTTACAAATGAATTTTTCTACCATTCCGAGCCTACTCAAGATCCATGACTAAGTCCTATTACTCCACGAATAACACCACAAAGAATTCAATCACAAGGAAAACAATTTAATCACAAATAACCCTATTTTAGGATGTTACGTTCTACCCCTTAAAATAATTTCGCCTCGAAAATTACGATCGAAGAGGGGGTATTCTTTGTCGTGATCACATCTTCGGTTCCCACGTAGCTTCCTCCGCACCATGGTTTCGCCATAGCACTTTCACCAAAGGTCCTGGCTTCCTACGTAGAACTTTGACATCCCGATCTAAGATCTGAACTGGTTCTTCCTTGACAGATAAGTCCGAGTTTACCTCAATCTCTGCCACTGGCACAACGTGTGATGGATCCGATCAATATCGCCTAAGCATTGATACATGGAAGACGTCATGAATCTAACTCAACTCTGCCGGCAGCTCGAGCTGGTAAGCTACCAGACCCACTCGCTTTAACACTGTTTATGGCCCGATGAACCTAGGGTTTAGCTTCCCTTTTCGCCCAAACCTTAATACCTTCTTCCAAGGCGACACTTTCTAAAAAACTTTATCTCCTGCTGCATATTCCATTTCCTTACGCTTAAGAGCAAAGATAAGATTTCGCCTATCCGACGCTTCTTGAGACGAGCCCGAATCACCTTAACTTTATCTTCGCGTCACCAACTCGACCCAAAACTTGTCGTTCACCTAATTCCGTCCAACACGTAGAGTACGGCATTTTCGCCCATACAAGGCTTCATATGGTGCCATCTCGGATACTCGCTGATAACTATTGTTATAAGCGAATTAATTCGCCAACAGTAGATACTCTTCCCAACTACCATCAAATCCGAACACAACCTCTCAAAGATGTCCTCTAAAATCAGATGACCCTTTCGACCCTCACGACCGTGGATGAAATGTCAGATGAAATCCAATCGTACCCAAAGCCCGATGCAACGCTTTCCGAACCTTAACGTAAATCGGGATCCCTATCTCGAGATGATCAATCCGCACACCATGCAACCTCACTATTTTCGACACATACGACTTAGCTAGCTTCAAGTGAGTAATCCACCCTTACCAGATGAAGTGAGTGATTTAGTCGACGGTACACAATCACCCAAATGCGCCCTTCTTCTTTGGGCGTGAGGGGTAGCCCATTGACAAAATCCATAGTGATCCTCTCCCATTTCCACTGAGGGATCTTCACTGGTTGAAGTAACCTTGATGGCAACTGGTGTTCACCTTAACTGGCCGACACGCCGACACCTTCCCACAAATTCGCCATTTACCTCGCAAATTACAGCCACCGTAATCTGTTTTGCAAATCTCCATACATCTTGCTACCTCCGGGATGCATAGCGTATGGGCTGCTATGTGCATCCCGAAAAATTCTTTGCCTCAATTCAACATCCTTCGACATACAAGCTCGCTTCTTAAAAACATAATACTCCATCACCAAACAAACTATACCCTTCCAAACCACCATCTTGAACTTGCAATCTCAAGATTCAAACTTTCATCTACTAACTTTTTTCCTTAATCTCCTCGATCCGGTCGGCTTAACTTGTAGTTACGCCAAAAGACTTCTATCATCGTATAGATCGAGGTGAGCAAACATCGCCTTAAGTCCAATTACGACCTTCTCCGCTCAACGATCACCACCACGTTAGCCTTGCTTGATGGTACTCAATTGAACAGTCGTAATCCTTCAGCAGTTCAATCCATCGACGCTATCTCAAGTTCAAATCCTTCTGAGTCAAGAGATACCTCAAACTTTTGTGATCCGTGTAGACTATCGACTTTTCCCCATACAAGTAATGCCTCCATATTTTCAAAGCGAAGACTACTGCCGCTAATTCCAAGTCGTGAGTCGGATAGTTAACCTCATGCGGTCTTAGGCGACGGGATGCATAGGCCACTACCTTCCTTCTCGCATCAATACACATCCCAACCTCGTATGGGACGATCACAAGAAATCAGAACAACTTCCCTGCCTCAGGCTGTACCAGAACTGGGGCTTCCGTCAGAATCTTCCTTAGGTTATCAAAACTTTCCTGCTGTTTCTCTGACCATACAAATGAAACTCCTTTTCTTAATAACTTAGTTAGTGGTGCTGCGATTAAAGAGAACCCTTCTACAAATCTTCGATAGTACCCTGCCAGACCCAGAAAACTTTAAATTTCTGCCCCTGACTTAGGCGGTTTCTAATCCAACACCGCTTCAACCTTGTGAGGGTCCACTCTAATCCCTTCCGCTGACACCACGTGACCTAAGAAAGCCACCTCCCTAAGCCAAAATTCACATTTACTGAATTTGGCATATAACTGCTTCTCCCTCAGTACTTGTAAAACTATACGCAAATGCATGTCATGCTCCCCCTCCATCTTTGAATAAACCAATATGTCGTCTATAAACACCACGACAAATTGATCCAAGTACTGTTGAAACACCCTATTCATTAAGTCCATGAACGCTGCAGGTGCGTTGGTCAACCCAAATGGCATCACTAGAAACTCGTAATGCCTACACCGAGTATGGAATGCCGTCTTGTGAACATCACCCTTCTTCACCTTAAGTTGATGATAACCCGACCTAAGGTCTATCTTCGAGAAAATCGATGCACCCTTCAGTTGGTCAAACAAGTCATCAATCCAGGGCAACGGATACTTATTTTTGATCGTTAACTTGTTTAGCTGACGGTGAGTCGATACACATCCGTATTGACCCATCTTTCTTCTTGACAAACAAAGACAGTGCTCCCACGGAGATATACTTGGTCGGATAAACCCTCGATCCAAGAGCTCCTGAATTTAAGCCTTCAGCTCCACCAATTCCTTCGGTGCCATTCGGTATGGTGCTATAGACACAGGCGCCGTTCCGGATAACAAGTCTATACCGAATTCAACTTTTCGATCTGGAGGCAGACCCAAAAGTTCTTCCGAAACACATCGTGAATTCCCTACCGTTCGGACCTTCTCAATCACGACTCCTTAGCCTCCAAGGCACATATTGAACCAAAACGCCTCACACCCTTTCCTGACCATCTTCTCCGCCTTCAACGCAGACACCACATTGGATAGGTAATCTCTTCTATTACCTATCATGACCACTTCATCACCCTCAGCCATCTTTAGAACCATGCGCTTAGAGCGCAATCCAGGTTTGCCTGATACTTAACCAACCAGTCTATTCCAAGAATCAAATCGAACTCCCCAAATGGCAGTTCCATTAGATCGGCCAACAACACTACCCCTTGGAGTTCTAGGGGTACATCTCTATATAACTTGTTTACAATTACAGAGTGACCTAGAGGGCTAATTACTGTCATCTCCCTAGAAGTAGTCTCAAAGTCTAGATTCATAGTCTCTACCACGCTACTAGCAACGTATGAATGCGTCGAACCCACATCAATTAATGCAACATATGGAAGACCAAAAATTAGGAACGTACCGGTTATGACGTCCGGTGCGTCACCCTCCTCTCGACGCCTTGCTGCATAGACTAAACCAGACTGCCTTGCCTCTGTGTTGCTTGCACCTTTGCCCGAAATTCCGCGACCTCGACTAGAACCATTGCCTCCTCTACCATTACTACGACCCCTCTGTGGTGGTCCTACATTTCTAGCCTGAGCACGGTTCTGACCCTCTGGCTGGTTCTTAGCTAACTTCCAAGGACAATCCCTTACACGGTGATCCAACGATCCACATTCAAAGCATCTTCTTTCACCAGTCCAACATCCTCCCCAATGTGATTTCCCACAGCGATTGCACTGAGCTGGTCTCTGATTAGTAGCCATGGGCCTTCCTGCCTGATTCGACCCACTCTGCCTAGCCCTCTTTTATACATTATTACCCGATCCAGACGACCCAAATCCTCTTTTCTGCTTGTTCCTATCGTAGTTCTGTCTCACAGACTCCTTGACCCCTTTGGCTACTTTAGCCTTTTCCACTAAGACAGAAAACTCACGCTCCTGCTGTGGAGCAATTAGCAACCTTAAATCATCCCTAAGTCTGTCTTCAAAGCGGATACAACGATCATGCTCTGTTGACACAATTCCCCGAGCATAGCGGCTCAGCTTCAAGAATTCTGCTTCATACTCCGATACAGACTTATTTCCTTGTACCAACCCTAAAAAAGCTTTCCTCTGTGCATCAATGTAGCTGGTGCCTACATACTTCTTCTGATAAGTAGCTTTGAAATACTCCCAAGTAAGGTCATCTGCCGTGGCACCATCCCGAACCGTGAGCCACCATCGATATGACTCATCCTTTAGAAGCGACACCACTCCTTTCACTTCTCCTCACTTGTCGATCGAGATCATCCATGATCCTCTCAATCGATTCTAACCAATATTCCACCAGACTGGGTGCCACTCCCGACACCTCGGAATACCTCACCCGTTGGATCGGAGTCGCCGGGTACAAATTTTGAGCTCCCATACCTCCACTTGACCACCATCTCAAGGACTCGCAACACGACTATGAGCATCGCCTCACCTCCCGTCGATCCTCGCCTCCTCACTCTAAAAGTTGGGGGTGGTGGTGGCGGTGGTACCTCATTCTCGGATCCTCGACCCGACCTAACGGGTTCGACATGGTCATCTCCGCCTCATGCGGCCCACGACGACCACGCCCTCTAGAGCTCATTCTAACTATTGTGCTTTAATCGATTAAGAAATTTTATGGATTAGTACTTGTTTCACTTGGTTATCCGCGAAGAAATTTTATGAAGAGAGTTTAATAGAGATTCTTTCGATCAATCAAAGTTTTAAGTCCTTTATCCTAGTTCACACAGGAAAGCACATCCATTCCCTAATACCTTTCATACACACTCACTCTTTCGGGCATTTCTGTCCGTTTCTATCCCAGGGGTATTTTCGTCATTTTCCTATTGGGGTATTTTCGTAATAACTAGAGAAACTTTAAAACTTTAATAAATCAGGACGTTTTGAAATTTGAAATTTCCAAAACTGGAGGGTATTTCTGAAAATTTTTCAAATTAAAGGTACGGTAGAATTTTGGAATCCAGGGGTATTTTGGTAATTTTGTCAATCAGGGGTAATTTTATAAATTTCCAAAGTCAGGGTATTATTTTGAAATACAAATTTTGGATACTTTTGCAAAGTAAGAGAATTTTATTGAAATCGGGTAGTACTGGTAATTTTAGAAACCAAGGGCATTTTCGTAATTTTGCCACTAGGGCATTTTGGTAATTTTGGTAAATTGAAAATATTTTGAAAATTTTCCGAAATGAATTTTGTTACTATTTAAAGGAGTATTGTAATGATTTTAAAACTTAGAGTTTTCATAAAACATGGCTAATCCCTTCGGGTTTTATTTATTGTGTTTAGCTTTATGACCGAGTCCTCTTGGTTAGGGTGAACCAAAGCTACGCACTGTAGGATTCTGTGAAGAGGAGGTGAGTCACGAGGGTGCTTAAGTACCAAGCTCTTCCGGATCCAATCCTAGACATGCATGTGGGTTGCCACACCCTAACTCTACGACTTAATCATAGGTTTGTTTAATTAGACATTTAAAGTCTTATGTATTTTGTTGGGGTAAACTAGTCCTATCATATTATCTACGTTCCATACCTACCCTTCTACGGATAATAATTCATACAACAGTTAGAAGTACTTACCTAGGCGGATTGGTGCTGGAGACTCGGTGCCATGTCGTTCCACAACCAAAATATTTCACAAAGGCCTCACAAAACATTTTGGGCCTTGGGCCCCCACATTGAGCTTTGAACTGGCTCGATACCAATTTTGTAACACCCCAAACCCGCCCAAACATTACGAACCGAATTTGGTATGTTACAGAGAAAACTTTTAAAAATCCTTTATCCGATTTAATTTAAAGTAAAAGATACCGTCTTGTTTTAAAACCATTAAGGTGTATGAAGAAAACCACACTTAGTTTTGTTAAAGATCTATTAAGTCGTTGTTGTTCGATATCAAATGTACAGATGGCACAATAAAACATTTACGTTTGAATTTAAGAAAACGTGTGTACCCATTTTAAAGTCACTAAGTAGTTTAAACAAATTATCCAAAACATGTAAAATAATCAAAGTAAAATCTTAGGAGGCCTTATTACAACTTGAACAAATAAAACCGACAATAAAATAAAAATAGCTCAAAATTCATTTAATTCACATTTTCTTTGCATGGCCACCTCGAGTCCATCCGCTCCTCATCCGCGATCTACGAGTCACTGAAAAGTTAAAGGAGAAGGTGAGTCACCAAGACTCAATGTGTAACCCTTCCCGATTTAATGCAACATCATACACAAATTATAACTAAGTTAACATGGACTAAGTTTAACATGCACCCAACCTAGCCATCCAAAACACCTTTCTACCTCGTGTGGTACCAAACCACCGGTGGTGCCAAACCACTAGTGACTCAAAGTCACGATATCCATCAATATTGTGGTGCCAAACCTTTGGTGGTGCCGAACCACTGGTGACCCGGTTACATATAACAAGTTGTGGGGCCAACCCACGGTGATACCAAATCACCGGCGGCGATCCCATAATATCAACGTGGGGCCAACCCATTGTGGTGATAAGCCATCGACAAGACGCTATGAGGTGCCAAACCTCTGGTGACCTTGGTCACGAAATGTGGTACTAAACCATTGGTATCCGTGAGACACGGATATCACTTCCCCCTCCACTCATTTAACCCACATCAATCAATGATATGCATTTAATGTAAATCATGCCAACATGTTTATTTAGCAACATACACTGGATTTATCAATAACCATAACTTTATATGCCACATATACTAAATATGCCTTGCATCAATCATGCATCATAGTTATCTCAAATCGACAAGGACTTACTCGAATCCTTGCTTATACCTTTATGGTATTAGGTCCAAATCTACATCAATCCGGTTTAGCATACATAATGTATTTAGCACGGTTGTTAGTTATAAAGTGTGTATGTACACACTGTTACCCACGATAGCCCTAAATCCCAAAGAGACAATCGCCACACAAGATATCCTTGCTCCTAAATGCCTCTTGAACACTAACCACCTCACGATACGCAAATCTGCTTCGCTTTCCAAGACTGATTGCTAACGAATGGAGGCTTGACTGAATACTTCAAAAATCCCGGAGTACCTAGATAAAATCGATTTCGACACTGATTAGCCACCAATATATTTCGGCTTTTCCCATTCATCCAAGTCGACAGAGAGAAAGAAGAAAGGAGAGTTTCGGCTATTACTTACCTTCACAATAGATTGGACAAAGAAATCCCGAAAGCACCTATGCCTTCCTAATATTCAGCCAAATGGATCTAAATAGAAGAAAAGAAATTTCGGCACAAAGGTAGGGAGTAGATTCGGCTAGAGAGAAAGAAATAATGATGAAGAAGATGGGCTTTCGGCAAAGAAGAGTAGAGAGAGTTTCGGTTTTAGGCACAAAGAAGAAAAAAAGAAATAACAATGGTGATTTCGGTATCTCTAGAAAAGAAGAATTAGAGGAAAAAGAGATGGAAGATGAGAGAGTAGGGACATTCGACTATTGCAAAGGGAAAAAGAAAAAATAAAAGATAAATAGGTGCCTTAAGAAAATTCGGCACCCCCCTTCACCTAGTCTCCTTGCCATCCACTCCCCTTGAACAAGGAGTTCAAAATTTGGCCACTTCCTTGAATCACTCTTGGCCACTAATTCAATCAAATTTGAATTAGTCAAAAGCCTATATTTTCTCTCGCCAACTATTAAAGATTATTCACATAAAATCTAATTAAATCCTAATAATATCCTTATTATCCTGAAGTTTAAATTGAGCACTTCTCTCGCTCTCTTGTCATTCAAAATAAAGAGCAAAAGGAGAATTTCATGACTCGAACATAGGCTCCCTTGCTCCCCTTGTGGCGTCAATTCCAGCATTTTAAGTGGCATCTCCTTGCCACTTTTCCAAGGCCTTATTAGTGTCAAATATTCCCTCATTTAAACTTGTAACCCCTACCTACTAAGGCTCCCTATCTTAAAAGCTTACAAATGAATTTTTCTACCATTCCGAGCCTACTCAAGATCCATGACTAAGTCCTATTACTCCATGAATAACACCACAGCAATTCAATCACAAGCAAAACAATTTAATCACAAATAACCCCTATTTTAGGATGTTACACATGCAATCGCTAAAATTAATGCACCAAAATTTCCATGTGTTCTTATAATCATGCTATAACATATAAAATAATATCAAAATAATTTTCTTCAACCTCATTTTAGTGGTTTTGAAACCACTATTCTAACTAGCCCTAAAATCAGGCTGTTACAGAGTGTCACTCAGCAACTCTTAGCTCATTTTACCTCAACAATCTCTCCATTTAGCAATTTGAGGAACAAAATAAAACAATATAAGAATCTAAGCATACTTGTTACCAATAGGTCCTCTTTAACACAAACCTCACTGTACTTAACTCAATTTAACACATAATATCGTAATTTTAGTTATCAAAGTTATGTCTGGAATTTGCACCAACAATTAAAATGCTAAATTATAACTAAGTAAGCAACAAAAATGGTAAAGTGCATTAAATTAAACAACACCATAACATAATATCATAGTTCCAAAACAATTCAGTATTGCCACAGCATCATCAGTATCGTCATCTCAGAATCATCAACATCTTCAGGAAACGTAAACACTTACATAAATTAGCAAGAGGACTTATACTTCCCATATAGCATTACAACAACAATCACTCAAAACCCAACAAATTTCATATTTCTTCTACTCCACCATTATCTATATTCTACTCCCCATTTTTGTTTAACAAATTTGCCAATTAGAATGCTAAAGATCCTCACTCTCTTGATTGATCAAGGCAAAACGAATGTTGTAGAATATGATGATTAAAATAATAAAACTAGGTAGGAGTAAGTCAGAGGAGTACAAAATCACCAGATTGAGTGAATAACTGTGCAAGGATCACTTGCTCGTAGATCCTTCCTCAGTGAAACCTCTATGTTCCTAATCTACTGAATCCTTATTTCAGCCATCATCTTGGCTATCACTCTATTATGAGATTCAGTATAGGGTGTTAGGTGATCAATAATCCTTTTATTGAATCTTTCATCATTTCTCAAAGGACTAGTAGAAGGGGCACTTTTGCCTCCTCTATAGTGGTTGTTGCTTTATGGTTTGCTTGTTTTGTTTACTCAACATCTTCACCACCTGCCTGGTTTGCTGGCTCTGCACTAAATTACCTGAGAATTAATTTATAATTTTTTATATTATTATTAATTTAATTAATTAAATAATTTAAGTTCAAAAATAGAATTAAATTAATTGGTCATTATGAATACGTTGAATGTAGAAGTTAAATATATTTCCTCATAGATTCTTTTACGATAGAGTTGTCATGATTTTAATGAAATTTAATTAGATTGAGAAAATGATTTAAATAAAAATTAATTTAATAAATAATATTTATTTGGGAAAATAAAAAAAAACATTTATTGGGATTGATTAAATTATATAGTGCTGGGTTAAAAGTCAAGGAAGCATATATAATTGGACTTAATACAGGAGAAGCCCCAAACCCTTTATGGCAAACATGAGGGGTGACAAAACTAGTAAAATTGTAACACCCTTCACCCATCTTTGTTACCGGAATAGGGTTACGAGAAGTTACAACAAATAACAGAACAAACATAGAATATTTCAATTCAAAAATTTTCTTTTAAAACAATCATCAATAATTTTAGGCATAATGACAAAATTAGGCCCTAATATTTGGGTGTTCGGTCACTTTGGCCCTTAAGGTTTTTTTTTGGTGCACTTTCATACATAGCCTTTGTTTTTTTTGGTTAAATTGGTCATTTTTTAACGGTCTTGCTAACGTGGCCGTTAAGGGACTAATGGCTCTGACGTGGAAATTTTTTTTCCACCTAGGCGCCACACGTATGTAGATGTTGACTTTCATATAAGCAAAATAATGTCACGAGGGGAGGTTGTTTATGATGAAGAGAAAATAAGATATTTTTGTTACAAGTTAGCTTCGAGAGAGACATCATGGAACAATTTAAACGCAGGCATAAGGTATTATGGTTACTCAGATTTTCAAATAAGTATATATTTAGCTAATTTGTTTTAGGGTTCATAAGAAATTGGGGACTTTTGCTTGATTATTGTGTCAGCTGGACTAAATTGGAGCTACAATTCATCATAGCATTAGGATTAGGATTGAGGTAGTCACTGTATATTTAGCCGATTTGTTTTAGGGTTCATAAGAAATTGTGTGATTTTTTTTTTTTTTTTAATTGGATATTGATGAAACATTTCTTTCCCATACGTGAAATGTATTCGGGTAAGCATATTTAGCTAATTTGTTTTAGGGTTCATAAGAAGTTGGGAATTTTTTTTTTAAATTGGATATTGATGAAACATTTCTTTCCCATGTGTGAATATTAGAGTAGTCACTATATTAGAGTAGTCAATTATGGATATTTATTTTTCTTGAATGGCATTACCAGATTATGGAGTTGATAAGTATGACATTGGAACTGCATTTGGTCATTTTGGGATAGGTGCTGAAGATGTAAGCTTAAACATTGGCCTCCATGAATTGTGTTAGGTTTTCCATTTTTAACAAAATGGTTGTTCTTGTATTTTGGAAGTGCTGGATAAATCTGAATTAGAGATGTATAAATTGTGTCATCTTACAATTTTGTATGTAGAAAGATAAATTTTTCATTGAATTATGATATGTGTAAAAGAGTAATTGAGCTTACTCTACATATACAAAATTGTATATGGGTAAATTTTTTTTTATTATTGTGTCGGCTAGAGTAAATTGGGAAATTGTAGCGTTTATATAATAAAAAATCATTTTTTTTGTGTGAAATGTAGGTTGGTGGATGTGGATTTTTTAAGTGGTATAATGATAAGCTGTGTAACAGGGTGAATGAAGTAATACATGAATTACATGATAGCGAAAGAAAACTTGCGAAAGAGAATACGAGACTTAGGAAGCAAATAATGAAGTGTGAAAGTGGAGAGATGTTTGAGAGTGACAGTAGAAGTAGTAATGTTGAGATGTCTGAGAGTGGAAGTGTGCAAAATATGGGCAAGGACAACCAAAAAAAAGAGGCGAATCATGATGTTGTGGATAACATTGAATTAAACACAATGATTAAGAGCTTGAAGCAAAAATGTAAATCACTCAAGAAAAAGAAAGAGTTTTATAAGAAAATGTTTATTTGCAGTGTATTGTTTATCTTATTTGTCACATTATTTAGGAATGTTATAATTTGACCCATTTATATGTAATAAATGTTCAGGGATTGCAAACATTTTAAATTTTTTTTTTAAGCTTTGATAGCCTTAAGGGAACTGTAACACATCTTACCCGTGTCCGACGTCGGGACCGGATATGAGGCATTACCGTGCTAACCTCACTTGAACATGAAATAATGGGCTATAAAATTTCATTTAAGCCTATCTCTTGCTCACTCTCGGCCTACGAGGCCCTAAACATACCTCCGAGAGGTTTCGAGATTTAACTGGGAACTTTTACTAACTTGAGAAACTTTTCCTCAAAATAGGGGCCACATGCCCGTGTTGGTCTAGGGACACACCCGTGTGTCCCTAAGACATGCCCGTGTCTTCCACCCGTGGTCATCACCTTACTAAGGTCACACGGCTAAGGCACACGCCCATGTCCTTAGCCTTGTATCGAATTAAATTCCACATTTAATGTGCAAACTTTACACGGCCTGAGCACACACCCATGTCCTAGGCCGTGCCTCCCACACGGCTGAGACACACGGCCATGTCTCTACCCGTGGAGCATCCTGACTTGCAAAAATAGCATGTAATTGGACACACGGTCGATCCACACGCCCATATGGCTGACCGTGTGTCACACACGGCCTAGACACACGCCCGTGTGTCTATCCGTGTGGACAATTAGATGGCTATCTACCAAGCTCTTTGCCACCCTACATTGCACACAGACATACACCAATTCAACATTCATACACAAGGGCATACACTACAAGAACTTCATCTTCATTTAAGCATAAGAATTTACCAAGTATCGGCCTAACTTAAGACCATTACAAAATAACTTTAAAACTATACATAGCCAACACTTTGGCCAACAATTACGGCTTAACAAAAATACTCGAGTCCTATACATGCCATACTAAAAATAAGTCTAAATTGTTATACCAAAGTGATGTCGATAGTGTGATATTCAAACTCCTACGTTTGTGTTCCTCGAGTTATCCTGGCAATACTACGAGGGAAAAGGGCAATGGAAGGGGTAAGCATAAAGCTTAGTAAGTTTGAATGGAAATAAATAGCAATAATAAGCTCATAATATAATCTATTCATGGCATTAATTAATCATATACAATTCATAGGTTTCTTGCCATACTTACTCACACTTACCCTTATTTAGCACATACCGTGTCATATATCGTAATCATTTCTTTGTGGCTCAGTCACGAGTACCTGTATCCACTCATTCACATGACTTTAATACGATCTCAATTCTACTTATAAACTCATCTACTTATCCCATTTATCACTAGGGATGATCAAAGACACATATTCATCGTCATTATTATAGGTACAAAGCCAATGCCACATCCCCGAGGTGGTCTTACATGGAGTCACCTCTGAACGCCAATGCCATATCCCGGATATGGTCTTATATGGGCTTTCACGTCAAGTATAGATGCCATATCTTGGATTTGGTCTTATACAATTTTCATGTTCATTACCTAAGCCATATCCCAGATATATCTTATACGAGATCTTAACTCGGTGCCGAGGCCATGTCTCAGACATGGTCTTATACGGGGCCCTACTCATTTCTCATCTCGATGATAGTATATTCATATTCATTATAGTCTACTAGGACTTCAACATCTCATTCAACATTAACTACTCAATTTAGTAGAGCATCAAGCATCGATATAATGCCATGCATTCTCAAACATGTTAACATAAATGTTGAATTTATCATATACAAACTTACCTCGATTCCAAAATACGCTAGCTCATCGGTTTAGTCCAATACTTTGTTCTTTCCCCGATCGAGGAAAATTCTCGATTCTTCTTACTTTGTATTATCAATTTAGCTCATTTTAATCACCACATTAATAAAAGTATTTCAAAAATCATGCTTAGGAAAAATTACTATTTTGCCCCTATTTAGTAAAATGACCATTTTGCCCCTAGGCTTAGAAATAAATTCTAATCGTATTTCTACCTTCAACAAGCCTAGGTGAAAATTTAATACTCTTATAGCTATCATCAAAATTCAACATTTCACATACTTATTACAAATTTTGTAACCTTTTCATCAAGGTCCTATTTGGTGTTTTCATGCTAACACCTTTCACAAAAGTTCTTCATCTAACAACAAAGACTCAATTTCTTCCATAAAAATGTAGCAAATATCAATGAAGGCTCTCATGGAAAAACTCTAGAATGCTCGCCATATTGCACAATAGTCCCCTTCTTTGAAAGCTTAAGCTTTAGGGGTCTCAAAAGTACAACTATTTTCAAGAAAAGATCACTAGAACACTTACTTGTGAAGAGAAGAGCATGCTGAAATTTTTAAAGCTTTCAAACCTCTATTTTGCTTGATAATTTTGGTAGAGAAGGATATAGAGAAAGATGAAATTTTTTCTTTCTTTATTCTAGTATTAAACTAGTCAAATTAGTCACCAACTATCAACTACTTTGACCAAATTTTTGTCCATCTTTGTCTCCTATGTAGTCTATGGCCGACCAAGCCTTCCCAAAGGGCTAAATTGCCTTTTAAAGACCTTAAATTAATGATCTATGGCTATTTGGTACCTTTAGCCTATAGAATGGAACTTTTGCACTTTATGCGATTTAGTCCTTTTTTGCGATTAAACATGAAATCGCTAAAATTAAAGTACTAAAATTCTCATGTACATACACAATCATAATCTAATTCACAAAATATCATGAAAATAAATTTTTCAAATCTCGGATTAGGGATCCCGAGATCACTTTTCTGTCTAGCCCCTAAATCGGGGTTTTATAAGAACCTTTTTAAAGTTGTGGATTATTATTGGATCATTAATTGTCTGATGAACAGTCTATCCATAATATGGATGATAGTGTTACATGAAGAAAACCATTAGATTAAAACTTCCAGAAACAAAGTCTTCTAAAATGGTTTTGGGCAGTTCCATTTTGACTTTTATTGGTCTAAAACCATTAGATTAAAATTACTATCTATAATTTAATTTTTATTAGATTTGGTCATTCCATTATGCTTTGTTTTGATTTTAGTTTCACGTATTTAAATAGCTTAACTAAAACTAGCAAGAAAGGCTGACATTAGTATAAAAATATTCCTCCACAAAATAAAAATCTAATACACTTGCCAATTTCTTGTTCACTTTTTTCATATGTGGGGCATCACCATTTCATGTTCACTCTTTTCATATATGGGGCATCACCAATTTCATGTTAAAAAAAGATACTATAACAGTAATAGTATACATCTTTCAACAAATCATTTCAAAAAACCAAACAAAATATGTTATACTAACAAAATGATCATATAGCAGTAAGATGTTAACCAACCATTTCAATAAATCATTTCAAAAAATAAACAAAATATGTTACGCTAACAATATGATCCTACAGGTGTAAGATGTTAACCAACCATTTCAACAAATCATTTCAAAAAACAAACAAAATATGTTAACCATCTCAATTCATTTCTTCATCTTCTTTGTTGCAGTGGATTCTTGTGTGCTGATAGGTTCCTGATATGCCATCCTTTTTTGGCTTGTAGTTCTCATACTCGTACCAGACTGAGAACAAAAATCAGAACCCCAAATTAGATATAAATAATTTGGAATTAACATTAAAAAAATGTTTACGATATACTTTGATCTAGTTGTGTTAGGCTGAATGCATAGTGTTTTGTTGTTCATTTTTGGCTTCTAGTTTATGTACTCGTACCGGACTAAGACCAAAAAATTAGAACCCCAAATTAGATTAAAATTTTTTGAATAGACATTAAAATAGTGTATACAATATACCTGTGATCCAGTTGTATTAGGTTGAATGCATGGTGTTATGTTGTTATTTTTAGGCTTCTAGTTCTCGTACTAGTACCAGACTAAGACCAAAAAAATAAGAACCCAAATTAGATTTTAATATTTTGGAATTGAAAATGAAAAAGTGTTTACGATATACCTGTGCTCCTGTTGTGTTAGGTTGAATGCATGATCCTTTGTTGTGACCCTCACCACCATATTTCTTACATCTCATAATTAGTCCATCCATACTGAGTGGTCTATGCTTCACTTTTTTCAGTTAATTTTTTGCCTTCCTTCTATTCTTCTTTGGCCTACTAGGCATAGTTTTCTCAATTGGTGCAAGCACAGGCTCAGTACTAGGTTTAATCCATTCATGTGACCCATTTATAGGTTGCAAAACATATTCATATGCTTTCAAATATGTGCCATTATGGTAGTACCTATGTAAGTAGTCATTAGGATCTTGTTCAAGATGCCATATAGCCAACAGGTATGGGTACAAGGGATCCAAGATAATTTCCAACTTCAACAACTGCAGGTTTTATGCTCTACATTTACTACGTACTGTTTTATGCCTTTCTTAACTTCACACACATTTTCTCCATTCCAAAATCATCTTCTAATCAACACCTTCCTTCTTGCTGTCATCAAATTTCTTCTTTATTAGTGGACCATAATTATATTTCCATGAAATGCATTGCTTTCTCTTAGCCACTATTCTGGTCATTGTATTAACTCTAATTTCCTCCAATATGGTTATTGTGCTATTAAATTTAAAAATGCTTCACAGAGGTTATTGTCTATAATATCTGACACTGAGTGTAACCCCTAGAAGGCCTTGGTCCAAGCTTTCAAATTCTTAGAGAACAACTCCTTTGCAACATCTTTATCAAGCTTATACAAGTATTCTTTGTTTTGTTCCCACTCCTTATCTGTTGTAGACTTCATAACTTTCCAAAAAGCAAATTCGAATGTCTTTGCTTTTTTCTACTAGACCAGTTTGATAAGACATGCCTAGCATATTTCTATGTTTTACTCTAGGCAGAATGTCATTAATGGCTATATCGAGACCTTGCAAATTAAGTTACAAAACATAAGTAAATCATCAGTAATAATTAATAGTACTGTAATAAATAAATGTAAAATAAATAGTTTACCTTTTGTTGGTCATTAATGTTGGTATACCCAAAACCATCTTCCATTCCTAAGTTTGCTGTCATTAGACTAAGAAACCATGCCCAAGAATCAATTCATTCCCCCTTAACAATAGCCCAGGCAACTGGGTACATCTGATTGTTTCTATCTCTCCCAACAACCAACAACTCATCCTTAAATGGACTTTTTAAAAAGCAACCATCAAAACCTAGTATAGGTTTACACACTTCTTTCCAACCTCTTTTCAGAGCTTTAAAACATACATAAAACCTCTTGAAATGTGGTAGAGATTCAGGTGTGACTCTATTCACTGCCATCTTTATAGTACTTCCGGGATTCTTTAGTCTGAACTCATCAGCATAATCCCACACAGCATAGCAAATTCCTATATGAAATTCCCTGCCAACTTATCCTTTACCATTTTCTTGGCCTTTCTACACCTTGTCATATTAACATTGACATGCTACCTTTCTTTATATCTCCTTTAGCTTCATTTTTGGATGGTCCCCAATAGTAGCTTCAAAATGTTCTACAATAACTTTTACATTGACCATTTTGTTTCTAAAACTAACACAATAGTTGTGCTCATTATGAAAACTTTTCACCTGCGTGCATCGGCCATGTTACTGTAACTTGAAAATATTCCCCATTTACACTTTTTTTGATGCAAAGAATTTAACTCTAACCATATTTGGTTCATTCATGATTATTTTAAGTTCCCCTCTACAATACATTGAGTACTTACAAATTGCAGATTTGAATTGCTCACCATCTTTAAACAACATTCCAATACAAAAGTGTGGACTTGCTAAGTTTGGATTGTATGTGGGGAACCTACTTCTTCTTCTATAAACATCAGTATTGTCATCATCTTCTAACCCAAGTATGCTCCTATGATCATCACTATCAAAATATTCAGTCTCATTTCCATCTTCTTCCCTACTAACACTATCATTTAGTCATTCACCATCGACATCTTCAAGGACCTTAGCCTCAAAATGCTTTCCAGAGCTTTCACTTTTAGTTTCATCAAGTACTGTTTCCTTACCTTTCCTACTGGTTTTCCCCTCCACTTCCCTCACCTTTTTCCTAGCTTCTTGAAGCTCCTCCTCATCACCACCATCTGATAAGTACATAACCTTCACCAAATAAGCATTCTCATCCTCTGAGTCACTATCACTTTCATCCCTAATCCCCTTCTCACCACCTCCATCACTCTTACCACCTTCACTAATAGTAACATCAACCCCTTTTCACCACCTCCATCACTTTCACCACCTTCACTAATAGCAACATCATCACCCTCCCCACCTAAACCTTCAGTAACCTCACCACCCTCCTCAACACCCTGACCCTCAACACCCTCACAACCTTTACTGCCAGCAACCTCACCACATTCTTTCTCACCCTCACCACCCTCACCACCCTTACCACTTTCATTACCATCACCATCAAATTGCAAACATGCTACAGCTAACATTGATTCATCATCGATAAAAACAACAGTGTCAATCTCATGCTCTAGATATAAGTCTATCTCCCCAAGCTTAACCCAGTAGTTTATCATGTCAATACTGCTACTATCATTCCATATAACCCTACTACCAGATACATGGAAATAAATTAGTTGTACTGTATTAAACCCTAAACCATCTTTAACTATTTTACACAACTCATCCGGATCCTCTTTAAACCTCACCACCTAAGTACCTAACATGGGGACTGCATACAAATTTACCCCTAACATGCAAGTTGATGTAGTATTCCTCATCTATAGATATCTACAGTTTAAAGAATAAAAAAACATAAGCATAATGACAAACAATGTGCAGCTTAAAAATGTATATATGAACAAATTATTAAAAATATAAATCACAAACATTTCATATAAAGTTAAATGATTTAATAATTATATATATATGTCATAACAACACAACAATAAAACATGGAGGGATAACTTCCATTCCTCGTGCAATGAAAAATTAAAACAAACGGAGTAAGCTTATATAGAGCTTAGTAAGTTCATAAATGAAATTCAAATCAACTTACCTCAATTAATAATGTAAAAACTAATATAGCTTAGGTTAATTTAACCTGATAGTCATGTACGAGAATTCACACAATTAGTACAAAGTTAGTATCTCAAATAATTGATGCTCATTAACGGTGTAACCAAAACCTTCTTATACATAACATAGGCATTTCATTTCATTAATACCAAATGGAATGTTCAAACAAGATATTACTTTAATACAAACCTTTTAATTGATATTCATTGGAAATAACAAGTCATTTTGAGATTAACCATAATTTTCATAGCCCTATGAACTATAGCAACATGACTTGGATACACGGGTTTCCCCAAAACACACTAGAGAGCATCGAAATGCTAATAAAGGCAAGTGCAATCCCGTACAAGCACGAGTTCTAACCCTATAGGCATGCCAATCATATCCTAATCATTTACTATGTTCAAACAGGCACTTTTAACTGTATCATCACATTTAAAATTTGGAGGCACTTCTCAAAATATTTTCATACACATGCTATCAACCAATTATATTCATTTCAATATCACATAACCTTATTTTCCAAACATTCAATAATAACCAAATTCTCACTTTCTCACATGTATTTAATTGTAAACATTTTATATTTTCAATTTAATATCAACATTCAACCCAATCACTATTAAAACAAATTATAATAGCAAAATTTATAAATATATACACATATATTCATCTATACTATGAACTTACCTAGGATATCCTATCGGTTGACTCGTAGGGATTAATTCACGATTTTCTCTTTTCCCCGATTATCCTCTGTATGGTTCTATCATTGATCTATATAATTATTAAATTCAATTGACCAAATTCAAAAACATTATCAAACTCATTTCTATGCATGTGAACTTTAAATTTTTATTTTACAATTTATCTGAACTTTTACACTTTGTTCAATTTAGTCCCTAAAATCGTAACTATTACAATTTTCACATTTAACCCCAAAACCAAATTTAATAGAACCTCTATACAACCTTTAATCATTAAAAAAATTATAATTTAGTATGCTAAATTTTTACAAAATTTTATATTAGTCTCGAAGTTTAAAACTATAAAAAATTCATTTACAAAATAGTCCTAAACAACAACGAAGATTGCAAATCTTTCAACTAAGTTCAATAACAACTAAAATTCATCAATGAAAAGTTTCAAAATCTTTAACATTTTTACGAAATAGTCCTCGAGTTAGCTAGATTAAGCTATAACGATATCAAAAACAGAAATTTTATAAGAAACATGAGAATAATTCACTTACATGCACAAAAACAAGCTTGGTTGAATGTTGAACATGGATATGATGATTTTCTTTCTAATTTTCGGTGGAAACAAAGCCAAGGAAGATGATGACAATGTTATTCTTATTTTGTTTAACTTTTATTTACTTATTCACAAATTTACCCTTTAATAAAACATGCATTATAACTAATTATGTAACATCCTAAAATTTGAGTATTTAATTGATGCATGTTTTAGTGCTTAACTTGAGTATAATAAAAGTTTTCATGTTTAGTATGGTCTTGAGAAGACTTGAGAACTATTCAGAATTAGAATAAATTTTAGTAAGGAGTATTTAATTGAAGTGGATCAAGTGAATTTGAGGTTTAAGTAAAATTAAGTGTTAAAAACTAACACAAGAGAAGCTAGTAGCAAGGTGGAGTTGGCGCATGCATGTTTGCTTGAGGGGAGAGGTTTGAATCTCCTAGCATGCAAGTTGAAGCTTTTATTTTTGCTTTTCCTTAGCAAGTGTCGGTCATGGATAAGGATTGATGAGTTGGATTAATTTTTTTTATGGCAAGAAGATCATGGGAATAAGGCAAGTGATAACTTAGGGAAAGGAATCATATGGAAAAGGCATGTAAGGGGGACATAAGGCTTAAAACAAAGGCTATGTTTTGGAAAGCTTTGAATGGCTAATTGTCCATGAACTTGGATGGTTTTAAGGGCTAGGGGGAATGGCCAAATTTTTGGTTAGCATTGGGTAAGGTAGATGCTAGCTTTGGTCATTTTCATTTTGGCATTTTGGTGTATCAATAGCTTTCTCTCCAAACTTATTCCCTAACTGATTATGTCTTGAACAATAGGTAAAATTTGTGTTTTGTTTTGGCCATTTCATTTTGACCATTTCGGTATTACCTTACTTTCTCCCAAAAATCTTTTTCTCCTTGTGCGAAACCATACATTCTTGAAGGGCATTTTTTTTTTTTTCTTTTCACCCTTGTCGAATGTACCATTGTCTTAACCACTCTTTCTTTGCTTTTCTTTTACCATTGATAAAAGAATTATAAACCTATTATCTTCTTTCTTTTCTTTCTCTTTCTCTCTTGGAAACCGAATCAACATCATCTCTTTCTTTGATCTCTCATGGCGAATGTTGCTAAGCACTATCTCCTTTAATTTTTCCTACATAACCGAATCTTTTTCTACTCACAACTTAATCAATCAGAATGGCTAGTATAATATTTTGGAATTCGTTATTCTTTTGTGTCGAATCTTGTGGTGTGGGATGATCTTTTGGATTGAGATCATCATCATACCATATCTAATTCCAACCTTTTCTCTAGCATAGAAATTTAGCAGAGGGCCGAAACTCAAGTGTTCGTAAATATCGTGGATCGTTGAAATCAGATTTAAAGTGTTAAAGGTAAAGGATTTTCAAGGTAAACCGATTACACTTTCAAGTCTTTAGTTTTAAGATTTTTGAAAAATATTGTTAAGACTAATGATTCCTTGTCGTTGAAGACAATCAAAATAGGGATGAAAAGGGCAGTAAATAGTGTTCGGAAGAGGGGTGGTTCTATTACCCCTAAGTTTAAGAGAAGGACTGTTTCGGGGATCTGAGATTTTCCACCGGGTTGTGGACCTTCATCCGACAAAAATCAATTATTCGAAGTCGTACGTACTCTCGAACCACTGTTTACTCGGGGTATTAAACCTTTGATTGGAGAGAGATTGCAAATAGTGGTTGTTTGAGATTCCGAGGGTAAGATCTAGATCCCTCAATAGTAGAATAGTTTATTATTAAATTTTAGTGTTCTAATCCTTCGTAATATGTGTTTAGATATCGATGAGCGGGAGAGTGTAGTTCTCACAGTAATCAGGTGTGTAATTTCACACTATATCTCATGGGTTAGATGACTATACAATGATTAAAGTTGGATTAAAAATCGCAAAGTTGGTGAAATCAGAAAATATGGTATTATTGACACTTTAGTGTTAAGATCGTGAAATCGTATTAAGATCGTGAAAATTTTAGAAATCGCCCTTAATGGCTAAAACATTAATAAGTGATAAATTTGGGTCATATGTGATATTTAATAAATTTGGGCCATATATGTGATATTTGATAAATTTGGGCTATATATGTGATATTTGATAAATTTGGGCCATATATGTGATATTTGATAAATTTGGGCCATATATGTGATATTTGGCAAATTTGGGCCATATATGTGATATTTGGTAAATTTGGGCCATATGTGATAATTGAGAATTTGGGCCATATGTGATAATTGATAAATGGGCCTTAAGTGAAAGTTGATAATTGGGCCATTTATGATAATGGATAAATGGGCTATATGTGAAATGTGTTTTAATGGGCCAAAATTCATAAAATATAATATTGTTTTCTTTACAAATATTTTGTAATGCATAAACATGATTGCATGGGTTGGGATCAATGATGAAGAGAAGAAAGGCTTAATGCCAGAATTCTAGATAGGTGACTCTGTCACAATGCCCGTTGCCCAAAATCTAGATCAGTGGTTTTACCACAATTATTTAAATGGCCGTTGCCACAAATATGATATTGGGCTTAAAGCCTACTTCGGTGTGTTGGCGGGTGGGTGACTAAAGCTCCCCATAGGTGTCTTTGGTTGGAGTGCACGGGTGTGTAGTGATGGAAATCTAGCTTTGGTTTTAGGAATTGCATATCATTTGCATTATTTTTTTAATGCTAAATTATATTTTTTTATATATTTTGAATGGGCTTAGGCCCAAATAAGTGTTTAAATGGTCTTGGCCAGTGGACTATTGTAAGTGAGTTACACTTTGAGTTCTAAGTAACTCACCCCATTTTTTACCCTCTCGGTAATAACAATTGATGGAGACTTGGGTCGGAGATGACTTCGTAGGGAGGCTATATTACAAATGGTGGTTTATTAGACTTTGAGACTTCTTTTATGATTTTTATTAAGTGCTATTTTTAATGGCGATGTAATAAGGCCTTTTTAATTATGGATTTTATTATATGGATAGATTTATTATGTTTTAGTTTTATTAAGTTGGATTGATTTAGTTTTTTTAAATGTTTTCTATAACTCTCGTATAAATAAAAGTTTTTCTTAACTACAAACTTAGAAATTCTTTTAAAACTTTTCGATGAAATATTTCGACTAAATAAGTCCAAAGTTTTTATCAAATACTTCTTTATATATCAAACGACAAATTTTTGTGTTTTTAATTATGGTTTTCAATGAACTTCAATTTTTCGATAAAGTCACTCTCTTAATTGTTTTGAAATTTGATTTCTACATTGTTAAATTTTTTAAATGTTCATTAAACTTGTGTGGCATGCCGAAATCCAGGCTTAATGCATAGGTCGGGTTTGGGGTGTTACATTTTATGGTATCAGAGCTCAATTTCAAAACTCGACTGTGGGTTGGGTTCAACAATGATTTTTGATTAAAAACCACTTAAATTTTTAGATTTTATGTTTTAAAGGTAGTATGGCACCACGAGCATCCGACACCAAGTCAAGTAAGTATGTTCAGTAAGTATTTGTTTATTAAATGTTTATTATTGTGATGAGACTTAAGGAACACTCTAGAACTTCTAGTTTTAGGTGTTGAAAATGATAGAGATTGAGACTATAGGATGTGATGGCGAAAACAACCCTATCTCTTATATCTCATAAAATATCGTTAATAAACACTGAAATAATATTCTGATTCATAAAACTTGTAATCAGATTAAAGTAAATTAGTCAATATGAGCAATAGAGGACGTGGTCGTGGATGCGGTTGACATGGCCGTGGTAGAGGACGAGGTGCTGTGTCTGAAGCGCCAGGTCACATGCTGAAAATGGATGCACCTGCGTCATTCGAGAGCAAAACTGGATCTCATGACCATGCCAATGAGGATAATGCTTTGACTCAAGCAATGTTGCGAGTCTTAGAAAGAGTAGCTGGAGCCAGCATTGGGCCAGTAACTCGCAGATCAATATCGGAATGACACAAGTCTAGTGGTGTAAAAGTTTTTAGAGGTGTCTCTAGTGTAGCTCTGAATGTGGCAGAATATTGGCTCGAGGCTATAGAACAAATTATGGATGATTTGGAATGCACTGTCAAGCAAAAACTGAGAGAAACCTTGTCTTTGCTAAGAGACGAGGCGTATCAATGGTGGCTTACTGTCCGAGAAGGCACCGAGGCTGCATTAGTTAATTGGGATTTCTTTAAAGCTACTTTCCAAGGGAAGTATGTCGGGACAAGTTATGTAGATGTCCGGAGGAAGGAATTCCTGAGTTTGGTTCAAGAAAGTAAGACCGTGGCAGCCTACGAGGCAAAATTTCTTCGTTTGAGTCGTTATGCTCGTACTATAGTGCAGACTGATCATGAGCACTGTGTACGCTTTGAGGATGGACTGAATGATGAGTTGCGGGTATTGATAGCCCCACAACAAGTATGGACTTTTACCTCGCTTGTAGAGAAAGTTAAGATAGCCGAAGAGGCTATGAATTCAGAACGCCAGAATCGGGAAAAAGTAAGAGGCAAGAGGGATTTTAAGTGTTCTGGTTCTTCTAAAAGGTTTCAAAGGAGGCCACGAAATGATGAGCCAGTTCAAGTTAGGGCACCTATGACTAAAAATCAGATTCGAGAATGTGCCGACTGTGGAAGATGACATCCCGGAGAATATTGGAAGAAAACTGGAGCCTGTTTAAATGTGGATCCAAGGATCATCAGTTTAAGAATTGTCCTCGACAGACTGAAATGACTCAAGAAGCTCATAACCTTGAGGCTCAGCCAGCTAGAGGTACTCAGCAGCCACCAAGAGGTCGTGGACCAGGTCGTGGTGGTAATGGTAACGGACGTGGACAAGGTGGACCGGGTCGATGTAATGGTGTTAGAGGTAACACGGAGGCAAGACAACCAGGATTGGTCTATGCTGTCAGGCGTCGTGAGGACGGTGATGCACCTGATGTGATAACTGGTATGTTCTTCATCTCTGATGTACCTATTACTACTTTGATAGATATCGGATATACCCACTCGTATGTTACTAGTGCTATATCTGGAAACCTAAATATTAGATCTGAGATTACCGATAGAGAGATGACGGTAATTAGTCATTTAGGGCAGTCGGTAATAGTGAATAAATTATTCAGAGATGTGCCCTTAGAGATTCAAAGAGAGGTATTTCTAGCAGACTTAATGAAATTACCTTTCGGCGAGTTTGATCTCATTTTGGGCATGGATTGGTTGGTGAAGCATCGGGCGCAATTGAATTGTGCTGAAAAGAGAATGTCATTTAGGACTATGGATAATGAGGAGATAATAATGATAGGCGAGCGAAGAAACTTTTTGGCAAATGTGGTATCTGCTTTTAAGGCAGAAAAGTTGGTACAAAAACGGAATAGAGCATTCCTCGCATTCATCAGTGCTTTGGATGCCAAGGATTTATCAGTAGAAGGTGTGAGAACGGTGAAAGAATTTCTAGATGTCTTTCCCGAAGAACTTTCGGGTCTACCTCCAGATCGAGAAGTAGAATTTGGTATTGAGCTTTTACCCGAAACTGCTCTGGTGTCCATTGCTCCTTATAGAATGGCACCGAAGGAGTTAGCAGAGCTTAAAGCTCAAATTCAAGAACTGCTAGATTGGGGATTTATTCGACCAAGTGTGTCTCCGTGAGGAGCACCGGTTTTGTTCATCAAGAAGAAGGATGGGTCGATGCGTATGTGCATTGATTATAGGCAGTTGAATAAATTGACGATCAAGAATAGGTATCTATTACCGAGAATCGATGACCTGTTTGATCAATTAAGAGGAGCTTCAGTCTTTTCCAAGATTCATTTGAGATCAGGTTATCATCAACTCAAGGTGAAGGAGGCAGATATTCATAAGACAACATTTCGAACTCGTTATGGACATTTTGAGTTTTTAGTGCCGTTTGGTTTGACTAATGCACCAGCTACATTTATGGACATGATGAACCGAGTCTTTCAGCCTTATTTAGACCGGTTCGTAGTAGTGTTCATAGATGACATTTTGGTATATTCGAGGAATGAAGAAGAGCATGACTCTCATCTGCGTACTGTGTTGCAAATTTTGCGAGATAAGCAACTTTATGCCAAATTCAGTAAGTGTGAATTTTGGTTCAAGGAAGTGACTTTCTTGGGTCATATAGTGTCAGCTAAAGGAATAAGAGTTGATCCTCGAAAGGTAGAGGCTGTGTTGGATTGGAAACTGCCAAAGTCAGTAGTTGAGATCCGAAGTTTCTTGGGTTTGGCTGGTTATTATAGACGCTTTGTTGAGGGGTTTTTGTTGATTGCTGCACCGCTAACTAAGTTGTTGCGGAAGGAAGTACCATATGTATGGACCGATAAACAACAGGAAAGTTTTGAGAAGCCAAGAAGATTTTAACGAAGCACCGAGATCGATTCAACCAGAGGCCGAAAAGAGTTTATCTTTTATCGTGATGCATCACACATGGGTTTAGGATGTGTACCGATGCAAAGTGGAAAAGTGGTAGTTTATGCTTCTCGACGCAGTTGAGGCCGCATGAAGTCAATTATCCTACTCATGATTTGGGGTTGGTCATGTAGTGTTTGCATTAAAGATTTGGAGGCATTATCTATACCGTGAGAAGTCAATTATTTATACGGACCGTAAGACTCTTAAGTATCTCCTTACCCAAAAGGAGTTAAATTTAAGACAACGGAGATGGGTGGAGTTATTAAAGGATTATGATTTCTCAATCGAGTATCATCCTGGAAAGGCTAACGTTGTGGCAGACGCGTTGAGTCGAAAGGTTATATCAGAGTTGAGAGCAATGTTTGCTCATCTCAATTTGTATGAGGATGGCAGTTTATTAGCGGAACTTCAGGTGAAGCCTCTGTGGTTGGAACAAATCAAAGAAAAGTAATTATCCGATGAAAAGTTAGGTCCTTTAATACAACAAGATGAAAGTGGTGTAATAGGAGATTTTGGTTTGAACAAAGATGGTGTACTGTGTTTTCGTGGAAGGGTTTGTATGCCCGAGGATTCAGATTTGAGGCAAATGATTCTTCTAGAGGCACATAGTAGCCCTTATGTTATGCACCTCAGAGGAAATAAGATGTATCGGGATCTCCGTGAACAGTATTGGTGGCCAAAGTTAAAATGGGAAGTTACTACTTTTGTGGGAAAGTGTTTGACTTGTCAACAAGTAAAGGCGGAACATTAATTATTGTCGGGATTGTTGCAACCAGTAAAGATTCCATTATGGAAATGAGAGCGGATAACGATGGATTTTATTAGTGGGTTACCCTTAACACCTACTAAGAAAGATTCTGTCTGGGTGGTAGTTGATCGATTAACGAAGACTGCTCATTTTCTACCAGTTCATACGGATTACTCGTTGCAGAAGTTGGCTAAACTGTATGTATCTGAAATCGTGAGGTTGCATGGGGTACCAAAGGTTCATCATATCGACAGGATCCTCAGTTTACATCACGATTTTGGAAAGCTTTACATGAGGCTCTGGGTACAAAGTTAAACTTTAATACGGCTTTTCACCCTCAGTCAGATGGTCAGTCGGAAAGAGTAATCTAGATTTTGGAAGATATGTTAAGAGGTTGTGTGATTGATTTCAGAGGTAGTTGGGAAGATTTTCTACCGTTGGCAGAGTTTGCGTATAACAACAGTTATCAATCCAGAATTCAGATGGCACCTTGTAAAGCATTATATGGTCGTAGGTGTCGTACTCCTACTTGTTGGACTGAATTAGGGGAACAATAACTTTTGGGTCCCGAATTGATATCAGAGATGGAAGAAAAAGTAAAGGTGATTCGAGCGCGGTTAAAGGAAGCTTCGGATAGACAAAAGTCGTATGCGGATCTGAAGCGTAAAGATATTGAGTTTGTGGTGGGAGATTAGGTCTTTTTGAAAGTTTCACCGTGGAAAAAGATTTTCAGATTCGGAAGGAAAGGCAAGTTGAGCCCTAGGTTCATTGGACCATACCGTGTGTTGAAGCGTGTAGGACCAGTGGCCTATCAACTTGATTTACCACCGAAATTGAGTCAGATTCATAGTGTTTTCCATGTTTCTATGCTGAGATGCTATAGATCAGATCCATCGCACATAGTACCGGTAGAAGAAGTGGAATTAAGGCCAGATTTGTCTTTTGAGGAGGAACCAGTGAGAATCTTAGACCGAGATGTTAAGGTGTTAAGAAAGAAGACTATACCACTAGTCAAGGTTTTATGGCATAATCACGGAGCGGAGGAAGCTACGTGAGAGCCTGAGGATGCAATTCACAATAATATCCTCATCTTTTTAGCGTGTAAATTTCGAGGATGAAATTTTCTTTAAGGAGGTAGAGTTGTAACATCCTAAAATTTGAGTATTTAATTGATGCATGTTTTAGTGCTTAACTTAAGTATAATAAAAGTTTACTTTGAGGTTTAAGTAAAATTAAGTGTTAAAAACTAGCACAAGAGAAGCTAGTAGCAAGGTGGAGTTGGCGCATGCATGTTTGCTTGAGGGGAGAGGTTCGAATCTCCTAGCATGCGAGTTGAAGCTTTTATTTTTGCTTTTCCTTAGCAAGTGTCAGTCATGGATAAGGATTGATGAGTTGGATTAATTTTTTAATAGCAAGAAGATCATGGGAATAAGGCAAGTGATAACTTAGGGAAAGGAATCATATGGAAAAGGCATGTAAGGGGGACATAAGGCTTAAAACAAGGGCTATGTTTTGGAAAGCTTTGAATGGCTAATTTTCCATGAACTTGGATGGTTTTAGGGGCTAGGGGGGATGGTCAAATTTTTGGTTAGCATTGGGTAAGGTAGATGCTAGCTTTGGTCATTTTCATTTTGGCATTTTGGTGTATCAATAGCTTTCTCTCCAAAATCTTTCTCTCCAAACTTATTCCCTAGCCGATTATGTCTTGAACAATAGGTAAAATTTGTGTTTTGTTTTGGCCATTTCATTTTGACCATTTCGATATTACCTTACTTTCTCCTAAAATCTTTTTCTCCTTGTGCGAAACCATACATTCTTGAAGGGCATTTTCTTTTCTTTTCTTTTCACCCTTGCCGAATGTACCATTGTCTTAACCACTCTTTCTTTGCTTTTCTTTTACCATTGATAAAAGAATTATAAACCTATCATCTTCTTTCTTTTCTTCTCTTTCTCTCTTGGAAACCGAATCAACATCATCTCTTTCTTTGATCTCTCATGGCGAATGTTGCTAAGCACTATCTCCCGTAATTTTTCCTACATAACCGAATCTTCTTTCTACTCACAACTTAATCAATCGGTAACTGGCTAGTATAATATTTTGGAATTCGTTATTCTTTTGTACCGAATCTTGTGGTGTGGGATGATCTTTTGGATTGAGATCATCATCATACCATACCTAATTCCAACCTTTTCTCTATCATAGAAATTTAGCGGAGGGCCGAAACTCAAGTGTTCGTAAATATCGTGGATCATTGAAATTAGATTTAAAGTGTTAAAGGTAAAGGATTTTCAAGGTAAACCGATTACACTTTCAAGTCTTTAGTTTTAAGATTTTCGAAAAATATTGTTAAGACTAATGATTCCTTGTCGTTGAAGACAATCAAAATAGGGACGAAAAGGGTAGTAAATAGTGTTCGGAAGAGGGGTGGTTCTATTAATCCCCCTAAGTTTAAGAGATGGACTGTTTCGGGAATCCGAGATTTTCCACCGGGTTGTGGACCTTCATCCGGCGAAAATCAATTATTGAAGTCGACGTACTCGAACCATCGTTTACTCGGGCATTGAACCTTTGATTGGAGAGAGATCACAAATAGTGGTTGTTCGAGATTTCGAGGTAAGATCTAGATCGCTCAATATTAGAATAGTTTATCATTAAATTTTAATGTTCTAATCCTTCGTAATGTGTGTTTAGATATCGACGAGCGGAGAGTGTAGTTCTCACAAGAATCGTGTGTAATTTCACACTATATCTCATGGGTTAGATGACTATACAATGATTAAAGTTGGATTAAAAATCGCAAAGTTGGTGAAATCGAAAATATGGTATTATTGACACTTTAGTGTTAAGATCGTGAAATTGGTATTAAGATCGTGAAAATTTTGGAAATCGCCTTAATGGCTAAAACATTAATAAGTGATAAATTTGGGCCATATGTGATATTTGATAAATTTGGGCCATATATGTGATATTTGATAAATTTGGGCCATATATGTGATATTTGATAAATTTGGGCCATATATGTGATATTTGATAAATTTGGTCCATATATGTGATATTTGATAAATATATGTGATATTTGATAAATTTGGGCCATATATGTGATATTTGGCAAATTTGGGCCATGATGTGATAATTGAGAATTTGGGCCATATGTGATAATCGATAAGTGGGCCTTAAGTGAAAATTGATAATTGGGCCATTTATGATAATGGATAAATGGGCTATATGTGAAATGTGTTTTAATGGGCCAAAATTCATAAAATATAATATGGTTTTCTTTACAAATATTTTGTAATGCATAAACATGATTGCATGGGTTGGGATCAATGATGAAAAGAAGAAAGGCTTAATGCCGAATTCTAGATAGGTAACTCTGTCACAATGGCCATTGCCTGAAATCTAGATCAGTGGTTTTACCATAATTATTTAAATGGCCGTTGCCACAAATATGATATTGGGCTTAAAGCCTACTTCGGTGTGTTGGCGGGGTGGGTGACTAAAGCTCCCCACAGGTGTGCTGGTTGGGTACGGGGGTGTGTAGCGGATGGAAATCTAGGTTTGGTTTTGCTAATTGCATATCATTTGCATTATTTTTTTAATGCTAAATTATATTTTTTTATATATTTTGAATGGGCTTAGGCCCAAATAAGTGTTTAAATGGTCTTGGCCCGTGGACTATGGCAAGTGAGTTACACTTTGAGTTCTAAGTAACTCACCTCATTTTTTTTACCCTCTCGTGTAATAACAATTGATGGAGACTTGGCCTGAGATAACTTCGTGGGAGGCTATATTACAAATGGTGGTTTATTAAACTTTGAGACTTCTTTTATGGTTTTTATTAAGTGCTATTTTTAATGGCGATGTAATTAGGCCTTTTAATTATGGATTTTATTATATGGATATATTTATTATGTTTTAGTTTTATTAAGTTGGATTGATTTAGTTTTTTTTAAATGTTTTCTATAACTCTCATATAAATAAAAGTTTTTCTTAACTAGAAACTTAGGAAATTCTTTTAAAACTTTTCGATGAAATATTTCGACTAAATAAGTCCAAAGTTTTTATCAAATACTTCTTTATATATCAAACGACAAATTCTTGTGTTTTTAATTATGGTTTTCAATGAACTTCGATTTTTCGATAAAGTCACTCTCTTAATTGTTTTGAAATTTGATTTCTACATTGTTAAATGTTTTTGAATGTTTGTTAAACTTGTGTGGCATGCCGAAATCCGGGCTTAATGCATAGGCCGGGTTTGGGGTGTAACAAATTATAAACCCAATACTGTCCATCTAAACTTATTATGGTTGAAATGCCATATAAGTCCTCCCTCATTTAGTACTTAAGTCATTTAATCATTAAAATCAAATAGCTATTAAGGTTTATGTCTTTTACCATTTAGTCCTTTTTCTTTTATTAATTAATCAAACAATAAAATTTCTGAGCCGAACCTTCATATACCAGTATAATAACTTCGTAAATATTTATGAACTCAATTTATAGAAACGTGATCCCGATATCTCATTTTTCGAAACAACTTAGCTTTCGAGACAAACCACTTATACTTAACTATTTGTTCAATTAGCAAAATTTAATCAAATTATAATTCATTATAAACTATATTTAACCCATATAAATAAAATAATTAGAATTACAGAATCATTAGTCAGATTTATGGTTTCGACACCACTATTTCTAACATCACTGAAAAGGCGTTGTTACCAAAATAACTAGGGTTAATCGCCTCTCTCTCCTAATTTGGTTAGAAGACTTTTTTCTATTAAGTAAATATTATTTGTGTTCTACTAGTTCAACTAGGGTTTCACTTCCTCTTATTATAAATAGATGTCATCGATAGAGCTAAAAACACACCACAAGAACATATGTTATGCATAAGTTTTCAATATTGTTATTTTATCCTAAAATAGTCAGAATTTATTTCTAAGCATAAATTCTATTTTTGAGAATAGCAATTCTATCGATTTCTATAAAAGAGAGATTTACTTTCATGTTGAAAGTAAATTATTTTTTGGGTTTTTTGTTTGATTCGAAATTGTTCAAGCTCACAATTGAAGTTGTAACGACCCATTTTCGGTGAAATCAGAATAGTGGTTTTGGGACCACAAATTGATGTCATAAAATTTATCTTAATATTATTTTATGGTCTATCACATGTGTAAAAGCCCATTTTCGCCCGGGCCCAACCCCAAAATAAAAAGCCAAAATTTTTAAACAAAAACCAATAAAACATTATAACAGTCCATTAATTACAGTCTTTTAGCCCAAAACCAAATAATAGCAAACCCAATAACCCGAATTAACCCCAATAGCCCAACAGACTAAACCAAAGTTTAAGCCCAATCCAAAGAGCCCAAATGGCCCAAGCAGATGTAATTCTAGAATATTGAGTGCCTTCTCATGGCCACTCCCCACGCACGCCCCTTTGGCTTCTCGCGTTCTATACACGCGCACCTTTTAGATCCCCACGGGCAGATCCCACGCGTGCCTCGTAGCATCCACGCGCCTCCGTACGCCCCCCTCGCGCTCGCCACGTCCATGTACCAGGCTGGCCTCCGTACCTTCGTACCTGTAAATTAGACGAAAACAACAGCAAAAGAGAGAGAAAAAAGAGAATATTATATTATATTTTTCTTTTATTTTCCTTTTCGATTATAAAAATTGAAGGAGATATCTGTAAGGGCTTCTTCTGGACACAATTTGCGAATACACGCACGATTAATTGAAAGAAGAGAAAACATTTTGAAGAGGTGATTTTTATTTTGATTTGTTTCTTTTGGTTATTGTTTTGAAATACGAAGAAAAGAAAGGAGGAAAAAGGCTTACCAGTTTGGTCGCGGTGTCGGAGTCCTCCTCTGTAACATCCTGAGTTGTGGGCCTGTGCATTGAGTGTGTGTTTAATGTGTGAGGTTGAGAATTTGAGGTGTAGATTGGGCTCAGGTTTGGACTGAGACCTTAGTTAATTTTCTGTTGGGGCATTATAGGGTTTAAAAATAGGTATCTGGGTTTAAAATTAGCATAGTTGGCTTGTGGCCCAAAGTCTGGTGGTGCTACAAAGGAACCAGAAGGTGGCATCATTAAGGGGAAGGATTGGGCCTAAGTGTTGGCCGCTTGGAGCCCATGCTCTTGGGTTAAATTCAGCACTCTAAGGGGACTAGGGGAGGATGGCACAAGGGCTAGAAAATAGGAGATTTAACTTTTTTATTATGTAGATAATATGTTGATTTATGAGGGGACGAGTTGGGGCTTAGTAGGCCTCTTTTGAAGGGAGGTTGTAGATTAAGATAACTAGGGAGGATAAGAGCTATCAGGTGGAGGCAGAGTTGGCTGAAAATCAAACTCTGGGAGGGGAAGAAAAATCGGTTTGATATGCCGAAATTAGTAGGCACAAGTGTTAGTCTTTTCATCTATTTTCCTTCTCATCTTTCCTCTTCAAAGTCGAAATTCCCCTTTTCTTTCTTGTGGGTTCTCTCTTTCAAAGTTGCCGCAACTCTCTAACACTCTCTTCTCCTCTTCAATATTCTTTCGTTATGAAAGTGAAATACCCTTGCCCATATTTTCTTCTCCCATAGCCAAAACCTTCAATGTTAAGCCTCTTTTCAAAATAGGGAGAGGTGGATGGTATAGGGACTTCATTTGGAAGAAGTTTGAACATAGCCGAATCATCATCTCGACTACAAGGAAGGAGAAATTCTTTTCTGAAGGTGCACCATAGGTCGCATGTGTTCCCTAGTTATTCTATGAGTTTCGGATTTAAAATCCACAAGGTAAGTATCTATAGATTGGTGAGTTCTCCATCGTTTTTTCTTTGCTATCTCTTTTCTTTCTCATATTTATTCTAAATCAAATCACTTTCTTAATATCTCGTTGGTTTTCACTCGTTATTCCTACGGTGATGTGTAGTGGATGGAAGCGCATCATTATTTCCTATCTCGTTATATGAAATGCCTCACCCTTGTGGGATTACTTTTCGTGTGATGATCGATGATGGGCCTGGGCCGATGTGAGCTTAGTGGAGGCCATGTGAAGTTTAGATTTTCTTTGTTTTGGACTCTCTTTTTATTAAGTACACGAATTTATTTTTGGGGATTATTTGATGGTGGTACTAAATCTTTTTTTTTAAAAAGACTAAGCTTGTGCCAAATCTAGAAGAAAACCGAAGGTAAGGAGATAGGATTTTCGTGTGGAATCTAGAAGAAAATCGAACGTTGGAGGGTGGACTTATGTCCCCTGTTTGACCGAAGAGCCACTTCTCTTTAATCTATTCTTCTTTAGCTGAATCTCATTTAGTTATGGTGTAGGGATTCAATCATCGTTTTAACCAAGTCTGTTAACTCTGGGATTCGATCAGTTTAGGCAAGACAATTTCTTTTAGTGGTTGTGTTAATCGATTCACTCACTAAACTATTATCTTAACCAAGTCAAATGGACATACAAATCATATCTCTCGTAGTAAGTTTGATGAGGCTTTTAATGGATGCAAGAAACATATAAGTTGGAGAAGGAAGCAAACCATCGGGTTTGATCCCTAAGTTCAAGAAATGAGCAGTATCGACAGTACAAGATTGGCCACCGGGTTGTGGGCTGGCATTGGAGCAAGATCGTAGGCCGGTAGTGGTAGTCTCGAGTGACGATAGTGTTAAAGCCGAGAATGCGATAGTACGAGTATCAGGTGTGTAACTCTTGCACACTTCATATGTTGTTATGTTAAATGTTATGTTTTGTCAAAAGCCGAAATAGCAGTGGAAAACATTACGTTACCCTTATGGGTATAAGCAAGGACTCCGGATAAGTCCATTATGGTGAATAACGTGTTTTATCTATGTGAACCCTCTGTGTATGCCATGTTATATTCTTTTAAGTGTTAAACACGATCATATTGTATGGAGAAACATATACATGGAATATGGGTATGATGAGAGGAGGGGGAAGGCATGATTTATCAAACTGTCACCAGTGGTTAGTTACCACACGTGGGTTGGCCCCACATATTATTATTCTGTGACTAAGTCTCAATGGTTTGGAACCACCAGTGGTTAGGTACCACATGTGCTTGTTTTGTGACTTGTCCCAGTGGTTAGGTACCACAATGGGTTGGCCCCACGCATGAATATTTGTAACTTGGTTACCAGTGGTTAGGTACCACTAGTGGCTAGGTGCCACAAGGGGTAGATTTGGGAGACTCGGGTGGATATTTAGGTAATGGGTTGCATGACATGCATAATATCATATGAATCTGTGTATGAGCTTAACTTCTTTTGGGATGGGGAATTACACACTAAGTCTCGGTGACTCACCCCTTCCGTTGTTTTTTTCCAGATAATGCTTAGATCGTGGATTTGGAGCCGGGGTGGACTCGTGGTGGCCATGCTCAACAATTGTTTCTATTTCACTGTTTATTACGGATTTGGTTTTCCTCTACTTTAAGTTTGGATTTCAGTTAGTAATAAGGCCACTTAAACTTTACTTTGGGATTTATTATTCGTTCCGTTTTCTTTTAAATTTTTATTAAACGAAAAAGGCATGTCAAGTAATTTACGAGATGGAAGTTTTTATAAACTTAAGTAAATACTTTGAGTTTTTCAAAAGTTATACGCCGGATAAATAATAAACAAAGGTTAACAACAAGGTGATTCTATCATGCTGAATTAAGTTTCAAAATGTCTTAACGATTCACTCAATTCAACCTCGTTTCTTTTTAACTACAGAAAAGTTTTCTCTTCAAATCAAGTCGACAAAATGGTTTGTAAGACATTTTCTTCCCAGTGACACGCCAGATTTGGCCGTAGCGTTTAGACCGAGTTTGAGGTGTTACATTTTTAGTATCAGAGCCCGGTTCAAAAGCTCGAGCTGTGGGTATAAGGCCCAAAATTTTTTCAATAAAAGGGGCTGTAAAATGATTTCTAAGGAGATGTATATCTCGAAAAGCATGGCACCAGAGTCTCCGACACCGATCCACTCATGTAAGTATCCTAACCTCTGATATAATATATATGTGTGATGGGTTTAATGGGTTTATAGGGACATAGATAGATATGTTTGGGCCTGTGGACCTTAGGCCTAGTTGCACAAACTCTTAAATTCCATAAAACTTAACTGCCCTAAATAAACATGTCTATGAGCAAGTCAGAAGGACTAGGGTGTGGTAACAGGCATACGGATGTCTAGGATTGGATTTAGGAAGAGCTTGGTATTTAAGCAGTCCTAGCGACTCACCTCCTCTTCTCTAGAATCCTACCTGGTGCGTAGTGACTGTTCACCTTAGCCGTGAGGACTTGTTAACGGGCCAAAGTTTTAACTAAAACCCGAAAGGGACCAGTACCCTATCTTTGCAAAAAATTACTTATATGATCCTGATTTTGCAAAATTATCCACAATACCCTAGGTTGAGGTAAATGACCAAAATACCCTTGATTTTGTGAAATGACCAAAATAATCCTGTTTGGAAAGTTACCAAAGCACCTTTGTTTGAAAAATTACCAAAATACCCCGATTTGTAAAATTACTAAAATACCCCTAATTTGTAAAATTACTAAAATACCCCCAGTTTGCAAAATTATCGAAATACCCATGATTTGTGATATTACCAAAATACCCCGATTTGTGAAATTACCAAAATACCCCTAGATTATAAAATTACCGAAATACCCCTATTTTGGAAAAATCACCAAGATACCCTATTTTGAAAATTACAAAAATACCCTTGTAGGTTAAAATTACAAAAATACCCCTGGGTAGTGAAATGACAAACATACCCTTAGGCAATGAATGTGAGACCATGGATGAACTTGTGTGTTTGATACGTATATGTGGTGTTTCGTTGGATGTTGATTGAATGGGAATTTTAGAATTAGGGAATACCGACTTGAGAACTGAGCTGTGTAGGCATAGTTCAAATTCGAAAGAACCAATGTTAAAAACTTCCTTCCATAAGACTATTTGTTGTTAATCAATGGAAGAAAAAGTTATTAACCTATAAAATTTCTAAATCAAATTAATTCACGAGCGGTAGAATGAGCACTCGAGGTCGAGGCGTTATGCGTGGTCGTGGGTGGGTAGGCGATTGTGTTTAGAACCGGTAGGGTCTGGTTATGGGTCAAAAAATGAGGTGCCGCCGCCGCTATATGTGGGCACTGAAGTCTAGGAGTAGGCAGGTGGTGATGATGCAGTATCACAGGCTATGCTACGAGTCCTAGAGAGAGTTATTAGAGCAGGCATAGGTACGAGGACTCGAAAATCTGTGTCCGAACGACTTTGAGCTAGTGGAGCTGAGGTATTTAGGGGAATTTTAGGTGTAGCTCCCAACACAGCGGAGTATTGGTTAGAGGTGACAGAGCGCATAATGGATGACTTGGACTTCACATCCGAGAAGAAGCTAAAAGGGATAGTATCTCTTCTCCGGGATGAGTCTTATCAGTGGTGGCTCATGGTCAGGGAAGGTGCGTTGGCCGATGATATCACTTGGGACTTTTTCAAGGCGCTTACCAAAGGAAGTACGTTGGGTCTAGTTATATAGATGCACAACGAAAGGCATTTCTGAATTTGGTTCAGGGGAGTAAGTCGGTATCCGAATACGAGGTAGAATTCTTACGGTTAAGCAGGTATGCTCGTGGTATCGTGGCAACGGAATATGAGCGCTATGTTAGGTCTGAGGATGGACTAAAGGACGAGCTGCGGGTGTTGACTGCTCTGTAGTAAGAGAGGGAATTCACCGTTCTTGTAGAAAAGGCCAAGATTGTTGAGGAGGTGAAACAAACCGAGAAGCAGAATTAGAATAGGAGTAGGGAAAAAAGGAGTTATGGGCCTTCAGGATCTGCTAGGAATTCTCAAAAAAGAGCTAGATTTGGTGGACGGGATCAAGCTTCCTAGGCCATTCTTTCTTTTCGATGGCCATCACGGTATGCACAATGTGGGAAGTCTCATTCAGGGGAGTGTTGGACGGGTAATAGAGGGTGTTTTGAGTGTGGGTCAATGGATCACCGGATAAGGGATTGTCCGCAGAGGTCGGCTAGGACGCAGGTTGAGTATCAAGGACGTACAAAATTTAAGAGAGAGGGTCAGCGACTGCAGAGGGGTCAAGGTGCAGCCAGGGGTGGTAATAGAAACAGACGAGGCCGTGGAGCACCAGGTAGGGGTGCTGGTAATGCCGATGCAAGACAGCCTGGGTTGGTCTATACAAAGCAAAGCGTCGTGAGGAGGGCGACACACCGTACGTCATAACCGGTACATTTTAATTTTTGGGTTGCCTTATACTACTTTGATTGATGTTGGTTCGACGCTCTCTTATGTTGCTAGTAGTATAGTGGGAACTTTGAACTTAGCCTATGAGACTTCTGCGAGGGAGATGACGGTAATTAGCCCTCTAGGACATTCTATGGTAGTAAACAAATTGTATAGGGATGTACCCCTAGAACTTCAAGGGGTAGTGTTTCAAGCTAATTTGATGGAATTGCCCTTCGGGGAGTTTGATCTGATCTTAAGGATGGATTGGTTGGTAAAGTATCAAGCGAGTCTAGATTGTGCAGCTAAGAGCATGGTGCTGAGAATGGCCGAGGGTGAAGAGGTGGTGATGATAGGTGAAAGAAGAAACTACCTATCTAGTGTGGTATCCGCTTTGAAGGCTAAGAAAATGGTGAGGAAAGGATGTAAGGCTTATGTGGCTTATGTTTGTGCCTTAGAGGTTAAGGAATCAATGGTAGAGGTTAAGGAATCAATGGTAGGGGATGTCCGAACGGTGAAAGAATTTACCGATGTTTTTTCGAAAGAGCTTCCGGGTTTGCCTCACGATCGTAAAGTGGAGTTTGGTATAGACCTTCTACCAGGAATAGCGCCAGTGTCTATTGCCCCATATAGAATGGCGCCGAAGGAGTTGGTGGAGTTGAAAGCGCAGATTCAGGAGTTGTTGGATCGGGGTTTTATCCGGCCAAGTGTATCGCCATGGGAAGCGCCTGTGCTTTTTATTAAGAAGAAGGACGGGTCGATGCGAATGTGCATAGATTATCGTCAGCTGAATAAGTTGACGATTACAAACAGGTATCCGTTACCAAGGATAGACGACCTATTCAACCAACTTAGGGGAGCCTCAGTCTTTTCCAAGATAGATTTGAGGTCGGGAAATCACCAGCTTAAGGTCAAGAGGCGGATATCCATAAGACGGCTTTTCGTACTCGTTATGGTCACTATGAATTTTTGGTGATGCCGTTTGGGTTGACTAACGCCCCAGCAGCGTTCATGGATATGATGAATCGGGTGTTCCAGCCATATTTGGATCAGTTCGTCGTAGTGTTTATAGATGATATTCTGGTGTACTCAAAGTTAGAGGAGGAGCACGACGCACATCTGCGGGTGGTTTTGTAGATTCTAAGAGAAAAGTAGTTCTTCGCTAAGTTTAGTAAGTGCGAGTTCTGGTTGAAGGAAGTTACCTTGTTGGGTCATATGGTGTCAACAATGGGGATTAGAGTGGACCCTTGGAAGATTAAAGCGGTATTAGACTGGAAATTGCCGAAGTCTGTGGCGGAGATTCTGAGTTTTTTGGGTTTAGCAGGATATTATAGAAGGTTTGTGGAAGGGTTTTCTTTGATTGCAGCACCGTTAACCAAGTTGCTAAGGAAAAGGGTTCCGTTTGTATGGTCAGATAAGCAACAAGAGAGTTTTGAGGAGTTGAAGAGGATTTTGACGGAAGCTTCGATGCTGATTCAACCAAAAGCAGGGAAAGAGTTTACGGTTTATTGTGATGCATCACATACAGGGTTAGGGTGTGTGCTGATGCAAGAGGGGAAGGTAGTAGCGTATGCTTCTTGGCAATTGAGACCTCACGAGGTGAATTACCCGACACACGATCTGGAGTTGGCTGTAGTGGTTTTTGCCCTAAAAATTTGGAGACATTACTTTTATGGAGAAAGGTCTATTGTGTACACAGATCATAAGAGTTTGAAATACCTCCTTACTCAGAAGGAATTAAATTTAAGGTAGAGGAGGTGGATCGAGCTGTTGAAGGATTATGATTGCTCGATTGAGTACCATCCGGGTAAGGCTAACATGGTAGCTGACACCTTTAGCCGCGAGGTTATGAAAGATTTAAGAGCCTTGTTTGCCCACCTTAGTCTGTATGATGACGGAAGTCTGTTAGCAGAACTGCAAGTGAAACCAACGTGGGTAAACCAGGTTAAGGAAAAACAACTGGTGGATGAAGTCTTAAACGCTCGGTGTTTGCAAGTGCAGAATGATGGATTGAGGGTATAGTTTGAGTAGCGATGGAGTGTTGTGTTTTAATGGGAAGGTTTGCATGCTTAAATATATGGAGTTAAGGCAGAAGATTCTTCAGGAGGCTCATAGCAGTCCATATGCTATGCATCTTAGAGGTAGTAAGATGTACCGGATTTGCGGAGCAGTTTTGGTGGCCGGGCCTAAAGTGAGAAGTAACTAAATTTGTGAGTAAGTGTTTGACGTGTCAACAGGTCAAAGCCGAACATCAGTTACCCTCGGGATTGTTGCAACCGGTAAAGATTTTGTAGTGGAAATGGGAAAGGATCACGATGGATTTTGTTAGTGGGCTACCCCTCACGCCTACTAAGAAGGATTCGGTCTGGGTGATTGTTGACCGTTTAACAAATTCGCTAATTTTATGCCAATTTGGGTTGATTACTCTCTCCAAAAGTTGGCTAAATTATATGTGGCGAAAATTGTGAGGTTACATGGGGTACCAGTGTCGATTATCTCAGACAGGGACCCTAGGTTCACGTCAAGGTTTTGGAAGGCGTTACAAAACATTGGGTACAAAATTGGATTTCAGTATGGCATTTCATCCCCAGTCGGATGGACAGTCGGAGAGGGTAATACAGGTTTTGGAAGATATGCTAAGGGGTAGCGCCTTGGATTTCAGAGGTAGTTGGGAAGAATTTCTACCTTTGGCGGAGTTCGCATACAACAATAGTTACTAGGCAAGTATTCGGATGGCACCATATGAAGCGTTATATGGTCGAAAGTGTCGGATCCCTACGTGTTGGACGGAGTTGGGGAAGCGGCAGTTATTGGGTCCAGAGTTGGTTGCTGAAACAGAAGATAAGGTTAGGCTGATTCGAGCTCGTCTGAAGAAAGCTTCGGACAGGCAAAAGTCCTATGTCGATCTCAAACGAAAGGATATAGAATTTGCATAGGGTGACAGGGTTTTCTTAAAGGTGTCACCGTGGAAGAAAGTGCTGAGATTTGGTCGGAAAGGAAAGCTGAGCCCTAGGTTTATCGGGCCTTATCAAGTGTTGAAGGGAGTGGGACCAGTAGCTTATCAGCTTGAGTTGCCACTAGAATTGAGTCAGATCCATAATGTGTTTCATGTTTCCATGCTTAGATGCTATCCCACAGATCCGTCTCATGTTATGCCGGTAGAAGAAATTGAGGTTAGCCCGGACTTATCTTTTGAGGAGGAACCAGTGCAGATCCTAGAGCGGGATGTCAAAGTATTGCATAGGAAATCAGTCCCTTTGGTGAAGGTATTGTGGTGGAACCATGGATCAGAAGAGGCCACATGGGAGCCGGAGGATGTTATGCGATAGCAATACCCTTAACTCTTTTGGTCAGGTAATTTTGAGGCCGAAATTTTATTTTAAAGGGGGTAGAACTGAAACATCCTGAGTTGTGGGCCTGTGCATTGAGTGTGTGTTTAATGTGTTAGGTTGAGAATTTTAGGTGCGGATTGGGCTCAGGTTTGGGTTGAGACCTTGGTTAATTTTCTGTTGGGGCATTATAGGGTTTAAAAATAGGTATTTGGGTTTAAAATTAGCATAGTGGGCTTGTGGCCCAAAGTCTGGTGGTGCTACAAGGGAACCAGAAGGTCGCGTCATTAAGGGGAAGGATTGGGCCTAAGTGTTGGCCGCTTGGAGCCCATGCTCTTGGGCTAAATTAGGCACTCTAAGGGGACTAGGGGAGGACGGTACAAGGGCTAGAAAATAGGAGATTTAACTCTTTTATTATGTAGATAATATGTTGATTTATGAGGGGAGGAGTTGGGGCTTAGTAGGCCTCTTTTGAAGGGAGGTTGTAGATTAAGATAACTAGAGAGGATAAGAGCTATCAGGTGGAGGCAGAGTTGGCTGAAAATCAAACTCTGAGAGGGGGAGAAAAATCGGTTTGATGTGCCGAAATTAGTAGGCACAAGTGTTAGTCTTTTTCATCTATTTTCCTTCTCATCTTTCCTCTTCAAAGCCAAAATTCCCTTTTCTCTTGTGGGTTCTCTCTTTCTTTTTCGCAACTCTCCAACACTCTCTTCTCCTCTTCAATATTCTTTCGAAAGCCGAATACCCTTACCTATATTTTCTTCTCCCATAGCCGAAACCTTCAAAGTTTAGCCTCTTTTCCTGAAGTTTCAACATAGCCGAATCATCATCTCAGGATTGGTGAGTTCTCTGTCTTTTTCTTCTTTGCTATCTCTTTTCTTTCTCATCTTTATTCTAACTCAAATCACTTTCTTAATATCTCGTTAGTTTTCACTCGTTATTCCTAGAAGCTGAATCTCCTCTGTGGTGGCTACTTGTGCCGAATCTAGAAGAAAATCGAAGGTAAGGAGATAGGATTTTCATGTGGCCGAATGTTGGAGGGTGGACTTATGTCCCCTGTTTGACCGAAGGGCCACTTCTCTTTAATCTATTCTCCTTTAGCTGAATCTCATTTGGTTGTGGTGTAGGGATTCAATCATCATTTTAGCCAAGTCTGTTAACTCCGGGATTCGATCGGTTTAGGTAAGACAATTTCTTTTGTTGGTTGTGTTAATCGATTCACTCACTAAACTATTATGTTAACCAAGTCAAATGGACATACAAATCATATCTCTCATAGTGAGTTTGATGAGGCTTTTAATGTATGCAAGAAACATGCAAGTTGGAGAGGGAAGCAAACCATCGGGTTTGATCCCTAAGTTTAAGAAATGAGCAGAATCGGCAGTACGAGATTGGCCACCGGGTTGTGGGCTGACATCGAAGCAAGATCGTAGGCCGGTAGTGGTAGTCTCGAGTGACGATAGTGTTAAAGTCTAGAGTGTGATAGTACGAGTATCAGGTCTGTAACTCTTGCACACTTCATAAGTTGTTATGTTAAATGTTGTGTTTTGTCAAAAGCCGAAATAGCAGTGGGAAACATTATGTTACCCTTATGGGTATAAGCAAGGACTCCAGGTAAGTCCATTATGGAGAATAACGTATTTTATCTATGTGAAACATGTGTGTGTGCCATGTTATATTCTTTTAAGTGTTAAACATGATCATATTGTATGGAGAAACATATACATGAAATATGGGTATGATGAGAGGAGGGGGAAGGCATGATTTATCAGACTGTCACCAGTGGTTAGTTACCACACGTGGGTTGGCCCCACATATTATTATTCTATGACTAAGTCTCAGTGGTTTGGAACCACCAGGGGTTAGGTACCACATGTGCTTATTTTGTGACTTGTCCCAATGGTTAGGTACCACAATGGGTTGGCCCCACATATCGCTATAAGGGATCGTCACCAGTGGTTAGGTAGCACAAGTGGGTTGGCCCCACACATGAATATTTGTAACTTTGGTTACCAGTGGTTAGGTACCACCAGTGGCTAGGTGCCACAAGGGGTAGATTTGGGAGACTCGGGTGGATATTTAGGTAATAGGTTGCATGACATCCATAATATCATATGAATCTATGTATGAGCTTAACGTCTTTTGGGATGGGGAATTACACACTGAGTCTCGGTGTCTCACCCCTTCCGTTGTTTTTTTTTTTCAGATAATGCTTAGATCGTGGATTTGGAGCCGGGGTGGACTCGTGGTGGCCATGCTCAACAATTGTTTCTATTTCACTATTTATTATGGATTTGGTTTTCCTCTATTTTAAGTTTGGATTTCAGTTTGTAATAAGGCCACTTAAACTTTACTTTGGGATTTATTATTCGTTATGTTTTCTCTTAAGTTTTTATTAAACGAAAAAGGCATGTTAAGTAATTTACGAGATGGACGTTTTATAAACTTAAGTAAATACTTTGAGTTTTTCAAAAGTTATACGCCGGATAAATAATAAACAAAGGTTAACAACAAGGTGATTCTATCATGCTGAATTAAGTTTCAAAATGTTTTAATGATTCACTCAATTCAACCTCATTTCTTTTTAACTACAGAAAAGTTTTCTCTTCAAATCAAGTCGACAAAATGGTTTGTAAGACATTTTCTTCCCAGTGACATGCCAGATTCGGTCGTAGCGTTTAGACCGGGTTTGGGGTGTTACATCCTCCGTCATCAGAACCGAGTTTCAACGCGGTCGAAAGCCATTTTTTCTCTCCTTTTGATCTTGTGGGTTTAGACGACGGTATAGGGCCTCCTGTTTTTGCGCATGGTTGGTCATCTGAAACGGTGGTGATACGGCGGCGACTAAAAAAACATAGAGGGTTTGATAAGGGCCAAAACCTAGCAGAGAGAATAACCCCCCTTTTTTTTCTTTTTGAAAACAAGACGGCAAAAATGAGGGATGAAAGAAAAATTTGGCCTTTATAAGTGATGTAAGATGATGTCATTTTGGGCCTGTTTCTTAGGCCTCAAAACGGCGCGGTATTGGCCTATACCCGACGATCCGACCTGAGATCCATGGGATCCGCGTGTTTTCTCTAATAGCGGGTTATTTATGCGATTAATCCCTCCGATTTTGGATTCTTTTGCAATTTAGTCCAGTTTCAACGCAGCGTTTTGACCAACTGAAATATTTTCGACTTTAATCCCTTTAATTTACGTGCATTGTATTTTAATCCTTTTCAATTTTAGTTTTAATTTGTTACTCTTTAGCCCCGTAATTTTGTTTTGATTTTTAATACAGTCCTTTAATTATTTAGTTAATTATTTGTTTATTTCTTCAATTATTCTTTTAATTAATATTTAATACTAAATATTGTAAATTGTTTTAGCTATTATTTATTTTTATTATATGATATTCTTATTATTTCTATATATATATATTATACATATTATTTATATTAAATTATTCTTATGTATATATATTATTGATTTTATATTATCTTATGTATATATTCATTATGTATATAATTTTCTCTTTAAAATACCTTATTTTAAATTATATATTTATTTATCCCAAATACTTTCATATGTCATTATTATTTTTATATACATTTTTTAAGACAAGTTTTATTACATACGTATTATTTAAAATAATGCATACTATTTTATACATATATTTGTTTATTTGTTTGCTATATGTTAGTTGTATTAATTTATTTGCCATTGTATGTACTCGATTTGTTCCTTTGTATGTTCATTCTTGTCATCCATTTGTATAAATGTTGTATTCACTTATTATTCTTTCATATTATATTTTCGTTTCTCATGATTCAATAAAATGCATTTTGAGTCGATTTTAAACTTGCGTATTCAAAAAACAAGGCAATATTTGTGTATTTAGAAGAACGGAAAATTACATCCTAACATGCTGGGAGTCGATTTTTGTTCAACTAAGTAACCAAATGCCCTTTTCATATATTTTGAAGATCAAAGATGATCTCGACGTTAGAGTATAAAGGTATTATATCCTAACATGCTGTATATGATACTTTTATTCCTTTGAAACGAGTTAATCTTGAGATTCAATCCCAATTTAACGAATTTGTTTTTTTAAATTTTTTTACCCTAAATATTTCAAGTTTTTGATATTAGGACAACATTAATCAATTTGGTACCAACTTTGGGCGTTGCAAGGGTGCTAACCTTTCCTTGCACGTAACCGACTCCCGAACTTGTTTTCTCGAATTTTGCAGACCAAAATATTTTTATAGGTGACTCGATCACACCTAAACACAAAAGATCGATGGAGACTCCATATTTTTAAAATTCGATTCCTATTTTTTCAAAACCCCAATAAAAATGGTTTCGACAGCTTGGCGACTCCGCTAGGGACTATAAAGAGAGTCGGCCGTAATTTGATTATTTTCTATCCTTTGTCGAAAATTTTTTAAATTCGATTTGAAAATTTGATTTGAAAATTACGATCCTTTTTGTTGCATTCGTTTGTTTCATTGCATATGATCGTTATTTTCTTGCGCACATTGCATTGCATGACCGTTGTGGTCACACCCTTAAGTGGGAGTAAGAAACTACGCCTTCGTGAGGTTTTCACCTCCTCATGGGCTAGTGGATTGCTTCCAAATACATCCGTACCTATGTGTTTCGTGAGATTCTCATCTCCGCATGGCCATAGGGAAATGTATTCCCCTGAACCGAACTCGGTCCGTATGAGCCTATAATGGGTGAGGATTGAGGAATTTGCTGGTTCAGTACCTTTCTTTAGAACCAAACCCTATATCGTGAACCTTAAGAGCCCACCTTAGGTAGAACCATTCCAAACCCCTAGTGGTCACCCGGATAGGTACTCTATTTTGTTTAATTCTCCTTTGCTAACATGCTTCTTTTGTTTTCATTGCATTGCATCACATCATCTTAGAAAAGAGGTGTTGATTCATATTCGATTGCTAAATAGAAGAGTTTGTCATAAGGAAATGGGTTACTTGATAAAGTGGATTATAATACGGTTGTCTGAATATGGTCCAAGTAAACACAATGAAAGAAGACTGATGGTCCACGAAGGAAAACAAGACTTTGCTTCATTGCCGAAGATTCAAGCTAACAAGGATTATTTGAGAGTCGTCACGTCTCAACTCTTTTAAAAGGAGTTAATGAGCATTGCGAGGATGAGTAAGCAATGAGTCGCAGTTCATATCAATCAAAAGGAGCTAGTAAAGGAATCCATCAGATAATTCGTGAGATTTGATCTTAGCACACCCAGATATGAAGAAAAGGGTCAATGTCTTCGCTTTGAGCATTTACAAACGGGATGTTTCCCTAAAGTACTGGGGCACGTGGAAAAGGTAGTTTTAGACTTGTTCGATAGACTTGACAAGAGGGTCACGCCCATCCTTGTAATTCTGGCCGAAACATTCTGATCTTTGAATACATGCCGAGGAGCAGGTGAAGGAAGATTCATTTGGATGAGCGAAACTCTTGTTGGCATGGTTCCATAGCCGTTTTTGGAGAGTGAAAAGGGTTTCTTATTAAGTATTGTTTGAGAACTACTCTCCATTGAAAAAATTAGTTGCTCAAATACAAGAGGTGATGAATCATTGGCAAACCATAGCAGTTCAAGCTGACGTGCTAATTTTGAGGTGAATCAGGATCAGATTAGGGTTAAAAGTTAACCTGGCTTCTATGGAAAATTAAGGCTTTGGGCATTAGGGCATGGTCATATATGTAATCTATTTTATGTAAAGAAATTTGTTTTCTAGAAAAGTTCTCCTAATGGAATGGAATTCAGAATCAACGCCTCTATTTCTTTTTGCATTCATTCCATGCATTTGCATTGCATTCCATGCATTTGCATTACATCATATCATATGCATTAAAATTTGTAGAAAAACTCTAATTAATTAAAAATTATTTCAGTATTCTGGAAACCAGCATTATTATGGTACTCGTGCAAGAACAAAATCCATAGACCAAAGGTTGGAAAGGATAGAGAGAATGCAAATATAGATGCAAGAGCAATTGACCGAAATCCAACAAGGTATGCAAGAACAAATGAATGTGATGAGCCAATTAACCCAGTTACTAGCTGGAAGGCTTAAAAAAGGGGGTGACCCAGTGGCCGACAGTGTGGATAATAATGAAGACATCATTTATTCTCCAATAAGTGTTTCAGCCCAACTAGACGTGCCTCGCAAGGGGCACCTGCCATTATCAAACCCCAATGTTAGATTAATACCTCGACACTGTTGAACTTCCCGATAGGCTCCAGTTTTAATCGGAGGATGATCGAGACAAACCGTTGTATTGACAGAAACAGAAAACAAAAAAGAGTGGACTGTTAAAACCTCGAAGAAAAAGGAAAATAAAGCGAATGGTACGAGAAGGTATAACAAAGGCTATTCAGAGCCGATTATAGTGAGCCAGCCAAAGACTGTAACTACCAGCCACCAGGTCTCCCCAAGACAAGAACCCGATCCAAAACCGAACTCAGAAAAACCCAAGTTCGCACCCATCCCAATCACGTATAGGGAGTTGTACCAAATTTTGTTTGAAGCACATGTTGTATCCCCTTTTTACGTGGAACCAATACAGCCTCCATACCCTAAATGGTACGATGTGAACGCCCAATGTGAATACCATGCAGAAATCATAGGGCATTTGATTGAGAACTGTGCCGCTTTCAAAAAGATAATCGAAAGACTCATCAAGATAGATATTGTAAGATTTGATAATCCCTCTGGTGCAGAAGATTTGCTACCCAACCTTTCTGTTAAAGGGGTAAATATTGTGAGAGCCACGATAGATAGCGCCATGAGATCAAGGGCACATCAAGTTCAGGGCTCCAATGCAAGACCTGATTAGGGAATTAAGCATTAACAACGTATCCAAGGAGGGAACCGGGGAATAGAATTTTTTAGGCATTTGCCCTTACATACTTGGGAATGTTTTGAACAATGAGACTGTGGAAAAGATCCCTGTATTTTTAGAGCTAATTCGGAGTAATGTCCAAAACACGCTTATTGCTCTAGGCCTAGGAGCAATAAGAATCTTTTTGTGAAATAGGCTTATGTTCAAAATTTATATTTTCAATGAAAATGCATTTTTGTGTCTCACTTTGAGCAAATATTCGTTTATTCCTTATTTCATTCATGTTCATACCACATAAATAATTATTCTTAAATTCATTTGTTTTTTGAATATTCCTTCGTACCTGAAACAGGTCCCTAGATATCAACGACATGAGCGACGTTGCTATCGACTCTGAATCTACTTTTGAGCAAGATATGTGTCTAGAGGGATCTTAAGACTTTGAAGACATTAGAGACTGTAACTTATCTCCTGATTTGTTAAGGATGGTAAAATAAGATAAAGCAGATCTTACCTTATAAAGAATCGTTGGAAATTTTAAGCCTAGAAGAAGAGAAATAGGTGAAAATCGGAGCATGTATCTCCACAAAGATAAAGTGAGACGTCATTAAGTCATTCCAGGAGTTCAAAGATATTTTTGCATAATCGTATCAAGATATGCCCTAGCTGCCGAGACATGTGGATGCTGTTAAGGCTAAGGAAATCTTAGAAGAGGAACACATTTACAATGGCCAGGCAAATTATGAGGTTTGGGTACTGGTGGTTCACCATGGAAGGGGATTGCATCAATTATACCGAGAAATGTCATAAGTGCCAAATTTATGAAGAAAAGATTCATGTACCTCATTCATTTCTTCATAGACCTTATCTATGTGGGGCATGGAGTTTATTGGGATGATCTCATTGGAAGCTTATGGCAGGCATTAATTGTTTCGCTAAGAGGATTGACGTAGCTTCGTAGGCCAATATTATAAAGTCAATAGTCATTAGAATAAAAAAAGAAAAGAAAGAAAGAATGTCGACAACAAAAAATGTCAAAAAGAGCACATTTAACTGCACAATGTCAAAAATTTGCAGTCTGTTCAAAGATTAGATGCCACATCACAGTAAAAGCAACCAAAAAGAAAAACAAAAGATCAAAAGAGGACCGAGGCTTGTAGAGATTGGCATACAAAAGTTACTATTTACCCTCTATGCTTATCAAACATTGGCCAAGAACTTCGTTGGGGCGATGCCTTAATTTGTGGAATAAAAGTATTTTGTCTATTGAAGTCGACATTCTTTTTTTGAATCTTGTCAAAATTGAAATTGGGAAAGATAGAACGGATTCAATCCCAATATGATTAGCTGAACTTGATCGAAGAAGAGAGGTAAAGGTTATTCTCATGGTCAATTGTATTAAAAGCAAATGATGCGGACCTAGAACAAGAAGGTTTGCCCTAAAAAATTTCATGAAGGAGACCTAGTTTTGAAAAGGATCCTTCCCATACAAAAGGACTTCTGAGAAAAATGGATGTCGAACTAGGAAGGACCTTATGTGATAAAGAAACCTTTTCTAGAAAAGCGTTGATTTTAACCGAGAGGGATAATAAGGACTTGCCTTATCCTATGAGTTCAAATCAAGAAATATTTCAGTAAAAAGAAAAAAAGAGGAAAAGGAAAAAAGAAGAAGATAAAACACAAAAAAGGAAAAAGAAAGAAAAAGAAGAAAAAGGATAGGCCAATGCGAAAACCCGCAAAGGGCGCTTTGAGACCAAAGGGGATTTGAGTGGAAAACCCAAAAATGGCAGCTCAAATTTTGATAAAAAATGGGGCATGCAGCAGTCTCGTTTTCTCTAAATTAACAAGAAGGGGAGATGTTACATCTTGGGACATCAACAGAGTACTCTAGATCCCTTCAGCACATATTGAGCTCAAAATGGCCCTCAAGAGGTTCGTGCAGAGAAGCTCAGGCTGCAATATCTGGGGCACCTAGTTTTCATCTTATCCATATTGAATTCACTATCTTTGATTGCTTTATTCTTTTCAAGATATGCTCCCAATAAATTTCATTTGTTATCTTGATTAATTCATTCTTATTTGGTGTCTTTTCAAAATTTGATATCTTGATTAATGTATTGGTTTCGACTTTGCTCTCAATTAATTTCCTTCTGGCCCATGGTTATGATCTTTTTCAAGCACTTTGCATTGAAATTACGATTAGTGGACTAATAATATTTTCATAAAATGAGTTTCACATATTACTCTGAAAATTTCTGAATAATACAAGAACTCAAAATAGGACTATTGTTTAAAACTCACACAATTTAAGGAAGAGTCTAAGTTGAGGCTATCTCATTGGATGTTCTGATACAATCTTGATGAAAATGGGCATCATTAACCCAAGTGTAAAATGGAAATCATTCTCCAAAGAGAAAATGATATTCTGCATCCATGCAAATATGATGCATACACATTTGGTTGGGTCACCCAAGGAGTGATCAATTGATAGAACAAGCCACAGATCTATACCCTTGAGTTACAGTGGGATAAATGGAAGCTTATATAGATCCCATACCTTTGAACAGCAATGGGATGGATTGAAGAAGAAACAAATCTTACATTTTGAAGTCGCAAGAGGATGGATGGGAAAAGATTTGGATCCTATACCCCTAAGTCATAATGAGAGAAACCCTGAAGTCATAGTGGGGCAAGTTTGTTGAGCAAGATATTTTTTTCTCGGGTTTTTCTGTCGAAAATATTAGCCGAACAAGAGGGCAAAACATTACCCTGATAAACAATGAACGATGACACCTTAAGTAGGGATCATTCTCATAAAATTCTACATTCATGCAAAACACATTTAGTTAAGGGTATTTGATTCATTCCGATCATCGCATCCTAATCATTGTAAGAAATCATTCTCATGACATTCTACATTCATACAAATGTCATCCATAAGACACATCTATTTAGGGGCATTTGATTTATTCCGATCATTGCATTTGTAAATGACCATTCTCATGACATTCTGCACCCATGCAAATGGCATCCATAATACATTTAGTTAGGAGCATTAGATGCATTCTGATCACTGCATCCTAACCATTTTGCATAAGCATAATCACAAAACTGATTTTATAGGATAGGCCCCCTAGAGGACGTTGTCGTAATATCTGTGAATTAGAAGATCTTGCCTTCCTGAGCGAAGCAGATCGAAGATAGCAAATCTAGCAATCCTGAGTTTGCAGGAGCAAATTGAAGACAACAAATCTGGCAATCCTGAGTTTATAGGAGCAGGTTGAAGTTAGCAGGTCTGTCTCCCTGAGTTTGCAGTGGAGCAGATTGAAGATAGCAAGTCTGGCAATCCTAAAGTTGCAGGAGCAGATTGAAGATAGCAAATCTGGCAATCCTGAGTTTACAGTGGAGCAGATTGAAGATAGCAAATTTTACAATCCTAAGTTTGCAGGAGCAGATTGAAGATAGCAAATCCGGCAATCCTGAGTTTGCAGGAGCAGATTGAAGATAGCAAATCTAGCGATCCTGAAGTTGCAGGAGCAGATCAAAGATATCAGATCTTGTCTCCCTGAGTTTACAGTGGAGCATATTGAAGATAGGAAGTCTGGCAATCCTAAAGCTGCAGGAGCAGATTAAAGATAGCAAATCTGACAATCTTGAGTTTGCATGAGTAGATTGAAGTTAGCAAGTCTGTCTCCCTGAGTTTGCAGTGGAGCAGATTGAAGATAGCAAGTCTGGCAATCCTGAGTTTGCAAGAGCAGAGTGAAGATAGCAAATCTAGAAATCCTAAGTTTGTAGGAGCAGATTGAAGATAGCAGATCTTGCAATTCTGAAGTTGCAGAAGCAGATTGAAAGTACTAATTTCCTTGAGTGGATCAAAGCGTTAGTTATCAAGCCCTTGAAGATGTAGTGGGATGGAATGAAGCCACTCGAAGACGAAAAGCACTGAAAGAAGTCCAAGATTTAAAGACCGAGCAAAAATGATCCTTTTTGAAGTCTTTGCTCTATTCTCATTACACGAAAAAAAAGAAAAGAGGGGCAGCTGTAAAAGCTCATTTTCGCCCGGGCCCAACACTAAAATAAAAAGTCAAATTTTTAAACAAAAACCAATAAAACATTATAACAGTCTATTAAGTACAATCTTTTAGCCTAAAACCAAATAATAACAAACCCAATAACCCGAATTAACCCCAATAGCCCAATAGACTAAACCAAAGTTTTAGCCCAATCGAAAGAGCCAGAATGGCCCAAGCAGGACAGAATTCTAGAATCTTCGGGTGCTTTCTCCGTAGCCACTCCCCATGTGCGCCCCTTTGGCTTCTCGCGAGCTATATACGCATGCCTTTTCCCCAAGGGCAGATCCCACGCGTGCCTCGTAGCTTCCACGTGCCTCCGTATGTCCCCCTCATGCTCGCCACGTCCATGTACCAGGATGGCCTCCATACCTTCGTACCTACAAATCAGATGAAAACAACAGCAAAGTAGAGAAAAAAAGAGAATATTGTATTTTATTTTTCTTTTATTTTCCTTTTCGGTTATAAAAATCGAAAGAGATATCTGTAGTGGCTTCTTCTGGACACGATTTGCGAATACACACATGATTAATTGAAAGAACAGAAAACATTTTGAAGAGGTGATTTCTTATTTTTGATTTGTTTCTTTTGGTTATTGTTTTGAAATACGAAGAAAAGAAAGGAGAAAAAGGCTTACCAGTTTGGTCGCGGCGTCGGAGTCCTCCTCCGTCATTAGAAAGGAGTTGAAACGCAGTCGAAAGCCATTTTTTTCTCTCCTTTTGATCTTGTGGGTTTAGACGATGGTATATGGCCTCTTGTTTTTGTGCATGGTCGGTCATCTGAAACGGTGGTGATACGGCGGCAGCTAAAAAAACATAGAGGGTTTGATAAGGGCCAAAACCTAGTAGAGAGAATAACCCCCTTTTTTTTCTTTTTTAAAACAAAACGGCAGAAATGAGGGATGAAAGAAAATTTTGGCCTTTATAAGTGATGTAAGATGGCGTCGTTTTGGGCCTATTTCATAGGCCTCAAAACGGCGCGGTATTGGCCTATACCCGACGATCCGACCTGATATCCATGGGATCCGCGTGTTTTCTTTAATAGCGGGTTATTTATGCGATTAATCCCTCCGATTTCAGATTCTTTTGCAATTTAGTCCAGTTTCAACGCAGCGTTTTGACCAACTAAAATATTTGCGACTTTAATCCCTTTAATTTATGCGCATTGTATTTTAATCCTTTTCGATTTTAGATTTAATTTGTTACTCTTTAGCTCCGTAATTTTGTTCTGATTTTTAATATAGTCCTTTAATTATTTAGTTAATTAATTATTTATTTCGTAATTATAATTTTAATTCATATTTAATACTAAATATTTTAAATTGTTTTAGCTATTATTTATTTTTATTATATGATATTCTTATTATTTCTCTCTCTCTATATATATTTTATATATACATATTATTTATATTAAATTATTCTTATGTATATATATATATATATTATTGATTTTATATTATCTTATGTATGTATTCATTATGTATATAATTTGTCTCTTTAAAATACCCTATTTTAAATTATATATTTATTTATCCCAAACACTTTCATATGTCATTATTATTTTTATATACATTTTTTATGACAAGTTTTATTACATACGTATTATTTAAAATAATGCATACTATTTTATACATATATTTGTTTATTTGTTTGCTATATGTTAGTTGTATTAATTTACTTGCCATTGTATGTACCCTGATTTGTTCCTTCGTATGTTCATTCTTGTCATCCATTTGTATAAATGTTGTATTCGCATATTATTCTTTCATATTATATTTTCGTTTCTCATGATTCAATAAAATGCATTTTGAGTCGATTTTAAACTTGCGTATTCAAAAAAACAAGGCTATATTTGTGTATTTAGAAGAACGAAAAATTACATCCTAACGTGCTGGGTGTCGATTTTTCGTTCAACTAAATAACCAAATACCCTTTTCATATGTTTTGAAGATCAAAGATGATCTCGACGTTAGAGTATAAAGGTATTATATCCTAACGTGCTGGATATGATACTTTTATTCCTTTGAAACGAGTTAATCTTGAGATTCAATCCCAATTTAACGAATTTGTTTTTTAAATTTTTTTACCCTAAATATTTCAAATTTTCGACATTAGGACAACATTAATCAATTTGGTACCAACTTTGGGCGTTGCAAGGGTGCTAACCCTTCCTTGCACGTAACCGACTCCCGAACCTATTTTCTCGAATTTCGCAGACCAAAATATTTTTATAGATGACCCGATCACACCTAAACAAAAAAAATTGGTGGTGACTCCATATTTTTAAAAGTCGATTCCCGTTTTTTCAAAACCCCGATAAAAAATGGTTTCGACAGCATGTTAGAATTATGGTATAAAAATTTCATTAAGAAATTTTACCCTTTGTATGCTCAATTGTGAAATAGGGCTAAATTGCATAAAGTGCAAAAGTTGTGTTCTATTATCTAAAAGTGTCAAATAGCTATAGAACTTTAAAGAAGAGGTCCTTATTGGGTAATTAAATCACTAATTGAGGTAGTGGATGTACATGGATTTCAATCATGAAATTTGACATATTAAGTTCGTATTAGGTGTGGTAAAAGATAAAATAATAAGGCAAAAAAAAAAAAAAGCTATCATCTTTTTCACTTTCTCCTTCTCCAACCATTTCTAGTAGAAGAAAATATCCATGGAAAAATTTCAGCAACATAAAACCCTTGCATGTAAGTGATTCTTTGTCCCGTTTTTGTTGATTTTTATGTTTTCGGGACCATTGTAGCTTAAGCTAGCTCAATAGGGGTGTAACACCCCAAACCCGGCCCATGAGCCTCGATCGGATCTGGTATGTCACGAGTAAAACATTTTGAAAGATTTTGATTATCTGGTGAAAATCAAAATATTTATTAAGGTTATAAAAAAGTGTTTGATAAAACTTAGGAGGATTGATTTTTCAAACATGGTTGTGTTGAAAACCTTTGAAAACATTTGATCATTTAAATTTAAAGAACCTTCAAAGTTATGGTTGACTTGGTGAATTTTGCTACCCGATGGTAACATCTTTGAAAACTCGTAGAAGTTACTTAATTTGAAAATGCTACTTTTAACCGATTCACTTAACATTATATAGTTTCATTTGTAATATAGTATAATTAAAGTAAAAACAACTATGTAAACATCCAAAATAATAAACTAGCGGCCTTATTACAACCCAAATCGAAAATTTAGTAAATAAACAGACTTAAACTGTATTAAATAAAATCCCAAATCCAAGGAACAAGCATGGCCGCCTCGAGTCCTTTCCGGCTCTATCTCCGCGATCTACTCATCTGCAAAATAATATGGGAAGGGGTGAGTCATCATGACTCAGTGTATAAATCCCCAACCCGGAAGTGCAACTCATACACAAATTATTAGTAGACATGAAAACATGCAACCCAAACTAACCATCCGTACTCCTTTAACTACCCGTGTGGTCAAAACCACCGGTGGTCAAAACCATCGTGACTAGAGTCACAAATCAAGTGATGGGGCCAACCCATCGTGTAGTCAAAACCACCGATGACCATAGGTCACAATTTATCAATACGTGGTCAAAACCTTTGGTGGTACCAAACCACTGGGACTTAGTCACAATTTAACAACGGTGTGGTCAAAACCACTGGTGACCGAAGTCACAATTAATCTGATGGGGCCAACCCATCTTGTGGTCAAAACCACTGGTGACAGTCCATAGAGAAAATCCCCCTCCTCTCATCAATCCTATTACCAACATTCTCATATCATTCTTAACATGTTATCATAAACCATGCATAATAGTCATGGCATAGCATATTACCCATCATGCCATCCATAATAGATTTTAAATCACAAGTGACTTACCTGGAATCCATGCTCATGTCCACAAGCAAATCACTACCACAATGATTAAAAGGCAACATAATAGCAATGCTAACTAATAAAGTGTGTAAAGAGTTTTACACACATTACTAACGAATCCTAGATCCCAAAGATTCGATCTCTTGTGCTAGATCCTTTGACCCTATATTCGCCAACATCAAGGTTAGTGACATAGGCCTGTTCGGCTATAACAACTAAATCCCGAAGGCTCATTTGCGGCACTTACCTTAAACTAATTTGGTTTCCAATCAAATCCCGAAGTCACACACACCACTTGTAATCGGCCACACCTTGTAATCACACACATAGTTAACCTTCGGCTTCTAAACTAATTAATAACAAATTCAAATATTGAGACCTTACCTAGATCGATCACCAAATCCCGAATATTCACAGCGTTAGACTGTCCCCCTTCCTACAATCGACTTTAATCACATTAATATGAGTCATAGGCCATTCGGCCATAACCACGAGATCCGAAAACCAAGCGAAGTCATTCGCCATGTCCACTTACCCTTATTAACCGATTGAAGAAAAATCCCGAAAAGAATCATGCTCACTTGCTATACTACCAAAGTAGATCTAATGGAAGAGAGAAGATTTGACAAAGAGTGGAGTAACTTCTGCTGAGAGAACAAGAAGAAAATAATGAAAAGGGTGATAGGGTTTAAACAATTTTGGGGCAAAGATGACTAGGGAAAATTTGGCCAAGAAACAAATTGAGAAGAAAAGAAGAACAATTTAGATGAAAACAATTTAGATGAATTGGCACCTCCCTAATGTACTCAAAACCGATTGTGGATGGCCCTAAGGAGTCCTATATTCGACCATCTCCCTTTGTGATAATCCTCTATCTTTCAAATATCACCCATTGAAATAAAGCAAGATTTATCTTCTATTTTATCTCTAGCCACCTCTTCAAAAAAAAACGAAGAAATAAAACTAATAGCACTACTCTTCCGGTAGAAATTAAAAGGAAAAACAAAGTTTATCCTTATCAAATTAAGAGTCCCACATGCAGGCCATTAGCTCACTCCCCCTAACGCCAGCATGCATAAAAAAAAACCCATTGCTGCCCATGCTACTCGAACATGGGACCTCACTGCCGCAGCCCCTTACAACGTTCCATGCCACTCTACCACATCGACTTCCATGTCCATAATCCTCGCCATTTATTTTTAAGGCCTTCTCAGCTTAACGCCTTCTTCTTTAACGCCAAAAAGCCCAAAATAAAACTCGTCCCATGCGGCCACCATGATTCGAACTCCAGACCTGCTCTAGGCGTCGCCTCCAGGCCCTTAAGTGGCGCATGAAAGCCACTTTACCAAGGCCATCCTTTGTGTCTAAAAGCGTCCGCAACATCTCTTAAGGCCTCCCTGGCCCAATTCCCATCCGGACATTAAAAAAAAGTCTCTGATGTGCCCCGCGTTACTTGAACCTCTTTCCCCCTTGCACTCCCTTGCACCTTAGCGCCCCAAGCCATTATGCCATCATAGTATTCATTTCTTTTCAAGCAAGCACATGAAAATAATAAAACTGCAAACAACCCCTAATTCGGGATGTTACGGTTCCACCCCTTAAAATAATTTCACCTCGAAATTACGGATCAAGAGTTGGGGTATTCTTGCGCATCACATCCTCGGGTTCCTTGTGGCCTCCTCCGTACCATGGTTTCGCCATAGCACTTTTACCAAAGGTCTTGACTTCCTCCTCAAAACCTTGACATCTCGATCCAAGATTTGTCTGGCTCCTCCTCAAAAGACAAGTCCGAGTTCACTTCAATTTTGCAACCAAGACTACGTGTGAGGATCGATCGATAGCGCCAAAGATCGAAACATGGAAAACATTATGGATCGGCTCAATTTCCGGCAATTCAAAATTTGGTAAGCTACGGTCTCCTGCGTTTCAACACGTGTACGGTCCGATGAATCTAGGGCTTAGCTTGCCCTTCCGGCCAAACCTCAGCACCTTCTTCCAAGGTGATTCCTTCAAGAAGACCTTATCACCCACTGCATATTCAACCTCTCTGCGCTTAAGATCGGCGTAGGATTTTTGCCTGTCCGATGCCTCCTTAAGACGAGCCCGAATTACTCTAACCTTATCCTCCATCTCTGCCACTAACTCTGGACCCAACATCTGTCGCTCTCCTAGTTCCATCCAACATGTAAGAGTACGGCATTTTCGACCATATAGCGCCTCATACGGTGCCATCTGAATACTCGCTTGATAACTATTGTTATAAGCGAACTCGCCAAAGGTAGGTACTCCTCCCAACTACCACGGAAGTCAAAACACTGACCCTTAACATATCTTCCAACACTTGGATTACCTCTCGATTGTCCATCGACGCGGGTGAAAAGTCGTCTTTGAAATTCAACCGTGCCTAACTCGATGTAAAGCCTTCTAGAATCTTGGCGTGAACAGGGATCCCGATCCGAGATAATGGACACCGATTACTCCATGCAACCGCACTATCTACGTGATATACAACTTGGCTAACCTTTGAAGCGAGTAGTCAACCCTTACCAAGATGAAATGGGCCGACTTAGTCAACCGGTCTACTATCACCCAAGCGCATCTTTCTTCTTGGGCGTGAGGGAAGCCCACTTACGAAATCCATAGTAATCTCCGCCCACTTCCTTTGTGGGATTTTTATCTATCAGTAATATACTACGATGGCAATTGATGCTCAGCCTTAACTTGCTGGCATGTCAAACACTTGCCCACTAACTCGGTTACTTCTCGCTTAAGACCCAGCCACCAAAACTGCTCCCTTAAATCCCGATACATCTTGCTACTTCCCGGGTGCATAGTGTACGGACTGCTATGAGCTTCTTTAAGAATTCACTGCCTCAAATCATCATCCTTAGGCATACATACTTTCCCTTGAAAATACAACACCCCATCACTACCCAAGCTGAACCCTTCGGCCTCACCATTCTGTACTTGTAACCTCTGAGTACTTAAAGCTTCGTCGGTCATCGCCTTTCTTTGACCTCATCAATCCAAGCGGCTTCACTTGCAATTCGCCAAAAGGCTCCCATCCTCACAGAGACTTAGGTGAGCAAACATTGCTCGCAAATCCGCTTACCACCTTCGACTCAATGCATCGGCTACCACATTAGCCTTACGGATGGTATTCGATTGAAGCGATCGTAGTCCTTGATAACTCAATCCACCTTCACGCCTCGGGTTTAAATCTTTCTAAGTCAAGAGGTACTTGGACTCTTGTGATGCGTGTATACCGACTTCTCCCCATACGAGATAGTGCCTCCAAATCTTCAAGGCAAAAACCACAATGACCAATTCCAAATCATGTGTCGGATAGTTAGCCGTGAGGCCTCAACTACCGTGGACGCATAAACGACCACCTTCCCTTCTTGCATCAACACACACCCTAAACCGATATCGATGCATCACAATACAGTGAATTCTTTTCTTGCTTCAAGTTGAATCAAGGCGGTGCTTCATCAAGATCCTCTTCAGCTTATCGAAACTCTCTTTTTGCTTCTCAGACCACACAAACGAAACTCCTTTTCTCAGCATTTAGTCAACGGTGCTGCAATTAAGGAGAAATTTTCCACGAATCTCCTATAATATGCTGCCAACCCCAAAAAACTCTGAATTTTCATAACTGACTTGGGTGGTTTCCATTCCAATACTGCCTCAATCTTACGAGGATCCACCCTGATTCCCTTGATTGAAACAACATGCCCTAGGAAAGTTACCTCCTTAAGCCAGAACTCACACTTGCTGAATTTGGCGTACAACTGTTTCTCCCTTAGAACTTACAGAACCACATGAAGATGTGCATCATGCTCCTCCTCAGACTTCGAGGACACCAAAATGTCATCTATGAATACCACGACGAACCGATCCAGATAGGGTTGGAAAACCTGATTCATCATGTCCAAAAACGTGGCTGGTGCATTCGTCAACCCAAAGGGCATTACCAGAAACTCGTAGTGCCCATACCGAGTACGGAATGCCGTCTTATGGACATCAGCCTCCTTCACCTTAAGTTGATGGTACCCTAACCTAAGGTCGATCTTAGAGAACACCGATGCCCTTTGAGTTGATCGAACAAATCATCAATCACGGGCAAAGGATACATTCTTTATTGTCGACTTGTTCATTGTCGATAGTCTATGCACATTCTCATTGTCCCATCCTTCTTCTTGACAAAAAGCTCTGGAGCTCCCCAAGGCGATACACTTGGTCGGATGAACCCTCTATCCAACAATTCCTGGATCTGCGCCTTCAACTCTACCAATTCTTTCGGCGCCATCCGATTCGGAGCTATAGATACTGGCGCGGTTCCGGGTAACAAGTCTATACCAAATTCAACCTCACGGTCTAGAGGTAGACCCAGAAGTTCCTCTGGAAACACATCAACATAATCCCTTACGGTCCGGACATCTCTCACAGCTGCACCCTTAGCTTTCAAAGCACAGACATGCACTACATATGCTTCACAACCTTTCCTAACCATATTTTCCGCCTTCAATGCAGAAACCAGATTAGATAGGTAATCTCTCCTTTTACTTATCATCACCACCTCTTCTCCTTCCATGGTCTTTAACACCATGCGCTTAGTCAGCATAATCCAGGCTAACTTGATACTTTACTAGCCAATCCATCCAGGATTAGATCAAACTCTCAAGCAGTAGTTCCATCAAGTCGACCAAGAACACGACCCTTGGAGTTCTGAAGTGCACGCTCTATAGAGTTTATTTACTTCTATAGAGTGACCTAGAGGGCTTAATCTGTCATCTTCCTAGAAGTAAGCTCAGAGTCTAAGTGCAGAGTTTCCACGACGCTATTAGCAATATATGAGTGTGTTGGGCCAATATCAATTAAGGTACTATAGGGTACACCAAAGATAAAAAACATACCGGTTATGACGTCCGGTGCATCGCCCTCCTCCTAACGCCTCGTGGCATAGACCAAACTAGGTTGCCTAGCCTCAGTACCACCGGTACCTCCCTTCGGTGCCCCACGACCTCTGTCAGCACCATTACCTCCTCTTCCTGCACTACGACCTCTCGGTGGCTATTGGTTATCCCTCCTATTTGGTGCACGATCCTGACCCTTTGACCTCAGCCTAGCTACCATTTTTGGATAATCTCTAACTCGATGTTCCATGGACCCACATTTGAAGCATCCCCGATTACCATTCTAACACTCCCCTGTGTGAGACTTCCCACACCGAGCACATCGTGGCGGCCATTGAGGATTAGCAGCAGCAGGCCTAGAAGCTTGATCTGACCCACCATACCTCGTCATCTTCTGCTGATTACCAAAAAACTTTGAAGATCCGGAGCTCCTCTTATTCCAACTCCTATCCTGATTCCGCCTAACTGACTGTCTTACCCCTTCAGCAACCTTAGACTTCTCCACTAGGACATTGAACTCTCATTCCTGTTGTGGAGCTATCATCATCCTCAGCTCATCTCTCAGCCCATCTTCAAATCTGACACAGCGTTCATGCTCGGTACCCACAATACCACGAGCATACCTGCTCAACCGGAGAAATTCGGCCTCATACTCCGCCACTGTCTTATTACCCTGAACCAGGTTCAAGAAAGCCTTCTGCTGCGCATCCACGTAGCTAGTTCCTATGTATTTTTTTTGGTAGGCAGCTTTAAAGAATCCCCATGTGAGATCCTCCGCCATCGCTCCATCCCTTACGGTGAGCCACCACTGATATGACTCATCCCGAAGCAGAGAGATTATACCCTTCAACTTCTCCTCAGCTGTAAAATCTAGGTGACCCATGATCCTCTCAGTTGATTCTAACCAATACTACGCACCTTTGGGTGCCACTCCGAAACTCCTCTAAACACTTCGCTCCGTTAGCAGGAGTCGTTCAACCCGCAGTTACGGGATCCGCACGCTTTGCCTCGGTAACTCGTTCCAACACTCGTAGTACGACTTGGGATACTACATCGTTACCATCGATGCGATCTTGAAACTTCGGTTTTAAATCGCCGCAGATCCGGCATCACATTTCAGACCCATGACCGAGACCTGCTGGCTCAAACAAGGTCATCCTACCCCTACCACATTTCTGGCGGGCGTCCACGACCTCTTGTACTCATTCTTCTCGTTCGCGTGTATCGATTAAAAATTTTATGTATTATTAATACTGTTCTTTGTTTACCCACGAGTAATTTTATGAGAAATAGTTTTCGAAGTGATTCTTTCGAATCGAATCTACCTATAGTTCCAGTTTCAGGCTTATCTCCTAGTTCTAAGTACATCCATCACACAAACAACATTCACAGACCATAACTAACGTGTAGGGTATTTTCAACATTTCACTACCCAGGGGTATTTTTGTAATTTTAACCTCTGGGGTATTTTGTAATTTTCAAAATAGAAGTTCTCGAGATGATTTTGTCAAAATTATTTTGGAACTTTCAAATTCTCGGGTATTTTGAAAAATTTTGAAATTCGGGGGTATTTGGTGATTTTGAAGCTCGGGGTATTTTGGTAATAAACCGGGGTAACTTTGTAAAGTTTGATAATTAGGGTATTTCCAAATGTTGCAAGACTTTGAGGTTCTTTTTGAGAATTTGTTTTCCAAGTTGATGGTGTAGCAAAAATTTTGAAAATCGAGGTCATTTTGGTAATTTTGTAGGTTAGGGAAATTTCGTAATTTTCCAAAATCATGATATTTTCGATATTTTGCAAATTAAGGTTTTGGGCACTTTATATGTAATGAGAATTTTGATTAAAGCTGTGGGTATTTTGGGAATTTCATAAACCAAGGCGTTTTGTGATTTTACCCTAGGGGTATTTTAGTAATTCTACAAATCGAATTTTTTTCGGAAAAATGTTGTAAAACAATAGTTCTCACACATTAAAAGAAATTTTAAGAGTTTTAAAACTAGGGTTTTATAAAATACGGCTAGTTCCCTTCGGGTTTTAGTTAGGGTTTAGCCCATGAATAAGTCCTCTTGGTTAGGGTGAGCCAAGCTACGCACTGGGTAGGATTCAGTGGAGAGGAGGTGAGTCACGTGGATTGCTTAAATACCAAGCTCCCCGAATACCAATCCTAGACATGCGCACCATGGTTACCACACCTAACTTCGTGACTTAGACAAAAGTTTGTTTTATTAAGCAATTAAGTCTTATGTAGTAGTTGGGGTAGACTAGTCCTAGAGTTCAAGTACCTATCATTCTATTCTATGTTCCCAAGTTACCCTTTACCCTTATCAAGTATTCACGAACAATCAAAGATACTTACAGGCGGATAGGTGCGGAGACTCGATGCCATCTTGTTAGAATGAAAACCATTTCCATAATAATTCACAAAGGCTACAAAAATGTTTTGGGCCTGGGCCCTCACAATTGAATTTTGAAGCGGGCTCGATACCAAAATGTAACACTCAAACCCGGCCTATGAGCCTCGAATCGGATCGGTATGTCCGAGTAAAACGTTTTGCAAGATTTGATTATCGGTGAAAATCTGAAAATCTTATTAAGGTTATAAAAGCAGTGTTTGATAAAACTTAGGAGGATTGATTTTTCAAACATGGTTGTGTTGAAAACCTTTGAAAACATTTGATCATTTAAATTTAAAGAACCTTCAAAGTTATGGTTGACTTGGTGAATTTTGCTACAGATGGTAACATCTTTGAAAACTCATAGAAGTTACTTAATTTGAAAATGCTACTTTTAACCGATTCACTTAACATTATATAGTTTCATTTGCAATATAGTATAAGTAAATTAAAAATAACATGTAAACATCCAAAATAATAAACTAGTGGCCTTATTACAACCCAAATCGAAAATTTAGTAAATAAACAAACTTAAAGCGTATTAAATAAAATCCCAAATCCAAGGAACAAGCATGGCCGCCTCGAGTCCTCTCCGGCTCCATCTCCGTGATCTACTCATCTGCAAAATAATATGGGAAGGGGTGAGTCATCATGACTCAGTGTATAAATCCCCAACCCGGAAGTGCAACTCATACACAAATTATTAGTGGACATGCAAACATGCAACCCAAACTAACCATCCGTACTCCTTTAACTACCCGTGTGGTCAAAACCTTTGGTGGTCAAAACCACCGGTGACTAGAATCACAAATCAAGTGATGGGGCCAACCCATCGTGTGGTCAAAACCACGATGACCATAGGTCACAATTTATCAATCGTGGTCAAAACCACTAGTGGTACCAAACCACCGGGACTTAGTCACAATTTAACAGCGGTGTGGTCAAAACCCTTTGGTGACCAAAGTCACAATTAATCGATGGGGCCAACCCATCTTGTGGTCAAAACCATCTGGTGACGATCCATAGAAAATCCCCTCCTCTCATCAATCCCATTACCAACATTCTCATATCATTCTTAACATGTTATCATAAATCATGCATAATAGTCATGGCATAGCATATTACCCATCATGCCATCCATAATAGATTTTAAATCACAAGTGACTTACCGGAATCCATGCTCATGTCCACAAGTAAATCACTACCACAATGATTAAAAGGCAACATAATAGCAATGCTAACTAATAAAGTGTGTAAAAGTTTTACACACATTTAACGCGAATCCTAGATCACGAAGATCCGATCTCTTGTGCTAGATCCTTTGACCTATATTCGGCCAACATCAAGGTTAGTGACATAGGCCTATTCATTATAACAACTAAATCCAGAAGGCTCATTTGCGGCACTTACCTTAAAGCGATTTGGTTTCCAATCAAATCCAAGTCACACACACCACTTGTAATCGGCCACACCTTGTAATCACACACATAGTTAACCTTGACTTCTAAACTAATTAATAACAAATTCAAATATTGAGACCTTACCTAGATCGATCACCAAATCTCGAATATTCACAGTTAGGTGTCCCCCTTCCTACAATCGGCTTTAATCACATTAATATGAGTCATAGGCCATTCGACCATAACCATAAATCCGAAAACCAAACAAAAGTCATTCTACCATGTCCACTTACCCTTACTAACCGATTGAAGAAGAAATCCGAAAAGAATCGTGCTCACTTGCTATCTGACCAAAGTAGATCTAATGGAGAGAGAAGATTTTGGCAAAAGAGTGGAGTAACCGGACTAGAGAACAAGAAGAAAATAATGAAAAGGGTGATAGGGGTTTGAACAATTTTGGGGCAAAGATGACTAGGAAAAATTTGGCCAAGAAACAAATTGAGAAGAAAAGAAGAACAATTTAGATGAAAACAATTTAGATGAATTCGACACCTCCCTAATGTACTCAAAACCAATTGTGGATGGCCCTATGGAGTCTTATATTCGACCATCTCCCCTTTTGTGATAATCCTCTATCTTTCAAATATCACCCATTGAAATAAAGCAAGATTTATCTTTTATTTTATCTCCTAGCCACCTCTTCAAAAAAAAAAAGAAATAAAACTAATAGCACTACTTTTCCAGCCGAAATTAAAAGGAAAAACAAAGTTTATCCTTATCAAATTAAGAGTCCTACATGCAGGCCATTAGCTCACTCCCCCTAACGCCAGCATGCATAAAAAAAAAACCCATTGCTGCCAATGCTACTCGAACATGGGACCTTACTGTCGCAGCCCCTTACAACGTTCCATGCCACTCTACCACATCGACTTTCATGTCCATAATCCTCGCCATTTATTTTTAAGGCCTTCCGACAACCCTTCTTCTTTAACGCCAAAAAGCCCAAAATAAAACTCGTCCCATGCGGCCACCATGATTCGAACTCAGGACGCCTCGAGGTCGCCTCCAGGCCCTTAAGTGGCGCATGAAAGCCACTTTACCAAGGCCATCCTTTGTGTCAAAAAGCGTCCGCAACATCCCTTAAGGCCTCCCTGGCCCAATTCCCATCCGGACACAAAAAAAAAAGTCTCTGATGCGCCCCGCGTTACTCGAACCTCTTCCCCCCTTGCACTCCCTTGCACCTTAGCGCCCCAAGCCATTATGCCAATTAATTTCTTGTGTCCAACTTCTCCCAAAATTTTCTCTTAACCCCTATCTCACCTAGCTCCCTCCTCTTAAGCACTAAAAAGAAATTTTCAGCCCTAAGTCAGATCTAGCCCGGGATTATGACTAGACCCTAGAACATGTCAAGTAATCATAGTATTCATTTCTTTTCAAGCAAGCACATGAAAATAATAAAATTGCAAACAACCCCTAATTCAGGATGTTATAAGGGGACTAATTTGCAATATGATTGAAAGTTAAGGGTTATCCATTAGAGCATATTGGCTTTTTTTGAATTTTAATGGAAGGAAATAAATCATTGTTGTTGATTTAACAACTTTTGTTAAGTGATTTTTAGTGAAATTGTCATTTGAGGGCTAAATTGAAATATGTGAAATGTTTGTGATAAATGTGTGAATTTGTGAATTAGAATTTGTGAATTATATGGGCAATTATGAGAACCTGTAAAATTCAGCTAGGCTTGGGTGTAGATAAATTTACATGAATTTCATTTTACGAGCCTAGGGACTAATTTTGCCATAACTTGAAATTTGGAACGAATTAATTAGAAATATGATTAAATGAGTTAAATTTTATTATATAGATCAAGAAAAACAACTTTCAGAACTAAATCGGATAAAAGATAAAGTAGTGGATTAAGCAACCGTTACCTCTGTGCAAATTTGAGGTAAGTTCGTGGACTCGAACTTAATTTTATTTTTAATTACGATTTAAATTAATTAATGCTAAGTTAGCTCTTGATATAAAAGGTATGCATATTGTGGAATTAATGTTAATATGCATATTATGGAATTAATGTTAAGGAAATGAATGAGGAATTTATGGAAGTAAATAATTATACAATCGTCGATATATTCGACTAGCGCTAGGCGCAATATTTGTCAGCTTATCTAACTAGTGTTGGGCATACAGTTGTCGATTTATCCGACTAGCGCTGGACGCAATTATTCTTGGTTTATCCAACTAGAGCTGGGCTCAAAATTTTTATCGTCGGTATATTCGACTAGCATTGGGTGCAAATATCATTGGTTTATCCAATTAGATCTGGGCTCACAATTATTATCGTCGGTATATCTGACTAGCACTGGGTGCAAATGTCGTTGGTTTATCCAACTAGAGCTGGGCTCACAATTATTGTCGGTATATCCGACTAGCACTGGGTGCAAATATCGTTGGTTTATCCAACTATAGTTGGGCTCACATTCAATATCTTCAGTTAATTCAACTAGCGTTGGGCGCAAACTCCTTTGCGGTTTATCACTAGGCACATGGTGCCACGTCACCAATAGATCTTGCGGTAAGTTACTTGAATTATCGAAAGAACTGAAATCTTATTTGGTTAAGTTATAATTTCATACTAATATTGATTGTTTATTTTGTGTTTAGCTAATAAATGGAACCTATTAATGGTAAATTGATTTACATGTTGGCACATAGTGTGCGAGATAATTGCTTATCTGGTATTATTCTAATTAGTGGTAAATTGATTTACATGTTGGCACATAGTGTGCGAGATAATTGCTTATCTGGTATTATTCTAAGTAGGTCAATAGGCACAGTGCTGTTACAAGGTTATATGAGTTCAATACGAATTAATACAGATAAGTATGTGAAATACGTGGAAATGATATACAATTATGACATATGAATTCATGGCATGGCTAACTTAGTTTATGATTATGTGTTAGGCCTTTGGGCAAAATTGAATTATGATATGCGTTGTTTTTGTAATAGCCCGTTTTTGGGTCAAATAAAAAAGGTGGTTTTGGGACTAAAAATACAAAGTTAAAATATTAATTTTATTATTTTATTAAAGTTTACAGCATGATAGAATTATTATGTGAAAGTTTCCTAAAGAAATTTTACTGTTTGAATGCTTAATTCGGTAAAAAGGACTAAATCGCGTAAAGTGTAAAAGTGGAGTTCTATTAGCTAATAGTATCTAATAGCTATAGAAAATTAAAGTAAAGGTTCTTAAGTGGTAAATAGGCCATTTATAAGTTAGTGGATGATAGTGGAGTGGCATTTGGTGTAATTACTAATGTTTTTAAAGGATATTTTGGCAATTAGTTAATAAAGTCAATGTTCAATAAAAAAAATGAAAGTCATCATCTTTTCACCATTTTCCACCGAAAATTAGAAAGAATGGCAGCCATGGGAGAAGCTTTTGGTTCGGCCAAGCTTCAAATGCTCGATTGGGTATGGTTTTAGCTCCGTTTTTAATGATTTATACGTTTTTGAAATCGTTGCTTCGTATACTAGCTAGCCCATGTCTTCGATTTAAAAATTGTTAAAGATTTTGATAGTTTCCATTGATGATCTTATGTGTTCTTTGATGTTTAATGGTGAAATATGAATATTTGATGTTAGATTTTCATTTTTTATAAAGTGATTTTTGATGAAAATGCAAATTAAGGATGAAATCGTGAAATATTGAAATTATGTGGTTAAAAGTGTGATTATTTAGAAAATGTGGGCTGCTAAGGAAATAAGAAGAATTCGGCTAAGCATGGGTAGGATGAAATTGCATGAAATTGTGATTTTATGTGATAAGGACTAAATTGAAAAAAAATGTGAAATAATAGGGAAAAAGTGTAATTTTTCCAAAATATGTAAATTGTGTTAAATTTAATGAATTAATGATTAAATAAGTAAATTTTGTTATTATATAGATTGAGAAAAAAGATATTCGGATCTAGAGCGGAGGAAAATAAAGTATCGGAGCAGTCGACCTAATTCATCGTTACAACGAACGAGGTAAGTTCGTATGTTAATAAATGCTGTTAAATTGTGCTATAAATTTATTATTATTGTTGAAATGAATTATAATGCTGATTGGAAATGAGTACGAGCACAATCGACGAGTTATGACGTCCGGAAGTCCGTATGAACCTTAGGAATAGCTTAGGATCTAAATGCCATGACATTAGGATTACCAGTATGTAATTTCGTGTAAGACCATGTCTAGGACATTGGCATCGATATGAGATTTGTGCAAGACCATGTCTAGGACATTGGCATTGATATGAGATTTGTGCAAGACCATGTCTGGGACATTGGCATCAATATGAGATTCGTGTAAGACCATAGGTAGGTTATTGGCATCGATTTACTATAACATGTAAGACCATATCTGGGATATGGCATTGTATGAGTTATACGAGATTTCCAAGTATCCTTAGTGATTCCGAATGGTTCAACAGGTATAGTAAAGACGAGAATGAAAGTACAATTGAATTAAGTAATACAAGTATGTATAGAACCTATATGAGAATCGAATAAAGGTAATTTGATGAGTTTATAATGTATCATGTCTCTGAAATAAGAAAGATCTATCTATAAGTATGTTTCACGCCAAAATGTGTTTATTTGGCTGTGATGAGGTATGAATTGAATTATATGTGAGATATGAGTTATAGTTGTGTTAATTAAATATACATATGGCACACATTATGCGAAATACCGTTATTTGATGATATTTAGCATGATTTGTATTTACTAAATAAGATATGTTGGAAATTGGATTGATACAAGTTATTTATATATATTTGTTCACGTCTGAGATAAATGTGAATGAATTGGTGAGAATGTGATAGATCTATATGAGCAATGATATGAGTAAACATGAGAAACTCTTGGTTAACTATGTAAATGAATTCATGTTATAAAGGTGAAAGCATATGAGGACATTATAATTTATGTAAATATTTAATATGTGTTTATTCAATAAGTTGAGTTTAATATCTTATGAACTTAGTAAGCTTTATAGCTTACTTTTTTTTTATTTCCTATGTTTATAGAGTTTTAGAGGCTTGCTCGGGCTGGAAGTCGTCGGAGATCTCGTCACACTATCCAACTATGATTTGGTATTTATAAGTATTGTGATGTTAGTTATATGGCATGTATAGGCTATGGTCATTTTGGTATGGTTGTTAGATATGTATATGGTCATTTGAAATGGATTAATAATGATTTTGATTGATGGTTATAATGAGGCCTTATGTTTTGGCATGGTTGGTATAAAATGTGTATTTGGCTTATGTTATGTATTTGTGGTTTGGCTTGGAATGCAAATGTGGTAACAATGTGGTTTGAGAAATGGCATGTATTGGTATGAAATTGAGATGTTGAATTGATATGATTTTGAGGCTTGATTTTATTGTGTGTATTGGTAAAAAGATACATGTTTGATGTAACACCTCTAACCCGTAACTGTCGCCAGAATAGGGTTAAGAGGCACTACCCATCATTTCAGAACATTTAAATTCATTTCATATCTAAACATAACAATTAACATTCATACAGTCCCTTATTTAGGTCTACGAGATGTTAAACACGTGTTAGAAAGAGGTCAGGACTAAACCAAACACATACAAAAAATTTTGAAAATTAAACATTTTTCAAAGCTACAGAAGTCACACGCCCGTGTGAGCAGGCCATGTGCCTCACACGACCTCAGACACGCCCGTGTATCTAAGCCGTGGCAAAACAGGGCATACATACTGACTTGTCCACATGGCCTGAGACACGCCCGTATGCCCCACTCGTGGTCGACACTGACTTGCACCACATGGCCAGTCACACGCCTATGTGTCCTGCCCGTAGTCGAGTCTGGGTTGTTTTGAAATGCAACCACAAAGGACACGGTTCACGCCCGTGTGCTCAACCGTGTGGCTAATTATAGGCCATTTTTAAGGCCAATTTTCCATCCACACTTTGAAATCACCTACAAGCCTTAATTCATATGCATAGATACTTCAAATGACAACCAAAACATACCAATAAGTACACAAAATAATCCTCATTCACACCATTTACTTTCATGCTCAAATTCAACTCAAATAAGTTCATCTAAAATATCAATTCCATATCCCAAACCATATAATCTATTCAACATTCATTCCTTACCAATTCTATCATAAAACATACCATTTCCATCTTGCTAATTTATACAATAATGATCACTCACATAGAATATACACATACACTTATAATTCATTCTTTTCATATGTTCAAAACATATATCAACCATTTTCTACCAAGCCAAATCACATGGCAAGGCTTATACACTTCAAAACATGCCATAATTACTAGCCTATACATGCCATATACCAAATATATACAACATTCAAAAGTACCAAAATAGATAGCCAATAATGTGATTGAATCGCTGACGATCCCCAGATTCGAGCTAGCTTTTAAGATACTGTAAAACAGAGAAACACTTCACACTGTAAGCTTTTAAAGCTTAGTAAGCTTGCAATATAATACATTTGATTCAATAATTCAAATACGATATACAAATTAGACCATCACATAGATTAACTCACAAATATATATACACCATATCATCCATAGCCAATATGCTCACTCAACCATCCGTATATCCATTTACAATTTCATTGACCACATAGGTTCTGTACATACCTTAGCCAACACTTAGTTATTGATCATTCATGCTACTCAATGCTCAATACTTCATTTCGATCAACCTTCGTTATTCATTCGATTTATTCCACACTTAATGCCAAATTTATAGTCGAAGCTAAAATATTATCGTACACTTAGTGCCTTTACTTTGAACTGAATCTAACTTGGTATCGCATACATAGTACCAAACAATAAAGCCAAAGCTTTCATTACTTTGCACACACAATGCTATTCACCTCTGTCTCGATTTTAATTACGCACACTTAGTGCCACATATCTCAATCCCATATATAACATTTATAATTCAATAAATGTACATTCATTCATTTCATATGAATTTAACAATTCGTATTATATCCGAACTTACCTCGGACATCAAAATAACAAAATGAGTCTATTAATCGAGCACTTTATCTTTGCCTCGATATCGATCCAATTCCTCTTTTCTTGATCTATACATATTCAAATTTAACTCATTAAATTACCAAATCATTCAATTTAGTCCAAACACACATATTTAGGGTATTTTACAAAATAGCCCTCACATTTTACATTTTGACACTTTAGTCCCTATTTCACAAAATCACAAAATACACAAAATTTAAATATTCCCATGCTTGGCCAAATTCTCCTTATGCTCATACAAGCCCATATATTTTGTTTATTTCACATTTTAGTCCTTTAATTTTTCATTTTCACAATTTAGCCCAAAATAGCCAATTTCATCAAAAATTCAAATACCAACTATGTTAACCCAACATTAAACTTTCATATTCCACCAACTAACAACACCAAGCTCACATATTCATCAATGGTACTTCTCAAAATCATCATCAAATTCTACAATTAAAACATGGGTTTGATAGTATGCTAAGCAATGATCACAAAAACGTAGAAATTATCAAAAATCGAGTTAAAGACACATACCAATTAAAGCCTAAGCTTGTCGAAACATTCAAAGCTCATAAAGCCTCCTTTATTTTCTAATTTTGGTGGATAAATGATGAATATGGCTTTCGTTTTCTTATTTTTATTAATATTAACTTAATACATAGTTTACCATTTTGCCCTTTGTTAAAACATTATTATTTCATTCATTTAATGGCTATATATGTGAACTTCCACTTTCAAAGGTTTAATTACCACATAAGGACTCCTCATTTAAAAATCCATGCTAAATAAGCACTTCAACAATTAGCACACAGCTTTGACATTTCATGCAATTTAGTCCTTTTTGCAAATTAAGCACACAATCGATAAAATTTTCACACATACTCAATCACATATTATAAAAGCCAAAAATAATATTAAAATATTTTTCTAAGCTCGGATTTATGGTCTCAAAACCACTATTTCGACTAGGGTCTAAACCGGACGTTACATTTGAAATAGATTAAAATTGTTGGTAATGGTATATTGTTTTAGTAAGTTTTAAATTATGATTTGAGTAGTGAAATAGATGAATTTTAAATGGCATGATTTTTATATGAAATAGAATGTTTTGGTTGCTTATAACTATGATGAAATGGTATTATTTTGGTTGTTTAGGTGAGCATGAGAAAGGGTGGCAAATTGGCCTTGCAAATGGCCTATTCTTGTCCACACGAGACAGGCGTGTGTCCTAGCCGTGTGCAACACAAAGACATGATGCACGACCGTGTGTCTCCTAGTGTTGATATTGAATTGAAGTCATTATACTCCACATGGCCTCACACACGGGTGTGTGACCGGGCGTGTGACTTGGACATGTTGCATAAGTCAGTATACCCTACAAGATTGGCACGACCTAGCACATGGGCATGTATGGCCCTTTCAAAGGGTACACGGGCTAGACACACGAACGTGTGGTTAGTCGTGTGACCCAAGTCAGTATGTATGCCCTGTTTTCACACGGCTTGGGACATGGGCGTGTCTAGAGCTGTGTGAGGCACACGACCTGTTCACATGGGCGTGTGACCCTTGTATGTTTGAAAAATTTATAAGTTTTCAATAATTTTTGTATGTTATCGGTTTAGTCTCGGAACATTTCTAAAGCAGGCTTAAGGCCTTATAGGCCCTTATAAGGGACAATGTGATTGTGATTGAATGGTGTTTGAGAATGGATGCACAAATGTATGTTTTATGTTGTGATTTGATAGGTAATGCCTCGTAACCCTATTCCAGCGATAGATATGGGTTAGAGGTGTTACAATTTTACTTATTTAAATTGTGGTTAAACGGATATGAAAAGAAGGAAAGATTGTCAAATGCTTCAATTAGAATTACTATGAAAGCACGATAAGGTATGAATTATTAGATGATCGAAATAAGCTTAGACACATGCTTGAAAAGGTGAATGCATTTAAGTAGTGTGTACTTATGCTATTATGTTTTGTGATGGTTGTTAGTTTATGTGATAATTAAAATTTGAGAGGCCAATGTTATTTAGGCTAAGGCCAAGATATGTTGGATTGACTAAAGTGGCTTATGATTATAAATTGAAGTTGTAAGCTTTATTTTTGAATTACGAACTTTCTAAGAAATTTAATTTCTTTGTGTATTTAGATATCGGAAGCTTGTAAGGGTTGGAAGTAGGTGGAGATTTCATCACATTATCTATCAGCTATTTTGGTATTGTGGTTTTATAATCTTGGTTATAATGGCATGTATAGGTCATTTTGGCTAATGGTAGTCTATATGTCGTGTTGTGTTTTTAGCCATTTTATTTGGCTTGAAAATGGTATACGTTTTATTATGTAAACATATGTAAATGACTTTATGATATGTGGTGTATGGTTTCCAAGTGAATGTCTTATTTGTGAATTGGCATTTTGAGTACTAAATGGTTGAAATTGAGATATTGTATGCATGTTAAATTTTAGGCACAAAGTCTCCTTTATGTGTTTGACCATTTAGATAGATTTTTTTGAAAGTTTAAATTGGCATGTTTAAAGTAGCCAATTAAGGTGCCTATTTATATCATGGTTTTATGTGTTCTTATAAGATGTTATAAGCTTGTCATTGATTGGTTTTGAACATCTAAATATGCCATGTTTATATGCACATTGAGGTGTTTAGGTTGGTACCAAGTTGGGTGAGAAATATGGCTTGGAAGATGACCTATTTTCATCCACACGGGCAAAGACACGTACGTATGTCTCGATCGTGTGTGACACACGGCTAGGTGACACGACCGTGTGTCCCCTGATACTATTTAGAAACCAAGTCACTAGCTCCACATGGCCTAGCACACAGGCGTGTGGCATAGTCGTGTGGCACAAGTCAGTATACCCACCAGTTTTCACATGGCCTAGCACATGCGCTGGCACACAGGTGTGTGAGGCCATTTTGAAGGTTACATGGCCTGCACATGGGCGTGTGGTCTAGTAGTGTGACCCAAGTCAGAAAGTTACACGGGGTCAGACGCGGCCTGTAGCAGGGGCATGTCTCATAGTCACACGGGCATGTCCCCTATCCACATGGGCGTGTAACCCCTACACTTTGAAAAATTTTACATGTTTGCATAAAAATTCATTGAGTGCTCGGTTTAGTCCCAAACCACTTTTAAGGTCTATTTAGGGCCTCGAGGGCTCGTATTAGGGACTGTATGAATGAATTTGAATGGTTTTTATTTCAATGAGAATTGTATATGAAATGTTTGAATGTTGAGTTATAAGTCTGGTAATGCTCCGTAACCCTGTTTTGGCGTCGGATATGGATTAGGGGTGTTATAGAAGTAGTTCTGGTACGAGAATAGCGAAAAAGGTTGTTTGGTTAAAAGTCAGGAAAGGATAGTATCCGTTTCGCTCAAAGCACATTATTATTTCACGAAAAAGTTTATTGTTATAAATATCACAAACCAACTTAATTTTCAAAATTTTTATTTTTTCATTGTGCTAGAAACTCATTTTTGAATCAAAATTTTCCAACATTTGCCATCAAAGCGAGGTCGTACTATGTTTATAGTATAAACCTATATTGAAATTTTCTATCTTCTTCATGTAATTAATTTTTTTATAAGATGTGACATTCTTGTAATTATTAGCATATTTTTGGGTTATGTATATGAATGAATGTATTTTAATTATTTTATTATTTACATGATAAAATGATTTTGCAAAAATGTGATTCCTAAAATTTGGTTGTAATTATTATTAATTTTTAAATATGTAATTAGACTTTGGGCTATCATCTCCATGTTGGAATTATTATTTATTTATTTAAAATAATTCATGTGAGCTGAAAATGGACATAAGTATTTTGTAATCAATTTTTTCTGACGTATCCCAGATTGATTGAGACAACACAAATCTCAGAACATCGCTGTCTCGTATTCTACGCTAGAAGGGCAGACGTATGCTACTGCACTTATTTCGCACAATCATTCAAATTTAGGCTATCAAACTCATTTCAATTTAAAACTTTTCCATTCATATGTCATCATCCTTATAATGGACCTATGAGGCCCTAAACATGCTTCCAAAAGGTTTTAGAGATAATTCACAAACTTTTATGCACTTAAGAGAATTTTACCTAAACAAGGGCCACACGCCCGTGGGGGAGATGACACGCCCGTGCATCATCTCACACACCCGTGTTCGACGCCCGTGGTCGACACTAAGTTGGATCACACGGCCTGGATACATGCCCATATGGTTGGCCCGTGGTCACGTCTGATTAATCCACATGGCCTGGGCACACCCGTGTGCTTCAATCGTGTGGTGATTTAAATTCCAAATTCAAGGTGCAGACTTCACACGGCCTGGGCACACGTCCATGGACTGACCGTGTGTCTCGCACGGCCTCGCCACACACCCATGTGCCTAGCCATATGGACAAGAACAAGGCTATTTTCCAAGCTCTTTTCATCCCTCTAGTTCACACAACAAGGAGCCATTCAACATATCATCAAACATACGCATATTTTGTAATCTAAACTTTAATGAATGACTATATCTTTTCATAAATAACAAAGTGAGCCATCAATCATGGCGATATACAAAATAGTTTGTCTTAAAAAGGGGCCAACACACTTTTGGCCAAAATAACAAAATAATCTAACTAGTCTAGCCCCTAAACATGCCATATATAAAAACACAAAGTCTAGATATACCGAGGTGAGCTGATAGTGTGGGCGGTCTTCTGGTAATCGGTGTATCCCGGTTCGGATCTTAAACTCTATAAAACAGGGGAAAAGAAAGAGGAGTAAGCTTTAAGCTTAGTAAGTTTACATGTAAACAATATAACATTATAGCATGTGCTAAATAATTATATAGCATTACATACTAAGCAAGAAACAATCCACATTCATAATCATGCTTACTCATTTCTTCCATTCTCACTTACCAACCATATCACAAGCTTAATGTGTACATTCATTAGCATGCTTCCCTGCACTTAGCACCACAATGTCACATAATACAACACATCACAATCTCTTAATCAATTACTCATAATCAAATTACTCGGTGGTTTCGCACTTAGCCCACCATTAGTCTTTATTAGGGTGGTATCGCACATAGCCCACCAAATGATAAATAGACGATGGTATCACACATAGCCCATCCTAGTTAATCAACAAGGTGGTATCGCACTTAGCCCACCATCAGGTGTTGTCATTACACGTTTATATGACTATTTCGTCATTCATACAATAATTATTCAATAACTACCGAATTTGATCCATTTGAATCATACATATTCTCAATTGTTCCATGCACTAATTAGCAACAACAATATGTATATATAAAATGCATCGTTTACACATAAACTTACCTCGGTGCAAAACGCGTTAACTAACGGTCTAATCCGTAACCTTGCCTTTTCCCTGGTCAAGGTTAATTCCTCGCTCTTCTTGATCTATAACAATAAAATTCATTCATTTAGATCATTCTATAATCATAATGCATCATAATCAACACATAGGCAAAAATGACCATTTTGCCCTTGTACTTTGGCAAAATTACAATTTTACCCCTAGGCTCGTAAATCATTTTCAACACATTTTCTCATTTAAAAGCCTAGCTGAACATTTCTTTCTCTTACAACTACTCACAATTTCAACTATTTCATGCATTTATGACACAATCTCAATCTTTGCATTTAAGTCCTACTTAGGTGTTTTCATGCAAACACCTTTCACAAAAGTTGTTTCTCATCTCTCTAACATTCATTTTCTTCCATAAAAACTCAGCTAACCACATAAACGCTCTCATGGCAAGTCCCTAGACTTTCAACCTTATCACAAATTAATCCCTCCCATTAGCTAGCTTAAGCTTTGGGGACTCCAAAAGTAAAAAAAATCATTAAGAAAAACCTCAAAAATTACTTACTTGCAAGGATGAGATGTAGTTGAAATTTTTAAGCTTTCAAACCCTTAAACTTGCTAAAATTTTCGGTAGTAGAGGGGGAGATGAATAGTGAAAGATGATAGCTTCCTTTAGTCATCTTCTTTTATCATATTTTAGTCAATTAGTGACCAACTATCACTTAATTAGACTAAAATTAATGCTTTTGTTCCCTATGCACCCTATGACCTTATAAAATAGAACTTTCGCATCTTATGCGATTTAGTCCTTTTCACAATTAAGCATGTTATTGCTAAAATTAAAGTACCAAAATTTCTACATAGCCATATTTTAATGCTATAACACATATCAATATAATTTTCCTCGACCTCTGTTTAATGGTCTCGAAACCACTGTTCTGATTAGCCCTAAATTCGAGCTGTCACAAATTCGATCCAGCCAACCAACAAAAGACTAACAGTGGTCTAACAACGAAGGATACCAATGGTTTAACGGTGGTGGTCGGTGGTGACCCGACGATGGTCGACACTGGTGACAATAGCGGTCCGACCAAAATGACGATGTCAACTGTGGCAACAGTGAAAGCCCGTGGTGGCAATAATAGTCCTTCAAGTCATTTATGATTTTGAGAAAAATCCCAAAATTCAAGATATTTGGCTTTCAACTAGAAGTCCCAAAGTTTTTTTTGGGGTAACCATTGTAATTTTATTTTTATTTTTTGTAGGATGAAATCATGAAAACTTTGGCTAGTTAGAGTAATATAATTTTATGTTTTTCTGTGATAGCATTTGATATTTAAATTGACTGCTAAAGTATGTTCATGTATATGTATGGTGATCATGTCATATAGAATGCGACATGTACTTTTCATGCATTTATTAATCATTCATGATTGAAACTGAACATAAAAACCTTGCATGTTTTTAAAAGATTAAGTGGGAGAAGGTCTCTAAACAAGACCTACTTCCATCAATGGTCTCTTGTAATGGTATGACAATTTAACTACCCCACGGTAGGATTGTCATGTGGATTTCACTGAGAAGATTTCCTAAGGGGAGAAGAATTATTTTATAATCATATGATAATTAGCTAGCCACATTGTAGGTATTATCATGCGATATAACAAGAAGTTTTTTTCTTTAAAGAGGATAACTAGTCACAGCATGTTACTTTGTGAGATTGTCCTATGATGACTCATTTGTGGCACATGATGTGATATGTGTTGAGTTCATGGTTATACACTTAAGATCTTCTAGTTAAGTAATTTTCCATGAAGCTCTACTTAAGTTGGTATGATGGTTAAACGTTAAACAATTATTAGTATGTGTGAATGCTTAACGAATTAGGTTCATATATTCATTGGATGCAAATTCATGTTCTTACTAGTTGATTAAGATTACCCCACAATGCAAACAAAATAACAAATATAGAAATTTCACCAAGGATGACCACTATGACTTGGCACAATGTAAATTAAATAAGAAATAACACCAAGGATTCGTTGATGTAGTTCGGTTTATTTATGCCTGTGGAGCCTAGATAAGTGAGAGATTTCACTATCCTTAGTCAACAATACAACAAGTTATTCACACTATATAACTCTCCAAGTGTTGAGATCTCACTTTGTACCTAAAGACTAGAACACTCACATTCAAATCCTTCCACTAAGAACATGGGTAGTTGTAACACCCTTCACCCATGTTCAACGTTGGAACCGGAATGAGGCATTACTAAACTTATCTTGCTAAAAAAATCAACTTTGAGTTATAAAATTTCATTTCCAACTTAAAGCTCCTCATTCATATGCTTAACATCCTTTTTATGGGCCCACGAGGCCTCAAACATGCATACAGAAGGTTTCAAAATTAAACCGGAAACTTTTGTGCACTTAAAATTTTTTGCCTAAACAGGGGCCACACGCCCGTGTAAAATAGGACACGCCTGTGTGGGCCGACCGTGTGGTCACACACGCCCATGTCCCTAACTCATGTGGAATTTATTTTCTAACTCGAACCTACAGGGGTTTTCATAAAGCCAGACACACGCCCGTGTCCCTGACCCATGTTCCTCACACGGCCTCAACACGCCCGTGTCTTAGCCCTTGTAATTAAGCCATGGCATTCAGTTTATGATGTCACCACCTCACTATGGCCACACGGCTAAGGCACATGCCCGTGTCCTTAGACCGTGTGTCGATATAAATTCCTAATTTTAGGTGCAGACTTCACACGACCTGGGCACACGCCCATGTCCATGGCCGTGCCTCCCACACGACTGAGTCACACGGTCGTGCCTCTACCCATGCGTTTACTACTGAGCATATTGACTTGTAAGCCTAGCATGCATGAGGACACACGACCAGTCAACACACCCATGGCGCTGACCGTGTGTCATACACAGCCTAGACACACACCTGTGTGTCTACCCGTATGGACATTTAAAAGGCTATATACCAACCCAAATGTCACTCTGTACGGCAACCATACATACACCAATTCAATCCAACACATATCGAAAGTATAAAGCACTTCTAAATATTCAAAAATCAAGACATCCACACAAGCATACCCTTAATGAATTTCATCATCATTGAATACATATAACTTGTTAAGTATTGGCCCAATTCCAATGACCGCTTACAAAATGAACTTGGCAACATTTATAGCCAACACTTTGGCTGATAAACATCAATACATCCACACAAGCATACCCTTAATGAATTTCATCATCATTGAATACATATAACTTGTTAAGTATTGGCCTATTTCCAATGACCGCTTACAAAATGAACTTGGCAACATTTATAGCCAACACTGTGGCTGACAAACATAACATAACAAAAGAGAGTAAGCCCTATACATGCCATAATCAAAATAACTCTAACTTTGTTATACCAAAGAGATGTTGTTAGTGTGATTTTTGAACTCTGACGTCCCACGATCCTCGAGTTAACATGGTAATACTACAAGGAAAAGGGAAATGAGAGGGGTAAGCATAAAGCTTAGTAAGTTTGCATGAAAGTAAATAGCAACAATAAGCTCATAATGACATCGATCCATGGCATTAGGTAACCACCCAAAGTCATAAGCACTTTGCCATAACTTACTCATACCTGTTCTTATCTAGCACAAACCATGCTACCTATCGTAAACATTCCTCGTGAATTACACACGGGTACCTATATCCATTCACTCACATGGCTTTAGTACTAATCTCATTTCTATTTCTAAGCTTATCTATTTATCCCACTAAATAACTAGGGATACTCAAGGACGCTTATTCATCGTCATTAACATAAACACGAAACGAATGCCCCATCCCAGATGTGGTCTTACATGGGGTCACCTCTGAGTGCTGATGCCATATCCCAGATATGGTCTTATACGAAATCTCTTATTAATTATCGATGCCATATCCCAGAAATGTTCTTATACGATTCTTATATTCAATACCGAAGCCATATCCTAGATAGGGTCTTATACGGGATCTCAATTTAGTACCGAGGACATGTCCCAACACGGTCTTACACGGGACCCTATCCATCTCACGTCTCGATGATAATATTCTCTCATTATTTTAGTTCAACCGGGACTTCAACATCTCAACTTTTATCATCTTTCTCAATCAACACTAATACTCAATTTCATAAAATATCATGTATCATTATAATATCAAACATTCTCAAATATACTAGCATAATTGTTGAATTTATCACATACAAACTTACCTCGATTTCAAAGTAGGCTAGATTGTCGATATAGTCCGACACATTGTTCTTTCCCCGGTCAAGGTTAAATCTTGGTTCTTCTTGATCTATAATAGCAATCCAGCTCATTTAACAATCACATTAATAAATGCATTTCAATAACTATGCTTTGGCAAAATTACTATTTTGCCCTTAGACTTTTGCAAAATGACCATTTTACCCCTATGCTTGAAAATCAATTCTAATCAAATTTCCACATTTATCAAGCCTGGGTGAAAATTTATTTCTCTTATGGCTACTATGAAAACTCAACATTTCACACATTTACTACATATTTTATAACCTTTACAAAAAAAGGTCCTTTTAGGTGTTTTCATGGTAACACCTTTCACAAAAGTTGTTTATTAAACATCCATGACTCATTTTCTTCCATAAAAATGCAGAAAAAAACTTAAAATCTCACATGGAAAAACTCTAAACTTATCACCATATTACAAGATAGTCCCCTTTTTAGAAAGCTTAAGCTTTAGGGGTTCCAAAAGTACAACTATTATCAAGAAAAACCATTAAAATCACTTACTTGTAGGGAGAAGAGTTTGCTAAAATTTTTTATCTTTAAAACCCCTATTTTTCTTGTTTTTTTTGGAAGAAGATGAGTAAAAAGATAGATATCATCTTTTCTTTATTTTAATATAAAATAATCAATTTAGTCACCAAATATTTTCCAACTTTGACCAATTTTGACTCCCTTGTCCCCTATGGCCGACCAACATGATTTAAGGGGCTAATTCCCTTTAAAGACCTCCAATTATTTTTATTTGGCTATTAGACACCTTTAGCTTATAAAATAGAACTTTTTCACCTTTTACGATTTAGTCCTTTTTTGCGATTAAGCATGAAATTGCTAAAATTAAGGCATCAAAATTTTTATGCACTATAGAATCATGCTTTAACCTATAAAATAATGCTAAAATAATTTTCTCCGGCCTCGGATTAGTAGTCCCAAAACCACTATTCGACTAGCCCCTAAATCGAGTTGTTACAGTAGTAAACACTTAACAATGTTTACAATAATAGTTTGTACTTTCTCATGAAGTAGTTCCTCAATGAAAAATTAGAATGCACTTAATAAGCTCTTGTTATATAACCTATACAAACCTTACAACATTTATTCATTTCGACTTGCTAACATAGAATCTAAGTGAATGCAAGTAACATCTTGAAAATATCTATTCTGTAACACCCCTAACCCTAGACCGTCACCGGAATAGTGTTAAGAGGCATTACCGAACATTCATAACAATTCACTATCGATTCACGACACATAGTCAAACATCAATCAAACATATTGACGTCTTCAAGACCTCAAACACGTGTTATAAAAGGGTTGAGACTACACCGGAACACATACAAAAATTCTCAGAAATTTAAAAATTTTCAAAGTTTCAGGGGTTACACGCCCGTGTGGGCAGGCCGTATGCCTCCCACAGCTGATAGACACCCCCGTGTGTCTTCTACATGTTCGAACTTGACTTTACTCGTGGCCACCAAGCACGCTCGTGTACCTTGGCCGTGGTCGATCCTGTTGAAACCACACGGCTACCAGGCACATCCGTGTGCCAAGGCCGTGTACTCTTAGCCAGCTACTAGCTTAATCCCACGGTCACAAGGCACGCCCGTGTGCCACAATCGTGTGACATAATAGGCCATTTACAAGGCCAATTTGCCACCCACATAAGGGTCCGATTCTATAAACATATACAAGCATAATTCTCCATTCAAATGACAACCAAAACACATCCAAGGAACATCATATCATTCCATTCCATCTCATTTCTAAGCATGCATATATGTACAACCAATTTACATGTAAGTCTAGGTATGAATCATCCATAACTTCACTAAATCACTAAGGCATTAGTTCATCATTGAACTCACCATTCATAAATTGTTTCATTGCCATCATGCCATATTAAAATATGCACTAAATACCATATTCAATCATGCACATTACCAACATTTAGCTAGCCAAATCACATGGCTATTTACATTTCAAACATATACCAAAAGACTAGCCTATGCATGCCATATTTCTCTTATATACATCTTAACAAAGCTACCAAAATAGATTTGTTGATAGTGTAATTGAGATGCTGACGATCCCCAGATCCGAGCTAGCTTTATTGACACTACAAAATAGAGAAATAAGTCACACAGTAAGCTTTCAAAAGCTTAGTAAGTTCGTAATATAACACATTAAACTAGAACAAACCAACACATAGATTATTTCACAATTTCATATCTCATATCATTCAAAGATAATATGTTAAATTAACCTTCCATAAACTCATTCATAGTTTCATGAATCACACAGGTTCCAAATGTACCTTAGCCAACATTTAGTTGTCAATCACATATGCTACTAATACTCATGATTCATTTCGATCAACTTTTGTTCCTTTTTCAGTTCAATCGCATACTTAGTGCCCATATAGTTAGCCGAAACTTAATTAACATCGCACACTTAGTGCATCTATATCAAATGATCTTAAATCGATATCGTACACACAGTGCCAACCACAAGGCTGAAGCTTATTTTACTCCGCACACACAGTGCTATTCATCTCGATCACATTCCCGAATACGCACACTTAGTGCCTCATAATTCAATCCATCAGATAGCATTCACATTTCAATAATATCATACCATTCATTTCACAACATTAAACATAGCTAAATACATGTATTATGTCCGAACTTACCTCGGACGTCAAAATATCGAAACGGTCGATTAATTGAGCACTTTGTCTTTGCCTTGATCTCGATCGAACCTCTCATCTCTTGGTCTATACACATTCAAATTCAATCCATTCAATCACCAATTCATTCAATTTAGTCCACACACACATATTTAGGGAATTTTACACAATAGCCCTCACATTTTCACATTTGACACTTTAGTCCTTTATTCATAAAATCATCAAACACACATAATTAGCTAATGTTCACGCCTAGCCGAATTCTCACTATACTCATACAAGCTCACACATTTCATTTATTTCACATTTTAATCCTTAAATTTCTCATTTTCTCAATTAAGCCCAAAATACTCAATTTCACTAAAAATCCCAATACAAACTATGTTAATCCAACACCAAGTTTCCATATTTCACTATCAACTAATAGATAGCTCAAGTGTTCATCAATGACTCATCACAAAAACATCATCAATTCACAAAATTACAATATGGGTTAGCTAAAGCACGAAGCAACGATTACGAAAATGTAGAAATTAACAAAATGGAGCTCAAACATACCTTAAATCAAGCCAATTGCTAGTCGAATGCCCTAGTTTCCTTATTCTCCTTTCTTTTCTTTATTTCGACATAAAAGATGAGCACATTCATCTTATTTTCATATTTTGTTTGTATAATAAACATATTATTAATTAAATTACTAAATTATCCTTTCATTAAACATATAAGACAAATAAACCATAAGGTTATTTTGTCATTTAACCATCCACCAACTTAAGTTTGGACTAATTTCTTCATAAGGCCTCCACATTAATAAAAATAACAACGCTTAGGTACTTATAAATCAGCAAATAGCTTTTACTTTTTATGCAATTGAGTTCTTTCTCCTAATTCGACACACAATTGATCAAATTATCACACAAAATTTTCACACAGACTTGTGGTCTCCAAATATAACATTAAATATTATTCCGACCTTAGATTTGTGGTCTCAAAACCACTATTCCGACTAGGGTCTAATTCGGGCTGTTACAATTACAATCACAATAATCAAAGTACAATCAATCGAAGATTTGATTTCCAAAATAGCTACATAGTCTTCATCTATTTTTCATGTTTCAATGGTTGATTTGATTCATTCAAATCCAATACAATATTCAGATTATTAACGATGAGTTTCCTTAAATGGGCCAAATTATCTTCAATATAATAATACATAACCAGGTCCAAAGATTTTCTTCATTAAATTGTCAAACCAAATATGAAAATTTTTTAACCACCTTAGTGGCAGTCTACAGTTGGCACTGCCAAGTGCCACTTAGCAATTCTCAACCCATTTTGCCTCAACACTTCTTATGATTTTCTAACCCTATACTCTAATTTTTTTATTAAATAACTTCAATGTTTTTTTTCTAAAAGATGATTTTATAGGTAATTGTTGCATGTGAATGTGTAATGCGAATGTTCAAGTATACACATCAAATTAATTAATAAAGTGATAGGTGAGTATCGTCTCTACAGGGATCGAAATTGATTAAAATAATCGGTTATGCTATTACTATGAAATTGACTAATTAAACTTTTTCAAAAGAAACATGTGACTAATTGACAAAGAAATGTAATGAATTAATTAATAAAATCAATTATGACTGAAAATATGCTAGGATAATTAAAATCCTATGGCAATTCTTAATAAATAAGTGGGAAAGAGTTTGTACTGTTGAATGATAAAGATTGGAATTACTCAGACTTATTTTTATAACATAATAATGCCATGGCAAAATTTTGACCATTCTACTGCTCAAAGACTCACTACTGTAGTTTGCTTCTTTCAAAAGTCAGACCTTGAACTATCATTCGGAGTTTTTGTATGTTTACAGAACTCAAGAATGAGATCTAGATTTTTCTCCTTGTCCTTGTACAGATTGCAACTTCCACGTCTAGAGTACTGCAAATATTATTTCGAATACTTGCCTGTATCAACCGATTATAATCCAAACTAATTAATATTTCTAGAATTAATCCAGATCTAATAACATACCATACATTTAAAATAATCATAAATAGAACGAAACAGTATCCTACTCAAAATAAAACCATGGGTATTAAAGATAATAAAAATTCACCCAAATAATTCCAAACCAATGAGACTTAGCTTATGGATTGAACATTCAAATCCATAACAAAACCATTAAACATCATTGTTTAAATTCACGAACACAAAGGTCAAATGAGTAAATAAAGGCAGAATTGCAAGAAGCTTTCTCTACTCGAAAATTTACTCTAATAATGAGATTTGATGCAAAACCAATGGCAGATTTCTCTTCCCCTTCCTTGCGTTTATAATTCTTCTATTCTCTAAGTTGCTACCCCCTCCACTCTTTCTCTGAGATTTCACAAGAACCTAATGCAGAGAGAAAAAACTATTTTCTAATTCTTCTCTCTTTCTAGATTTTGTTCTCTCTTTTCTCTTTCCTTCTTTATAGTGTAGGTCCGTCCCTCTCAGCACCCACCTTTTGCTTTCTCTTTTTCAGGGTGGTTTATCTAGTACAAGTACAGTTGACTGAGAGTGACGTGGACTGAGTGTTGTGTCATCTTCTTGGAATTTCCATGGCATTCGTGTTGGCAATCTAACCAACATTTGTCATGCCAAAAATTTCACTTCCTTCATTTTCCTACTCTTTTTCTCTTCTCTTCTCTTTCTCTTCCTTGCACCTATTTCCAACCACAAACAATACATTTCTTCCCTAATAATAGAAGTAACAAATAATAACATTCCTAGCACAATCCAAACTTTGTTATGTAATGTTCTAAAAATATATAAAAATGCAAACACATTTACTTAATTACAAACAATTAATTCAATCTAGATGCTTGAAGTATAACTCTTTTTAAGAGTTATCAGTAATGATCACACCGAAAAGAAAGATCCATGGTGACTCCTACTTTCTTAATCAAAACCTCATGTTTTGTCGAAATTAAAATTCTTTTGAGTTTCCCAAATTCTCACGCTATTTTGTTTTTAAGAAATGGTTTCGACAAGCATGTTTAAAATTTGATCGCATGTTTTAGATATGCTCCACATCACATTCAATTGGCATTTAATGTCTTGATTGATGATTAACCTGATGAAAGCACTTGAATGATACAATGTTAATACTTTAAAGAGCCAATTAAAATATTTGAAGTTTAAAAATTAAGGTATTGTTTGATAAATTAGAATTTGAAGTGCTAAAAAATTTAAATATTGAATTTTAAAATTACATAATTATATTACAAAATTGTTTGGCATATTAGTAAAAATGTACTCAATATAATTTTTATTTGATAGTAAAATATTTGATCATTGAAATCCATTTTAAATAAGTTTAATCTTATTAATATAGTATTTTATATTATTTTTGGGTAAAAGGTGAGTTTTTGATTCACGTGTAGTGTACTTTTTATTCAACAAACATTATTAAAAATTGATACGTGACACTTTTAAAAAAATATTTTTAATATTTTACTATACCCTAATAGAACATTTGTCAACCCCGACCCTATTTATAGAGTTAAAAACTCCACTAATAGTGTATCAAATAATTTCCCAAAGTTAAAAATAATAATTGGAAATTTTATTTTTACCAAAAGTATAGAGATAATTTATTTCAAATATAAGTGTTTTTAAAAATAAAATCAACAAACATTTTCAGAGTGATAAGTAACTATTTACCTAGTTGTCCTATGTAATAATTTTTATACAAATTTTGTATTAAACAAAATTAAATATTACTATAAAACATTTAAAGTATTAAATATTAATACTTAAAAAGAAATCTAAAACTCAAGAAATAAAATAATTGCGGATCAAATTATAAGTTTGCAAATAAAATTCTAAGATAAAAATCTCATAGAATTTGAATATATCCGATGATGAAGAGGATACTATAGAAGGGCAATGAATCAAAGAAAAAGAGGATGAGGAATATGAATTGTGCTTGGTTGGGAGGGTATTAACAGAGAGTGTGGTACACATTCTATCCATGAGATGGGCGCTAGCAGAAGTATGGCATCCAATGGGTGGAATTTCTATTACAGACTTAGGGCGAAAAGAACCCTATTTAGGTTTTATCATTAGATCAATATTAAAAGGGTTATTAAGGGTACATCGTGATTCTTCAACAGGAACCTAATTTTGTTTTAACGATTGGAGAAGGGGGAACGCTCGCTACAAGTACCATTATATTTCACAAAGTTCTGGGTACAAATACATTATCTACCGGGAGGTTCCATGTCTGAAGGAATGGCATGTCAACTTGGTGATTTTATTGGAAAAATTCATGGAGTATGATGTGGCTTCAGTAACTAAGTGAATTAAAAAATTATGAGGGTGAGAGCTAAGTTGGATGTTAGAAAACCCCTAAAAAGAAAGAAAATGGCAGCTATTGGTCAAAACGAAACAACATATGCTATGTTTCAATACGAAAAGATTTCATTATTTTGCAATCTATGTGGCAAATTAGAGCATGGAAAAGGTTTCTGTCCAGTTGGATTAATGTTGGAATCATAAGAAGTTACTTTTTGATGGGATTTATCAATAGAGTGCCGACAAGAATGAGACAAATGAAAGATTGCAAATGGCTGAGAGAAGATAGATCGGGTTCCAAATCAATCGTTGGGGGACAATTGGGAGACAATGGAGAGAGATTGGCTGGAGTTAATCCAAACCCTAGCCCACATCAAGGAAGGAGAGGAAAGGACACCACTAGATTAGAATGGATAAATTATGGAGGAGAGGATGTAAGGTATATGGAGCTTAGATCAGACACAGAGGAAATTCCTATTGGAGTGATTGATACTAAGAAAAGGCAGAGGTTGTATTCAATGAGTTCTATTGTTTATCATATAGTGGATTCAAAAAATTCTCCAATTATATCGACGACTATTGAAAAGTAGACCGATCGGTCATAATGAAACTACTAAGTTTGAATGCCCGTGGATTGGGGCACCCACATGCAGTAAGGCATCTCAAAAAAAATGTGAGACATATTCAACACCATGTTTGGTTTCTCATGGAAACCAAAGTAAGTGTAAGAAAGATGGAATGAATTCGAAGAAAGTGTGGTTTGCAAAATGGAATTGATGCGGATGGCACTAAAGGGGGACTATCGTTGGGTTGGAAGTATAAGTGTAACATTCATTTATGAAGCTTTTCATCGTCACATATTGATGTTGAAATAATAGAAGAGGAAGGTGCAAAAGTATGGAGATTTACGAGGTTGTATGGATCACTAGAGGAACCTTGGAGAACCTCGCTTGAGTAACCATGACTTCGCACAATCACAACGTCGATTCAAAACCACTAGCCCATTGATCAACTTCGAACACGCGCAACCAACGATGAACAATCGAATTAATTGGGGAAAAAAAAGAAAGAAACGGAAGGGGAAAAAATAATGGAAATTTTGACGGCAACTAAGGGAAAGAATCGTCAGAAGAGGGAAAAAAGAAGAAGAAGAAGAAAATGTCAAAAAAAGTTCGGGGAATTGGAGAGAAAACCAAAACTCTACATTTTTTTGTAACAAAAAGATAATCAGATTATTTTTTGATAATCTCTCCCCAATAATCTCATAAAATCACTCCCTATTAACCCACTAAAACACAACTACTCAGAATTTTACCGTAACACAACTCTTAACCAAAATTGGAGCAAAAATACTATCTCCTCACCATCATAGAGAATTGAACACAGGACCTCCAACACTCCAACACTCCACTTAACCACTAGACCAGCAGGCCCATTCTGATATAAACTTACCAACAATTAAACTTAAGCCATTTGCACAAGGTTAAGACTTTATTTATAAAAATACCAAAATTTTGCCCAAGTAAGGCTTGAACTTGGGACCTCACACACACACCCAGAACACATAACCACTGAAGCAGATAGACATTGTGTATCACACATACCCAAAATCAAAAATTAAAATTTTGGGGCGTTACAATTCTACCCCCTAAAAGAAAATTTTGCCCTCGAAATTTACCTGGTCAGAACAGATGAGACTATTGCTGACGCATCGTCATCATCAGGCTCCCACGTAGCCTCCTCAGTGCTATTATTACGCCAAATAACCTTAACCAGTGTAATAGATTTCCTTCTCAGTACTTTTACATTTCGATCCAGAATCTGAATCGGCTCCTCCTCAAAGGTCAAGTCTGGCCTAACCTCAATCTCCTCAACGAAACGATGTGAGTAGGATCAGAGAGGTAGCGCCTCAACATCGAGACATGGAACACGTCATAGATATGTTCCAACTCTGGAGGTAACTCTAACTGATAAGCGATTGGTCTCACTCACTTTAAAATACGGTAAGGTCCAATAAACCTGAGGCTCAACTTGCCCTTATGACCAAACCTTAGTGCCTTCTTCCATGCCGAGACCTTAAGGAATACAAAGTCCCCTACCAAATACTCAATCTCACGTTTCTTCAGGTTCACATAGGATTTTTTCTATCAGAAGTCGCTTTCAGTCGATCCCGAATCAGTCTAACTAACCAACTTAGGACCCAGAACACATCGCTCACCCAACTCAGTCCAACATAAAGGAGTGCGACACTTATGACCATACAGTGCCTCGTAAGGTGCCATCTGAATGCTAAACTAGAAATTGTTATTATAGGCGAACTCTGCTAGTGGTAGATAACCCTCTCAACTGCCTCGAAAATCAATAGCACAGCTCTTGAATCTGAGACTTAAGCTCCACAAGCTCCTTCGGTTCCATTTGATAGGGAGCGATAGACACCGGAGCTATACCTAGAAGTAGCTCAATCCCAAATTCCAACTCGCAATTTAGAGGTAACCCGGTAGCTCCTCAGGAAAGACGTCTAAAAAATCCTTTACCATTTTGATATCCTTAACTGTATAATCCCAAGAATCTGAAACACTTACGTAGGCCAAGAATGTCTTACATTCCTTACGAACCATCTTCTCTGCCACCAGTGCAGATATCACATTAGATAAGTAATTCTAGAGTTTTCCAATCATGACTACCTCTTATCCTCCTCAGTCCTTAGTAAAACCCTCTTAGTCACACAGTCTAAGCTAACACAATGCTTGACCAACCAGTCCATCCCCAAAATTAGGTCAAACTCCCCAAATGAAAGCTCCATCAAATTAGCCAGGAAGATTGCCCTTGTACCTCTAAAGGAATGTCCCTATAGAGTTTTCTAACTTTAACAGATTACCCTAACGGGCTCAGTACCGTAACCTCACTCGTAGTAATCTCAACTAAAATCCCTAAGTTTTAGACACAGTACAGGCTATATAGGAGTGAATGGATCCTATATCTAGCTATGCAATATAAGGTACATCATGATTAATGAACGTACCCGTGATGATGTCCGGAGCATCTCCATCCTCTCGCGATGTGCATCATATGCTAGAGTCGGTTGCCTTGCCTTAGTCTATCCAGCACCTCTGTCCGGTACTCTCTGCTCATGGCCCATGCCATTACCACCCCTAGCTTGACCACGGCCTCTTGGTGGCTATTGTACTACCCTTTGTGGATGTGCATTACCAGTACCCTGACCTTGCATCTGATCAGCCTTCAATGACACTCACTGATATGGTGATCCAATGATCCATACCTCAAACCCGCCCTTGTCCTCCTCCAATACTTGCCCTAGTGGCGTCTGCCACAATCAACACACTACCTTTGTCCAAGAGCGACAACAGGGCCCGACTTTAATCGGCCCATCACTCCGCCTTTTCTTAAGCCTCTGTCACGAACTCAAGGGCTCAATCCGCTTTTTCTACCTCTCTCTATCATGATTTTGACGCTCAGTGCGCTTAACCTCCTCGGCGATCTTCGCCTTCTCGAACAAGGTAGAAAAATCTCGCTCCCTCTTCGAAGCTATCAAAACTCTCAAGTTATCCCTAAGGCCATCTTCAAAGCGAACACATCACTCATACTCTGATACCACCATACCTCGCGCACAGTGGCTCAGTCTCAGAAACTCGACCACTGATCAATCTCCCTGTGCTAGATTTAGAAACTCCCTCCTACGGGTGTCTACATAACTAGATCCCATAGATTTTCCCTGGAAGGAGGTCTTAAAAAACTCCCAGGTTAGACGTTCGGGCTAAGTTCCCTCCTTAACAGTAAGCTACCACTAATAAGCCTCATCCCATAGCAATAAGATTGCACCTTTTAATTTCTGCTCAAGGGTGCAATCTAAATCATCCATAATCTTCTCCGTGGCCTCAATCCAGTACTCGGCCACATTAGGGGCAACTCCAATGACAACCTTGAATAATTCAGCTCCATTGGACCAGAGTCGTTTCGTAATTAACCCTCGGTACTCAGATCCAGTATTGGGCCCAACGACCCTCTTCAACATCCTTAGCATAGCCTGGGACAATGCGTCGTCCCCAGCCATGGGATCTTGAGACCTAGTCTCAGTAGCAGGTGACACTGGTGTCTCACTCGTATCCAAATTTTGTATGCTACCCAGTGAATAGGACTCAGCTCGAGCTTCTTTACGGCCTTTACCTCGGCCTTTAGTACCCCGTCCGCAGATACCTCGCGCGCTCTTTGTCTAATCACATTTTATCTGTATTAACAGTTTTATGAATCAATTACAGTTCTAGTGTTTATTAGCAAATGTTTTATGTAAAATAGTATCTATTATTCAGAGTTCATTTTCGTAAATCGCAGTCTCACTACAGTTTTTAGTTTCTCTACAATTTTCAGTATACACTAACTAGAGTGTTTTCATTACAGTTTACTACCTATAGTAGTTTCAGAATATACTATCCATAATAGTTTCAGTTTTAAATAAATCACAGTCAGAATACTTACAGGATCGGCGCCGGAGACTCAGTGTACCACTTACTCAATAAAAACATTTCGAATAATTTGGAAATCAATCAATTTTTCAAAAGCCCATTTTTTCTAAAGCCCATAATCCACATCCGAGTTTTGTAACCTAGCTCTGATACCACTAAATGTAACACCCCAAACCCGACCTAAAAGTTATGGTCCGTATCTAGAAATGTCACACGATAGTGTTTTTGAAACCTCGTTGTTACGATGAAAATATTCCATGTTATTATCTTTAGTAAACCTTTGTTAGAACTTAGAAAGTCATCTTTATTCATTTAAAACATTTGTTTTGAAACATCCTTCATTGCGGAAGCTTTAATAAAACAGTCTAGGTGATCATGCGTTTAGAAATTACCTTAACTTTTTGAAAATCAAATTCCCTACGACCAGCAGATATAAATCCATAAAGTAAAATAAATAAATAAAAACCCAAATTTAAAACCAAAGTCCTAGAGGGTCCTTAAATTACAACTCAAATAATCAATAACAATAAAATCATAAATTGTAAATTGAAAACCATGATGTCCAAAAATTATTGTGATCACCGCTGAGTCCTCCGTCGCACCGATCCATCTAAGTCTTGGGATTACCTGTGCACATTAAACAAAAAGGGTGAGTTTACATAAACTCAGTGTGTAATCCTGCAGAAATAAACAAACAAACAATATTCACAGTGCACAGTTGAACAGTCTTGGGCCTAAGCCCTTTTCAGTATCAGTGACAGTTTGGGCCTTAGCCCATCTTAGTACAATGTTAAAAATGCAATAGGGCCTTAGCCCATCACGAAGATCGAGAGCGATATGATTATGCAAGAGCAAAATCCTACCCAACCAGCCTCTACACACCATCTCCATCCAACCCTACACTCCATGTGGGGATATAATCAACCCACCCATCCCTACACTCCAAGTAATACCGAATGCGGCACAATCTGATGGTTTGTAGTGAAATGCCGAAGAATTAGGCTTAAAGCCTTTCAAAGACACTTCCTCCGAATAACAACCCCCAACCCAATGCAATGCAACACACAATGGATGACATGCTATTATGCAATTTCAGTACATATATTCAGTTTAGACATTAACATGCCCAGTACAGATATCATACAGTCAATTTCACACATTTAGGGGTCTAAGTAGCGCTTACTGACCCTATAGTAGGTTTACAGTCGACTTGGGCGACCCGTGCAACCATAAAAACATTTTGGTAAAAATGGGCCCACACGCCTATGTGATCTGCCCGTGTGGCCCAATCGCCTCAAATTGGCCTTGGCCGTGTGATTCATTTTTAAAGTTACCCATGCTAGCTCAATACTCATATATGTTTTCACTACTTGCTTATATGTTCATTCAAAACTATCTACTTGAGTCATTATAACTAAATTATATATATCTTGAGCTACAGAATTCCAAATTAAGATCTGCTTGATTTTTTTAAACTATACTCAAATACCTTTCTACCATAAAATTTTCAAAATTTATAGTTTCTCAAATAAGTACAGTAAAATCTTTAAAGTTATCCAAATTTTGCTATTTGACAGCTTCATCTTTTTCTTACTAAAATTATTTATCTCTTAATACGGAATTTAGATTATGTTTCCATTTATTTCTATTGAAAATAGACTCATTAAGGATTTAAACATATAAATTTAAGCCTCTAATTATTTTTCTACAATGTTTGATGATTTTCCTAAGTTAGAACAGGGGAACCCGAAATCATTCTGACCTTGTCTCACAAAATTTATTATATCTCATGATTTATAATTCCATTGCTTACATTGTTTCTTCCATGAAAAATTAGACTCAATAAAATTTAATTTCATATTTTATTGAACCTCTAACTCAATTCCCACTATTTTTGATGATTTTTCAAAGTTAGATTACTGCTGCTGTCCAAAACTATTTTAGTGCCAAATGTTGATTTCCAAGTTTATAACACCCTTATTTCCTTTCTCTACAATTTTTCGCATCATTTTCTCTTATTTCTCGACAGCGAGCAATTTTGGCTTTTCACCGAATCCCCTTTTTTGTATTTCGGGTACACACCTGGTATCGTTTCTGATGCGTAAGCACTCCTAAGCCTCCAAAACCTCGCTTGAGTAACCACGACTTCACACAATCACAACGTCGATTCAAAACCACCAGCCCCTTGATTAACTCCGAACACGTGCAACTAACGATGTACAATCGAATCAATTGGAAAAAAAGAGGAAGAAATGGAAGGGGAAAAAATAATGGAAATTTCAGAAACAACTAAGGGAAAGAATCGGCAGAGGAGGGAAAAAGAAAAAGAAGAAAACGTTGGAAAAAGTTTGGGGTGTTGGAGAGAAAACCGAAACTCTAAATTTTTTTTGCAACAAAAAGATAATCAGACTTTTTTCTGATAACCTCTCCCCAATTATCTCCTAAAATTATTCCCTATTAACCCACTAAAATACGACTACTCAGAATTTTGCCCCAACACAACTCTTAGCCAAAATTGGAGCAAAAATACTGTCTCCATGCCATCATAAAGAATTGAACATAGGACCTCCAACACTCCAACACTCCACTTAACCACCAGACCAGCAGGCCCATTCTAATATAAACTTACCAACAATTAAACTTAAGCCCTTTTCACAAGGTTAAAGCTTTATTTATAAAAATACCAAAATTTACCCAAGTAAGGCTTGAACTTGGGACCTCACACACACACCCAGAACGCATAACCACTAAAGCAGATAGACATTGTGTGTCACACATACACGAAATCAAAAATTAAATTTTTGGGTGTTACAAATCACTTGGAATTAACATGGATTGTAGTTATAAAAGCTTAAAATAACTCTATACTTTTTAGTGTTATCAAATACATGCTCAAATCTTGGAGAATAGATTGTTGGGAGGGACAACCACGAACCCCGAGACCATTAAATGGCATGAACAATACCAAATATGTAATATATTTTTAAATAATCATAAAGTATTGAGTGTAGTGACAAAACACACTGCACACCTTAGAGAAGATATTATTGGGAGAGGAAGTCATAAATCCTTAACATAAACCGTAAAATAGACATGAATAATATAAAAAATATATATCTTTTGAAATGGGAAATTAAAAAAGCAATTTTTTTACCGTTCAAGCTTGGTCTCTAACTCGAGAACTTTAAACTCAGTATAAATTCTCTTATAATAAAATAAAATATTAATTTTCAAATATTATCATAATTAGTAACAATTAGAGTTTTAACTTCCACAATAAAAAAATTATTCTAATTAGAATAGTTAAAATATGCATAAAGCTATCTAATATTAAAAATAAAATAAAAGATTATATATATGTTCATATATTCAAATAAAAAGATTATGTTAAAAAAGTAAATTATGTTCATGTATATTTTGTATTAAATTTTGGAATGTTTTAATATTATTTTTCTATCTCATGAGTCATGCATTTGATTGATTGCAAAATGTAAGGGAATATTAGGTTTTCTTTATTTGTTGAAAATGTTCTCTTTAGGTGATAGTGGTCAAGTGGTGGAACCCCCAACTCTTAGGAATACTAGCTGAGATACTAAGAAAGTAAGATGGTGTGATGGAAACTATAACACCCCTCATCCGTATTCAATGCCTAATAGGGTTACGAAGTATTACCAATCAATTCACAACACATATAGCATACATTTATGCAATAATAAGCATTCATTCTCATAAATCATTCAACACAATCACATTGTCCCTTATAAGGGCCTATGACGCCTTAAACATGCTTTAGAAGTGGTTTGGGACTAAATCGATATCATACGAAAATTCTAGAAACTTAGAAATTTTTCTTGTAAACAAAGGTCACACGCTCGTGTGAATAGACCGTGTGCCTCACATGGCTAATAGACACGCCCGTGTCTCAGGTCGTGTGAAAACAGGGCATACATACTGACTTGGGTCACACGCTCGTGTGTCTAGCCCGTGTACCCTTTAAAAGGGCCACACACGCCCGTGTGCCAGGCCGAGCCAAAACTGTAAGGTATACTAACTTATGCAACACAGCCAAGTCACACGTACGTGTGCTAGGCCATGTGCCAATTAGGGGGTATACTAACTTGTACCACATAGCCAGTCACATGCCCGTGTGTGAGACCGTGTGGAATATACTGACTTCAATTTAATTTCAACACCAAGGGACACATGGCTGTGTAATTTGACCATGTGTCACACACCACTGAGACACATGCCCGTGTCTCTGCCGTGTGGACAAAAATAGGCTATTTACCAAGCCATTTTGCCACCCAATTTGCACATACCTACTCAAGCACAAATGGTGCCAATTCAAGGCACTAATATGCATCCAAAAACATCAACCAATGTTCAAATCATAGCCTTTCTTTACCATCAATATAATTTACAAATATGCTACAATTTACCATCTAATTTCATACCTAATTCACATATTCAATTCAATCAACTAACCATTCCATACATACATTATCAAGCATCAATTCTCAAGCACATAGCTTCCTAAATTACCTAATAACATTTAGCATTATAAATTCAACTTCAACCACACAATATAGGTCAATTACCAAACTCAAAATAGAACCATTTACACATTTATAAACATCATCAAATTCATTATCATAAACCAATTCAAATGGCTCAAAACACATGTTCATCAAACATACCAAAATGACTCAAGCTTATACATGCCATATACAATATATACACAACTCAAAAGTACCAAGTAGATGGTTGGATAGTGTGATGTAGTCTCTGACGATCCCCTAATCTGAGCTAGCTTTGAATTCACTATAAAACATGGGAAAAACAAAGAAGGTAAGCTACAAAGCTTAGTAAGTTTGTACTAAATATACTGAACAATTTATAAAACACAAATCATCAATTTGAATAAGTTAATGTATAATTCATGATAATATCATACCTTCCATAAGCTTATTCATATGCTTATATGCAAAGTCATAACCTTTTCTATTTGAACTTCATACTTACATATACATACCTGTACAAATTCATAACAAACTCATACCTTCTCGTAACACTGTCAAATAATCGATGTTTCGCACACTAAGTGCTATCACATAGCCGAAGCTATTATAATCCCACACACTAAGTGCCTTACATAGCTGAAGCTATCTTAATCTCGCACACTAAGTGCCATATATAGTCGAAGCTATTCCAAATCACAAACTAAGTGCCATAAATAGCCGAAGCTATCTTGAATCGCACATTAAGTGCTAAACATAGTCGATTTATCATCGAACATGACCGTAGCCTTGTGTATACAATTTATGAAATATCAAAGCATTAAAAGAATAATTGTAACAATGTTAATCACGTACAAACTTACCTCGGATGCTAAAATAGTGAATCGAGTCGTTTAGTCGATAACTTTCGTTTTTCCCCGATCTAGATCTGAATTCCACCTTTCTTGATCTAAATGTATTCAAAATTAACTTATTCAATCATGTATTCATTCAATTTAGTCCAAAACATACTTTAGGCATATTTACACTTTTACCCTTAAACTTTCACATTTTTACAATTTAGTTCTTATTTCATAAAATCACAAATTAATGAAATTCACAATAAACCCATGCTAGCCAAATTACCATAATATCCCTAGTAGTCCATATTTTTCATTTATTTCACATTTTAACCACTAACTTTCAACATTTCTCAATTTAGCCCCTAATTTGCATTTTTACTAAAAATCACTTAACAAAACTTACAATACTCATAACAAATATTCATAATATATCATCAAACATCAAAACTCATACATTTTCATGAATGGCATCATTCAAAATCTTTAACAGTTTTGCAAATTAGTCCCTAGGCTAGCTAGTATAGCTGCAACGATCTCAAAAACATAGAAATCATTAAAAACGGGACAAAATACATACCTTAATGAGCAAAAATGCACTAGCCGAATGGTAGCCCTAAAATGGTGTTTCTTCTCTTCCAAAAATCAGTGGAGAAGATGATACAACCATTAATTTGGTTTTTGTTTAATTTATGTTATGTTTAATAACTAATTTATAATTATAACCTTAATAATAAACCATTAAAATCATCATATTAATGCCCATATTTTCCACTTAAGTTTTAAATGGTTTAATTACCATTTAAGGCCATCATAATTAAAAGCCAAAGCTATTTGAAACCTTTAACAAGTAGAATGCAACTTTTTCATTTTATGCGATTTAGTCATTTTTCTCAAATTGAGAAATTAAACGATAAAATTAGCTCACAAAATTTTCACACATATCAAATAACATGCTGTAAGTACTGAAAATAATATAAAAATAATTTTATGACATTGAATTTGTGGTTCCAAAACCATTATTCCGATTTAGCTAAAAATGGGCTGTTACAGAAACCCCTTGATGATGATATTGAAATGCAATGGGATCTTGTGGAGGATACTTGTAAGACTTTCAACGATATGTTACTAAACTGCAAAGAGTATGATCTACGAAAGGATAAGTCCATGGAGGAAGAGGATATTGTACTTCAAGTAGGAGATGTGATCATTGATACAGAAGATAGGTTCCTTGTATTTACCTTTTTTGATCAAGTTCATTCATTCATCGAATAGACTATGATGCTAAATGTAACACCTGATACCTGACTCGGTCACTAAGTCTGAGCTATTGGATGTCACATCTATTTTTGGAGCAACTATGATCAATTATACAAAATGCAACCATTTACACATGTAAATAAGTATATTACACATTTATCATATCATACATAATCATTTCTAGGTCTTATATGAGCTTACGAAAGCTCTTATCCTACCTGATGTCGAACTAGGACCAAATTGTAAAGTTTGTAAAATACTGAGTTGGCATCATGACTTTGGGGGTTTTTTGTCATGATGCAACTCACTGACTTGATCTTGTTACGACATTAAGGGTCCAACGTCACGATGTCACCCCTGTTTCAAAATGGTCCAAAAAGTACTATTTTGTAATACCTAAACAAAACGTTTCAATGTTTCCATTCACTTTTCCAGTAAAGATACATCTCTAATAGGTTTACTTCTAAACATTAACACATTATATACATGTGCATTACATCAATTTCATCATTTCAATTCAAACATATAAATCAAATTTCACGATACTAACTATTTGGCCACTTGGTAGTAATTCACCTATATTCCATAACTGTTACATCTATTCATCGATTCATAGTTATATACCATTCTCAAATATGAATAATAACCATTTAACCATATCAAATTTACCATTTCTAGTTTTACATATCAACAAAATCTCATATTATGCTAAACTAACTCAAACCTAGGCACATGCCATATACTAAACCAAAAGAGACTATACAAACATTGTTGAGTCGAGGACAATTGACTGGATGTTGAATCACACTTCAGGACTTCGAGATTTCCTAAACATGCACTTGGAGTAAATAAACCATACGATGAGCAATAAAGCTTAGTTGTACTTTCATGATTCACGATACTAACACATTAACATAAGCAATTGATCCTAATAAGTATAAACATAATATCTACCCAATTTATACCATATCATTCCAGGCAATTCCATTATCAATTATATATAGGAGTATACATGTGAAAATTAGCAAATCAATCCATTCATCAATGAAATAGAATTGACCAATTCATACTAGTTGTCAAGTGCCAAACTTTATATCATTGAAACATTCCATGCCATTTATGAAATAAACATATAATCCTTTAACATTAAGCCATCCAATTCAATGATTAATTAACATCATTTAACCATTTAGCTTGCCAACCAAATCTCTCCATGGAGTCTACTAACTCTTTCATACACATTTGGCCCCTAAGGCTCGATTCTAATCAATTCACCTAATCTTTGATATACTTTCTTTTTCGAGAATAACAAATATACATATTACATAACATCAAATCATTTCTTATACATTTCTATTTCTACCTATTTCATACCATCATCCATATACTTTTACATATGTAAAGATATTTATCAATTCACAAATTCATACAATTTCAACTCAAATCATACCTTATAATAGCTTACCACAATTCAGTTTATATCATTTTCAAATTTTCTGTTTTGATTTCAATGTTTCGCCCAATGGAACCCTAGTAAAACGGACTCAAATACACAGTTGAACTACATCACACCAAGATAGCTCGAATGAGAAAAACTACACTACACCAAAGCACAATTTTTTGCATAATTTCTGCACAATTTTTTGTCTTTCCATAGCTTAGGTTTAATTTTTCTGCACAATTTCTTGTCTTTCTTAGTTCCATAGTTGATAGTTAAGTTAATTATTATTGTAGCTATGTTTTATTTACTTATTTAATCCTTCAAACTCTCTTGTATTTACATTTTAATCCTAGTTTAATGTTAATCATCTTTCTTTAATTTCTCTCTTAGAAATCACCCCTTTAATGTTCTGGTTTGCTTTTTTTGCTGCCATTTTTGTTGTATCTGAGCTTTTGCAAGAAAGCTTGGGTTTTCATTGATTTTCTTAGGGTTTAATTCAATGTTATTTTCATTTTATTTCTTGTTTATTATGGGTTTTAATCTGAGTATGAGTAGCTAAATATTTAGGGTTTGGTTTATAGAAATGTTAGGTCATTGATTTTTGGGTTCGATAACTAAATTGCAAAACTAGACTAAATCAAATAAATTTAAAAACTTAGGATTGACGCCCCTAAGGGAAAATCAAGATAAGTGAGGCCAAGAGAAGATCGTATTGGGCACTAATTTGATAAGTCCCGGTAAGTTGGTGAGGTTGAGAGATGAACCGGACTATTTTGTCTAATTTAGTAAAGTTGAGGCTGAGAGGTAAAATGGAACTAATTTAAGAGCAATAACAATTTATATCCATAAATCAAAAGTCAAACAACCACATGGAAATCAACCAATCGCTCTCTATTATTGTATGTACTTGTATTTGATAATTAAGTAGTTTGTTTTCTTTACAATTTAGCCTTTTACAACTTTTAGTTAGTAGCTAGTCTAATCTAACTCTTACATGGCTTGTTGTACTATAGTATATAGCAAGTAGTCATTTAGACCTTTTCATTGCATTTTTTTGCTAGAATTCACTTAATCGTCAACTCCTTTGGGTTTGATCCACGGAGTACTCCTATACCTCATTGTACAAAGATATCACAACTGACCTGTAACACTTGCAGGCACCGCACTTAGTATTTGATTGATTGTTGTTATTTATGTTGATTTATCTCGTGTTCCACAAGGATGACGAGAGGTGATCAAGTTGCTGGTGTCGTTGTCGCGGAGTCGTTGTTAGATTAAGTGATTTTAGTTTTATTGCATGCCTTCAGGAAGATAAGTGTAACATCCTCAAAGTGGGCCTACTCATTTATATGATAGTCTAATATGCTAAGTTGGGATTGTAAAGGTTGGGCTGACTTTTTGATTAAATATTTGGATTAGGATTAAAGTTAGTGCTCTGGATAATTTAAAGTGAAATATTAGGCTTTAAAAAAATTGGGTTAGAATGGTTGTGATTTTTCGATTCGTTTAATATTTTGGGAATGGCCGAATGTAGGAAGGTTGGTGGTGACAATTTCTAAAGGATATTCGGGATTCGACTAACTAGGTAAGTGTTCGTTTTAAAGGTTACATTTAACTAATGGGTTAGATCTCATCGTTATTTGGTTTAGTGATTAAGGGATTGATATGGACTCAACTAACAGTCAAGCAGAGAAGGTTGGATCTGTAAAACCGTCACCCAAATTCAAGAAGCGATCTGTTTCAGTAGTGTGAGATTGGCCAACGGGGTGTGAGCCAAAATCAAAGTCAGATCGTGGGCCAATAGTAATTGTTTCAAGTGATAGTAACGTAGATATAGCAAAAGCCTTAGTACACAAATCAGGTGTGTAACACTTCCCCACCATCTAGATCTGATTAATAATAAATGTATATATATGTATATGTGTTCACAAGATTTATATGTTACATTTAAAGCCGAAGTCTCAGATTTAAACGACGGACCCTCGTGTTAGTAAATAATCGACTATATGTTACAAGTAAACTGTTGTACATGTTTTAAATTATTATGCATGTTGCATGGGTGGGTGATGAAAGGAGGAAGTTATATGTACATGTATATGAGTAACGATTTTTACCGTGAACTCATCAGTAATGGCTAATGCCGTGAATCGTTATCTGGGCTTCGCCATTATATGTTATAAGGGCTTGGCCAATATATGTTGATGAGCGACTTGACCGCCATCTTGGAGAGTAGTGGTGTGGGTTGATTGTAGAAATCCCCAATGGTGTGTTAGTTGGTACGGGCGTGTAGCGGATGGAAACCTAGGCAAATGGGTTGGGCTTTGCATATTATATGTTTCCATGTAAATGAATTTATTATTATGTTTAATGAGGCCCAAATCTAGTGGTGCATGAGGGTTGCACACCGAGTCTCATAACTCACCCAATTAAACTAACCTTTCGGTGAAGATTAGTGCATCTGACGGTAGGAGTGGTAGCGCAAGGTGGCCATGCAAAGAAGGTGGATCCGTGACAAAGTTTTCCCATATTAGTTTTTTAAAGTACTTTATATGATGGATTTAAAATACATTGTAATAAGGCCATCGGCCAATTGTTTACATTTTAGATTTAAAATGGGCCTTTAGTATTTATTCTCATTTTAATTTCTTTCAAGGACATGTAATTAAGTTTTGGGTTTTATTTTACAAAGGCACATTCTATATAAAATATATTTTGGTTTTTTTTGAAAATATGACATGTTTGACAAAATTTTTCTTAGTGACATACCAGATCCTAGTAGTAGTGTTTGGTAGGGTTTGGGGTGTTACAAATTTGTATCGAGTCTGATTCAAAACTTGGCTTTGGGATTTTGGGCCCAAAAGATTTTCTAAAATGGTTTTTTTTAAACATGGATTTTATTAGTAAAGGTTTATTAGCTCAAGATGGCACTGCTGCCTCCCGCCAAGTTCGCTGTAAGTACTCTAAACCATTGTGTGATATAAATGTGGGCTTAATGGGCTTATGGGACGTAGACTATCTAGGTTACAACTTGATGGACTCTAGACTTCATTAAACAAAACTTCATTAAACAAAAATAAGACACAAGACTAAAGTGTGGTAACAAGCATATGCATGTCTAGGAGTAGATCCTAAGAGCTTGGTATTTAAGCGGTCCAAGTGACTCACCTCCTCTTCGCAGAATCTCACCGGTGCATAGTGATTGTTCACTTTAACCATGACAGGTGTGGTAATAGGCATATGCATGTCAGGAGTGGATTCAGGAAAGCTTGGTACTTAAGCGATCCTAGCGACTCACCTCCTTTCCACTAGAATCCTACCTAGTGCATAGTGACTATTCACCCTAGTTACGAAAGTACGTGTTGATGTGCCAAAACTACAATTAAAACCCGAAAGGGACCAACCACTGCTTTTCTCACAAAATTTTAGAATATCTTTACTTTGAAAAAATACCTATGGTTTGCGAAATACCCGATTTGCAAAGTCAATGTAATCTTTCCATAGGAAACAAAACAACAACAACAACATCAAAATATCCCGAGTTGTAAATGACCAAAACACCTTAATTTGCAAAATGACCAAAATACCTCGATTGGCAAAATTATTGAAACACCCCCAGACTTCAAAATTTCAAATATCCCTAAATTTTATAAATTACTTAAAAACCCCAAATTTATAAAAATTACCGAAATACCCTCAGATTTGAAAAATTACCGAAATACCCCTGAGTTAGAAAATTACCAAAATACCCTTATTTTGCCAAATCACTTGGAACCTTATTTTGGAAAATTACAAAATACCCTTGTAAGTAAAATTAAAAAAATACCCCGGTAGCGAAATGATGAAAATACCCTTAGGTAATGAATGTTACTTGTATGAACGTTGTGTGCATAATTCCTAGAATAGGAAGATTGAAAATCGTAGATAGGTTCAATTCAAAGAATCACTTTTAAACTATGTTTCATAAGATTGTTCGGGATACTTAGTGGAAACAATTAATGACTCATAAAATTTTAAATCGGATAAACGCGAACTAGAAAAATGAGTACAAGAGGTCGAGGACGTCGCCACGTGGACGCTGAGAGAGGTATGATGATCAGATCAAACTTGTAGGATCGGGTCATGGGTCCGAAAGTGAGATACTGGTTCCACCAGCTGCTGAGGTGAAATTCCAGGACCAGACAGGAGGAGAGGACGTGGTGTCTCAGGCTGTACTAAGGGTTTTGGAAAGAGTGGTGAGGTGGAATGGGCGAGGAGCCCAAAATCAGTGCCTGAAAGGTTGAAGAGTAATGGGGCCGAAGTATTTAGGGGAGTCTCTGGCATATCCCCGAGTTCCGCTGAATATTGGTTGAAGGCAGTGGAACATATAATGGATGACTTAGACTTCACGGTGGAGGAGAAGCTGAAGGGGGTCGTGTCTCTTCTTAGAGACGAGGCCTACCAATGGTGGCTCACGATGAAAGATGGTACGGTCACAGACCTGATTGATTGGGATCTCTTTAAGGAGTCATTCCAGGGAAAGTACGTTGGGGCTAGTTACATGGATGCTCAAAGGAAAGCATTCCTAAATTTAGTGTAGGGGAGTAAGTCTGTGGCTAAGTATGAGGCGGAGTTTCTACGCTTGAGTCGTTACGCTCGAGGAATGGTAGCAACGGAGTATGAACGATGCGTTCGGTTCGAGAGTGGGCTAAGAAATGAGCTAAGGGTTTTGATCGCGCCACAACGAGAGAGAAATTTTATGGTTCTAGTGGATAAAGTCAAAATAGATGAGGAAGTGAAACAGGCTGAGAGACAAGAAAGGGATAAGGATTGGGGTGAGAATAAGAGAAGTTTTGGGCCATCGGGAGCATCTGGGAATTTTCAGAAGAGGCCTAGAACTGATGGGCCAGCTCGTGCTCTATCGGGCCAGAGTCAAGCATGTTCTATATGTGGGAGAACCCATTATAGGGAGTGCAGAGTGAAAATCGATGGATGCTTTAGGTGTGGGTCCACAAAATATCTGATGAGGGACTGTCCTCAGATGGATCGGGGGACACCAATGAGCCAAAGTTCGATCAAAGCTAGAGAGGTGGTCGCCTGGACCAAGGGGTCGTGGTCAAGCCAGAGGTGGCAATGGGGCAAGAGGTGGTCGTGAAGCACCAGGTAGAGGTGCAGGTTATGTTGAGGGAAGGCAGCCAGCTTTGGTCTATGCAGCACATCACCAAGGGGACGGAGACACTCCAGATGTGAATAATGGTGCGTACCCTACCATAATATACTAAGTGTTTATTTTGGCTTTAGAATTAGAATGCGCAGCGAAAGTCTAGTGGTGAGACTTAAATAGTATGATTTCTAGTTAGTTGGAAATTTCGAGGACGAAATTTCTTTATGGGGTAGAAGCGTAACATCCTCAAAGTAGGCCTACTCATTTATATGATAGTCTAATATGATAAGTTGGGATTGTAAAGGTTAATGATTTTTGATTAAATATTTGGATTAGGATTAAAGTTAGTGCTCTGGATAATTTAAAGTGAAATATTGGGCTTTAAAAAAATTGGGTTAGAATGATTGTGATTTTTCGATTCGTTTAATATTTGGGGAATGGCCAAATGTAGGAAGGTTGGTGGTGACAATTTCTAAAGGATATTCGGGATTCGGCTAACTAGGTAAGTGTTCGTTTTAAAGGTTACATTTAACTAATGGGTTAGATCTCATCGTTATTTGGTTTAGTGATTAAGAGATTGATATGGACTCAACTAATAGTCAAGTAGAAGGTTGGATCTGTAAAACCGTCGCCCCAAAATTCAAGAAGCGATCTGTTTCGGTAGTGCGAGATTGGCCAACAGGGTGTGGGCCAAAATCAAAGTCAGATCGTGGGCCAATAGTAGTTGTTTCAAGTGATAGTAACGTAGATATAACAAAAGCCTTAGTACGCAAATCAGATGTGTAAAACTTCCCCACCGTCTAGATCTGATTAATAATAAATGTATATATATATGTATATGTGTTCACAAGATTTATATGTTACATTAAAAGCCAAAGTCTTGAATTTAAACGACGAACCCTCAGGTCAGTAAATAATCTGACTATATGTTACAAGTAAACTGTTGTACATGTTTTAAATTATTATGCATGTTGCATGGGGTGGGTGATGAAAGGAGGAAGTTATATGTAAATGTATATGAGTAACGGTTTTTACTGTGAACTACTATAGCGGCTAATGCCGAATCTATTATACTGAGCTTCGCCATTATATGTTATAAGGGCTTGACCAATATATGTTGATGAGCGACTTGACTGCCATCTTGGAGAGTAGCGGTGTGGGTTGATTGTAGAAATCCCCAATGGTGTGTTGGTTGGTACAGGGGCGTGTAGCGGATGGAAACCTAGGCAAATGGGTTGGGCTTTGCATATTATATGTTTCCATGTAAATGAATTATTATTATGTTTAATGAGGCCCAAATCTAGTGGTGCATGAGGGTTGCACACTGAGTCTCGCGACTCACCCAATTAAACTAACCTTTTAAGTGACGATTAGTGCATCGGACCGGGCCGGAGTGGAGCGCAAGTTGACCATGCAAAGAAGGTGGATCCGTGACAAAGTTTCCCATATTAGTTTTTTTAAAGTACTTTATATGATGGATTTAAAATACATTGTAATAAGGCCATAGGCCAATTGTTTACATTTTAGATTTAAAATGGGCCTTTAGTATTTATTCTCATTTTAATTTCTTTCAAGGACATGTAATTAAGTTTTGGGTTTTATTTTACAAAGGCACGTTCTATATAAAATATATTTTGGTTTTTTTTTTTGAAAATACGACATGTTTGACAAAATTTTTCTTAGTGACATACCAGATCTAGTAGTAGTGTTTGGGCCGGGTTTGGGGGTGTTACAATAAGTGACCAAACTTTGAGTTTTAAATATGGTTTTTTATATTATTTATTTATTTCTTATTTTAATTTAAAATTTTTATTAATTTTGTGAATTTATTTTTCTTGCAGGAGGTAGTGTATGACTCGGATCTGTAACGGGGTTGTACCATTCGAATCGAAATTGAAAGGAATCTTGACACACGCTCGACGAGAACAAGTTACTTGAGGAGCCCACCCTCCAAAAATAGACCCACCATTTGATAACCCTAGAGTAGAGGAATCACCACCACCCCAACACTAAAGACTAATGGTGGAAAGGATGTTGAGAGATTACACAATGCCCAACCTAGATGTTTTCCGATGAAACATTAATCGCCTAACGATTAATGCAAACAATTTCAAGGTCAAGCTTACCATAATTCAAATGATCCAAGAGAATCTTCAATTCAGTAGATTTATGAATGAAAACCCAAGCCAAAACCTTAAGCGTTTCCTTACCATATTTGATATTTTCAAATACAACGGGGCATTCAATGACGGCATACATCTTTGGCTATTCCTTTTCTCGTTGAATGATAATGCTTTCATATGGTTAAGTTTGTAGTTTCTGGACTCAACCAACACTTGGGACGAGCTAACTAGCCAGTTCTTGGCAAAATACTCCCTTCTGAGTAAGACTATGAAGCTCCGAATGGACATCACCAACTTTGGACTACTCGAGGAAGATTCATTATATGAAGCATGGGAGTGCTACAGGTTAATGCTACATAATTGCCATTACCATGGCTTGTAAGATTAGTTGTAATTACAAGTTTTTTATAACGGGCTTGATGGGAATTTGTGATTGAGTCTTGACGGTGAGTCCGTGGGTGCATTCATGTCAAAGACATATTCTTAAGGTTGCCAACTCATAAAGATATGATAATGAATTCATATATATAGCCGACTAAGCGATTCACATATAGAAACAAACAATCAACTGTGAATACGGTCAGCAGCGAGGATAAATTTTAGCACATCCTCGAAAGGTTAAACCACCTCGAAATGAGTTTGACAAAATTACAAAACTCGAATCAACTCCTTTTAACAAATTCAAAAGCAAGCAATGAGAGTGAATGCACTAATTAGACAGGCCACAATGAGAGAAATCATGCGAAGGCCAATTATTTAGGAAATGGGGGTATAGTTTGTGCTCTAACACCTATAATTCGGAGTGGCGAGATCACACCAATCTTAGGTAGGGAGAGAACCAAGGGAGTCCCTCCAACCAAGTAGTCCTCTATAACCATTTAAGGTAATCTAAGAGCTCAAGAGAAAACCCACCTACAATAGGGATCCTTCGATACCCATTTGTGTGAGTAAACTTGAAGAAGACTTGTATTCAGTGCAAGCGGGAGTATGTATAATGTGAGGGAAATTAGACCAAATTATCCAAATGTTGCAAAACAACACTTCCTATAGTATACCAACAAATAATGAACTAAACCCAAGAGGGAAGGAAAGACCACACTAAAGCCATTACCCTTAGGTATGGAGTGGTATTTAAGAACCCTATTAGGTCATGGATTGGAGAAATGGAAGTAGAGAAGGACAAGAGCACCTGCATTCCTAGTGTTGGAGATGGGGTGAATGAGAGCAATGAAAAGAATATGATCTAAAATTGGTTGAGCCTGTGAAGAGGCCAACCCAACAAGCTAGTAAAAAACTCACACCTTTCCCTACTCGCTTAGAGGAAAGGAAAAACAAAGAGAATGAAGAATTTTTCAAATTCCTCAACATATTCAAAGAACTCAACGTTAACCTCCCTTTGCTTGAGTTATTAGAAGAAAATCTAAGATATGCTAAGCTTTTTAGAGAGTTTATGTCTCGAAGGAAGAAGATCAGGTGTGGGGAACAAATTTCCCTAAATACTGAGTGTAATGATTTCATTTTTAGAAAAGAACCCTTGAAATTAAAAGACCCGAGAGCTTTATTATCCCTATCAAAATAGGAGGGGTGGATTTTGGGAAAACCCTATGCAATCTAGGGGCTAGCATTAACCTAATGCCTCTTTAGATTTACTAGAGGCTAAGTTTAAGGGACCTTAAGAAAGCCTCGGTGACATTACAGTTGTCCAGTTAATCACTAGTCCATCCAAAAAGAACCCTTGAGGATGTGCTAGTGAGGGTTCGACAATTTATTCTTCCTTTCATAGTGCTTGATTTTGATGAAGATGTTGAGATACAAATCTTGCTTGGAAGGTCATTCTTAGCAACTTTAAGAGCCACCATCGATGTAAATAGAGGAGAGTTGACTATAGATATTAATGGGGAGTTCGAAGTTTTTAAGTGTGTTAAGCCCGATTTATGTTCCAATAATAAGTCTCTATCTTTGGGGTATGATTATCAGATGATTAATGTTTTGTGTTATTGACATTGAAGCTTGTCTAGATTGGTACACTTTTTCAAATACACGCACAAAGCCGAAAAGAGCTTGAGTGAAGAGAAGAGCAACCATCTTGAGGCGATCGATACATCACCTCACCCGACATAAGATATCAAAGCATGTACGAGTGGTGGGAAGAATTTGCAAGCATCATTGCGTGGGCATGACTTATCACCTAGAAATTCAATTTTAATTTTCCAATTGTAACAATTCAAACTTAATTTATAAATAATAAAATGATTTGAGCATGGAATCCATTTACTTCTCTTATTTAGTTTAGGTTTAAGTTCATGCATGTTTTAATTTTTGCATTTAGTAGGATAAATTTTGTGTGATTGGGAGTTAACAATGAGAATTTTTGAAAGTTTTTGGAGTGTCATACAATGGTATCGCAATATATAAGGGGCATATCGCGATATTCGATATACATGGTAGAATATGAAATATGGATAATTACATGGATGAATACTAAAACATGTAAAATTTGATATCTGTATGAACTTAGTAAAAGGTTAATATACAATTGGCATAGGGTCTTATACGTGCTTGTACAAAGATTATTACAAATTGTAATGAGGTCCAGCATTCGTTACGGATTCTCGAGTATTTTGTGTCATAAGTTTATCTCGGATGAGTAACATGATGTGTCGTGATATAGGTTTAGCCCGGATGGGTAACCTGATATATATAAATATATTCAACTTGGACGAACAACTAGGTGTGGTGTAGTTCTGTCGTGTATCCAAGTCCGTTTACTAGGGTTCTATTGAGCGAAATGTTATAAATGGAATTGGAAACTTGAAAATGTGATGAATTAGACTTAGTAATCAAACTGAAATATCATGGAATGAATTTAATTGTAATGGATATATCTTATTGATTAATAATGAAAATGGTGATTGTATTGAATCATTTTTACTTGGTATGAATCTATGATTTGTTGATGAAATGTGCCATTGTGATAAGTATGTAAAAGTAATGAAAATTGGTAATGCTTATATTACATATAACATCTAATCATTATGGATATTGTTATTTGCTCACCTTGATGATGTTTTGAGTGTCACGTTCTAGCCAACAATATGTCAAACTAAAGTTTGCATTTATACTTGCATAATACTATGGTAAGTATAGTATTTTTTTTTCATTTGAATTTACTAGGAATTCTTAATGCTTACGCTAGTTGTTTCCCTCCCTTGTTGATCGTCACCTTGTGAAATTCGCCAAGCTGGATCATCGCAAATCTCACACTATCATCAAATTGGTTGCAATATATTTGTTTTGGTTTAAAGTGTAACACCCCAAATCGCCCAAAACGTCACGACCAGATCTGGTATGCTACGGGTTAAATGTTGAAAACTTTGCTTTGGAGGGTTTTGAAAATCTCGGTTCGTTTATGAAGGTATTTGTTAAATAAGTGATATTTGTAGAAAGCCTTTGTAGTTTTTTTTTAAAAAAAACTTATTTGAAAATCTCTTTTTTTTTCTTTCCTTCTTATAATCAAGTCCTTGAACATAAGTTTATAGAATATAAACATTAACAAATATAAATTGATAACCTAAGCTATGGAGGCCTTATTACATCCCAAAATTTAAAACTTAAAGGAAAACCAAAAATAGTTTATGAAATTAAAACTTGATGGCCTCTTGAGTCCGCCTCGGCTCCCATGTCCATGATCTACTGCTCATTTGAAAGGTCAAGGAAATAAAAGGGTGAGTCACCAAGACTCAGTGTGCAAATCCCGAAAACACATAAAAGGGTGAGGCCCACAAACACATTATGGGCCTTGGCCCATACACAATGGCAATAGAATATATACATGCTACATGGCCCATCCCAATCCTATAGTCCATCCTCTACACACCATTGCATCGTACCATCACACCTTGGGGATTTCTACAATCAACCTTCCATCCGCTACACACCATTTCGACAGCTGTGCTGCCTGTCATAAAGATCGATCACTATGTGACCTATGTGGCAGAGCCACCGATTGCCATATGACCTTAGTAATATATTATGGTTTAACCACCGATCACTATGTGACCTATTAATCAGATGTGGTAGAGCCACCGATTTCCATGCGACCTAAATAATATGTTTTGGATTAACCACCGATCACTGAGTGACCTATTAGCATGCTCTTCCCCTTCGTCATATCAATCCCATCCCATGCACACATACATGCATAATCAAAACAATATACTATCTAAAAAGATCACAGACTACCACATCCTTCGATACACATAGAGAAGTTTCTATGATTACATATCTGGCATCCGTTGCCTACCCTTTTCGTGTAACATGACTGTTTATACAGCCTTTTTCGGCTTTTAACCCATAACATATATATAGTACAGATTAACTAGTGTGATAGAGATCCACACACCTGATTACAGATAAGACGAGACTTTCTATGTCGACACTATTAGAAGCCGATACGACTGCTAACTATCTAAGTTTTTGTTCTGAAGCCGGTCCACAACCCAGTGGCCAATCCCGTATGGCTGACACAGCTCGCTTCTTAAATCTAGTGGTTAGATTTACGGATCCAATTCCCTCTTTCTTTTGACTGGCGTTTGTATCCATGGAATAGATATTAGTCAACAAATTAGATTAAAACATTGAATCGAGTACAAACACGAATGTACATTTATAGGGCAAAGATCCCTTACCTAGAAATCCCGAAAGAGATGGAGTTTAGAGACTAGCGGATTCCAACTTTTAGATCTAGACGATCTACTTCAATTTTTGATGTGTCTCCCCAAAATAAGAACACGAGAACAATCAAATCATTACTTCAAAGACAATCTTATCTAGCCTTTCGGCTTTGGTCTCCAAAAATAGGAAGAGAAGAAGTGAAGAGAGAATTCGGCACTTACCTTAACCGATAGATTTGACTAACTCTTAGAGATTCTAGCTTCTAAGAAGATCAAAAGGAAAACAATGCAACAGGATCTATGAAGATTCGGCTATGAAGAAATCGGCAAAGAGAGAATAAAGGAAAGAACAATGATTATTCGGTTATAAGAAAAGAATAGAGAAGAGAAGAATTATGAGTTTTGGCTTTTGAGAAAAAGATGATTGAGAGAAGAGAACAATGGAAATTTCGGCTTTTGCATAAAAGTGGAGATAAGAGGAAAGAAAAAGAGAATAGGGTCAAATGCTGGAATTGAAGAGGTATCCCCCTACTTAAACCAAAATTTCAGCACCTACTGCCTAAAAACGAAAATGCCCCTCTTTAAAATCAAAACTAAGCTATTTAATCAAGGGAAATTTTGGCACCCCTTGAACCTATCAGAACCGATTTCACCTCCCCCTTCAGTGTTGGAATTTCGGCCACCACTGTGACCAATAGATAAATCTAAAATTTTCTCCTTATCTTTATCTGATTACTCATCCACAGTGTCATGGATAACACCACCTCTTCCTTCCTTTATCAGCACATTATCAACCTTATTATCCACACTAAATAATTCCTAATTTCAAGCATCCAAGCCGAACTCCACTACTGCTATTTGCTATTGCCGAAATTAAATTAAAATAAAAAGGTATCATGCAACTCGAACCTTGGACCTCCTTAACTGCTTGACACACCACCTCCTAATCCTTGCATGTCGCCACTGACCACTGGGCCACAAGCCCATTTTTGTGTCTTACTTCACAGATAATATCTTTTAAGCCCTATCCTACCTGACTCTCCACTAGAGTACCCAAACAAAAATTTTTGCTAAGGCCTCAGCCCAACTTCGAGCCCATTCTGGACCCCTAAAACATTTTAACAAGCATAATAAGCACAACAATACATCACAGCACGTTAAATGCAAAGCCCCATAAATTTGGGATGTGACATAAAGGTTGTGGCATGTATATAAGGATAAGGTGTTATGGAAATGGTCAATTTCTTGGTGAAATGGTATGCTTGAATTTGCATTGAAGTTTAAATTGCTTGTGGAACTTAGCGCCTGTGTGTATATCAAATGATGTTATTTAGTTGATGTTTTTTACTTTTTTTTCAAATTAGCACATGACATATTTCTATGCTAAGATTTGAATATAGAAAGAAATCATAAGTTATTTAATTGATGATTTGATTATGTTTAAGTTTTGAACATAAATGTTTAGGCCTTTTGAATGATTATTATCACAAGTGTTATAAACTTACTTTAGCTTGGAAATTACATGTTTTTGGCATAAGTGAAGATAATATGTAAGGTTGTGTGATGACATTGTTTTTGTTAAAGCAAATGAATAGGTACCAAAGTGTCAAGTTGCCAAAACAAGGGCAACATCGCGACTTTAAACCCCCAACAACGTGACATGTTTTGACAATGAGTGACATCACAACGTAGAGGTGTTTGACGTTACAGTGTAACTCACTGAGTTGGCAACATTGCGACATGAGAATACGAAGTTGTGACGTCAGTCCGAGAACTTTAAAACTTTACAACTTGGTCCTAAATCAAACTTGAGTTAGCAAAAGAGCTTTCATAAGCTCGTGTGGGATCCAGAAATGTTTGTATGACATATTTTGAATGTGAATGATACATAATTACATGTGTCAAAGGTTGAATGTGGCAAAATTGTTTGTAGTTTCTCAGGCAATGAATATAGCATCATGCAGCTCAGACTTGGCAATCATGTCAAACGAGGGATGTTACAGGATGGGTAAGGCATGTTATGGAGACTATAAGGAGAATATATTATAGGTCAGAAAGAGACACTATGTAGGCTGGATGGATCAAACTTAATACCAATGATGTTACAAAAAAGTTCAATATAGTAGCAATTGATTCTTCAAAAGGTTTGATATAGGATGAGAATGGTAAATGGTTGGTCGTGTTTGTTCGAAATATTGATACATGATCTATACTACAAGTAAAGATTTTAATATTGCTTAATAGTCTTAGTTTAGCATGGAAAGGGGCTACAAAGAGGTGGAAATTGAATATGATAATCTAAATGTGGTACATTGGTTTCATAACATGGAGAACTTAGGAAGTTTTCCAACGCTAATGAGAAGCTTTTGTAAACTCGACAAATGGCAATAGAGTATGTGAATGTTGTAACATCCCAAGTTAGATGGTTCTGCATTTCATATTTCAGTGAGTTTGACTTGTTCTGCTTGCTATTTGGATGTGTTTAGGGGTCTTAGGAAGGCTCGGGTTCAAGCCAGAGCCTTGGTCAAATTTTTGTTTTAGGGTACTTTAAGGGGGAGAGCTTGTAAAGGTAGGCCTTATGTATATTTTTGTGTGGTTTATGACACAAGAAGGCATGTGGTGTGGTGGTAAATGATGCCTTAGGGAGCAAGGGGGATGATGCCACAAGGGGAGTAGAGAGGGTAAAGGTTCGAGTCCTACATACCACACAAAGGAGTTTTATTTTTGGCGTCAGGAGGGAGAGGTGGTAGCCTTCGGTTTGGACTCTGATGTGTTGGAGTTAAATGAGTCAAATGTTTTGAAGGAATGGACAAGAGGAATTGTAAGAGGTTTGAATGGGTCCAGGTGGTTGGGAGATTTCAATGGAGGGATAAAGAATGAAAGGTGGAGAAAATCATGGGATGTGGAGAGAGGGAGAGTGTGTGGCTGAATGAGGGTAGGTGTGGGGGGTGCTTGTGCGATTTTAGTTTGGCTAGGTAAGGGTCGAATCTCTTTTTGTTCTTTGGCAAACTATTCTTGTTTTTGGCATATTCGACCATCTAGAGAGAAGTGCCAAAATTTTCCAAATAGGTGCTTGTGGTTGCTCTCTTTCATTTCTTCCAATTTCGCTCTCATTCAGTTGTGAGCATTACCAAATTTCTTAGTGGTTTCTCCTCCTTTTAGCATCATTTCCTTTTTGTGCCAGTTAAGTCTATTCTGATTTTCCTACTCTCATTTCTCTTGTGACCTCCATCTGCAACTCGGTTTATTCATTTCTTTTCCCTACTTTTCTTTTAGCTGAAATTATTTCTTTCATCTTCTACAAGTTATGTGCATCACCATGATCGAATCCCTTTGTTATCTATTCTAAATTGACTTATGTCCTATGTTTTCATCTTAGCCGAATCTTTGACTGTTTATTATCTTCTTTCTTCCCCTTGGGGTTCCATTCTTGAACCAAACCTTCTTGGCTTTTGGTGGCTTGTGTCGAATCTTGGGACTCTATTCAGCTTCTCTCGATTCAATGTAAGGCATTCTCTTTTAATTTCTATTCATCTTCTTTACTTTTATTTAACTAACCGACCACTCCTTCTCCTATAAACCATATCTGGGCTCTCTCTCGTAACTAATTACTTCACCTTCTTGCAACCCATTTCTTTCATCTTTCATGGCTAGTATCTGAATAGCATGAAGAGAGGTGTTAAGATTTCTTTGGCTCTCAAGGTTCTTTTCAAGCAGTTGTGTTTGTTCGCATTAGCAACAAGGGTAAGGAGTTTCTCTCTTAGTCCTATACGACTAAATTCTCTCTTCGTTTTTCGTTGCCTTAACCCAACATCGTTGTTGGACAATTGTTGTTTTCATTATAGTATTTTATTGATCAAGATTCTTTCATGGATACGAGTGCCAGTCAATCGAAGGAGTGGAGTAGACTCGTAGTATCGATTCCTAAGTTTAAACGGCGTGCGGTGTCGGCGGTTCGAGATTTTTCGCCAGGTTGTGGTAGAGAGCGACATCAGCTTGGGATAGGCAAATCGCTGTTATCCCTGCAAGTGAGAGTGTCAATGATATTGAGAGCTTAGTTCTTTGCGTGTTCAGGTGTGTAATTCCCACACCATCCTTTCGTTTGTTTGTAATAAGTGTATGCGTTGTTTGAAAGCTGAAATCTTGGTAATGGCTATTGAGTTACCCTTGGAGGGTAAAATTGAAATACCAGGTTAGTTATTTCGATTGTGCCATACAAATATATATATGTTAGCATGAATATACATATCTTCTAAATATTTTATGTATGTTGTTATATGTTGCATCCATATTGCTATAGTTGTATGTTGCATGGGATTGGGAATATGACAATATTGAAAGGGGCAGTGTATTTCGGTGGCCTTGCCACATATTTTGGTGACGTTGTCATAATGTTTCGGTGGCTATACCATTTATCTTGGCGATGAGCAGCTGACTGGACCATGACTGCCATCAATGGTGTGTAGCGGTGAGGGTCGATTGTAGAAATCCCCACTGGTGTGTTTGGCATGAATGGGTGGTGTGTAGCGGATGGATATCTAGGTTGGGTTGGGCTTTGAATCATTTTGCATAATGTTATCTTTTATACTGAGCTAATGGGGTTAAGGCCCAATCTGATTCCAAATGGGCTTCGCCTAATATGACTCTGTGAGGGCTAAGGCTTAGATGGTTTTGAAGGGGCTCGGGCCCAATTATGGATCGTGTGGGGTAATTGCACACTGAGTCTTCTTGACTCACCCATTTTGCTTAAAATTTTGCAGGTAATTCCTTATCCATTGGACATGGATCCGGGTGGACTTCGAGGTGGCCATGCATGGGTTATAGTAATTTAAACTGTAATATCTAGAATAAAGGGGTTATGCATTTTAAACTTAATTGTACGTGGTTGCATGCCTATGTGTAGTTGAGTGTGCTTTGAGAGTTTTAGGAACTTCAGTATGTAAGAGAATACCTTAGAAAAATATTAAATTTTTAAGTCTTAAGATGGAGCTAAGCAAGATAGGCTTTAAGAAAAATTGCATGAGGTTTTAATCATAACAAGTCAATTGGCAATGTGGTTTTGGCACATGGGTGAATACATGAGAGGAGAGGTTTGAATCCCTTAGCTAGAAATTGGAAGGATTTTTATTTTTTCTCTTTCCTATAGTGTCGGCCAAGCCTTATCTTAGTATGGATGGATTTTCTTTCATTTTTGGATGGTAGACCAAAGGAAAAGGCAAGTTATTAGTTAAGGTATGGAATCAAGATGTTATGGAAGGATAAGGGACAAAAGGCTTGATGAATGGGTGATGTTTTGGAAGTTTTCTATGGCCATTTGACCATGAATGTGGACGACATAAGGAGCTAAGGGGTTGGCTTAATTGTGATAGTGATTAGGGGAAGATAGGAAGAAATGAGGAGGAAAAGTGGGATTGTGTTGGCATGTGAGTTGGTCAATGTTGTATGGGATTAGGGGGTGATAGTTGGCCAAAATCTTAACATTTTGTGCATTTTTTTCCTTTTCTCCAAAATCTTTCTTCTTATTTAATTTGTCATTGGCATTAGGTGAAAGTTTTGTTTTGTTTTGGCTATCATTTTTGACCATTTTGGTGTAATTGCCTATTCTCTCAAGTTTCTTTTTCTCTATTGCCGAAAACACCAAAAAGTTTAGAAGACATTTCTCTTTTCTTTTCTTCCTCTCTAGTGCCGAAATCATCCTAGCACTAAGGTCCTTTTTCATCTTTTTCTTTTCTCCTTCTTTCTCTTAGCCGAAACCATCCTCCATTTTCACCATAATCATAGCATCTTAAACCTCCCATCTTTCTTTCTTTTCTTTTTGCTAAAGTCGAAACCACTATTTCTTTTCTTCTTAATTGTTAAGGCCAAATCTCTTTATAGTTCAAGTAAGGTACAATCAATCTCCGCTACATGGTAAGGATTATCTATCAATCGTTCTTCTTTCTTTTCTTTTGGATTAGCCGATTTTAGGAATCTAATCCTCTTATTTCTCCTTGGTCAATCTTTGAAGGAGGATTTTGGGATTCTTTTGTAGCCAACGATTAAGGAGAGATCCATCGAGAAATTAAATATTCAAGGTAAAAGAGTTTTATATACTTATTATATCGTTTTAGATAGACTACTAATCGCTTGCTTTTAGGGGACTCTATCGCCGATCATTTTCCGTGAACGTAAGATTTTGGGGCAAACAAAATAGGTTCGAAAAGAGCTGTAAGGAGTGTTTGGAAGAGGGTGGTTCATTATACCTCAAATTTCAAATGAAGGGTTGTATCGGGATTTGAGACTTTCCACCGGTTGTGGACCTTCCGCCAATGAAGATCGATTATTTGAAGTCGTATGCATACACCCGAGCAACTATTTGTTCGTGGGTTGCCATCGGATTTTGATCCATCTATTGGAGAAAAATCACATATAACAGTTGTCCGAGATTCCGAGGGTAAGGAATTAGATTATTCATCAATAGTATAGATTTATAAGTAGTAGTGTGTGCTAATCAAGTGTGATAAATAATTCGTGTCGATTTTGTAGAAGGTATCGTTCTCATTGTTATAAGGTGTGTAACACTATACTAAATTTCTCATAGATCTAAAATAATAATGATTTGTATGAATATATGTATGATAATGGTTACGAGTACCATTCAGTGGTACACGATATTCAGGTATGTTTACCCCATTACTTCATTAATAATGCTATAAGCATAAATATGAAATAACTATGACTCTGTTATGATTTTTGGGTATATTACATAAAATTCGAATAATATGTATGTGCATGGGCATATGGGTGATATTGATAAAGGGGAAGTGTTCCGGTGGTTTTTACCACATTATCCGGTGACTTCGGTCACATAATATGAATCCGGTGACTTCGGTCACATAATATGAATCCGGTGACTTGGTCACATATATGAATCCGTGACTTGGTCACAATTATCTCGTGGCCATGCCACAAAATTATAAGGCGATGTGCATGTTGACTGCAAAGAATCGCCTTCGATGGTGTGTAGCGGATGGAGGGTCGATTTAGTAATCCCCACGGTGTGATTGGTAGGTACGGGTGGTGTGTAGCGGATGAATTTTAGGTGGGCTTGGGATTGCATTTCATTTATATATATATATACATGTGATTTAATCGATTTTATCTAATTTGATATAAAATGGGCTTATGGCTAAATATGTTTTAAATGGGCTTAATGGCTTTGATCGATTGGGCTTTTAGTGTAATGTTACACATTGAGTCTATTGACTCACCCTTTTTATGGGATATATTTCAGGTGACTCTTAGCGTGATAGATTGGGTCAACGAGGACTACGTGGTGGCCATTGCTCAACTAAGTATTTCGAGTTTCTTTTAATTAAACTTACTAAGTTTATTTTATTATTTAGGATTTATTTTGGGTTATGTTATTTTTGTAATAAGGCCGCTATGAACTGCTTAAATTTTTACGCTTTTAGATTTTTAATGCTATGATCAAATATTTACTAAATAATTAAATGATTTCAAAAAATAACTTAAACTGCTTTTGACACCTAAACACCTATGGTTTTACAATGATAATAAGTTTTTCATAAAATTTGGTTTTCTTTTAACTTAAAATCTTTTCTTAAAGATAACGCTTTAATGAGACACCAACTATATTAAACATCATTTACAACGCGACCACTAAATAGATCCATTTTATACTAAACCATCATATTTTCTTATAAAACAAAACGAGAATTAATTAAAGTTTTACTCGAGGAACATACCAGATCCGGTCGGGGCTTGTGGGTCGGGTTTTGGGTGTTTTAACTTGGGATCGAGCCCGCTTTAAACCCTCGGCCTTGGGTTTTGAAGCCCACAACGCTTTCAAAATTTGGCCCAAATGACTTTTTGAAAATTTTCTTTAGTTAAAATGGTTTTATAGAAGCATGGCAACCTTGAGTTCTCGCCCAGTCCATCGTAAGTTCTTTTGTCGATAAATTGATGTGAATGTATGATATTTTAAGTGATAAGCCTAAGGAAACTATACTTTAGAGACATGGACCCTAGATGTATGTGTACTTCTACGGAAAACCATCGAATAAATCTTTGTTACATAAAACTTTCTTTAAACAAGAAGTGAAAAGACTCTAATACATAAAAGTTTTTCAGAAAGCAGATAAGACGCGTAGTAGACATGAGTTCTAGGGGACGTGGTCGCCGTGGGACGCAGAGAGGCAGTAATGGTCGTGGTCTCGAACCAGATTAGGTCTGGTCAAGGTTTCAAATGAAGCTCCGCCACCTACCGTTGGGGTAGAATTTCAAGAGCAAATCAAGGAGATGATGCAGTATCGCAGGCTATGCTACGAGTTTTGGAATGAGTAGCAGGAGCTAGTATGGGAAATGGGGCTCGAAAGTCATGAGTAGCCGAGAGACTTAGATCAAACGGAGCTGAGATTTTTAGGGGAGTATCCGAGTAGCTCGAATGTAGCGGAGTATCGTTAGAGGCAATGAGAGGATCATGGACGATATGGACTGCTTCTTGAAGAAAATTTAAAAGGTGTTGTTTCACTACTTGTGATGAGGCCTACCAATTGGTGGCTCACCGTCAAGGAGAGTACCCCGTGGATCGAGTGGATTGGGGGTATTTTAAGGTTAAGTTTGAAGGAAATACGTTGGAGCTAGCTACATCGACTCTCGAGAAAAGCATTTCAATTTAGTGCAAGGAAATAAGTCGATAATGAGTATGAAGCGAGTTTTTACGACTTAGCCGATATGCTAGAGGATAGTAGCTATTGATTATGAGCGTGTGTCGATTCGAGGATGGACCGAGAGATGAGTCATGAGTGTTGATTGCTCAAGACGGAAAGAGACTTTGCGCCTTAGTGGATAGGGCAAGGATAGGTGAAGAAGTTAAGTTGACCGAGAGATGTAATCGGACAGAGGTCGAATAAGAATAAGAGAAGTTTTGGATCTTCGTGGTCATCCCGAATTTTCAAAAGAAACCTAGAGTTGATGGGTCGCGAGGTCAAGAAGTTGTTACGGAGGACAACATCGACTTGTGCTCAATGTGGGAAGATGCACCCGGTAGAATGTTGAAAAAAGATCGGGGGATGTTTCAAATGCGGGTCTAAAGATCATATGATTAAGGATTGCCCGATGAATACAGATAAGAACCGCCAAAGCAGTCGTGGTGTTAATCAGTCGGGCAGAGGTGGACAAGAACCGATGAGGGTCGTGGTCCAAATGGAAGAAGTAATGGTTCGTAGAGGTCGCGGACTCTGCAGCAGAGGCAATGGCGCCTCGAGGCGAGACAACCTGTGTCTAGTATATGCAGTTCGTCGCAGAGAGGATAGTGACGCACCTGATGTTATCACGGGTACGTTTCTGACTTTTGGGTTGCCCTTTATTACTTTGATAGATATAGGGTCAACTCATTCATAAATCACTAGTGAAGTATCCGAACTCGCATGTGACTTCGAGACCGTATCTAGGAAGATGATCGTATTTAGTCCTTTAGGATGATCGTAATAATAGATAAACTTTTTAAGGAAGTGCCTTTAGAAGTTCAAGGACGCAGCTTCTATTTGATTTAATGGAGTTGCCATTCGGGGGAATTCGACCTGATCTTAGGCATGGATTGGCTAGTAAAATATCGTGCAAATGTGGATTGTGCTACTAAGCGGATGTCATTAAAAACTATTGATGACAAAGAAGTTGTGGTAATGGGCGAGAGACGAAATTATTTATCAAATGTAGTATCTGCCCTTAAGGCAGAAAAGATGGTTAGAAAGGGATGTGTAGCTTTTCTGATGTTGGTTAGTGCCTTGGAGGCATTATTTATATGGGGAAAAGTCAGTGATATACATGGACCACAAGAGTTCAAATATCTCACGACTCGTATGAGTCAATCAAACAATGAAGGTGGGTAGAGTTGTTGAAAGACTATGACCTGTTTCTATAGAGTACCACCCGCAAGGCGAATGTGGTGGCGTACGCCTAAGTCGAAAAGTGGTGTCAGATCTAAGGGCGATGTTTGTACATCTTAGTCTTTATGACGACGGAAGCTTGCTGGCAGAATTACAAGTAAAGCCGACGTGGTTGAGTCAAGTAAAAGAGAGACAGTTGGTAGACGATGATCTGAGTACTAAGCTTCGGCAGGTGCAGAATGGGGAATTAGAAGATTATGGTATTAACAGTGATGGGGTATTGTGTTTCAAAGGTAAAGTCTGTATGTCGAGGAATCAGGAGTTGAGGCAAAGGATTCTTCAGGAGTCGCATGGTAGCCCTTATGCTATTCATCCTGGAGGAAGTAAGTTATACCGAGATTTACGGAGATTAGTTTTGGTGGCTTGGGTCTTAAGGGGAAGTTTCGAAATTCATAGGAAAGTGTTTAACGTGTCAACAAGTCAAGGTGAACATCAAGTACCTTCGGGATTGCTTCATCCGATAAAGATTCCGCAGGTGGAAGTGGGAGAGAATCACCATGGACTTTGTTAGTGGGCTTCCTCCTACACCTACTAAGAAAGACTCGGTATGGGTGATAGTGGATCGATTGATGAAATCTGCACATTTTATCTCGGCCGGGTTGATTACTCTTTGCGTAAATTGGTGAAGTTGTATGTGGTCGAGATTGTGAGATTGCATGGAGTGCTTGGTGTCGATTATTTTGGATAGGAATCCTGAGGTTTACGCCTCAATTTTGGAAAGCATTGCATCAAAGCTTTGGGCACCAGATTGACTTCAAAGACGGCATTTCATCCACAGTTGGACGGCCACCGAAATGAAAGTAATCCAAGTCTTAAAGGATATGTTAAGGGATGATGTGATAGATTTCAGAGGAAGTCGAGGAGTTCTTACCTTTAGCGTAATTTGTGTACAACAACAGCTACTAAGCCAATATTTGGATGGCACCGTATGAAGCACTATATGGACGAAAATGTCGCACTCTTACGTGTTGGATGTAATTAGGGAACGCCAAGTTTTGGGACCGTAAATAGTGGTGAATCCAAAGAAAAGGTTAAGGTAATCCTGCTCTGTTAAAGGAGGCATCCGATAGGCAAAAGTCGACGCAGATCTTAAGCGGAAAGAAATAGAGTTTGTTGTGGGGATCAAGTATTCTAAAGGTTTCACCTTGGAAAAAGGTGATGAGATTTGGTCGCAAAGGGAAGTTAAGTCCTGTGTTCATAGGACCTTATCGTGTTTTGAAGTTTAGTCGGACCAAGTGGCATATCGTTAGAATTGCCTTTGAGTTGAAGCAAATGCATGATGTGTTCCATGTTTCAATGCTACGTCGTTACGGCCGGATCCATCTCATGTAGTGTCAGTTGAGGAAGTTGAGCTAAGTCCAGATTTGTCCTACGAAGAGGAGCCAATTCAAATTTTGGAACGGGATGTAAAGGTGTTACGGAGAAAATCAGTTCCTCTTGCCAAAGTGTTATGGCGTAATCATGGATCAGAAGAAGGTTCGTGGGAGCCGGAGGAAACAATGCGACAGTAATACCCTCATTTGTTCTAACCAGGTGATTTCGAGGTCGAAATTATTTTTAGAGAGGGTAGAACTGTAATATCCAGAACATAGGGGTTATGCATTTTTAACTTAATTGTATGTGGTTGCATGCCTATGTGTAGTTGAGTGTGCTTTGGGAGTTTTAGGAACTTCAGTATGTAAGAGAATGCCTTAGAAAAATATTAAATTTTAAGTCTTAAGATGGAGATAAGCAAGATAGGCTTTAAGAAAAATTGGCATGAGGTTTTAATCATAACAAGTCAATTGGCAAGGTGGTGTTGGCACATAGGTGAATGCATGAGAGGAGAGGTTCAATCCCTTAGCTAGCAATTGGAAGGATTTTATTTTGTTCTCTTTCCTATAGTGTCGGCCAAGCCTTATCTTAGTATGGACGGATTTTCTTTCATTTTGGATAGTAGACCAAAGGAAAAGGCAAGTTATTAGTTAAGGTATGAAATCAAGATGTTATGGAAGGATAAGGGGACAAAAGGCTTGATGAATGGGTGATGTTTTGGAAGTTTTTCTATGGCCATTTAACCATGAATGTGGACCGCATAAGGGGCTAAGTGGGTTGGCTTAATTGTGATAGTGATTAGAGGGAAGATAGGGAAGAAATGAGGAGGAAAAAGTGGGATTGTGTTGGCATGTGAGTTGGCAGAATGTTGTATGGGATTATGGGGTGATAGTTGGCCAAAATCTTAACATTTTGTGCATTTTTTTCCCTTTTCTCCAAAATTTTCTTCTTAGCCGAATTTGTCATTGGCATTAGGCGAATGTTTTGTTTTGTTTTGGCTATCATTTTTGACCATTTTGGTGTAATTGCCTATTCTCTCAAGTTTATTTTTCTCTATTGCCGAAAACACCAAAAAGTTTAGAAGACATTTCTCTTTTCTTTTCTTCCTCTCTAGTGCCGAAATCATCCTAGCACTAAGGTCCTTTTTCATCTTTTTCTTTTTTCCTTCTTTCTCTTAGCCGAAAACATCCTCTATTTTCACCATAATCATAACATCTTAAACCTCCCATCTTTCTTTCTTTTCTTTTTGTTAAAGCCGAAACCACCATTTCTTTCCTTCTTAATTGTTAAGGCCGGATCTCTTTATAGTTCAAGTAAGGGTACAATCGTTCTCTGCGTTACGGGTAAGGATTATCTATCAATCGTTCTTCTTTCTTTTCTTTTGGATTAGTCGATTTTAGGAATCTAATCCTCTTATTTCTCCTTGGCCAAATCTTTGAAGGAGGATTTTGGGATTCTTTTTGTAGCCAACGATTAAGGAGAGATCCATTGGGAAATTAAATATTCAGGGTAAAGGAGTTTTATATACTTATTATATCGTTTTAGATAGACTACTAATCACTTTCATTTTAGGGGACTCTATCGCCGATCATTTTCCCGTGAACGTAAGATTTTGGGGAAACAAAATAGGTTCGAAAAGAGCGGTAAGGAGTGTTTGGAAGAGGGTGGTTCATTATACCTCAAATTTTAAACGAAGGGTCAGTCGGGATTCGAGACTTTCATCGGGTTGTGGACCTTCCGCCAACGAAGATCGATTATTTGAAGTCGTATGCATACCCGAGCCACTATTTGTTTGTGGGTTGTCATCGGATTTTGATCCATCTATTGGAGAAAATCACATATAACAGCTTGTCCGAGATTCCGAGGGTAAGGAATTAGATTATTCATCAATAGTATAGATTTATAAGTAGTAGTGTGTTCTAATCAAGTGTGATAAATAATTAGGTGTCAAGAGCGGAAGGTATCGTTCTCACTGTTCTAAGGTGTGTAACATCGCATCTAAATTTCTCATAGATCTAAAATAATAATGATTTGTATGAATATATGTATGATAATGGTTGCAGTACCATTCGGTGGTACACGATATTCGTGTATGTTTACCCTATTACTTTGTTAATAATGCTATAAGCATAAATATGAAATAAGTATGACTCTGTTATGATTTTGGGGTATATTGCATAAAATTTGAATAATATGTATGTGCATGGGCATATGGGTGATATTGATAAAGGGAAGTGTTAGGTGGTTTTACCACATTATCCGGTGACTTCGGTCACATAATATGAATCCGATGACTTGGTCACATAATATGAATCCAAAGTGACTTGGTCACATAATATGAATCCGGTGACTTCGGTCACATATATGAATCCGGTGACTTCGGTCACAATTATCTGGTGGCCATGCCACAAAATTATAAGGGCGATGTGCATGTTGATTGCAGCAACTGCCTTCGATGGTGTGTAGCAGATGGAGGGTCGATTTAGTAATCCCCACGGTGTGATTGGTAGGTACGGGTGGTGTGTAGCGGATGGATTTTTAGGTGGGCTTGGGATTGCATTTCATTTATATATATATACATGTGATTTAATCGATTTTATCTGATTTGATATAAAATGGGCTTATGGCTAAATATGTTTTAAATGGGCTTAATGGCTTTGATCGATTGGGCTTTTAGTGTAATGTTACACATTGAGTCTGTTGACTCACCCTTTTTATGGGATATATTTCAGGTGACTCTTAGCGTGATGGATCGGGTCAACGAGGACTACGTGGTGGCCATTGCTCAACTAAGTATTTCGGAGTTTCTTTTTATTAAACTTACTAAGTTTATTTTTATTATTTAGGATTTATTTTGGGTTATGTTATTTTTGTAATAAGGTCGCTATGAACTGCTTAAATTTTTACGCTTTTAGATTTTTAATCACTACGATCAAATATTTACTAAATAATTAAATAATTTCAAAAAATAACTTAAACTGCTTTTGACACTTAAACACCTATGGTTTTTACAATGATAATAAGTTTTTCATAAAATTTGGTTTTCTTTTAACTTAAAATCTTTCTCTTAAAGATAATGTTTTAATGAGACACCAACTATATTAAACACCATTTACAACGCGACCACTAAATAGATCCATTTTATATGAAACCATCATATTTTCTTATAAAACAAAATGAGAATTAATTGAAGTGTTACTCGAGGAACATACCGATCCGGTCAGGGCTTGTGGGTCGGGTTTGGGGTGTTTCATAAACTTCATTTACCTTTGAATTTTCTTTAATTTGGGGGATTTTATTTATGTAATAAGGCCACTAGTATTTTCAATTTGGATTTGTAACGCTTTAATTGATGATTTAATGGGTATGGGGTTTTCCTAATAAAATGTAAATAACTGTTTTCCAAAACTTAACAAATGAATCACAAACGATAATGGACAACACCTTGGTTTCACTTAGAGCGATAACAAGTATTTTTAAAATATCACCTACCCATAATAGTGTAAGTTTGATTTTCCCAATAAAGGCAGTTTAAGTTTGATTTTCCCAATAAAGGCAGTTTTTAAGTTAATTACAAGCTTTCAAAGATGAACACTGAGTTTGTAAACAACCACCCTAACTTGGTGTTTTAAAAAGAGATTCAAATATATTTAGACGATTGCAAAGATTCATGAGAAACCTTTTTATGTGAAGCACTAGATCCAGTCGTGACATTTAGGTCGGGTTTGGGGTGTTATAATTATGGTATCAAAGCCTAGGTTGCAAAACTCGGCTATGGGTTTTGGGTTCAAAAATGATTTTTCAAAATTGGTTTGAAAATGGTTTAGAAAAATATATACATATTTTCTGGAAGTATGGCACCCGAGTCTCCGGCACCAAGTCCGTACGATAAATCTTTTGAGTGTTGGGTGATTTGCATGAAGTAATTATATTATGCTATGAATGCTAGAATTAAGAAACTCAAATTTAGAGATTGAAACCTTTAGGTATATGTACGTTCTGGGAAAAACTATTTTTAACTCTATTTTCATAAGACTACTCGGTAATAAACAGTGAAAGAAATGCTAATTCATAAAATTTGTAATCAGATTAAGACAAATCAGTAGACATGAGTGCTAGAGGGCGTGGACGTGGAACACACAGTCGTGGTAAAGGCCAGGGTGTTGAGGCTGAGTTCTCAAAAGTAAGACATGAGCCTGTAAGTGAAGTGCCAGCATCACCCATAGTAGAAGCGGGGTCTCAAGATTGAACTGGTAGAGATAATGTGTTGTCCCAAGCGATGTTGCATGTTCTGGAGTGAGTTTCTGGGGCAAGCACTAGATCAACATCTCAAAAGTCTATTCTTGAGCGACTTCGAGCAAATAGGGCTGAAATGTTTAGGGGTTTTTTTGGTGTTGCCCCAAATGTAGCTGAGTATTGGTTAGAGATAGTCGAGCGAATTATAGACGATCTGGACTGCACGGCAGAGGAGAATTTGAAAAGAGCGATGTCTCTTCTCCGAGATGAGGCATATCAGTGGTGGCTCAAGGCAAGAGAGGGCACTCTAGTGGATCGTGTTAATTGGGATTTTTTAAGGTAGCATTTCAAGGGAAATATGTTGGGGCAGGTTATGTGGATACTCAGAGGAAAGCATTCCTGAATTTGGTACAATGGGGTAAATCTATGGCTGAGTACAAGGCAAAATTTCTGCATTTGAGCCGTTACGCTCGAGGATAGTTGCAACCGACTATGAGCGTTGTGTACGGTTCGAAGATGGGTTGCGAGATGAGCTACGAGTATTGATATCCCGCAACGGGAAAGAAATTTTGCCATCCTAGTTGAAAAAGCTAAAATAGTCGAAGAGGTTAAGCGAACTGAGAGGCAGAATAGGGAGAAAGACAAGGGTAAAAATAAGAGGAGTTTTAGGTCGACGGGTTATTTGGGGTTTTCAAAAGAGGCCTAGGTTTGACGGGCCAGCTCGTGTTGTGATACCAGCTGCAGTAGGCCAGTTTCGACCATGTGCTCAGTGTGGGAAAATACATTAAGGGAATGTTGGAGAAGAATTGGGGGATGTTTCAAGTGTAAATCTAGGGATCATATGATTAAGGACTATCCACAAGAATTAGATAAGGTACGGCCAATAGGCCAGGGTTTTGCTCAGTTCAAGAGAGGTGGTCAGTAGTCGCCGAGAGGTCGAGGTCTGACCAGGGGAGGAATTAGTTCTGGTATAGGCCGTGGAGCACCAAGTAGGGGTTTTGGTAATATGGATGCAAGACAGTGGGTTTAGTCTATGCAGCACGACGGCGAGAGGAAGGCGACGCACCAGGCATCATAACGGTACGTTTCTTATAGTTGATAAACCGTTTATTGCTTTAAACTATATTGGTTCGACCCATTCATATATTGCCTATACCGTATTCGAGACTTTGAAAATATAACTTGAAATTGCTGCTAGAGAAATAACTGTGGTTAGTCCTTTAAGACAATCCGTAGTAGTTAACAAGCTATTTAGGGTTGTGCCTTTAGAAATTCAAGGGGTAGTATTTTCGACAGACTTGATGGAATTTCTATGTGGTGAGTTTGACCTTATTTTAGGCATGGATTGGCTGGGTAAGCATCGTGCTAATTTGGATTGTGTGACTAAGCGAATGGTGTTGAGAACTCCAGAGGATAAAGAGGTAGTTGTGATATGAGAAAGAAGGAATTACTTGTCCAATGTGGTTTATACACTAAGGGCTGTTAAGATGGTACGGAAAGGGTGTAAGGCATTTCTAGCTTTCATCAGTGCTTTGGATGCAAAAGAAGTAACTGTAAGGAGGTTAGAACGGTGAAGAAATTTGTAGATGTATTTCCTGAAGAGCTTCCGAGGTTGCCTCCGGATCGCGAGGTGGAATTTGGAATTGAACTACTTTGGGTACTGCTCCGGTGTCCATCGCCCTATATAGGATGGTACCGAATGAGCTGATAGAACTTAAAGCTTAGATCTAGGAGCTGTTAGATCATGGATTTATTCGACCTAGTGTATCTCCGTGGAGAGAGCCGGTGTTGTTCGTGAAGAAAAAGGATGGATCGATGCGTATATGCATTGACTATCGCCAGTTGAATAAGTTGACGATTAAGAACAAGTACTCACTGCCGAGGATTGACGATTTGTTCGATCAGCTTAGGGTCAAGGAGGCTGATATTCATAAAACTTCTTTTTCGAACTCGTTATGGTCACTATGAGTTTTTAGTGATGCTGTTCGGGTTGACAAATGCACCAAGCTGCGTTTATGGATATGATGAATCGGGTATTTCAACCCTATTTGGATCGCTTTGTCGTAGTGTTCATAGACGATATCTTGGTTTATTCAAGATCGAAGAGGAGCATGATTCGCATCTTTGGGTGGTTTTGCAGATTTTGAGAGAGAAGCAGCTGTGTGCCAAATTCAGCAAATGTGAATTTTGGCTAAAGGAAGTGACTTTTCTGGGGCATGTTGCTTTTGCGGAGGAGATTAGGGTGGATCCCTGAAAGATCGAAGCTATCCTGGATTGGAAGTCACCAAAGTCTATAGCAGAAATTCAAAGTTTCTTGGGATTGGCCGGGTACTACAAAAGGTTTGTTGAGGGATTCTCCTTGATAGCTGCACCATTAACCAAGTTGCTGCGGAAAGAGGTACCGTTTGTCTGGGCGAATAAGCTAGCAGGAAAGCTTTGAAAAGTTGAAGAGGATCTTGACGGAGGCTCCGGTATTGATTCAGCCTGAGGTAGGGAAAGAATTCGTTGTTTATTGTGATGCTTCGCACACGGGGTTAGGGTGTGTGTTAATGCAAGGAGGGAATGTGGTTACATATGAGTCTCGGCAGTTGAGACTGCATGAGATAAATTATCCCACCCATGATTTGGAGCTAGCTGTGGTAGTATTCACTCTGAAGATTTAGAGACACTATCTGTATGGGAAAAAGCCTATTATTTACACCGACCATAAGAGCCTAAAATATCTCCTCACCCAGAAGGAATTGAATTTAAGGTAGCGAAGGTGGATTGAATTGCTGGAAGATTACGACTATTCGATCAAGTACCACCCGAGTAATGCTAACGTAGTGGCGGATGCGTTGAGCCGTAAAGTGATATCGGATTTGAGGGTAATGTTTGCTCATCTCAGCTTGTATGATGATGGGAGTTTGCTAGCTGAACTTCAAGTGAAGCCGACATGGGTAAGTCAGATTAAAGAGAAGTAGTTATTGGATGACGTGTTAAGTGTTCGACTTCAGCAAGTATAGAATGGAAAGGTAAGGGATTTTAGTTTGGACAGTGATGAGGTATTGTGCTTTAGTGGAAAGGTTTGTATGCTGAAAGAATGTTGAGTTGAGATAGATAATTTTTCGGGAAGCACATAGTAGCCCTTACGCTATGCATCCTGGTGGAAGTAAGATGTATCAGGATTTGCGTGAGCAGTTCTGGTGGCCTGGGTTGAAGCGAGAAGTCACTGAATTCGTGAGTAAGTGCTTGACGTGTCAGCAGGTAAAAGTGGAACATCAGTTGCCTTCAGGGTTACTTCAGCCGGTAAAGATTCCACTTTAGAAGTGAGAAAGGATAACAATGGACTTTGTTAGTGGGCTACCTCTTACACCTACTAAGAAAGATTCAGTATGGGTAATTGTCGATAGATTGACAAAGTCCGCTCACTTCATACATGTTCGCGTCGACTACTTGTTGCAGAGGTTAGTTAAACTGTATGTAGCAGAGATCGTGAGGTTGCATGAGGTACCAGTGTCTATCATATCTTACAGAGACCCTAGGTTTACGTCACGGTTCTAGAGGGCATTACATCAAGCATTAGGTACAAGGTTGGATTTCAGCACGACATTTCATTCGCAGACTGATGGTCAGTCAGAAAGGGTGATTCAGATTTTGGAAGACATGTTGAGGGGTTGTGTAATCAACTTCAGAGGCAGTTGGGAGGATTTTCTACTATTGGCGGAGTTTGCATACAACAATAGCTATCAGTTTAGCATTCAGATGGCACCCTACGAAGCATTATATGGTCGTAGGTGTCGTACTCCTACCTACTAGACAGAATTGGGTGAACGATAGTTGTTGGGTCCGGAATTGATCTCAGAGATGAAGGAGAAGGTTAAGTTAATTCGGGCTCGATTGAAGGAAGCTTCGATAGGTAAAAATCTTATGCTGATCTGAAACGTAAGGATATAGAATTTTCTGTGGGTGATCGAGTCTTCTTGAAAGTTTCACCTTGGAAGAAGGTATTGAGGTTTGGACGAAAGGGCAAGTTGAGCCCCAAGTTCATCGAGCCTTATCGGGTATTGAAACGCAGGGGGCCAGTGGCATATCAGCTAGAGTTACCTTCAGAATTGAGACAGATACACGATGTATTCCATGTCTCGATGTTGAGGCGCTACCGTTTGGATCCATCTCACATAGTGCCAGTGGAGGAAATTGATGTAAGACCAGACTTGACATTTGAAGAGGAACCAGTGCAGATCTTAAATCGAGAAGTTAAGGTATTGAGAAAGAAATCTGTTCTGTTGGTCAAAGTCTTATGGCAAAATTATGGTGCAGAGGAAGCCACATGGGAGCCGAAAGATGTGATGCGACAGCAATACCCTCACCTCTTTTGATCAGGTAAATTTTGAGGCCAATATTTCTTTAAGGGGGTAGAACTGTAACATCCCAAGTTAGGGGGTTCTGCATTTTATATTTCAGTGAGTTCGGCTTATTCTGCTTGTTATTTGAATGTGTTTAGGGGTCTTAGGAAGGCTCGAGTTCAAGCCAAAGCCTTGGTCAAATTTTTATTTTAGGGCACTTTAGGGGGAGAGCTTGTAAAGGTAGGCCTTATGTATATTTGTGTGTGGTTTATGACACAAGGAGGCATGTGGTGTGGTGGTAAATGACATCTTAGGGAGTAAGAAGGGATGACGCCACAATGGGAGCAGAGAGGGTGAAAGTTCGAGTCCTACATGCCACACAAATGATTTTTATTTTTAGCGTTAGGAAGGGGAGGTGGTAGCCTTCGGTTTGGACTCTGATGTGTGGGAGTTGAATGAGTCAAATGTTTTGAAGGACTGGACAAAAGGAATTGTAGGAGGTTTGAATGGGTCAAGGTGGTTGGGAGATTTCAAAGGAGGGATGGAGAGTGAAGGGTGGAGAAAATCATGGGATGTAGAGATAAGGAGAGTGTGTGGCCGAATGAGGGTAGGTGTGGGGGTGCTTGTGCGGATTTTAATTTGGCTAGGTAAGGGCCGAATCTCTTTTTTTTCTTTGGCAAACCATTCTTGTTTTTGGAATATTTGGTCATCTAGAGAGAAGTGCCAAAATTTTCCAAATAGGTGCTTGTGGTTGCTCTATTTCATTTCTTCCAATTTCGCTCTCATTCGCTTGTGAGAATTGCTGAATTTCATAGTGGTTTCTCCTCCTTTTCGCATCATTTCCTTTTTGTGCCAGTTAAGTCTATTCCGATTTTCCTACTCTCATTTCTCTTGTGACCTCCATCTGCAACTTGGTTTATTCATTTCTTTTCCATACTTTTCCTTTGGTCGAAACTATTTCGTTCATCTTCTACAAGTTGTGTGCATCACCATAACCGAACCCCTTTATTATCTATTCTAAATCGACTTATGTCATGTGTGTTCATCTTAGCCAAATCTTTGACTATTTATTCTCTTCTTTCTTCCTCTTGGGATTCCATTCTTGAACCGAACCTTCTTGGCTTTTGGTGGCTTGTACCAAATCTTTGGACTCCATTCGGCTTCTCTCGATTCAAGGTAAGGCATTCTCTTTTAATTTCTATTCATCTTCTTTACTTTTATTTAAATAACCGACCACTCATTCTCCCATAAACCGAATCTGGGCTCTCTCTCATAACTAATTACTTCACCTTCTTGCAACCCATTTCTTTCATCTTTCATGGTTAGTAGCCGAATAGCAGGAAGAGAGGTGTTAAAATTTCTTTGGCTACCGAAGGTTCTTTTCAAGCAGTTGTGTTTGTTCGCGTTAGCAACAAGGGTAAGGAGTTTCTCTCTAAGTCCTATACGACTACTTTATCTCTTCATTGTTCGTTACCTTAACCAAACATCGTTGTTGGATAATCGTTGTTTTCATTATAGTATTTTATTGATCAAGATTCTTTCATGGATGCGAGTGCTAGTCAATTGAAGGAGGGGATTAGACTCGTAGTCCTGGTTCCTAAGTTTAAATGACGTGCGGAGTCGGCGGTTCGGGATTTCTCGTCAGGTTGTGGTAGAGAGTTGACATCAGCTTGGGATAGGCAAATCGCTGTTACCCCTGCGAGTGAGAGTATTAATGATATTGAGAGCTTAGTTCTTTGCGTGTTCAGGTGTGTAATTCCCACACCATTCTTTCGTTTGTTTGTAATAAGTGTATGCGTTGTTTAAAAGCCGAAATCTAGGTAATGGCTATTGAGTTACCCTTTGAGGGTAAAATCAAAATAATCGATTAGTTATTTTCGATTGTGCCATACAAATATATATATGTTAGCATGAATATACATATGTTTTAAATATTCTATGTATGATGTTATATGTTACATCCATATTGCTATAGTTGCATGTTGCATGGGAATAGGAATATGACAATATTGAAAGGGGCAGTGTATTTCGGTGGCCTTGCCACATATTTCAGTGACGTTTTCCCAATATTTTGTGGCTATGCCACATATTTCGACGATAAGCAGCTGACTGGAGCATGATTGCATCGATGTTGTGTAGCGGTGAGGGTCGATTGTAGAAATCACCATTGGTCTGTTTAGCAGGAATGGGTGGTGTGTAGCGGATGGATATCTATGTTGGGTTGGGCTTTGTATCATTTTGCATAATGTTATCTATTATACTGAGCTAATGGGGTTAAGGCCCAATCTGATTTCGAATGGGCTTCGTCTAATGTGACTTTGTGAGGGCTAAGGCCCAGATGGTTTTGAAGGGGCTCGGGCCCAGTTATGGATCGTATGGGGTAATTGCACACTAAGTCTTCTTGACTCACCCGCTTTGCTTAAAATTTTGCAGGTAATTCCTGATCCAGTGGACATGGGCCGAGGTGGACTTCGAGGTGGCCATGCATGGGTTATATTAATTTAAATTCTATTTACCTTTGAATTTTCTTTAATTTGGGGGATTTTATTTATGTAATAAGGTCACTAGTATTTTCAATTTGGATTTATAATGTTTTAATTTATGATTTAATGGGTATGGGGTTTTCCTAATAAAATGTAAATAACTGTTTTCCAAAACTTAACAAACAAATCACAAACGATAATGGACAACACCTTGGTTTCACTTAGAGCGATAACAAGTATTTTTAAAATATCACCTACCCACAATAGTGTAAGTTCGGTTTTCCCAATAAAGGCAACTTTTAAGTTAATTACAAGCTTTCAAAGATGAACACTGAGTTTGTAAACAATGACCCTAACTCAGTGTTTTAAAAAGAGATTCAAATATTTTTAGACGATTGCAAAGATTCATGAGAAACCTTTTTATGTGACGCACCAGATTCGGTCGTGACGTTTAGGCCGGGTTTGGGGTGTTACAAATGCACTATGTTTATAGAGAGACTAATTGTGCATCTAACTAAGTGGCCAGTATAGTTGTAGAAGGAAAGTATAAATTAGTTCATTTTGAGAGTTTTCTTATTGGAGCATGGAAGTTTAGTGGTTTAGGAATTATGCAAGCTAGGAGTGTTGTTTTGTAACGTCTTATAGCGGTTATAGGTTCCTTTTTTCTATAAAAAATGGATAAGGATTAAATTAAGTTAATTAATGAGGTTTAAACCAAATTTATTACCAATTTCGTCATAGCAAACTATATATTTTATTAGGATCCAAACAAAATTTGAAGGGGCCAAAATAATTTTATGTTTATTTTAAAAAGTTGGGATGGTATAATGAATTTAAAAAATCTTAGTGATATTACGAGGTGAAAATAGCTTGAAATTTTAGAGGGTCATGGAAGGGTGAACATAATCAATTGTAATTGACTTAACAAATGATTGCTCTATTTGATTAAGTCGATGTTTGTTATATTAGTTCCATTAGTTTAGTTGTTTATGATCTCAGTTAAAATGGGTAAGTCAATCGATTATCAGTTATACAATTCATAATTGAATCGATAGAATTAATCAACTTAATATATATTATTTTTATTTGAAATCAATAACTTGTTACTTGTAAATTAATCTAAGTGCTTGGAAAGAGTGGCAGGGAAGTGAGCACTTCTCTAGCACCAAAATGAGAAACTAAGAACACAAAGAACACACAAGAATTGTTTACGTAGTTTGGTCTCTCTACATCTGCGGAGCCTCACTCAATGAGAAATATTCACTCTCTTTAACAGTTAGAACAAGTGACCCTAACCTCTCAACACCCCGTGATGATTCTCCTCACTTTTGAACGTTGAACACAAATACACTCACCACTAAGTTCACCCATGTGAACTTTACAAGTAAAACCTTAACACAAATGGTTTTATTAACAATTTCACTCAAAGAAACATTGCTTATTTTGAACAGAATAAGTGTGAAAAACTCTCGGTACCAAACAAACTATACAAAGTCTCTCCCTTAAATAGATTTTCATTTGAGATTTGCTAGCATAGAAGGACTATCACAATCCGATTAAAACAGTAATACAATAACGTGTTTACAATATAATAATAGAGAATAAACCAATCGTGGACTCTTAGCAGCTAACCTTATTGACTTTCAATCCAATCCAAATGTCCATGTTGTAAGAGATTATCTAAGTGTTTTAATTTGATTCAATCTTTGTGTGAGTTTTCCTATTAATATGATCTTCTTTGTTGGGCTAAATATCCTCCAAATAATCAGCCCCTATTCAAATCATTCAATAAATTGACAATACACAAATATGAAAATTGTCATTAAACAACTTTAGTACTAGGGAAGTGGGTACTTCCCTAGCACTTAAACGTTAGTTTAATATTTTTAATATTATTTATTTTAAATATAATTATAATAAAGCATATAATTTAAATATATTTTTAAATATATATAAATAAGTCAATTAACCGACTTAATTAACCAAGATAAAATGATTTAAATTAGGTTGGTTAAACCTGCTTCAATCTTTCGAATCAACTAATATTGAAACTTGTCTATTAAGTTCAAAAAAACTAACGGAACCAATTGGCAAAGCCGAATACTTACCCCTAAAATCCTCTAGCTTTATTTCTACTCAATATCATCATTATTGGTGATAAATTTAGTTAATTTGAAGGATAAAATTCAATTTAATTATGCATATAGATTTGAGATTTTGTTGGATCTTTACAAAATTTAACATAGAAATAACGAAAAACTAATTCCAGATTCACCAAATTAAATAAGATTTTCTAAATAATAAGATATTTTATAAAATTTCACACTAAAACAAACAAATTTAAATATTTATAAAAATAAATTTTAAATATTTGGGAAAAATCTATAAAATAATGATAGAACATTGTAATTATGTATGTATAAGTGCCATAGTTAAGTGTCTGACAATAAATAATATTGTAAAAGGAAAAGGAAAAGTGGCTGACATAATATATTCTAAATTAAAATAAATAAAATTATTGCAGGAAAAGGAAAAATATTGTAATAAAGATTCCAACTTTTGTAATAGGAAAATTGGCTGAATTGACGCAATTTATTATTTAAAATGGTAAGTAATTCCTTAATAAACTAATCGAATAAAACTCGCACCAACTTTTTATTTCACTAAGCAATTGTAGCACTTCAAATGCAACATCTATTCAACTGCAATTTTACAAAAACAATTACAAGTCTATAGACAAAAAGATATGCAAGACCATGAACTACACCAAAATATATACTTGAACAAATTTTATGATGCAGCATTTGATGTTTTCGTATATTTTATCTAACTTGATATGGTGTTAGTACAAAACTCCGGTGAAAAAAATCTCGAACACACGAACGAAAACTCAAACAGAAGAAGAAATAGGACAAGGCTCCAAGGCGTATCAAATCACTATCTTTAAGGTTATATTCGCTTCACCTATCTTGATGTGCAAACGAGTTCCGTGCAAATTAACCTCGAGGATACAATGAAGCCAATGGCTATTTATGTTTTAATCGATTTGAGAATAGCCCACTACACATCGAGCAATGTATGACAAGAAAACCAATTTCTATAAAGGATTTACAGAATACTTTATAGTAACAATCTAACAATATTAGATAATGAAGGAAGAGAAAGAATATTAGAATTTTTGTTGGTATATCTCCAAATGAAATCGATTCCTATTTATAGAATTTTCATGTCTCTTCATAGAGACATCTTTAATCAATAGGTATTTTATCGAATAATAATGTTTTTAAAATAAAACATTATTATTCATTTAATTATAACTATTCAAATAATATTATTTAAATAGTTATAATTTTTTTCAAAAATTAAAAGATATAATCTTTTAATTAATTATACTCATTCATTTATAGTTATTAAAAACTATAAATATTTGAAAATGTTTCAACATATGGTACGTCAAATAATCATTTTAAATAAAAATAAATTATTTTATATAAATAGTTTCTATATTTTTTCGTTTTGAGTAATTTAATTTTTTCTTTTATTTTTTAACTTTTTTTTAATTTTCCATTCTTTTGACTTCTCCCTCTGTTTTCCCACAAGTTCTAACACTCTTCGTGTAAAAGTATTTCTACATGGTCACTCCTAACCGTCAATAACTCTATGGCATGAGCAACCATTCTAATAAAAAGAATATATATATATATATTTATATATCTCAACAGAAGTGTACAAGAAAATCCAAGCTTTAGTTTCATGATAAACTCTTATAGTTGTCAGCATAAAAATATATTGAAATAGCACCCCATATAAGGCTTCAAAATTGCACTACTAACAAACAGAAATATATAAACAGGGAAATATGACAACTCACCAAGGACCAGATCCTTTCAAGCATTCTGCTAATACAACTTGAGAAATACCCAAAGCACAATTTAATTTAAGGTTAAGGAATCAAAAAGAGAATTAACAGAGAATGCAAATTGATATTATATCCCCATATGTCACCTCAATATTTTTCCCAAGATTTCCAATTATAAGCCCCATCAACCTATTTACAAAAGTCATTGGTTTCAATTGAATGCTTTTCTGTGCCAAGCTGTACATGCTTTCTAACCCCTAATAGAAGAAAAGAAAACTAGTTATTATTTCACGGTCCAGCTATCATGCATAAACTATCAACGCTACGACATATGTTATACATGGTAGGTACATACCATTGTGAATGGCCTCATGTATAGCTAGTGAGAAATATACAGCTCTATCCAATTATATGTTGCAGAGCAGAGATTATTAGCATTACCCAACAGTATTTGTAACTTACTTCTCAAGCCCTCCCGAGTCTACTGGTGGGCACACTAAAACCATAATGCACTTGAATCCAGCTTATTTATATGACCCTGCCATTCCTCCCATGCCTATGCAAGAGAAAAACTCGAATTACTTATCTATGGTGGTAGTGGATCTTGAAGCAGAATGAAAGAAAAAAAAAAAAACTAAGTTAAAAGAAATGGAGTAGATAGGAAACCAGAGGCAGAAGCCAAAGGGATTGAAAAATAAAGAAAAAAATGGAAAAAAATTAAATTGCTCAAAATAAAAAATATGAGGGCTTATTGTATAAATTAACCTAAAATTTTTTTAAAATAATTATTTAACGTGTCACATCAACTTACCTTTACCCAGTTAACAACAATTAACGGTTTAGTGACTAAAAACATTTCAAACATAAATGACTAAAATATAACCTGAACTAAATAAAATTGACTATTTTGATAGTTTACCCTTTTAATAATTTTCTTTCTTTCTTTTTTTTTAAAAAAAATCAGTATCCCTTTCGTTTATAATGATGTTAAATGTGATAAAACAATCTTCATAGCTATTATATTATTAGAATTTACAACTGAAACAGATGAATTGTAAGTACAAGTATTAAAAAGCCAGCGATTGCGAATTATTGAAACTACATTTTAAAGAATCTAAATCACTCATTTATTTAATTGTAGAAAAACACCATTTATATTAAATAACATATAATAATTTAACTAATTACAAACACAAAATGACAACACTCTAATCTTATGTGCTCATATCTTTTACAAATATTTAGTTAAAAATCACTGTAAAATTCATTATTCTGCTTAATTTAATTATAATTAAGCTATAAAAATTTCAAACTTTGAGCCTTCAACCCCGGTATATATCTCCTCATTAAACTTCCTACTCTTTGATTTTATATAATAATTATTATTAATTATAAATAAATATATATATATATATATATTTATATATTACTCATTACCTTTTACTAAATATTTTATAACATATCTTCGTTTCATTTATTGGGTTTGACACACGTAATCCCATTTTCTTTGGGGCAAAATACCTAAATATACTCTAAAAAAACTTTATTTACGGAAAAGGGCTAGTTTTTTTAAAATTTACGAACAAGGGTCGTTTCCCCACAAAACGCGTCCACGTCAGCGCGTGTTGTGGGGATGCAAGAGAAGAGCGCCCTTAGAGAGCGCTTTTGCCACATCAAGACAAAGCGCGCTAACGGGACGACTTTGTCGATGTATAAAAGCGCTCCCCAAGTGCCGCTTTAACCTCGAACAGTCAAAAATTCCTATAAAATCCCCAACCCTTTTATTTTTTCACACTTTAGTCCTTACTCAACATTCTCTCAACTTTCTCTCAAATTCCTCTCAAATTCCTCCCAAATTTCAAAGTAGTCCTTTAATATTTACAAAAAAGTCCTTTTTAATTTTTTTAATATATTTTTTTGGAAAATTTTTAAACTTTCGATCGATACCAATGGTAGGGAATTAATTGTCTAGACAACAAGCACATATCCATTGATCAAATGCAAATGGTAAGTTTTAATTTTAATTTTTAATATTATTTAATATTTTTTAGGTTTATGCAATTTTAATTAATTTTTATTTTATAATTTTTTAAACAGTCTGTAGATCGGGTGTTGCAATGCTATATTCGCAATATGCATGGTCCCCCCATCGCCGTTGATTGAGAATTGCCTGCGGGAAGCGGGTTTTTGGCATGCGGCCACGATAGGCCGGGGGTTCAAGTTGGAGCCGAACTTGATCAGTGCGTTGATAGAGAGGTGGAGACCTGAGACGCACACTTTCCATCTTCCATGCGGAGAGTGTACCATCACTCTAGAAGATGTGCAGTTGCAATTGGGATTGCCGATAGACGGGTAAGTAGTCACCGGGTCCGCAACTTCTACCGATTGGATAGTCATATGCTACGAGCTTCTGGGTGCCATTCTAGATAACATTCATGGAGGTCGGATCGAGATAGCCTGGTTACAAGACACATTCTAAGAGCCGAATAATGGTTCGAGTGAAATAAAAGAATACGGCATGCTCGGGCATACATTCTTGAGATAATTGAAGGCTATCTGATGCCGGAACTGTCTAGAAACCTCGTACACTTGAGATGGCTGCTAAAACTTGTTGATTTTAGAGCGACCGATCAATTGAGTTGAGGGTCCGTGCTATCAAAGTTGTATAGGGAGATGTGCGGCGACGCCGAGTAAAGTTAAAATCGAGGTTGCCTATCACTCTCGCAATCATGGGCACGATTTCGATTTCTATTTTTACGTCCTTGACCCGACCACTCATATTCATTCCCACTGATAACGAGGTAAATTTAATGTTATATTTTACAATTATTACGTAGATTTAAAGTATAATTGTATGCTAAAAATTTACTTAATTAGGTGGAACCATTCGGCGAGTTTTGTTGGAATACCTACCTCACTTGAAGATATACGGCTTCTATTGGACCAACAATCGGAATCACAAGTAAGATTCAAATTTCGTATTTATAATTTAGTATTTCGTACTTAGTGTTTAGTACTATGTATATAACTAATATTTTGGTCATGTTAATATAGTTTTAATGGACACCATACGAGGATCCGGCAATTCGGGCAGTAATTTGGAGGAGTTCTTGCAAAATCAAAACATTTGGCACGTAAGGGTCCCATCGATCAACTATGCGACCGTGGAGATGCACCAGTCAGATCGAGTTCTACGACAATTTAGATTTCAACATTCTCGTGCCACCTGAGGTGCTCGATGATGAGCACAAAGTCGACTTACGGCAGTTGCACACGGATTGGCCAAGATTTTGGTCAGCACATATCGAGATGTGGGAGAACCGGTATGACTATTTACCTATTCGGGAACCGATCGTCGTTTCTGAGTTAGCGTGCGTGCCGAAATACATGTCATGGTTTAGGATCCATGGTAAGCCGTATTTGTTGTCGGAAGAATAGAGGTGACAACAACTTCGTAAACAAAGGGAACGACGGGGCCCTTTAAATCCAAGGAGAAGGGGTGATGAGACGGGACCATCAACAGCGCCGACACAGTCACCGAGCCCATCAACAGCGCCCACACTATCACCGGGCCCATCACTTCAGCCGACGACACCGACATCACAGCCTTTGGCCTTTATGCCAAGTGCATACCTTAGCCCTTATATGTATCCTAACCCATATATGTTTCCTTTTCCTAGTCCCACCCTAGGTTGGAATGCATGGCTCGGTTCGAGTCCGTTCCCGACTACTCCGACTGGTCAGCCGATCTTGAGCCGCCGTCACGTGAGGGATCACAGGAGGCACCGTCGGGGAGCACTTTTTTTTACTAGTCTCCTTCGCCGTACGAGATTCAGACACCCCCGCCGTGGTTTATGCAAACACCTCCGCAATCGTTATTTTATCAAGGTGGGTCATCCTCCCAACACTCACAACCAGAGCCACTGCCAGAGGAACCAGAATCCCCCCCGAGGTTCCACGACCCCTACCGGAAGCTAGAAGAAAGAGGAATCCAAGCGTAAATGAGACCACCCGTGTGCAATCGATTCAAGTAGCATCAACATTGATTGAGACGGGCTTTTTATTGTTTAATTGTAATAATTTTTTTTTTTTTAATAAAATAAAAGTTATTTTTTTATTTGTGTTTGTAATTTAATTTTAATATCTTCAATAAAATAGAAGTTGTTTATTTTTATATGTAATTTAATTTTAATTTTTTAATAAAATAAAAATCTATTTTTATTTTTTATTTTTGTAATTTAGTTTTAATATATTTAATAAAATAATAGTTGTTTAATTTTTTGTAATTTAATTTTAATATATTTAATAAAATAGAAGTTGTTTAATTTTTTATTGTAATTTAATTTTAATATATGTAATATACTAAAATAAGAAGTTGTTTTTTTTAATTTAGTTTTAATATATTTAATAAAATAAGAAGTTGTTTTTATTTTTATTTTTGTAATTTAGTTTTAATATATTTAATAAAATAAGAAGTTGTTTTTTATTTTTATTTTTGTAATTTAGTTTTAATATATTTAATAAATTAAAAAGTTGTTTTTTTTTTTTTTATTTTTATTTTTTTTTTTTTATTTTTGTAATATAGTTTTAATATATTTAATAAAATAAGAAGTTGTTTTTTATTTTTATTTTTCTAATTTAGTTTTAATATATTTAATAAATTAAGGAGTTGTTTTTATTTTTATTTTTGTAATTTAGTTTTAATATATTTAATAAAATAGAAGTTGTTTAATTTTTATTTTAATTTGATTTTAATATATGTAATATACTAAAATAAGAAGTTGTTTTTATTTTTATTTTTGTAATTTAGTTTTAATATATTTAATAAAATAGAAGTTTTTTTATTTTTATTTTTGTAATTTATTTTAATATATTTAATAAATTAAAGTTGTTTTTATTTTTTATTTTTGCAATTTATTTTAATATATTTAATAAATTAAGAAGTTTTTTTATTTTTATTTTTGTAATTTAGTTTTAATATATTTAATAAATTAAAAGTTGTTTTTATTTTTTATTTTTATAATTTAGTTTTAATATATTTAATAAATTAAAAGTTGTTTTTATTTTTATTTTTGTAATTTAGTTTTAATATATTTAATAAATTAAAAGTTGTTTTTTATTTTTTATTTTTGTAATTTAGTTTTAATATATTTAATAAATTAAGAAGTTGTTTTTTATTTTTATTTTTGTAATTTAGTTTTAATAAATTAAGAAGTTGTTTTTTTTATTTTTATTTTTGTAATTTAGTTTTAATATATTTAATAAATTAAGAAGTTGTTTTTATTTTTATTTTTTGTATTTTAGTTTTAATATATTTAATAAATTAAAAAGTTATTTTTATTTTTTGTATTTTAATTTTAATATCTTTAATAAAATGGAATTTGTATAATTTTTATTGAAATCTAATTTTAAAAATAAAAGTCCAATATTTGTAATTTTATTGTAACTTAAAGCTTTTTTTTTTTCCAAATTAGTCATTCTACAAAAGTTCACCGTTTTCATCAACAAATAAATAGAATTTACATAGACACCAAGAGACAAAAAAAGTTAAGAAGATTGTCAACTATTCCGATTTAGACACGAGCGAAAAGTATGGCATGGGTTCCTGCACCATCCGCACAACCTACGTTGGTTGCTCGTTTCTCGGATATCCATATTGTTGTGTATTCTACTCGAGCAAGGTCAACCTTTTGGTTTGCACCTCAATTGTCTATCCGGCAACAGCTTATACGGTGCAAGCGATACCGACGGCCACTTATGTTCATCTGGGACTGGTGGGAATATGTGTCTCCACACGTTGTACATGTTTTCTAATTTATACACTTCGTCGACATAGCTCATGGGATCAAGACGGAGATTCTGACAAGCAGCAAGTATAAGAGCGCATGGGTAATGAAGTGCATCAAATATCCCACCGTCGCAGGTCCTATTTCTCAAGTGTACACGATACTGCCCGCCAACAATACTTTGGATCGGTCTGTCAAACTCCGTCACACGAAACCATAGGTTGTCGCGATCTTGACCCTTCCCCCTGTTAATTTTTCGCAAAACCTTCGGCTCCATACATGGCCTCCTTGCATTTGGCCTTTGTAACTCACTGCTTGCTTCGAAAATAGTGCTGCTAAACGAAAATATGTCTGTCACACAACTAATGTTATCGATAGATGACACATTCCTTTTAGAACAGAATTTATGCATTCGGTCAGGTTTGAGGTCATATGACTATATCGTAGGCCTCCGTCCTATGCTTGTGTCCATTGTTCGAAAGGAATATTGCACAAGTAGTTTGTGCCTTCTTCATTATCTGATCGTAAACTCACCAACATCTCTTGAAAGTGGTCCTTATTGATCTCGTACCCTACCAATATACATTGATAGCGAATATTACATACCACTCTTCAATTGAGAATAAATTGAATATTACAAACGAAATTATATTAATAGATATTACATACCCATATTGGTCACTTGTCGTCGCTGACTTTTAGATCGATGTTGCCCGTAGTAGTTTGATGCAACATGCCTTAGGCAATATCGATGGTGTGTGCAATGCCACAGGTTTCCCTGGCGCTCTATTGCGGCTAGTGTTCTAGGGTCCCGATCCGATATAACTCATATATCAGGTTGGGGGCAGACATACCTCCTTAACCTAGATAAGAAGAAATCTCAATCATCAGCTGACTCCTCCGGTGTTATTGTGAACACAATCGGAAGGATTCTCCCACTGCCGTCTTATGCCACAGCTAGCAATAGTTGATGCGTATATCTACCATACATAAAGGTACCGTCAATTTGTACCAATGGCTTGCAGTATATAAATGCATCTCGGCATTGCTTAAATGTCTAGAAAATACGCTTGAACACTACGCATTCATGGAGCAAACGATCGTTGTAGTACATCGGTTCCGTTTCAAGGTCTGTTATGCTACCTGGGACATATCTCTCCAGCACCTGACACTACTGCCACACTTCATTATATGAAGTGTCCCACTGACCATGCAACTTTTCTAATGCCTTCTGCTTGGCTCTCCAAGCCTTTCTATAAGAAGGCGTGTACCCCAATTGGCTACGAATATAAGGCCAACACTGTAGTATTGGGATCGGCCTTCACCGTCGGTATTATTAAGTTAGCCAACATCTCTGAATCTATCTTCGATGATCTTGTGTAACACCTGTCAATGAAGAACGTTAAATAATACAACATTACGTAATATTAGTATTATTCAAAAACATAGAGCACATAGTGATATTGTACCGGCAAGACATGTATGTAGACCTTTGTACTTTTTGATCTCCTACAAGCCTGTCCTTTTCCTCAACGAGGCCATGATTTTTTGTGAACATGTACCGTCTTGACTGCACACTTTGCCTCGTACTTATCGAGCTTGGATTTAACCACGTTGTAGTTAACCCCATTCTTGATGCTGTATTATTTCAATGCAGCATGAAAAGCATTCTTGCTAGAAAACTCGTTACTAACTTCTAATTCGCCCGAATCCAACGACGAAGTTGTACGGTCACGCATCCGGTGTGGTAGTTCAGGAAACTCTAATGTATCGTTTTGAGATAGATCGACATTATGCATGTGGGCTAGAGGCGAGTACGCCCTGAATAGTGGATCTTCTTCTTCTTTGTCTGAATCGCCCTCAACATCTTTAGGTACTGTTGGAACAGGCTTCGATTCAGAAAATAATCTAACTTCTGCACTATAGGGCCCGGGCTTTCGAGGTGGATCCACATCCGACTCATCATCCGATCCATCATAATCTGCAACGAACGAGGGCCCCTCGTCGGTGGATGTCGTGGGGAGTACATTATCCCTCCTTAAACATCTTTTATAGCGTTCCCAATCATATGTCGATTGCCAACCACTAGAAGTTGATGACGGTCCCCAATACGTATTTCTATCATCGGACGTCGAAGGAACAATATGCATGTCCCATCCACCAACCGAGTGTCATGTAGGGGTTATGTTTACTACCACCAAACATGGGCACTTCCATATTCTGCCTCTCACTAATAGAGTGTCGACTTGGGGTCGTGTATTCCCCTCAAACAGAAGTAGATGTTGAGGTCGAAGGAAGATCACTTGGCGATGAAAATTGTACATATACCTAAAGATAAGGTGATCCACTGGAAAAATGAGTCTCCACCATTGCCTCAAAGCTCCGAGGACCTTTGATGTCGAATGATTCATATCTCACCAGATCAACCGAAGCGCAAAATCTATACTTAATAAACTGAACTTTCATTGGCATTGTTTCGAAGATTTTACGCCTAATTCTTTTGCGAAGTTCTAACAAATCTATGTTCCGATTAAAACACAGTCGCGTTGTGTTCTCCGATAAAAAAATAACACCATTTTCGGTGTCACAAACCTCACCATCGTAGTAAATAACAGCATTAATACGTTCACTCATTTTCAGTTTCTATTTTTCTTTTGCCTCAATTTCTGTTATGCAACCTGAGAATGAGATTTGGCTGATTTATAGTCTAAGGATTGCCACATACCATCAGAGCAAAAGAGCGTCCACGTGGGAGCTTTTTTCAAGATTTTGTCGACAAGTGCATCCTTTGAAGCGTTTCGCCACTATTTGTTCGTAAACGTCTTCTCAAAATTATTTTACCATAGACTATCAGTAGCAAAAGAGCGCCCACGTGGGAGCTCTTTTCAATTCTCTTCTCGACAATGCATCCTGCTAAAAGCGTTTTGGCCATCGTTTGTTGTAAACGCCTTCTTAAAATTATTTTACCGGAGACTCATCAGAGAAAAAGAGTGTCCACGTGGGAGCTCTTTTCAAGATTTTCTTCGACAAATGCATCCGCTTGAAGCGTTTTGGCCATTGTTTGTTGAAATGTCTTCTCAAAATTATTTTACGGAGACTATCAGAGCAAAAAGCGCCCACGGGAGCTCTTTTTAGTACTCTTGCCGACAAAGCACCACGCTTGAAGCATTTTTGGCCACCGCTTGTTCAAATCTTCTCAAAATTATTTTTCCAGATACAATCGTAAAAAAATTCAAATAAATTTTTTTGGCTAATATATTTTGCCCAAAACCCTAAATATATTTTTACTAAACCCTAATTAACCCTAATCTACTCCATTAAATTTCCCTTAAAAACTCTAAATCTAACGACCCTAAAAAATCATAAACCCTAACCCAGAAACCTTAAAACTTCATACCTTAACACTAAAAATAGCTGAAAGGGCAGACGGGAAAGGAGGGCAAAAGCGCGTCCACGTCAGCGCGTTTTGTGGGGATGTAGCAGGAAAGCGCGCCCTTGAATATAAACTTACAAGTGTAAAAAGACTTCAAATTTTTTCAAAAAAAGTAATTAAGTTCCTATTTTTTTTTTCACTTAAATGGATACTTGAACTTTCAAAATGCATCAAAAAAGCTCTCAAGCTTTTTCAAAATAAAAAATAAAAAAAATTAAGCCCTTGCTTCTTCTTTTTTTTTTTTTGTTCAATTGGATATTTGAACTGTCAAAATGCATCAAAAAGACCCTCAAGTTGTTTAAAAAAAAAAAAACAAGTTCTTGCTTCTTCTTTTTTTTTTTTTTTACTCAATTGAATACTTGAACTGTCAAAATGCATCAAAAGGCTATTTGACTATTAACTTTAACAATTGATCGTTAAAGTTAACTGCCGCTAAATTTTTAGTTAAATCACCCAGTGTCACAACCATCACATGACATGTGACAAAAAATTATAAAAAAATAAAAATCAATAAAAATTATAACATTTATTAAATTTTAATAAAGAATTGTAAAATTTTATAAAAATCATAATAAAATTAATAAAATGCATCAAAAGGCCTTTTAACCATTAATTTTATCTCATTGACCATCAAAATTAATGATCTCCAATTTTTTTTTCATTAAAACCATCATGTGTCACAATATAATGTGACATGTGGCGTAAAATGATAAAAATAAAAATCAATAAAAGTTTTCTTACAATTTTATAAATTTTATAGTACAATAAAATTTTCTTTTGTTAAAGTCATCATCGGTAAAGTTTTCTTTTGGTACAATAATTTTATAAATTTTATATTTCTTTACATTTGTTATAATTTTTTACAATTTTATGTTTTACAATTTTATAATTTTTAATAAATTTTAAATATTTTTATTTTTATTAAAATTTAATAACTTTTATTGATTTTTATTTTATACTTTTTTTGCCACATGTCACGTTATGGTTGTTACAAATGGCTTTAATGGAAAAAAATAGAAATGCTAACTTTAACAGTTAAAGGGTTTTTTAATACATTTTAACAGTTTAAGTATCTAATTGAATGAAAAAAAACAAACTTAATTACTTTTCTTTTAAAAAATTTAAAACTTTTTTTTTGTAAAAATATATGACTATGCTATTTGTAAATGATTTTCCAAATGTTTAATTATGATAACAATGTCTCTAATATCTTTCATTAGGACCAACTCTTTATAAAAAGAATATATATATATATATATATATATATATATATATATATAAATTACATAGATTTCAGAAATAATATTAAATATACGAAAATATTTCATTTATAAAAGTTTTCATATTACCAAATCTAAAAAATATAATACTAACACAAAGTAAATATAAAATAAATAAAAAATTAACAAAGATTGTGGGATGTTAGCCATAAATTTTTATCAATCAAACTTTATGATTTCCACTAATTTATCAATCTTTAATTTAATTTTAATCCTTAACTATCCTCATATCATTACATTTTTCACTTTATTAACAATTAAATTCTCTGTGCAACTATTTTGGAAGTTGAACCTACAACTTATCCTATTCAAAAGGTTGTACAAGTTGAAAGCCACTATATTTGCAATGAGTGCTTTGATAATGCTCACCTCCCCGTGCCACCTAGATATCACTACATTTCAAAATTTCAACATCATTATCTACTTTATATATACTACTCTCAAATGTTTTACTTTTTATTCTAACTCCAAATTTTTGGACTATGTTTTTATTTCTTAATTTTGAATACCATTTCCGCATCTCACATTACAACTCATAATAAATGTTAACATTATCTCTTTTAAAATTTATATATAAATTCTGTAACAATTCATTTTTAATAGGGTCAAAATAACGATTTTGAAACTTTATTTTAATGTTTGAATATGTAAATATTATATTAAAATAAAGTTTTTATTTAGTGATAAAATTAATATTTTATTGATATTAGTAGTATGGGATTAATTCCAACCACGTGCAATTTTTTATTGTTTCATAAAAGTAAAAAGACTAAAATATTATCGAATAATATAACATATTTTGATTACAAAAGACTTTTTGTAATTTATCTAATTGAGTTGTTGTCAATTGACTTATGACATCAACTCAATTAGGGCTTTAATAATAATATAGATAAGATATATACAATTGATAAATGTAATAAATTATGCATAATAAAATTAAAATGTATAAAATTATCAAAATAAAGCTTTAGTTTAGTGGTAAAGAAAAAATTTACGAATACAATTGGCATAAGTTTAAATTTCATTATTTGTATATTTTTATTTTTTAAAATAAAAAATTAAAATATCCTCAAATAATATAATTTATTTTAATTACAAAAGATATTTTCGTAAATTTTCTAATTGAATTGGTGCCTATTTGACTCGAGACACAAACTCAATTACAAACTTAAATAATATTATAGATATAATATAAATTATAAATTAAACTTTATATTCCACTATAATTATTTGATACACTAATAATGAAAAATTTGTTATGCATCCTTTATTTATATTTAAATAAATAATAACAGACGTCCGAAAAGTTTAACCTTGCATGTGAGTTGTGTTCTAAATAATTACTACGTATATAATAGATCACGAAACTTCTAAGAAAATTTACTTTGGTATTTTGATGTCAATGTTTTACAACATAAAAAAAATAGCAAATGCATAAATTTGCAAACGGATCCGCCATCTATATACGAAATTACTATGGGCAGGTGATATTTGATCCGTTCAGTTAAGATTTTTGAACCGTTTATTATAATTCGGTTTGATTTGATTCTCGATTTTTTTATGTTACTTTTTGTTTTAATTTTTTAATTTATTTTGATAAAATGAGGTATGGTTTATAGCATTTGAATATTATTTAATAAAATTTTATTTTTTCATAAATATTTTTAAAAACGAGAATTTTTAATTTTTTCACAATTTTAAATATAAATTATTTATTTTATATTATAAAATTAAAATTAATTATATATTAAATAAAACAGAATAAGATTTGATTTGAATAACTACAATTTTTAAACTTATGTTTTATAAACTGCTCAAATATCTCGATTCGAGTTAGTTTTGGATTTAATAGGTTTTTTTTTTTTTTTTTTGAGCGCACCTGTATTCTAGGTTTTGCACTCTACCTAAAAATATAGTTATTTTAATGTAAAATGATGAGATTCATTAAAAATTTTATATAGATATAGTATTACAAAATAATATAAAAACTTTGAGAAAAAAATGGGAATATAAACACCGTTACTTTTTTTAGTTTTGGTCTTAAGTTTTCCGTTAATGGGGCAGTCGGACCTGGAAAAAAAAAAAAAGAAAAATTTGAAAAAGAAAACAACAGATAAAATGGAGAAATGTGATAAAAAAAAACCCCAAATTGGAAACTTCGGCATTGATTTGAGTTTTAAGCATAACATAATTTGGACGTGCATTTGTTGATATTCATATTCATTTATGATTTGATATGGGTTTTGGACAAAGACTGTTGGTGTTTTTTTTTTTCTACAATTTTATGAAAATTTTAATTTTTTATAATTTTAGAGTTTTAAGGATTCTTTTAGAAATTTATATAATTTTAACATTTTATAATTTAAAAATTATTTTTAGAGAATTTAATCATTTTCTTTTTAATTTTACATCTTTATGTTTAGTTGTAATTTTATTTTTAAATTATTTTTAATGTCACATAGGTTACATGTAATTTTATATGTTTAATTTTAGTTAATTTTATAACGTATTTTTAATTATTTTCACCTATCATTGATAATAATAATTTCTTTTTAGTTTTTAAATAACATACAAATTTTGACTATATAAGAAACTAAATTATAATACTAATTTGAATGAATAAAAATTTAAAGTACATTTAGCAAATAAATAATATTTCATAAATATAAAAGAAATTTACACTAAATTAATAAATACATTTAACAATAATAAATAAAAGTTAATTCTTAAAATTTAACTTTCTTTTTCAAAAAAAATTACAAAATATTTTTTATCGCACCAAACAAATAATAGATAAATTAAAAAAAACTATTTTTAGAGTGCTTGTTTCATGTCTAAATGAGGCATAAATGCTGATTTTAAAACTTAATTGAGTGATTAGGTCGATTTTCACGTCCAGTTGAACGCGTTTTCTTCTCTCTTTCTGGCCAAATTTTTGTTTTTAGGGTTCAAGGGTTTAGGATAATATGTTTTAGAGTTTAGGATATTTTTAGGGTAATAATTGGATTTTATGGTGTTATAGCGTTTTAAAGATTTAAGGTTTAGGGATGGAAATAATAGGTGGTCGATTAGGGCTAGTTTAGTATTGTTGTTAAGAAGTACTTTAAAAAAGTGTTGTGGAAAAGTGTTTATCAAAAGTGATTTTGAAAAGTTTGGTTTAAGAGTTAAGTGTTTAGCATTGCTATGAAAAAGTGATTTTAAAAAGATAAAAGTTTGTTTTAGATATTATGATGTTAAGGAAAAAGATGTATTTAAATTTCGTTAATGTTATTATATATGAAATACATTAAATTAGATTATAATAAAATTTATTATAAATTATAATTAATATTTAATACATGAATTAGAAAAGTTAAATATATTTAAATTAACTTGTATTATTTTTTTTGTAAAATGTAATTTGAATATATAAATCATATTAGATATTTACATTACGTAGAAAACACAAACCTAAAAATTCAAATACTCTATGGATTTGAATTAAGTTTCAAAAGGGTTAATAATTGTATACCCAATATAAATATTAAAAATTTTACATTAGCATTTCTAATTTAAAGTGAATTCATTAAACTACAAGCTATGACATCTCTTGTTAATTCCATTTCATAATCACTTGAGTTGTTTGATTCACCATCAGCTTAATCACTTTCTCCTTCATGCACATCTTTTAGATCAATAATATTCTCATATGCCCTGTCAATATTTTTGTATTCCATTAGATCTGCATCATTTCGACGACATGTTTTCGTATAAAATTGTATATTGTCATTGTAACAACAACAATCATTGTTTGTTTTTCAAAACTATAACTTGACATATCCTTTAAAATGACCCATTTTTTTCGAACACCAAAAATTCATTCAATCACACTACATAATGATAAATGTGAATGATTGAATATCTCTTATTTACCAGATATAGGTCTACCTCTATGAAATTCTGGTAAATGATATTGATATCCTCTATATGGTCCAAGATAACATCATATTTGAGGATATCCAGAATTAACAAAAAAATATTTTCCTACATGTTATAATATGATAAACAATTAATTTAAGAGTTGTTTATTTTTAAATTTTCAATTAAAGAACTTATACTTTATTATTTAAAATAATAATAAATGAAATATCTTATCATTTGGTGGGTGCGGAAATTTGTATTTTGGATCTCAAATTACATTAAGAAATATTTTAGTGTTATGCGTTGATCCTTCCCATCCAAGACATAACAAATGTGAAACACATATTAAAAATCACATACTGTCATAACATTCTAAGTCGAGACATATTTTCTTCTAATGTAGGGAATTTGTTCATTTAGTGGAAGAATAGCAGCAATATGTGTACCATCAATTGCACCTATGCAGTCCTGAACAAATAATCATTAGTCTCATGCATATTTTAAGTTAAAAAATATTAAAATATAATAATATAATTTTAAATTTTTTACCTTAAAATGTGACATATATCTAGAACCATTATGTATTTGTTCGGGTATTGAGATAAAATAACGATCATTTGGTAAAATTATATCAATGACCATCCTTGAAACTTTCTCAAGTACAATTGCAAAGTATTGACTTATTGTTGCTCCAGACCTTTGAAGTATTTCTCGAAAGTGGAAAACTTTTGCATCGGTGCCAAGATGTACAAAAAAAAAATCCCAACATTTCATGAGAAAATATGTGTCAAAGTTTGCAAATTGCACAACAAGCTTGTGAATACAATTTTTGACATCCTAAAATTAATCTTACAACGTGATTCATGATCTTTAAAGGATTCATGATCATCAAGGATCTATATCTCACCTGATTGTTTTGAATCCATGCATGATTACTTCAATATATACTTCTCATAATATAATTGCACAGAAGAAAATGCAACATGAAATAACTAGTTAGAACTTTCCATGTGTTGTAAAATCTTTCTTTTCTCTTTCATCATCACTTCTATCACCACTGGAATTGTCAACTATACTCATCACCTGTGAACAAATTCTATATCCAAAAACTAAACATAAAATCCCCGACCCTAAATTAAGATATTAGTAGAATGGGATATCCCTCCATTAGGATATAAGTGGAACGGGATATCTCGAATTGGGATATTCTTTGAATGGGATATCCCTTATCGAATAAAACGACAGATAGCCCGGTTCAATAACTTAAAAATTTTGAACCAGACACTAAAACAATTGAACCGGGCTGTAGAAATTCTCAACCAGGGATAACACAGTCTGGATATCCGTGGAATAGTTTATCCCGAAAAGGAATATACTAGGATATCCTTGGAGTAGAATAAGAAGAAAAATTAACTATAGCAAGACACTTAAAAATTATGTACCGGATAGATAAGCCCAATAACCCAGTAATCCAAAACAGAAACGGGACAAAGCACCTATCACTGAATCAAAAGCCCAATAACCCTTAGCCCCAGCAATATTTTGCTAAGCACGAAATAAAACGAAAGATCCATAACGAGAAAAAAAAAAAAAAAACAGGGGGAAACAAAGAAATCAAAAATAAAAAACACCCACCGAAAATTGATGTATAAAGGCAAAGACAAGGGATTTATATTGCTAAAAACCAAAACCAACTGAAAATAGAAGTATAAGGAAACATATATATTTAACAAAAAAAAAAAACAGAGATGAAAAGGCAGTTAAAACAAGGTTTAGAAAACAAAGCCCCCTGACGTAGCTTTGGAACTCGACTAATTTCTCATACTAAGAAAAGCATTTATAATTATTCTTATAGCTTATATCTTTAATCAGCTTTAAAAGATATTATGTTTATCTGAATATTCTATATTGATATACTTAAAATAAATAGGTAAATCGATACAATTGTTGGTTTTGTTTAGAGCCCTCCATTTATTAGCTTAACAAATTATTAACTTGAAAGCTTCAAAAGCTTGGTTATTCACCAAGAAGGTAAATGTATCATCATATTCAATGAACATATCATCTCATGGATCAATTTGGAAATTAACAAAACAGAAAAACAATAGAGAAACGAACACTTAGAATCGTGCTTCTCACTTCAGTCTCTGAAGTATACATTGTTGCATACAAACCAAAATTTACATAAAATACAAAATAACAAAAGCAAATATCACTTACAAACAAGATAATAAATGTATAAAATTCATCCAATAAAAAATGTAACATATTCTTGGAAATACCAACAAAACATAAAAAAAAAAGAAATATCACCATGGCATTAAAATAGTTCTCTTTAAATGACAAACTTAGCTAATACAAACAACTCATGCAACAAGATTACAAGATGAAGAAACTTCACATCTGGTGTTTCCGACATCAAATCTATGTTCAATCACTTTAGATTTTTTATGAACCAAAAAACAATAAAATAAACCCACTGAAATAGAATTAAAAAGGGTATAGATCTGAAACTAAAATAAAAATGAAAAAGCAAAGATTTGTTATGAAAGGAGAAGAAAGGAGGAAGACAGAAAAGAAAACAAAAAAGAAAGCAAGAGATAGATATGAGAGAATTGGCTAATAAATGGGGGAAAGAAAAGGGATGTGAAAAGCCAACGGGCAAATTTCTAAATATTGGGATCCTCTCACGTATCACTTTCAATACCCTATTCACTAAATCACTAATTCTTTATTCGGGAGGATTAACAGAAAAGAAACGTTAGAAAAAAAAAAGGGAAATAGGAGATAATAGATAAGATATAATAAAAGGGAAAGGGGGGAATTAACAGAAAAGAAACGTTAGATAATAAAGGGGAAATAAATATGAAAGATGCTTTCATTTATTATTTGTTCATATATATATCATGTTTCTATAGATATTTGTTTTATTTTTTACAATTTTATTCAAATTTACGGTCTCAATGTTATTTCAAATTTTTATTTAAAAAAAAGCAAAAAAATTATATGTTTAATAAACTCTTTTGTATTTTTTAAACCATAACCCTAAAGGCAAGCGAGATATACTTGGAATAGGATATACCCAAATTGGATATCCCTAAATGGTATACCCAAGAATTGGGATATCCTTAGAATGGGATATCTCTTATTGGAATAAGTATGATAGGTAGCCCTATCCAAACACATAAAAAATCTAAACCGGACACTAAAACAACCAAATTGGGCACTGAAAATCTTGAATTGGGATGGAATATGACGGAGATATCCTCTGAATAGCTTATCCAGAGACAGGATATGACGGGGATATTCTTGGAACAAAATTAGAACTTAACACAATATATATATATATATATATATAAAAATAAATAGGTAAACCAGATAGAATTGTTGGCTTTTTTTAAAAACCTCCATTCATTAGCTCAACAAATTATTAACTTGAAAGCTTCAAGAGCTTGGTCATTCAAGGTACTTTCTTGGTAAAATTCCATGCTAGGTTATTGATATTCAAAGGAGATGACAAAAGAAAATAAATGTAGATGGTCCATTAATTTTCGAGAAATGTCTGTCCTAAAATAGCCTATCTCCTAAGTGGCTTATTCTAGAATTGGAAATTCCTGAATTGTAATAATTCTAAACTTGCCTATCACATGCCGAACACTGTAACATCACGAATCGGACCATAAAACAAGCTGAAAGTATATATAATTCATTAAGGGTGCGTTTGTTTGGTTGTAGTTGATTTTCGAAAACATTTTCCTCTTTTTCGGTGTTTGGTAGCCTGAAAAGCTTTTCCATTTGGAAAACATTTTCCAAACACGCGTAAAATAACTTTCTAATTTCTGAAAAACGTCTTACCGATTTCTAAAGGGTAAGACATTTTCCACAGCTCCTCTCTTCACTTTCTTCACCCTAAAGAAGATTGTTTGTCACTTCATCATCTCTGCCTCGTCTTCTATGCAGTCATCTCTGCCTCGTCTTCTCTGCGTTCATTTCTATTTATCGCTTCATAGGTGCATAAGGATATTACTTTCTATAACAATTTTGGAGTTTACCCCCTTTTTTTTTTTTTTATGGATAATAGTTATTATTCTCAATTGATTGTTCCCTGCTGTTGTTGCATGGTTGTTATGATCTGGGTAAATTTTGATTGGAATTTCAATTAGGGTTCATACTAATCAGAATGAATATGAGGGAAAAAATAATTCCATGTCCCTGCATGCACATTACATCACATTATCAGTTGAAGTATATTGGTGTTTCAGCAATACCGAATCCTCATGCTTGGTTCTAATTTTTTTTTGATACACCAACAAAAGGTGCCCATACAGTTTCTGTAATTTTGATTGCTATTTCCTGATTTCTTCACTTTTTTTTTGTTTTTTTTTTCATTACCCAATAAGGCAAACAATTCGGTCAAAACTCTAAAATTGTCATTTTGATAAGAAATGAACCACCATTGCTTTATAGAAGATCCTGACTATTTTACATTTCAAGTTTTGATGTTTGAAAACTGGGAATGAGCAATCGTAGGTGTCAGATTTGAGGGCATTTTGCATGATTCTCTCTATCTTTTTCTTTACGTAGTTAATGCTACCACAAAAGAAAAACCCCATTTCCCGCATTTCATATAAAAACTTGTTAGTTTCCATTAACAGTCAAAAACTTCTCATTCATCATCGTTGGGTAATCCATGGCTCCTTTTATGCCCGAAATTTCGATTTTATGCCCGAAATTCCCAAGCTTGAAATTGGTTCTTTTTCTTTTACGTTTGTTGTTTTGTTTTATTATTACTTATTGTTCTTCCATATATAAATATTTACATTACTAGCTTGAGATAAAATTATCGCATTTTACTTTGCATCGAGAAATGGTTTGAATACTTCCATTTCGATCCGCTTCTTTCTCTATTTTGATTTTTTCATTATCTAGTGATTTTATCTTCTTTGATCTCTCGATCTCTCGTGGGTTTTCAGTTTGCTCTCTTTGAGTTCCACTTTCGGGTTTGTTCTTCCTTATATATATTTGAATTACTTTGTGATTTGCTTTTACTTTGGGGAAATTACTTAACAATTAAGTGCAATGAGCTAGTGTTGCTAGTACCTCTTCTTCAGTAATGAATATTTTGAGTGTCTTTCAGTGAAATGCTATAATGAATTTGGCTTCATCATGCAGCAACTAGTTTGTGTAAGTAGTTCAAGTAGGCCACGTTTAAGTTCGAACCAGCGACTTCTCAGAGTTTTGCTGTGAGTAAGAGGTGCGTCCATTTCTTCAAACAGGTTGGTGCTTAGAGCTCTCTGCAAGTTTCAAATTCATAGTACTTGCATTGGTTGTATTTACTGTGATTATTTACCATGTCAAGTAGAACTAGTAATTCTACAAGTTTGAAACTCATAGCATTTGCATTAATGCACTTATGGCATTTTTATTGCTTTTGCTACACTAGTTGCTAGAGCTTTTGATACCATCAGCTGCCAATATCGTTTGTATATTATAACTGTGTATCTCCTTTCTTTTGATGCGATCGGTGGTTCTATAGTAGGTTTAGATGCATTAGGGATTCTCTGGTCTAAGTTTCAGCTGTCTGGTTTCTTGTCTTGGGATTTTGTGTCATAAAAGCCTTCTTTTTTCTAATGCTTTGATTTTGACATTACCCAATTATAATTTTAACATCATTTTCAATATATTGTATCAGTTTAATCTAGTTTACACCTATCTAAAATTTTAATTCAATCAATAATAACAATGTTCGAGTAGATTTCTTTATTTCTATAATGATCATGAATATATGTGTGCTCAAAAAAAATATTAATGCAATTATAACTAGCTTGATATATATGTATGCACTTTAGTCATGGTAACTTTTCATATATGTGATCATATGAAAATCTTGCATTTTTTTTTTGTAGTGATAAAATATTTGTGTGGCATTATTTTGTGTAGATGGATCGTAATCAAGATCAAAATGCAATTGTCGGAGTCATGGCTTCAGTTTTAGCTTTTGGGACTTTTTGGATTAAAAAATTAAAAACTAGGCAGAAAATTGCTTCTCACCCTCGTGTGAATCGAGATTATGAAAGAGAAAATTATATTAATAGTATTTTATATAGTGGTGACCAACATTGTATTGATGTGATAAGGATGAGACCGATCACCTTTTTTAATTTGTGTGATATTCTTAGTAGGAATAATTTGTTACAATCATCTAAATCTGTCAATATTCGGGAGCAAGTAGTTATATGTTTACATATAATTGGTCATAATGTAAGGTTTCGAGTGATTGGATCTAGATATTATAGATCAACCGAGACAGTTCACCGTTATTTTAGGGTTGTATTGAGAGCTATTTTGAAATTGTATAAACTAGTTATTAGATTACCTGATGAGTCAACTCCTAGTGAAATCAGAAGCAATCCAATGTTTTATCCTTATTTTAAAGATTGTGTTGGAGCATTAGATGGAACTCATATTCGTGCATCCGTTCCACTTAACATTCAAGGAAGATTTCGTAGCCGTAAAGGGGACGACACAAAATGTGTTGGCTACCATTACATTTGATTTGAAATTTTCCTATGCTCTAGCTGATTGGGGAGGTAGTGTACATGATTCTCGAGTTTTAAGTGATGCACTTTCACGCCCAAGAGGACTAAGAATTTCGAAAGGTAATAATTATTATTAAATACCAACTAGTTCTAGTAAGCTCATAATTTATTAGTATTAATTATGTTTTGTAAAATTGTAGGTAAATATTATCTTGCTGATGCTGGATATGACATCCGAAATGGATATATTACCCCATATCGTGGTGTCCGATATCATTTAAAAGAGTTTAGTGCTCAGGGGCCTGAAAATGCAAAAGAACTCTTTAATCTTCGACATTCATCATTGCGAATCACTATTGAATGTGTCTTTGGGATTTTGAAGAAACAGTTTTGTGTATTAGATGCTGAACCATTTTGGAATTTTCAAACTCAAGTAGATATAGTTTTGGTTTGTTGTATCATTCATAATCATATAATGGGAGTTGATCCTAATGATTTACTTAATCAAGGATTATACGAGGAGTCTGAGTCTGATTTGATAATACCAACTCTTATGGAGCGAGAAGAAAGAGAAGAAGCAAGAGAATGGTCTGCTAAGAGAGACAAAATTGCATAAACTATGTGGACTGATTATATGGCTAAAAATATTAGGTAGGTTTAGGGCTTAGAGTTATTGTTTTTTTTTTGTACCTACTAATTATGCATTTGGATAATATTATTAATTTTTAGTATTAATTGTGGTTTGGAAGTTTATTTATAATTATTCAATCCTTATTTTTATTTTTTTAACACAATTACAAAATTTGACTTTGGTTGTTTTCATTTTATGACGGTTAATAATGTAGCTTAATAATTGAGTATTATTATATATTTAATTTAATTAATTTATTTATTTATTTATAAATAAATCATTGCAATATATGTAAAAACAATTTAAATTATAAAATTTATTAATATATGTAAAACAATTTTTCAAAAAATATTTTCGTGAAAAGCGCCAAACAATGAAAATATTTTACATGATTCATCCAAACACCAAAAATATTTTCAATAAATCATTTTCCAGAAAAGTAAATCATTTTCCAGAAATCATTTTCCGAAAAATATTTTACTGCCAAACAAACGGAGCCTAATTTTTTTTTTAAAAATATCAAATACATGTAAATTGTGAGGTGTTTTGTAATGTTTAAAATTTTAATATTTTAACTAATATTTTTACTAAAAATTAAAAATTCATTTTTTCCAAAAAATTGAAATAAATTTAACTAATCAAGCCTAGAAACCCTTCCCTGAGGCCCATAATAGCTCAATAACCAAGATAATAACAAACAACTCATACAAAAAAAGAACACAAAAATTTAGAAAGTGACTTACAGTATCAAAGCTACTTACAATGCATTTGTAAATAGGATCAGACTGCCTTCCATCATTCAATAGAATCTTGGTATCAGATCCAACACGAATTATAATTTGATTTGTGTCGATTTATCAGCAAGCCATTATCGTCAGTGTAAATTATAAAAAAAATGTTTATTTAAATAACATAAAAGCAATAAGAAGCAAAATATAGAGCAGAGAGCTTTGTATAGCACCAAAGCCCAAGCAAGACACAATTCCAAAACATAACCAAGACACAAGCCCAAAGGCCTAAATCGAAGCCCAAAAACGAAAACCCCAACAGTATTTTGCAAAGACAAGAAGAAAACAAATATAGGATATCCATAGTACAAGATAAATAAACAAAAAGAACCATGTCGATATCCATAGTTTCAACGGAACGAAACAACGATTGTTTGAAACTGAAAACTGGTCACCCTGACAAAAACCCACTGAACATATTAGCAAAAAAGAAGCATATATCTGAAACTAAAAATAGGAGAGAAAAAGTATTCTGCTTAGCGAAAATTTTAAAAACATTAGGCAAATATTTCTTGAGTCTTGGGAGCAATGAACTAGTACCATGTTATTTGGAAAAGGAACTGTAATGAAAAAAAAAAAAAGATGCAGGTGAAGGGGAACACAACTTGAGAAAAAAAATTTGTACTTTAAAATGGGCACCTAAGTAGTAGCATAATTCAGACACTCTACTTTCTTGTGAATCAGGGATTACACCATGAAGATATACATATGAAAATGGAATAGTTCCTGATAAACCGTAAAAGTAACATATTTTAATCCCATATTTATTATGCTTTTGGATGAATTTATCCTTAATTTATGTAAAAAGGTGCTCTTATTCCTTTCTTTTCATGTCTTATACTCAGGAAAGTAGCCAAGGATAAAAAGGACGCAAAACGGGTTTAAAACGGACCAAAGTGGGCCAACCCAAGAAGTCGGCACGGCCTGGACTTCATGCCACATTGCCGTGCCCCAATACTTAGATTGCATACGGTCACACCCTGATTTACACGACCGTGCCTTGTCGACAAAAAGCCCAACATGACCTAGACCCCGATGTACACGGCCGTGCCCCAATTGGCAGACCCGAAGCACGGCCTCTACCCTGATATTGCACGGACGTGTCAAAGCCGTGCCTAAATCAACAAAATGGAGACACGGGCTAGACCACGATTTACACCGGTGTGTCAAGGCTGAGCCCCTGCCGCGGGAAAGAGCAATTTCACTCAAAATTGGAAGCTTGGAGCCCAAGAAACGCAATCCTAAGTCCACTCAAACACTTAGAACGAATTTCACTTGAATTATGAGTACTTAGGAGCCAAGTAAAGCATCCCAAACGTCTATATAAACAATCCAAGGCAACAATTCAAGGGCAGCAGGTTTTAGCAGAGTTTTCTGCAGAGCTTTACTCATTTAGGGAATTACTCGAAGATAGCCAGTTGATCCCGAAGAGTCGAAATTCTACTCAAGATGGAGGATCTCCTCTTCAATTCCTTCAAGGGGTTTTAGGGATTTCTTATGTTTTGTTTTATCTTTTCTCTTGAGATGTTTTCTTATTTTATTATGAACTAGATCCTTCAGATACCTGAAGGGGATGAAACCTATGATGGATTTTGTTATTTAATTCTTTTGGTTTATATGATAAATACTTAGTTTGTTCTTAATTATGTTGCTTAATTTAATCTGATGTGCTTAAGTGGAGGAGGAATAGACCCTGCCTAAGAGTAGATCTAGCATAATTAATCGGAGTTGATCGGGCGCCTAGAGATAGGGTTACGAGATTTTGCCGGATTAGGGTGAAACCTAATATTGGAGTCCATTGATCGATTTACTGCTTCCTTAAGGGGTTATTATAAGAGAACGAGAGTTCCACTAATTAACCTAAGGTTAGACGTTATTCGCTTCGAGAGAAGGTTTAATATAGGTTAGGGAGTCTCACGGATCAAGCTAAGTAAAAGAAATCATATGAATTGAAAGTTAGATAATAAGTGAAGTCATAGGTGGATTCTTCCCGAGGGTATTGTTTTTATCAACTGAAGTTTTTCAAAGTCTTTTCCCAAAGTTTTGTTCTTTTTTCTTTGCATTTAGTTTAAGTATTTCATTAGTCTTAGATAAGATAACTAATCACTCCATATTTTAGGCTAAATAATAGAAAGAAAGTGAGTAGTAGTACTTTTAAGTTCCTTGGGTTCGATAAGTTATTCTTGCTTGAGCTATACTACTGTTCGATAGGTGCGCTTGCCTCTATAGTTTTCATGATCGATCTATAGGTTCGATCACTCTTTTATAAATATTAAAACTAGGCATTTTTGCAATGATCAAGTTTTTGGCGCCGCTGTCGGGATTTCTAAAATATTTAAAGCTCTATTTTTATTACTCTAGCCATTATTATTATTTTTACTTTGCTAACTTTTCTTTTATTTAAATTTTGATGATAATTCTAGTTTTTCAAAGGAATGGCAATCAATAATTATCGGTGGCAAGGCATGAGGACAATTTCTACTAAAGCAACCAAGATTTTCAACCTCGGCGTGGTCACCGGGATATCTAATCGATTCAAATAATGAATAAAAAGATTGATGGTTTGAATAATCTCTCGGTACACCCAAGAATGCAAAGATAACTCGAATCTGAGAGGCGTGGCGAATCCTGAGTACCCACCCTACGGATATGACATGAAAAATGAACAAGTCCACTATATAGGTCACTACTCTAGATGTCAAAATAATTTTTATAGTGACACTTATACTACAGGATGGAGGTACCATCCCGACTTCTCGTGGAATGATCAAAGACAGGATTTTCCTCCAAATTTTCAACAACCTTATCCATAAGAAGGGGAATCAAACCTCGAAGAGATTCTGACAAAATTGGTGACAGCTACAAACTCTCGTCTTCAAAAGGCTGAAGAAACACTCGATGAACAACAAAGATCGATCGAGGGAATCAAAATTCAGGTAAGAGAAATCATCACATCGGTTGGACTAATGATTGAGATATTATGTGAAATACGGACAGAGATTTTTTCCAAAGGCACACAGTAGGTAAAAGCAGTTACACTAAGGAGTGACAAAGAGTTAATTGAACCACAAAGAAAGACACCACATGAAATTATCAAGAAAAAGAGTGTAGAAGGTGAAAACGATAATCCATTGCCTACAGAGAATAAAACAAAATTTCATATCCAGTAAAATTGAAGAAAGAACAATTAGATGCTCAATACGGTAAGTTCCTCAAACTTTTTAAACAAATACATATTAACTTACATTTCGTTGAAGCTATTTCACAGATGCCGAAGTATGCAAAATTCTTAAAGGAACTTCTTACGAACAAAAGGAAGCTTGAGGAGGTATCCATGGTCGAGCTTAACGAAGAATGTTCAGCCCTTCTCCAAAATAGACTACCACGGAAATTAAAAGATGCAGGGAGTTTCACTATTCCTTGCTTAATTGGTAGTTTAAACATCAAGAAAGCATTAGTAGACTTAGGCGCTAGTATTAATCTAATGCCTTACAAATTATTTAAACGGCTAAATCTTGGGGAACTAAATCCCACTAGGATGAGTATTCAATTAGCCGATAGATCTATTAAATATCCTAGGGGAATTATTGAAGATGTCTTGGTCAAAATTGATAAATTTATTTTTCCTGTTGATTTCGTTGTGTTAGACATGAATGAAGACATTTATGTTCCTTTAATCTTAGGGCATCCCTTTTTAGCCACGACTAGAGCTATTATTGATCTAGGTAATGGTAAACTAGCTCTGAGAATAGGTGATGAAGAAATCATCTTTCAACTCTGTAATGCCATGCGATATTCTAAAGAACAAGATGATTCCTATTATATCGTCGACACTACTGATCATATTATATAGAATTCATTACAAGAAATTATACAAGGTGACACATTGGAATTGTGTCCGGCTCAAGAAGAGGGGGAAGAAGATGAAGACAATGAGTCGAATCTGAAAATGTCATCATATGAACAACGGAAAGAAGAAAGCATCAAGAATGATAATGAAATAAAACAAAAACCCTCCATCGTAGAGCCACCCAAATTGGAACTCAAAGAGTTACCAAAACACCTAGAATACGCATTCCTTGGAGACAATTCTACACTACCAGTAATCATCTCCTCAGAATTAAAATCCAAAGAAAAGGAGGAACTGATAAAAGTACTAAAAGAACACAAGAAAGCCATAGCTTGAAAAATTTCTGATATCAAGGGAATAAGCCCCACATTATGCACCCACAAAATTTTGATGGAAGAAGAATATAAACCATATGTGCAACCTCAGAGACGTTTAAACCCCAACATGAAAGAAGTGGTCAAAGCCGAGGTAATTAAACTTTTAGATGCAGGAATAATTTATCCTATTTTGACAGCACTTGGGCAAGTCCTGTGCAGGTAGTCCAAAAGAAAGGAGAAATGATGGTAGTACCCAATGAAAAAATGAGTTAATTCCCACAAGAATAGTTACATGATGGAGAGTCTGTATAGACTATAGAAAATTGAATGATGCCACCAGAAAAGATCATTTTCCTTTGCCTTTCATAGATCAAATGCTAGAAAGATTATCTGGGTATATGTACTACTACTTCCTGGATGGACTCTCCGGATACTTTCAAATCCCCATAGCTCTTGAAGACCAAGAAAAAACAACATTTACATGCCCATACGATATGTTTGCTTATCGTAGAATGCCTTTTGGATTATGTAATGCTCCTGCTACTTTTTCGTTGCATGTTGGCAATCTTGATTTAACTCGTAGAGGACATCATGGAGGTATTTATGGATGATTTCTCGGTATTCGGTAATTCTTTCCATCTTTGCCTTAAAAATTTAAAACGAGTTCTAATGAGATGTGAAGAAACAAACCTTGTTTTATATTGGGAGAAATGCCATTTTATGGTTAGAGAAGGGATTGTATTAGGACATAAGATTTCTACTAAAGGAATTGAGGTAGATAAAGTAAAAGTTGAAACCATAGAAAAATTACCTCCCCCTAGCTCAGTCAAGGCTATTAGAAGTTTTTTAGGACACGCAGGTTTTTACAGAAGATTTATTATGGATTTTTCTAAAATAGCTAAGCCTTTGACAAAATTACTAGAAAAATATGTTCCTTTTAATTTCAATCAGGAATGTTTAGATGCATTCAATGTCCTTAAGGATAAATTAGTAAATGCTCCGATTATAATTACACCTGATTAGAACTTACCCTTCGAATTAATATGTGATGCAAGTGACTTTGCAAGAGGTGCGATTTTGGGACAACGAAGAGACAAGCATTTTCACCAATCTACTACGCTAGCGTAACATTAACACCAGCAGCAAGAAAATTACACCACGACTGAGAAAGAATTGCTAGCTGTAGTTTTTGCTTTTGACAAATTTAGACAATATCTAATATTATCTAAAGTTGTTGTTTACACCGATCATTCAGCTCTTCGTTATCTTTTAAACAAACTTGATGCAAAACGACTAATACGATGGATTTTACTCTTACAGGAATTTGACTTGGAAATATAGGATAAGAGGGGAGCTGAGAATCTCGCGGCAGATTATCTTTCAAGACTCGAAAATCCACACACCAAAGAGCTTGATGAACATGAAATAAATGATTCGTTTCCCGAAGAACAGCTCTTTTCTATAACACATTCTAAAGTACCATGGTTTGCAAATATTGCAAACTATCTAGTAGCTAACATCCTACCAAAAAATTGACACATAACCAAAAGAAGCGATTCTTTACTGATGTGAAAAATTATTTTTAGGAGGATCCCTTTCTTTTCCGCATATGTGCAGATCAGGTAATTCAAAGATGCATTACAAGGACAGAGGCAAGCAAAATCCTGAAACATTGTCATTCAGGACCATCAGGAGGACACTACAGTGGTATTAAGATAGCACACAAAATACTCAATTAGGTTTTTACTAGCCCACTCTATTTAAAGATGCCAATAGGTATGTTACCTCGTGTGACAAATGCCAAAGAACAGGTAACATCTCTAAATGTGATGAAATGCCTCAAACATATATGTTATCATGTGAAATATTTGACGTTTGGGGTATTAATTTTATGGGACCATTCCTGAGTTCATTTGGAAATAAATACATCCTAGTAGCAGTTGATTACACGTCAAAATGGGTAGAAGCGGAAGCCTTACCTACCAATGATGCTAGGGTTGTAGTTAACTTCTCAATAGACTATTTTCCCGATTCAGTACACCTAAAACCATCATTAGCGATAGGGGTACTCATTTCTGTAATACACAATTTGAAAAAGTCTTAAAGAAATTTGGAGTATGCCACGTAACGACCACCCTTATCATCCCCAAACTAGTGGGCAAGTTGAGGTACCAAACCGAGAGCTTAAGCGCATTCTAGAAAAAATAGTTGAATCAAATAGAAAAGATTGGGCGCTTAAAGTAGATGATGCTTTATGGGCTTATAAAACAAAGATTCAAAACACATCTAGGACATCCCCATACAAGCTCAGATACGGTAAAAGTTGTCATCTACCATTCGAGTTAGAACACAAAACTTTCTGGGCAATAAAATTTTTAAATACTAACCTTGACCTTGCAGGAAAGAGAAGAATGATGCAGATAAACGAGTTAGATGAATGGAGAACAGAAGCCTATGAGAACTCAAGGTTGTACAAAGAAGCAACAAAGCGACGTCATGATGCCCGCCTCAAGCAATCAAGACATTTCGAAGTAGGAGACCTAGTCCCATTATACAATTCAAGGCTTAAATTATTCCCTGGGAAGTTAAAATCCAGATGGTCAGGCCCATTCATGATCAAAACAATATTTCCATATGGCACCATTGAGGTGACTCATCCCACTAAAGGTACATTCAAGGAAAATGGTCACCAACTTAAGATTTATAATGGTGCAGATCTTGGAGATACAAGAGAGGAGTTTATGCTCCATGAGCCTTCCTTTAGAACTAAAAATAGGGAAAGTCTAGCTTAAGACTATAAACGAGCGTTTCTCAGGAGGCAACCCTAGCACTAAACACATTAACTTTGTTTTTCAAAGTCTAACAAAAATGCAGGATCATTAACACGGCCTTGAACACGGGCGTGCCCATAACCGTGCATAAATAGGGAAAACCTCTCTTTTCCAACACGGGCTGCGATAAAATCACACGAGCGTTCCTCATAACTGTGTGCAGCTACTGACATATCGAGCACGGTTAGAACATGGGTGTGCACCATGACCGTGTGAACATACTGACTTATCAAGAACGGGCGTGTCAAATTATCACACGGGCGTGCTAAAGACACTAAATCGCCCCCAATTCCAAGCAATCGCGAAAAGTATGGGTAGTTCAAATTTAACACACCGTGTCAGGTGGCCATATTCCCCTCCTTATATAAGAAAATTAATCGAAAACCCTCCCCCATTTTAAACCCTAGACATAATTCTTAGCCTCCTTCCCCAAAGTTTCCACCATACCCACACCCTCCACCACTTGAAACTACCTCTCCCTACCTTTTCCTCAGCATAACCAATTAAAAATAAGTCGCACGCCCGCAACACGACCGTGCTACCACACGCCACGCCGCTGCCACCGCCGTGCTTCACCCGTGTTCGTCGCATACAACCATCCCTGGTTCCTTTTTCTTCATATTTTCAATTATTTTCTCTTTATTTAAAAGTTATAGTTGATTTTAGACTCAAAAGATCGGATTCATTTTTAGTTTTTCAGTATTTTTACTTTCATCTTCTTCTTGATTGATTTATTAATTGTTTCCTTCTATTTTGATTTCAATTCTTTTTAATATGTTCTCTGTTTTAGCATTTTATTTTATTTTTTTATGCTGATTTTTCTTCCCCTTCATTACAGAATTGATACTCTATTGCTAAATTTAGTTAAACGTTAAATTATAACTCTCATACATCATGACTGATTCCAATGAAATCTTTGTTTACCTTTTGTTATTATATTCGTAACTAAATAATGATTTTAGTTAAGAATTGTTCATAAGATTACGATTTTAGTATTTGTTTTTCAAAGAAGCATCTATCTTGGCTATTGACTGTGATTATTGATAAATTCATGGCTGTATAAAAGAGGTGTATCTCTTTTTGATTATGTTGCAAGAATTATGTCGTCATCACGTCTTAAAAGGGCCGTTCCAAGCAAGAAAAGAAAAGCACCTAGACCATCTTCGGCTAGTGCCTCATCAGAAATTCGACACTTCTTCCTCCAATTTAATCAAAACACTCAAGAAGAACGATATAAGGCACTCCGGGAATGCCCTTTAGGCACTGAAAGATGTATGGACTGGAACGCAATAGAACAAATAGGACTGACAACCGATATTCGAGCCCTCATAGCAACAGAGCCATAGGAGCGGTTCTTCTCTATAATCGAGCCTACTTACTTAAAACTAATGCTCGAATTTTGTTCCACCTTCACATTGCAAATAGTGTTGGCTCAGTATGACGACCCCGGTACTATCCAATTTCATCTCAGGGCACAATACAACGATTAAGCATACCACAATTTGGTACGACCCTTGGTCTCTACACTCTAAAATTTATTGAAGAAAATCCTCTAGACGATTTAAATCGTGACCTGCACATCACTCAAATCGCCTGCTGGCAAAGCTTACACCCTACTACAAGAAACTATAACCCCATTCGTTCAAAGGCAACCGCCCTTTCCCCAGCTCTCAAGTATATTCATGCTATCCTTGCTCATACAATTACAGGTCGCAAAGAGAGCACAGGCGTCGTTAATAAACAAGACGTCTACTTCTTGTCATGCATGTCTGAGGGACATGTTTTCGATGTGGCGTATGTTATCGCATGCGTAATGCAGCATTAGACAGAGGCACATAGAAAGGGCATCATTTCAATGGGGCCATACATAACGTGATTAGCTCGGTACTTTAATCTCCTCGACACCGATCAGCAGAGGTCCTCACTCACACTGATCGGATACATGACACCTCAAGGGATACAAAGAATGTTACATATGAATATGATCAAACGACGTCGTAGAACGAACCCTCCTCAATACAGACTAGCTACAGAAGAGGAGGTGCCCGAGGACATTCCTGATGATGTGCCACCAGTTTCGAACCAGCAGCCATCATGTTTAGTGACTTCATTGGCAGATATCTCTACACGCCTCACTCAATTTCAAGCACTATTGTACCTAGCAGCTTTCATCGGCAATGCTCGACATCTTGATGGGATCGAGGCCACCCTTCACAAATCATCATCACTTTCACATATCGCCACCAAAGACCACCTCAGATCCGGCTAACAATGAGGACTTCGAGTTCTCATAGATTGTTTTTGACATATATTTTTCCTTATTTTAAATGTTTGATTAATGATGCTTCTATTTTTGAACTTTATTAGTATTTCATGTTTTTATTTTTATTTTTATTCTTTTTTTTTACCATTGGCTATCTAACCTCATAAGCAATCCCTATTTAAAAATTATTAACTAAGTGACTTTGCAGAATCAATTACACGCCGCACAAACACATATTCACATAAAAGTCACCCAAGGAATGTATTTTGGATTCTATCCAAAAATTTAGGAAGAGTCACTTTCTCCCTTCTCTTTTGCTTTATCCCATTACTGTCATTATTTATCTTTTTACATTGAGGGCAATGTACATCTTAAGTGTGGGGGAGTAAAAGTGTCTAACTTTTTGCTTTATTCTCAAATCCTGAATTTAGTCTTGATCTTAAGTATTTTTCTCATATTATTAATTAGGATGAAATTTCTAATGATTTATGATGTTTATTGATATGTTTTAGAACAAATCATAGTTAATAGTGCATTGATGATTAAATTTGAAGAATACTAGAGAATCAAGCATGATAAGTCTATTTTTCAAAAATAAAAATTGATAGGTTGTTGAACTAAATTTGAGTATTACTTTGAAATTTGAAATCTATAGGGATTGATGTCAAAAACACCCATAATTTCTGTGAGATATTGAGCCTTATAGAGCATATATTATTTTTCATGCTCACTTTTATTGATTATGAGTGTGTCAACTCTGAACTGTTATTCTAGAACTTGCCTCGTTTATTCATGTCGGGACCACAATAATGATTTGATATACTGAGATGATAAAGGCACCTAGGTTTTAACCCGTTCACTCCACTAAAGAGCCTACCTACATAAATAACCCCTAGTGAACCCCGTTGAATCCTAACAACCTTTTTATTGACTCACCCACTAATATTAACCCAAAATCCCTTTGTATTTGTTATCAACATTCTTTTGACTACCCCTCTATCGAGAATTAACTTGATCAATTGCCAAATTAGGTTATTTCAATTATCAAAGTTCCTTCTATTAAATTTTGCTTAGTTTGTTCTTAAAAAAAAAATCCAAGTTTATTCAATAAAAGAGCTTAGAGCAATTAAACTCCAATTGTTGAAGAAAAAGCTCGTATTAAAGTATTATCAAATTTTAAAGTGAAGAAAATACTCTTTATAATAGAGTAATTATCAATAGTGGTATTATTACTTTTCATTCGATATAAATATTCATATTTAGTTCATTATTTTTAGATTAGGTAATTAGTTAATTCAATCTCGATTTTAACCCTCTAATTCAGCCTTTATCCACACCTTTTAACCCAAGCCCCGTTACAACCCTAATAAAGACCTTTTGATCTATTTATCATGTCATATACAGTGGTGGAGATTTGATTTTCAAGCAAGCCTATGGAATTAACTTTTCATTCGACTTTTGAGCGCTTTTTCTTGATCCATAAAAACTTTTAGTGCTTTGAGTGAATCTTTAGTGAGGATGTCAATCCTTGTCGGTTTTGAATCAAAGGTAATTATTTAAATAAGGGGAGACACCTATGTTTTCATGCTACAAAATCATGACTTATCTCGTTTGAATCTGTAGGGCACTTCGAGCTAAATGATCCATGTATAAATTATCTATGAATTATGATGAGGCATTGTCAATGGGAATTATGAATTTTGGAAAGTTCGTTTTAATTGTAAATTGAGAATTTTGCTTGAGGACAAGTAAAAGCTTAAGTGTGGGGGTATTTGATAAACCGTAAAAGTAACATATTTTAATCCCAAATTTAGTATGCTTTTGGATGAATTTATCCTTAATTTATGTAAAAAGGTGTTCGTAATCCTTTCTTTTCATGTCTTATACTCAGGAAAGCACCCAAGGATAACAAGGACGCAAAACGGGTTTAAAATGGACCAAAGTGGGCCAATCCAAGAAGTCGGCACGACTAGGACTTCATGCCATACGGTCGTGCCCCAATACTTAGATTGCACACAGTCACACCCTGATTTACACGACTGTGCCTTGTCGACAAAAAGCCCAACACAGCCTGGACCTCGATGTACACGGTCGTGCCCCAATTGGCAAACCCGAAGCACGGCCTCTACCCAGATATTACACGGGCACATCAAAGCCATGCCTAAATCAACAGAATAGAGACACGGGCTGGACCACGATTTACATGAGCGTGTCAAGGCCGTGCCCCTACCGTAGGAAAGAGCAATTTCACTCGAAATTGAAAGCTTGGAGCCTAAGAAGTAGAATCCTAAGTCCACTCAAACACTTAGGACTAATTTCACTTGAATTATGAGTACTTAGGAGCCACGTAAAGCATCCCAAACATCTATATAAACAATTCAAGGCAGCAATTCAAGGGTAGCAGGTTTTAGCAGAGTTTTCTGCCAAAGCTTTACTCGTTTAGGGAATTACTCAAAGATAGCCAGTTGATCCATCTCAAAGAGTCGGAATTCTACTCAAGACGGAGGATCTCCTCTTCAATTCCTTCGAGGGGTTTTAGGGATTTCTTATGTTTTGTTTTATCTTTTCTCTTGAGATGTTTTCTTATTTTATTATGAACTAGATCCTTGAGACACACGAAGGGATGAAACCTATGATGGATTTTGTTATTTAATTCTTTCGGTTTATATGATAAATACTTAGTTTGTTCTTAATTATGTTGCTTAATTTAATCTGATGTGCTTAGGTGGAGGAGGAATAGACCCTGCCTAAGAGTAGATCTAGCATAATTAAGTTTAAATTGATCTAGAGATAGGGTTATGAGATTTTGCGAAGGGTGAAACCTAATATGGGAGTCCATTGATCGATTTATTGCTTCCTTAGGGGTTATTATAAGAGAACGAGAGTTCCACTAATTAACCTAAGGTTAGACGTTATTCGCCCGAGAGAAGGTTTAATATAGGTTGGAGTCTCACGAATCAAGCTAAGTAAAAGAAATCATATGAATTGAAAGTTAGATAATAAGTGAAGTCATAGGTAGATTCTTCCCGAGGGTATCGTTTTTATCAACTGAAGTTTTTCAAAGATTTTTCCCAAAGTTTTGTTCTTTTGTCTTTGCATTTAGTTTAAGTATTTCATTAGTCTTAGATAAGATAACCAATCACTCCATATTTTAGGGTAAATAATAGAAAGAAAGTGAGTAGTAGTACTTTTAGGTTCCTTGGGTTTGATAAGATATTCTTGCTTGAGCTATACTACTGTTTGATAGGTGCGCTTGCCTCTATCGTTGTCGCAGTCAGTATACAGGTTCAATCACTCTTTTATAAATATTAAAACTAGACTGTTTTGTAGCGATCAATTCCTGTGAATTGGATTCTCATCATGACCATTCTTGCAACCCTAAAGAACAATATATCATGGCTGTCCAAAGTGAAAAAGTGTTAAGGCCAACAGTTAAAACATAGAAAAATAGATCAAATAGAATTTCTTGAGACCAAGTATGCTATAATGCCCTCTAATTTGTTATTGAATAATTATTAGAAGCACTCTCTTATGGAAAAGAATAGGGTGCATCATCTAAGCAATAGGAGTTAAACAAAGGGGCTCATACCCAGTTTCAAGCATTGTTGTCGGATAAAACCTTTCAAAATCCTCTGTCGACTCATCTGGCTACCCAATAGTACTGAAAGGCCATAATGCACTGAAATAGAGTAAGTAGATCATGCATAGCCAAAATATATAACATTTATCACACAACAAAAAATATTGATGTGTGCACGACAAGTTTCATTTCCAGAGCATGGGAGAACCATATCAAAACCTTTAAAACTCAAGTTGAAGAAGATGGCTGAAAAAAGCAACTTACACCATTTTTTACCATTTATTGCATTACTCAAAAAGCCCGAAAAATGAACTCAATTATCATAATAAAATGCTTTCAATCTCCTCATACAAAAATGTTTCAAATAGTCAACATGGTTGCCTCAATACTTTTTGCACTAGAGTTAGATATCAAACATATTTGGACTCAACCTTGGACCTCTCAGAAAACCATCAGACCTTTCCTACCAGGTACTAATAGGTCAAGATGTAAGTGAAATTTCAGTTTAGGAATATTGAAGTGACAGGAAATCATACCACTTACAGAGAATTATTTTTTTTCCTTTTATAATTATGCAAGAAAGTTAGGTGACAACATTAATATAATCTCTTCATTTGGATGACAATTTCAAAATATTACTGGCTTTCATCTATGTGATCTCAATAACTCAAAACATGATTCATCATTTTTAATTTGAGTCATGTCAACATATTTTTGGAATACTTCTTCATATCTAATTAATAACTTACATACAGGAAGAAGAAGAAAAAAGGTGTACTTAATCGATTGATAATTTGAAAATATTGCATCATTTAAACAATGTTTATTACATTAGTTAAAGATTACAATACAAATAAAACCTTAGGTTTATTTGAAGGTCCTTTATATACTTTAAGAGGTGATAACACAAATAAAAATTATGGTTCTGAGCTTGGGATCAAGGCACCAGACGAGTAGCGTAAGAATTCATTCAGAAGAAAGGGTCTTTTCTTTTATTATGATTCCTATTTTTGCATATGGTTGTGGAACTCTAAAGGAGTTGTCTACCTTTGATTTGCTAAAACTTTAACCTTACTTTATTCATGAATAATTTACCTCTCATAAAGAGATTTATAGTTTAAGAAATAAGATGCAAAACCCCACTTTCTTATTCTAATACGGAAAATAAAAATATGACAATCAGAAGATCCTAATTTATTAGTAAAGTTTTATTCAAACTAATAAAGAAATTTTAGAAAATAAAAATTAGAACTAAATCTCAACAAAATCAGTATCCTAATCAGATGCCCTTAACATAAACATGACATAATAAGAAAATAAAACCAAAGGGACAGCAAAAATAGAATTGACAAAGACTGATTGTGAACTCTAGTTTGTAATATAATATAATCATATCCAATCAGTTAGAGAAGAAAGCTAATCATGTACCAAAAAAGAGAGAGAAACTTTAAGTAAAGAATGACTTTTCATCCTAAAAAGATGATATTATAGTTATGGAGTTTAAAATTGAATAATCAACCTTGAGAACAAAGTGTCATGAACATCTGGATCCGGATAAACTTCTACGCACTACAACAAAACAACCCTACTACGATACTTTTTTTGACCTAAGACGACGCAAAAAAGGTTGGCATAGGTTTCGCGAGGCTTCGTCCGACGCTTCCAAAATGGTTGTCTATAGTACAGTTGGCATATGCATGGCAACACTTTTGCAAAAGGGTCGCCATAAGTCAACATAAGCCGACCCTTATTGAAGGGTTGTGAAAAGACCTAGTCAATACCGACCTTTAAAAAAGGTTGGGAAAGACCTAGTCAAGGCCAACCTTTGAAAAAGGTTGTTATAGACATGTTTAAGGCAACCTTAAAAGGTTGGTATAGTTCTTGTCAAAGGAAACTTTTAAAAACGGTTGGAATAGAACCGTCTAAAGCAACCTTAAAAAGTTGGGATAGACCTTGTCTAAGGCAACTTTTAAAAACGGTTGGGATAAAGCCGTCTAAGGCAACCTTAAAAAGGTTGGGATAGACCTTGTCTATGACAACCTATAAAAAAGGTTAGGATAGACTTATTTAAGGCAACCTTAAACAAGTTGGGATAGACCATGTCTAAGGCAACCTTTAAAAAAGATTGGGATAGACCCGTCTAAGGCAACCTTAAAAAGGTTAGGATAGACCTTGTCTAAGGAAACCTTTAAAAAAGGTTGGGATAGACCCATTTAAAGCAACCTTAAAAAGGTTGGGATAAATCTTGTCTAAGGCAACCTTTAAAAAAGGTTAGGATAAAGCCGTCTAAAGTAACCTTAAAAAGATTGGGATAGACACGTATAATGTAATTTTTTTTATTTCAATATGAATATATTTTTATAAATATTTACAGTGAATAATGATAGGAATTGTGCTTTAAATACAACTAAAAAATATAAAATTAAAATTAAAATAAAGATTGAATATTCACTACAAAAATTGATCCAACAATCAAAATTGTAACACCCCAAACCGGCCCAAACACTACAACCGGATCTGGTATGTCACTAAAGAGATGTTGTAAAACATGTCGATTTTGGAAAACATTATCGTGTTTAAACATTTATACTAGGAAAACTTAATAATTTATTAATTCAGATAAAATATAAAGTTATAAAATGTCGTAATGAATTTTAAACAAAAACCGAAATCTTATACATGCCTTAACTTAATTTAAACATAAACTGTTAAAACCCAGTAATAAAAGCCCAACATAAACCCAAAACATCAGTAATAGTCTAGTGGCCCATGGCCTTATTACAACAAAATTTAAAACCCATTAATTAAAAATATAAAATAGTAATCTAGAGTCTTTTCGCCGAATCCAAATGATCTTTTCCATGGCCACCCTGCGCTCCTTTCCAGCCCGGTCCGTTGCACTAGGTGCTACCTGGAATTACTAAAATAATTGGTTGAGTCGCGAGACTCAGTGTGCAACCCTCATGCACCATTAGACTTGGGCCTCAGCCCCACAGAAATCGAATAACAAATTAATATATATATATATATACATAACCAAAAATATATGCAAGCCCAACCCAAATCCTAGGTTTCCATCCGCTACACACCACCCTTACCTGCTATGCACACCATTGGGGATTTCTACAATCAATCCACACCGCTACACACCATCGATGGTAGTCACGCTGCAGTTAGCTGCTCATCGTCAGAGTTGTGACAGAAACAGAGTTGTGACAGAGTCACCAGGCTGAAATGGCATAAGCCACCAGAAACAGAGATGTGACAGAGTCACCAGGCTGAAATGGCATAAGCCACCAGAAACAGAGTTGTGACAGAGTCACTAGGCTGAAATGACATAAGCCACCAGAAACAGAGTTGTGACAGAGTCACCAGGCTGAAATGGCACAAGCCACCAGACCAGATCGCTTCCTCTTTTCATCAATTTCCCAACCCTAGGCATACAGTGAGATCGTCATACAAAGCATATCGATTTAATAGGAATAATCACCGAAATAGGACAGAAGTCACTAACCTATGGTTAGCCGTTACCCTTCAAGGGTTTTTACTTGTTATGCCGAGATTTCGGCATTTAGCAGAGTATAGTAGATTTATACAAATATATATATATATATATATATATAATAGCAAACAATCTAACAGTGAGAAAGGTTACACACCTGATTAGTATCAATACCCTTGCTAAACCGATCTACTACTTTGCTCAAAAAGCCGGAAAGATGTGAAAATAGGGCCTCTTTTATAATCGGCCAAGGGTTAATAAATACCTAATTTTGCACGTAAAAGAATTAGTAAATCTCCATACTTTAAAATGCCGGAGGTAACACGATTCGAGTGTTATCGAACTATATCTTGGAGATCTATGCGATTGGCCCTACTTCAAATCTCGGAATGTCGAAAATAAGAGAACATAAGGGATTAGTTTCTAAATAGCCATTCAGCTAGGGTCTTTGAAAAGCCGAAAAAGATTTGGAAACTCAAAATCAACACTTACCCATTGCTTCCTTCAAGATTCGGCACAAGAAGTCTCCACTAAAGAAAATTCGGTAACTTCAAGAGGTGAGATCTAATAATTTTGACTTTTAGAAGATTTAAGAATTGAAGAGATGGCTAAGAGAGATTCGACCAATGAATATTAAGGAGAAGAATAGAATAATAGAAATGTGATTTTGGCTTTTAGGGATTAGAAGAAGAATAACAATAGATGTTAAAAGATTCGACCAACCAGAAAATTTTAGAGAGGAAGAAAGGGTGAAGCAGATGGTGGTTTTTGGCTTTTGAGAGGAAGAAGATGAGAAAAGAGAGGCTTCAAAATTTTGGCACACCCCCTCTTTATATAAAAATCGATTCCTCCCTTTAGCAGAGATTGATTTTTACCAACACCGCCACACATGATAGCTCTTATCCCTTTTCCTTATCTTAATCTATTATCTCCTCAAAATAGCCTTTATCTCATTATTATCCTTAAAGGCTAAATCCCTAAATAATAGCCTTTATCTACTTATTATCCATATAGAATAAATATAATAAAATTTCCAAAAAAAATATCCTTGTGCCGTCCCCCCTTACTTAATTAAGTGTCGAAATTTAGCCCTATAACTTGGGCTTCAAGCAACCACAATTTGGGCCCTCCTCCTGCACTAGTGAAGCCACTTATAGCTCACCTTCACTATGCCCCTAGTTGTTGGGCCACAAGCCCAATATGTCAAATAATCTACTACAACTTTAATTTAAGCCCCTAAAGTGTCTATACAAAATATTTAATCAAAGCCTCAGCCCAAACCTGAAGCCCATTTGCACCTCAAATCCTTAAATTAATATTTTAAGCCTACACTACACAAAATGCACAAGCCCATAAATTCGTGGATGTTACAGTTCTACCCCTTAAAATAAATTTAGTCCTCAAATTAACTAGTAATCTTACTACCTAAGTCTCACCACTAGACTTTCATCACAAGACTCTAATTCTAAACCTAAAATAAACACTTAGTATATTATGGTAGGTACGCACCATTATTCAGATATCTAGAGTATCTCGTCCCCTGGCGATGTGCTACATAGACCAAAGCTAAGCGCCTTGCCTCAACATAACTCGCACCTCCACCGGTGCTTCACGACCACTCTTGCGCCATTGCCACCTTTGGCTTGACCACGACCCTTGGTCTAGGTTGACCACCTCTCCTAGCCTCGATCAAAACTTCTACCGTTGGTGCACACGATCCACACAGGCAGGTCCTTAATCAAATGCTCGTGGATCCACACAGAAGCATCCACCGGTTCTCCTTACGCATTCTCCGTAATGCACTTTCCGCACTGATTACATGATCGATCCCGATTCCAGCAACAGCAGATGTCTGAGCACGGTGGCTCATCAGCCCTAGGCCTTTTCTGAAGATTCCCAGATGCTCCCGATGGCCCAAAACTTCTCTTATTCTCACCCCGATCCATATCCCTTTCTTGTCTCTTAGTCTGTTTCACCTTCTCAGCTATCTTAACCTTATCCACTAAAATAGTAAAAACTCTCTCTCGCTGCGGTGCTATCAGAACCCTTAACTCATTCCGCAACCCGTCCTCGAACCGAACACATCGTTCATTCTCCGTTGCTACCATTCCTCGAGCGTAGGCTCAAGCATAGAAACTCTGCCTCATATTCAACTACAGACTTACTTCCCTGCACCAAGTTCAGGAATGCCTTCCTTTGTGCATCCATATAGCTGGCCCCAACATACTTCCCCTGAAATGACTCCTTAAAGAAGTCCCAGTCAATCTGGTCTGCAGTAGTACCCTCTTTCACCGTGACCCACCACTGATAGGCTTCGCCTCGTAGAAGAGACACAACCCTCTTCAACTTGTCCTCCACCGTGAAGTCTAGGTCATCAATTATATGTTCAACTGCCTCAAACCAATATTCAGCGGAACTTGGGGCTATACCAGAAACTCCCCTAAATACTTCTGTCCCATTATTCCTAAGTCTCTCCGGTACAGATTTTTGGGCGCCTGTGCCCATGCCACCTCGACCACTCTCTCCGTAACCTCGAAGATCGCTGGGACACCTCATCCTCTCCGCCTATCTGGTCCTAAAATTCCACCTCAGCAGTTGGTGGAAGTGGTATCTCGTTCCCAGATCCGTGGCAAGATCCTCTTGGTCCCGACGGTCTATTCTACCCTCATCTGCGACAACGCAATGGACGTCCACGACCCCTTATACTCATCCTTCTGGTTCGCGTTTATCTGATTAAGAATTTTATGAATTATTAATTCTTTCTATTGATTATCCACGAACAATGTTATGAAAAATAGTTTTAAGAGTGATTCTTTCGAATTCAAGCTTATCTACAATTTCAGTTTCAGACTTATCTCCTAGAAACCACATACATTCAACATTCATCAAACAAACAACGTTCATGAACCTACATTCAACGATAGGGTATTTTGTCATTTTACTACCTAGAGGTATTTTCGTAATTTTAACCTACAGGGGTATTTTCGTAATTTTCCAAAATAAAGTTTGGTGATTTGGCAAAATCAGGATATTTGGTAATTTTCCAACTCGGGGGTATTTCGATAATTTTACAAATCTGAGGTATTTCGATAATTTATAAATCAAGGGTAATTTGGTAATTTTACAAATCAGGGATATTTTGATGTTGTTGTTGTTGTTTTTGTTTTCTATGGAAAAATTCTGTTGACTTTGTAAATCGGGGTATTTTTACAAATCATGGGTATTTTTTTTTTCAAAATAAGGATATTTTAGCAATTTTGTGAGAAAACAGTGGTTTGGTCCCTTTCGGGTTTTAACTATAAGTTTTGGCTGTCAACATGTCCTCATGGTTAGGGTGAGCGACCACTACGCACTGTAGGATTCGGTGAAGAGGAGGTGAGTCACTAGGACCTGCTTAAATACCAAGCTCTCCCCGAATCCAATCCTAGACATGCGTATGCTGTTGCCACACCCTAACTCAAATGACTAGTTCACGGATTTGTTTGGATAAATTAAGTCTTATGGAATTTAAGAAGTGGTTTAAGCTAGGCCTATAGTTCATCAAAGTCTAATTAAGATAGTCTACGTCCCATAAAGCCCATCAAGCCCACATATATATACCACACCATGGTTTAGAGTACTTACCTAGCGGACTTGGGCTGGAGACGCAGATGCCATGCCGAAAAACCCATCCTGTAACATTTATAAAACATGCATATTTCAAAAACCTATTTTTAGAAAATATTTTGAGCCCAAAAACCCCAGAGCCAATTTTTGAATAGGGCTATGATACCAACTTGTAACTCCCCAAACCCGGCCCAAACACTACAACCGGATCTGGTATGTCACTAAAGAGATGTTGTAAAACATGTCGTATTTTGAAAAATAATTATCAGGTTTAAACATTTATACCGAAAAACTTAATAATTTATTAATTCGTATAAAATATAAAGTTATAAAATGCTGTAATGAATTTTAAACAAAAAACAAAATCTTATACATGCCTTAACTTAATTTAAACATAAACTACAAAAACCCAGTAATAAAAGCCCAACATAAACCCAAAACATCAGTAATAGTCTAGTGGCCCATGGCCTTATTACAAAGAAATTTAAAACCCATTAATTAAAAATATAAAATAGTAATCTAGAGTCTTTTCACGAATCCAAATGATCTTTTGCATGGCACGTCAAGGCCCTCTCGGCCCGGTCCGTTGCACTAGGTGCTACACTGAATTGTTAAAATAATTGGTTGAGTCATGAGACTCGTGGTGCAACCTCATGCACCATTAGATTTGGGCTCATTTCACGAAACCGAATAACAAAGTTAATATATATATACATAACCAAAATATATTCAAGCCCAACCCAAATCTTAGGTTTCCATCCGCTACACGCCACCCTTACCTGCCATGCACACCATTGGGGATTTCTACAATCCACCGCTACACACCATCGATGGAAATTATGCTGCAGTTAGCTGCTCATCGTCAGAGTTGTGACAGAGTCACCAGGCTGAAATGGCATAAGCCACTAGAAACAGAGTTGTGACAGAGTCACCAGGCTAAATTGACATAAGCCACCAAAAACAGAGTTGTGACAGAGTCACCAGGCTGAAATGGCATAAGCCACCAGAACAGATCAATTCCCCTTTTCACCAATTTTTCAACCCCAGGCATACAGTGAGATCGCCATACAAAGCATATCATTTTAACAGGAATAATCATCGAAATAGGACAGAAGTCACTAACATGTGGTTAGTCGTTACCCTTTAAGGGTTTTCACTTGTTATGCCGGGATTTCGGCATTTAGCAGAGTATAGTAGATTTATACAAATATATATATATATATATAATAGCAAACAATCTAACAGTGAGAAAGGTTACACACCTGATTAGTATCAATACCCTTGCTAAACCGATCTACTACTTTGCTCAAAAAGCCGAAAAGATGTGAAAATAGGGCCTCTCCTATAATCGGCCAAGGGTTAATAAATACCCGAATTTTGCACGTAAAAGAATTAGGAAATCTCTATACCTTAAAATCCTGAAGGTAACACGATTCGAGTGTTATCGAACTATATCTTGGAGATCTATACAATTGGCCCTACTTCAGATCCGGAATGCAAAAATAAGAGAACATAAGGATTAGTTTCTAAATAGCCATTCGGCTATGGTCTTTGAAAAGTCGAAAAGATTTGGAAACTCAAAATCAACACTTACCCATTACTTCCTTCAAGATTCTAAGACAAGGTCTCCATCAAGAAAATTCAATAACCGGAGGTGAGATCTAAGAATTTTGACTTTTAGAAGATTTAAGAATTGAAGAGATGGCTAAGAGAGATTCAGCCAATGAATATTAAGGAGAAGAATAGAATAATAGAGATGTGATTTTGACTTTTAGGGATTAGAAGAAGAATAACAATAGAGGTTAAAAGATTCGGCCAACCAGGAAATTTTAGAGAGGAAGAAAGGGTGAAGCAGATGGTGGTTTTCGACTTTTGAGAGGAAGAAGATGAGAAAAGAGAGGCTTCAAAATTTTGGCACACCCCCTCTTTATATAGAAAACCGATTCCTCCCTTTAGCAGAGATTGATTTTCGGCCAACACTGCCACACATGATAGCTCTTATCCCTTTTCCCTTATCTTAATCTATTATCTCCTCAAAAATAGCCTTTATCTGCTTATTATCCTTAAAGACTAAATCCCTAAATAATAGCCTTTATCTGCTTATTATCCACATAGAATAAATATAATAAAATTCCCAAAAAATAGCCTTGTGCCGTCCCCCCTTACTTAATTAAGTCTTAGAAATTTAGCCCTATAACTTGGGCTTCAAGCAACCACAATTTGGGCCCTCCTCCCGCACTAGTGGCGCCACTTATAGCTCGCCTTTCTTTGTGCCCATAGTTGTTGGGCCACAAGCCCAATATGTCAATTAATCTACTACAACTTTAATTTAAGCCCTAGAGTGTCTATACAAAATATTTAATCAAAGCCTCATCAAACACTCAAGCCCATTTGCACCTCAAATCCTTAAATTAATATTTTAAGCCTACACTACACAAAATGCACAAGCCCATAAATTTAGGATGATACTGTTCTACCCCTTAAAATAAATTTAGTCCTCGAAATTAACTAGTAATCTTACTACCTAAGTCTCACTACTAGACTTTCATTGACTCTAATTCTAAAGCCAAAATAAACACTTAGTATATTATAGTAGAGTACGCACCATTATTACATCCTGAGTGTCTCCGTCCCTTGGCGATGTCTTTGAATAGACCAAAGATGGTGCCTTGCCTCAACATAACTCAGACCTCCACCGGTGCTTCACGACCACCTCTTGCGCCATTGCCACCTCGGCTTGACACGACCCCTTGGTCCAGGCTGACCACCTCTCCCGGCTGATCAAAACTTGGACCATTGGTCATGCACTGATCCACTGTGGGCGGTCCTTAATCAAATGCTCTGTGGATCCACACCTGAAGCATCCACTGGTTTTCCTTCTACATTCATAGAATGCACTTTCCCGCACCAGTTACATGATCGATCCTGATTCCTAGCGAGAGAATGTGAGCATGGTGGCCCATCAACCCTAGGCCTTTTCTGAAGATTCCCAGATGCTCCTGATGGCCCAAAACTTCTCTTATTCTCACCCCGATCCTTATCCCTTTCTTGTCTCTCAGTCCGTTTCACCTCCTCAGCTATCTTAACCATATCCACCAAAATGGCAAAAACTCTCTCTCGCTGCGGTGCTATCAGAACCCTTAACTTATTCTGCAGCCTATCCTCGAATCGAACACATCGTTCATACTCTGTTGCTACTATTCCTCGAGCGTAGAGGCTCAAGCGTAGAAACTCTGCCTCATATTCAGCCACAGACTTACTTCCCTACACCAAGTTCAGGAATGCCTTCCTTTGTGCATCCATATAGCTGGCCCCAACATACTTCCCCTGAAATGACTCCTTAAAGAAGTCCCAATCAATCCGGTCTACAGTAGTACCCTCTTTCACTGTAAACCACCACTGATAGGCCTCGTCTCGCAGAAGAGACACGGCTCCCTTCAACTTCTCCTCCACCGTGAAGTCTAGGTCATCCATTATACGTTCAACTGCCTCCAACCAATATTTAGCGGAACTTGGGGCTATACCAGAGACTCCCCTAAATACTTTTGCCCTATTATTCCAAAGTCTCTTCGGCACAGATTTTCGGGCTCCTGTGCCCATATTAGCCTCAGCCACTCTCTCCAGAACCCTTAGTACCCCACGGGACACCACATCCACTTCGCCCATCTAGTTCTGAAATTCTACCTCAGTAGTTGGTGGAACTGGTATCTCGTCCCCAGATCTGTGGCGAGATCCTACTGGTTCTGACACAATCATTCTACCCCTACCGCGACAATGCGGCGGACGTCCACGACCCCTTATACTCATCCTTCTGGTTCGCGTTTATCTGATTAAGAATTTTTTGAATTATTAATTCTTTCTACTGATTATCCACAAACAATCTTATGAAAAATAGATTTAAGAGTGATTCTTTCGAATTCGAGCCTATCTACAGTTTCAGTTTCAGACTTACCTCCTAGAAACCACATACATTCAACATTCATCAAACAAACAACGTTCATGAACCTACATTCAACGTATAGGGGTATTTTATCATTTCACTACCTAGGGGTATTTTCATAATTTTAACCTACAGGGGTATTTTCCTACTTTTCAAAAATAAGGTTCCGGGTGATTTGGCGAAATAAGGGTATTTTGGTAATTTTCCAACTCGGGGTATTTCGATAATTTTGCAAATCTGGGGTATTTCGATAATTTATAAATTAAGGGTAATTTGGTAATTTTACAAATCAGGGATATTTTGATGTTGTTGTTGTTGTTGTTTTTGTTTTCTATGGAAAAATTCTGTTGACTTTGTAAATCAGGGTATATTTGTAAATCATGGGTATTTTTTTTTTCAAAATAAGGATATTTTAGCAAATTTGTGAGAAAAACAGGTGGCTGGTCCCTTTCGGGTTTTAACTATAAGTTTTGGCCTGTCAACACGTCCTCATGGTTAGGGTGAACAGCCACTACGCACTGTAAGATTCCGAAGAAAGAAGAGGTGAGTCACTAGACCTGCTTAAATACCAAGCTCTCCACGAATCCAATCCTAGACATGCGTATACTGTTGCCACACCCTAACTCAAATGACTAGTTCACATGATTTGTTTGGATAAATTAAGTCTTATGGAATTTAAGAAGTGGTTTAAGCTAGGCCTATAGTTCATCAAAGTCTAATTAAGATAGTCTACGTCCAATAAAGCCCATCAAGCCCACTTATATATACCATACCATGGTTTAGAATACTTACAGCGGAGACTGGGCCAAGACGCAGTCCCATGAAAAACCCATCTGTAACATTTATAAAACATGCATATTTTAAAACCTATTTTTAGAAAGCGTTTTGAGCCAGAAACCCCAGAGCCAAGTTTTGAACCGGGCTCGACATTGAACTGTAACTCCCCAAACCCACCCAAACACTACAACCGGATCGGTATGTCACTAAAGAGATGTTGTAAAACATGTCGCATTTTGAAAAATAATTATCGAGTTTAAACATTTATCTAGGAAAACTTAATAATTTATTAATTCAGATAAAATATAAAGTTATAAAATGTCGTAATGAATTTTAAACAAAAGCGAAATCTTATACATGCCTTAACTTAATTTAAACATAAACTAAAAACCCAAATAATAAAAGCCCAACATAAACCCAAAACATCAGTAATAGTCTAGTGGCCCATGGCATTATTACAACGAAATTTAAAACTCATTAATTAAAAAATATAAAATAGTACTCTAGAGTCTTTTCGCCAAATCCAAATGATGTTTTGCATGGCTACCCTGCACTCCTCTCCAACCCAGTCCGTTGCACTAGGTGCTACCTGGAATTGTTAAAATAATTGGTTGAGTCGCGAGACTCAGTGTGCAACCCTCATGCACCATTAGACTTGGGCCTCAAATTTCACGTAAACCGAATAATGATTAATATATATACATAACCAAAAATATATGCAAGCCCAACCCAAATCCTAGGTTTTCATCCGCTACACGTCACCTTTACTTGCCATGCACACCATTGGGGATTTCTACAATTAACCCACACCGCTACACACTATCGATGGCAGTCATGCAGCAGTTAGCTGCTTATCGTTAGAGTTGTGACAGAGTCACCAGGCTGAAATGGTTTAAATCACCATAAATAGAGTTGTGACAGAGTCACCAGGCTGAAAAGACATAAGCCACCAGAAACAGAGTTGTGACAGAGTCACCAGGCTGAAATGGCATAAGCCACTAGAACAGATCACTTCCCCTTTTCATCAATTTCCCAACCCCAGGCATACAGTGAGATCTTCATACAAAGCATATCGTTTTAACAGGAATAATCACCAAAATAGGACAAAAGTCACTAACCTGTGGTTAGTCGTTACCCTTCAAGGGTTTTCACTTGTTATGCCAGAATTTCGGCATTTAGTAGAGTATAGTAGATTTATACATATATATATATATATATATATAATAGCAAACAATCTAACAGTGAGAAAGGTTACACATCTGATTAGTATCAATACCCTTGCTAAACTGATCTACTACTTTGCTCAAAAAGCCGGAAAGATGTGAAAATAGGGCCTCTCCTATAATCGGCCAAGGTTTAATAAATACCCAAATTTTGAACGTAAAAGAATTAGTAAATCTCCATACCTTAAAATCTGGAGGTAACACAATTCGAGTGTTATCGAACTATATCTTAGAGATCTATGCGATTGGCCCTACTTCAGATCCCGGAATGCCGAAAATAAGAGAACATAAGGGATTAGTTTCTAAATAGCCATTCGGCTAGGGTCTTTGAAAAGCCAGAAAAGATTTGGAAACTCAAAATCAACACTTAACCATTGCTTCCTTCAAGATTAAGCTAAGACAAGGTCTCCTTTCAAGAAAATTTGATAACTTCAGGAGGTGAGATCTAAGAATTTTGACTTTTAGAAGATTTAAGAATTGAAGAGATGGCTAAGAGAGATTCGGCCAATGAATATTAAGGAGAAGAATAGAATAATAGAGATGTGATTTTGGCTTTTAGGGATTAGAAGAAGAATAACAATAGAGGTTAAAAGATTCGGCCAACCAGGAAATTTTAGAGAGGAAGAAAGGATGAAGCAGATGGTGGTTTTCGGCTTTTGAGAGGAAGAAGATGAGAAAAGAGAGGCTTCAAAATTTTGGCACACCTCCCCTTTATATAGAAACCGATTCCTCCCTTTAGCATAGATTGATTTTCGACCAACACTGCTACACATGATAGCTCTTATCCGTTTTCCCTTATCTTAATCTGTTATCTCCTCAAAAATAGCCTTTATCTACTTATTATCCTTAAAGACTAAATCCCTAAATAATAGCCTTTATCTACTTATTATCCACATAGAATAAATATAATAAAATTCCCCAAAAAAATAGCCTTGTGCCGTCCTCCCCTTACTTAATTAAGTGCCAAAATTTAGCCCTATAACTTGGGCTTCAAGCAACCACAATTTGGGCCCTCCTCCTGCACTAGTGACGCCACTTATAGCTCACCTTTACTGTGCTCCTAGTTGTTGGGCCACAAGCCCAATATGTCAATTAATCTACTACAACTTTAATTTAAGCCCCTAGAGTGTCTATACAAAATATTTAATCAAAGCCTCAGCCCAAACCTGAAGCCCATTTGCACCTCAAATCCTTAAATTAATATTTTAAGCTTACACTACACAAAATGCCCAAGCTCATAAATTGAGGATGTTCTGATTCTACCCCTTAAAATGAATTTCATCCTTGAAATTAACTAGTAATCTTACTACCTAAGTCGACCACTAGACTTTCACACAAGACTCTAATTCTAAAGCCAAAATAAACACTTAGTATATTATGGTAGGTACGCACCATTATTCGTGATCTAGAGTGTCTCCGTCCCCTTGGCGATGTCTTTGAATAGACCAAAAGTGGTTGCCTTGCCTCAACATAACTGCACCTTCGCTTGGTGCTTCACGACCACCTCTTGCGCCATTGCCACCTCTCGGCTTGACCACGACCCCTTGGTCGGTGACTACCTCTCCTAGCCCCGATCAAAACTTTGGCCGTATCGCATGCGATCCACCTATAGGCGGTCCTTAATCAAATGCTCGTGGATCCACACCTAAAGCATCCACCGGTTCTCCTTCTGCATTCCTCAGAATGCACTTTTTCGCACCAGTTACATGATAGATCCTGATTCCTAGCAGCAGATGTCGGAGCACGAGCTGGCCCATCAGCCCTAGACCTTTTCTGAAGATTCCCAGATGCTCTCGATGGCCCAAAACTTCTCTTATTCTCACCCCGATCCTTATCCCTTTCTTGTCTCTCAGCCCGTTTCACCTCCTCAGCTATCTTAACCTTATCCACCAAAATGGCAAAAACTCTCTCTCGCTGCGGTGCTATCAGAACCCTTAACTCATTCTGTAGCCCGTCCTCCAACCGAACACATCGTTCATACTCTGTTGCTGCCATTCCTCGAGCGTAGCGGCTCAAGCATAGAAACTCTACCTTATATTCAGCCACAGACTTACTTCCCTGCACCAAGTTCAGGAATGCCTTCCTTTGTGCATCCATATAGCTGGCCCCAACATAGTTCCCCTGAAATGACTCCTTAAAGAAGTCCCAGTCAATTCGGTCTGCGGTAGTACCTTCTTTCACCGTGAGCCACCACTGATAGGCCTCGTCTCGCAGAAGAGACACGACCCCTTCAACTTCTCCTCCACCGTGAAGTCTAGTTCATCCATTATACGTTCAACTGCCTCCAACCAATATTCAGTGGAACTTGGGGCTATACTAGAGACTCCCCTAAATACTTCTGCCCCATTATTCCTAAGTCTCTCAAACCTGATTTTGGGCTCATGTGCCCATTCGACCTCGACCACTCACTCTAGAACCCTCGAGCATCACTGGACACCACATCCTCTCACTTGCGTCTGTCACGAAATTCCACCTCGCGGTTGGTGGGCGGTATCTCATTCTCAGATCCGTGGCAAGATCTTACTGGTTCTAACATAGTCATTCTACATCTACCGCGACAACGCGGCGGACGTCCAAGACCCCTTATACTCATCATTCTGGTTCGCGTTTATCTGATTAAGAATTTTATGAATTATTAATTCTTTCTACTGATTATCCACGAACAATCTTATGAAAAATAGTTTTAAGAATGATTCTTTCGAATTCGAGCCTATCTACAGTTTCAGCTTCAGACTTATCTCCTAAAAACCACATACATTCAACATTCATCAAACAAACAACGTTCATGAACCTACATTCAACGTATAGGGGTATTTTCGTCATTTCATTACCCAGGGGTATTTTCATAATTTTAACCTATAAGGCTATTTTCGTAATTTTTCAAAATAAAGTTCCGGGTGATTTGGCGAAATAAGGGTATTTTGGTAATTTTCCAACTAGGGGTATTTTAGTAATTTTGCAAATTCTATTGACTTTGTAAATCGATGTATATTTACAAATCATGGGTATTTTTTTTCAAAATAAGGATATTTCAAAATCGGTTCACAGCTCTAATCATCTATTAACAATTTATTAACAAGTTGAAATCTTTTTAAACTATAGAGAACAAAGACAGAGAGAGGAAACTTGTAGTTCAAAACCAGTAAATACCAATTCTTATACTAATAGTTGGCCAAAACGTTAGAGTACACCATTTAGTAAATTCAAATTAATAGACACCATTACTAGTTGCCTATTTTCTTAAAAAATCCGATAAATAGTGTTCAATTCGTCTAAGCCGAATCTTAAAGTCGGGTTTTCTTTTTTAAATGATGTACTATTAGCCATTTGAACCTTCCAATAATATTATAAAAGTAGAAAGACTAAATTATGCCAAATAAAATTAAAAAATTGATTCCCAAATTTCAACATAATAAAGGGTATAAAACCATAATTAGATCACTAAAATCAGGCTAGTTGTAAAAATATTTCAATTTTGCCTGTGTCTGCATTGAACAACTACTAAATATACAAGCATTTTACTCATCTTAAGGATTTGGGACTCAGATAATAAATTACTACTCACTCAGATAACAAAAATGAGTAATCATGTTATGCGGACTCAATTAATCTAACTATCCCAAATTCTTACCTATTTACCTACTTAAATTTGTGATTGATTAAATTGATTAAAACAAACGATAAAGATTAATTACTTCTTAATAAATTGAACATAGGTATCAATTTGACAAACTCTTAAGGCAGATGTAGGACTCACCTCCTTTGTGTATACGGTTAGAAGAATTGATAGGTGAAGAATTGTTTCACCAATAGCTGTATGGCATTGATTTCTGGAGAAGTATCATATTGTTTGAGCCTCTTGTGCCTCGTGTTCTAAAACAAAATTCAAGAACATCATATGCTTAATCCAAACATCTTTTTTATTTTAGTCATGCAGCTGAGCTCTCCTACAACGAACTACATTAAATAAAAATGAGAAGGCAACCCTTCAAGGCAAATGTTTTGTTTGAAACCACCAACCATACTTTGGAAATAAATAATTATCTGATTGATCCGACAAAAAGACAAGTGAAGAAAATGAAATGAAAAAGCTTTCTTCTTTTTTTTTTTTCCTTTGACCAAACAGTTTAAACTCAAATCACTAATTACAAAAGTGGCATGGATACCATAGATGCTTCAAGAAAAAATCAGCATTGTAAGGATGTTTCACATCAACAGTTACGAGAAAGTGCAACAGATCAAAATATTGATGCTTTTTAATCCCAAAGGTCTTTGTAACAACACTTTTTAGTATAAGTTTCAACTTCTTGAAATTAATCCCACAACCGCATTTAGAACCCCACTAAATAAGCTTCCTCCTTTGATTTATAAATAGTCAAAAAGAAGAAATAACAGATCAGGAAGCATTCACTACTAAGATTAAGAAATGAAAATCCCTGCTCATTAGTCACCCCTCTCTTCAGCTAGTTGATTAACTATTATATGTAATACTGCAGCCATGATAGTGCATAAAATGTCAATGCTTAGGGGATTTAGCAAAGTTGGTCCAAGGCAGATCACACAGAACACCCCAAGAACAAAACATAAATAATCATACAAAAAGTTGACTTTAATCTTTGAGACCATCAACATAAAGATTTAGAGAAAAATGAATGTTTTAAACTCATAGGATCACCAATGGATTACTACCAGAAATCCAATCACATCAGAAGCTTAAGTTCATTAATTCATGTTCAAAAAGAAAAAAAAAAGAAAAAGAAAGATTCTTGTAACACCCCAAACCCGGTCTATGCATTAAGACCAGACTTGGTATGCCACACAAATCGAATATACATCTAGTTATCTAATGATTTAAGGAAAACAGGTCTTCAAAAACTATTTTGGAGATGGAGTTTATCAAAAACTGAGGTTAATTTGAAATCTAATAATTTTAAAACATAGGAGTTTATAAATTGATCTCGGAGAAATAATTGATTAAATTTTATAAGTTTAAAAGAATTCAAAAGGAATTTGAAAAGCGAATTCATAAAAGAGTTTCACGAAATTCTTACGAGTTAGTGATTTTAAGAAAAACCCTTTTAATTATATGTAAATTAAAGAAAACATTTATAAAGTTAAAATAGTCTCTTTTAGTATCTAAAACATATTAAAAGCCATCCACGAGTAAAATCCATTAAAATAATACCAAAGGCCTTATTACATCACAACTGAAAAATTAAATAAGTAAAAATACTTAAAGAGTAATTCAAAGTTCATCAAAACCATCATTTGAAGTATGGCCCCCGAGAAGTCATCCCCGTCCCAAGCCTCCATCAATTATCATTACCTGAAAAGGGTAAGAAAACGGGGTGAGTTACTTAGAACTCAGTGTGTAACCCACTTACCAAGTCCACTGGGCCAAATCATCAAAGCATTTTATTGGGCTTGAGCCCATTTAAGAATTTAACAATATAGTAATTAAAAAAAATGCATGTGAAATGCAATTCCCAACCAAGCCTAAATTTTCATCCGCTACACACCACTCGTACCAACTAGCACACCTGTGGGGATCAAGTCAACCCACCCCGCCAACACACCAATCGCAGGCATAAAGCCATTTAAAATGTTTGTGGCTGAGCCACCCGAACTAGATTGTGGTAGAGCCACCCGAACTAGATTGTGGCAGAGCCACCAGAACTTCTCTTCAATTTTATCCCAACCCATGCAATCATGTATACATATACAAGGCATAACAATATTCATATGATAATTTCAACATAAGGCCCATACTACAAGTTGGCCCATTTCTCATTTTGGCCCATATGGTAATTTATCAAATCGGCTCCTTAAGCAATCTAGCAATTCGGCCCATTAAGCAATCTAGCAATTTGGCCAATTAATCAATCTAGCAAATTGGCCCATTAAACAATCTAGCAATTTGGCCTATTAATCACATGAGGCCCAAAAATTACTATTTATCAAATTAGCCCATCGAGGGCGATTCCGTAATTTCCACGACTTTAATACCAATTTCATGTATTTACACAAAAAGTGTTAATATACCTTATTTTCTAATTTTACCAACTTTACGATTTTTATTCTAATGCTTACGGTATAACATCTAAGCCATGAGATAAATGTGAAATTACACACCTGATTACGGTGAGAACTATACTTTCCCACTCGTCGATACCTAAATACGTGTCACGCTTGATTAGAACACTAATACTTAATATAAATCTATACTAAAGATAAGCGATCTAGATCTCTACCCTTAAAATCTTGAACAACAACTATTTTCCGTTTCTCCCCGGTTGACGGTTCACAACCCGATGGAAAATCCCGAACAGCCAATGGCTCCGAACTACGAACAACTTCGAATAATTGATTCTCCTTGGATGAGGGTCCGCAACCCGATGGAAAGTCTCGGATTGCTGAATCAGCACTTCGCTTGAATCTAGAGGGAATAGCAAAATCGCCCCTCTTCTGATCACTATTCACCACTCTTTTCGACCGTATTTTGTTTGCCTTAAAATTTTGAGTGATTTCCAAAGGATCCCTTGATAGATGCTCTGAACTTGAATAACTTCAAGATAACTTTTGACGAGATGGTGATTCGGCCCTCTACTATATCACGGTTGTCCAAAGTTGAATAGAAAAAATGATCGAGAATAAAGTCTATGAGGAAAAGAAGATTTGGCTATGATTTAATGGTAATAAAAAAATAATTTCGGCTATGGAGGTGGTCTCTAACATTCGGCCATGGAAAAAATAAGAAGGAAAAGAAAAAAAATGTGTTTGAAAGATGAGTAAAATGGAGAAGAAAGGAGAATAGAGATAAGATGTTTATGATTCAGTTTTCAAGGGTGAGAAAAGAGTAAAAAGTAAGGTTTGGAATAATGTGCATTCGGTAATGGGGAATAAAGAAGAAAAAGAAATGGTCTTTTTTGTGTTTGATGATTCCGGCATTAGGAGAGAAGCACAAAATAAAGCACTTGAGAGGTTGGTAAAATGACCAAATGAAACAAAACAAAGTTGTTTTCTCTAAACATATGGCACATTTGGCTAAGAGAGAAAAAGATGAGAGGAAAAAGGTGTTTGGGAGAGCAAAAATGACCAAAAGTGATTCTATCTAGCTACCATCCTTACCCAAAGCTTACCACCAAAATTCGGCTCCCCCTTAGTCCACAAAGCCGTCCAAGTTCATGGACAAGTTAGCCATTCTAAGTTTCCAAAACATAACCCTTAAGATATGCCTTGTGTTCCCCCTACATGCCATATTCTCATGATTCCCTACCTTAAGTTTTTACTTGCCTTTTATCTTAGCCAACTTACCATAAAAATAAAAGTCTAACTTACCAAAAATTTGATGCTTGGCCGACACTTGCTAGGAAAGAGCAAAAATAAATGTCATAAAATGCATTCCTAAAGATTCAAACCTCTTCCCTCAAGCAACACTCATAGCGCCAACTCCACTTTACTACTAGCTCATCTTATGCTAGTTTTGACACTTAATTTCCTTAAACATCAAGGCCACTTAATCCACTTCAATAAAGTACTCATACTAAAATTTATTCTAATTCTGAATAAATCCCGAGCCTTCTCAAGACTATGTTAAGCACATAAATTGAATCATTCACAAGCTAAGCACCAAAAACATGCAACATATCGATACTCAATTTTTAGGATGTTACAATTCTACTCCCTTAAAGAAAATTTCGTCCTCGAAATTTACCTGGTTAAAAGATGTGAGGGTATTGTTGCCGAATTGCGTCCTTAGGCTCCCATGTAGCTTTCTCCACTCCGTGATTACGCCATAGAACCTTAACCAATGGCGCAGTCTTCTTTCTTAGCACCTTAACATCACGGTCTAAAATTTTCACTAGTTCCTCTTCGAAAGACAAGTCTGGCTTTAACTCCACTTCTTTTACAGGTACTATGTGAGACGGATCCAATCTATAAGACCTCAGCATAGAAATATGGAAAACACTATGAATCTGACTCAACTCCGGAGGTAATTCAAGCTGATAGGCCACTGGTCCTACACGCTTCAACACACAGTTTCAAGCTGATAGGCCACTGGTCCTACACGCTTCAACACACGGTACGGTCCAATGAACCTAGGGCTCAACTTGCCCTTCCTTCTAAATCTGAAAATCTTCTTCCAAGGTGAGACTTTCAGAAAGACCTGATCTCTCACTGCAAACTAAATATCCTTACGCTTCAGATTCACACACAAATTTTGTCTATCCGAAGCTTCCTTTAACCGTGCTCGAATCACACCTTTACGTTTTCTTCCGTCTCAGATATCAATTCAAGACCCAACAACTGCCGTTCCCCCAATTCAGTCCAACAAGTAGGGGTACGACACCTACGACTGTATAACGCTTTATAGGTGCCATTTGGTCTTTGGATTGGTAATCGCTATTATCGTGAACTCGCCAAGCAGAGGAAATCCTCCCAACTACCTCTGAAGTCAATTACACAACCCCTTAACATGTCTTCCAAAATTTGAATTACTCTTTTTGACTGACCATCTAACTGAGGATGAAAAGCCGTACTGAATTTTAACTTTGTTCCTAAAGCCTCATGCAAAGCTTTCCAAAACCGTGATGTAAACCTAGGATCCCTATCCGATATGATAGACACTGGTACCACATGCAACCTCACGATCTCTGCTATGTACAACTTAGCCAACTTTTGCAGTGAGTAATCCGTACGAACTGGTAGAAAGTGAGTAGTCTTCGTCAATCGATCAACTACCACCCAAACTTAATCTTTCTTAGTAGGTGTTAAGGGTAACCCACTAACAAAATCTATTGTTATCCGCTTCCATTTCCATAGAGGAATCTTTACCGATTGCAATAATCCCAATGGTAATTGATGTTCCACCTTTACTTGTTGACAAGTCAAACACTTTCCCACAAAATCAGTAACCTCTCACTTCAACCCTGGCCACCAATACTGTTCACGGAGATCTTGATACATCTTATTTCCTCCGGGGTGCATAGCATAAGGGCTACTATGCGTCTCGTGTAGAATCATTTGTCTCAAAACCGAATCCATGGGCATACAAACTCTTCCACGAAAACACAGCACGCCATCCTTGTTCATTCCAAAGCCCCCTATTATACCACTTTCAACTTGTTACATTAAAGGACCCAACTTTTCATCTGATAACTGCTTTTCCTTGATATGTTCTAACCACAATGGCTTCACCTGAAGTTTCGCTAGTAGACTGCCATCCTCATACAAACTGAGATGAGCAAATATTACTCTTCACTCGATACTACCTTACGACTCAACGCGTCTGCCACCACATTAGCCTTTCCAGGATGGTACTCGATTGAGAAGTCATAATCTTTTAACAACTCCACCCATCTCCGTTGTCTCAAGTTCAACTCCTTTTGAGTAAGGAGGTACTTAATACTCTTATGGTCTGTATAAATGATCGACTTCTCACCGTAGAGATAGTGCCTCCAAATCTTTAAAGCAAACACCACCGCAACCAACTCCAAGTCATGAGTAGGATAGTTAACTTCGTGCGGCCTTAACTGACGAGAAGCATAAGCCACTACTTTTCCTCTTTGCATCAGTACACATCCTAAACCCATGTGTGACGCATCACAGTAAACAATAAACTCTTTTTCAGCCTCAGGTTGAATCAGTACTGGCGCTTCTGGCAAAATCTTCATCAGTTTCTCGAAACTTTCTTATTGTTTATCGGTCCACACATACGGTACTCCCTTTCACAACAGCTTAGTTAGGGGTGCAGCAATCAACGAAAACCCCTCAACAAAGCATCTATAGTAACCAGCTAAACCCAAGAAACTCCGAATCTCAGCCACTGACTTCGGTGGTTTCCAATCCAACACAGTCTCTACCTTTCCTTGATCAACTCTTATTCCTTCGGCTGACACCACATGACCCAAGAAAGTCACTTCCTTCAACCAAAATTCGCATTTACTGAATTTGGCATAAAGTTGCTTATCTCGTAATATTTGCAACACAATGCACAAATGTGAGTCATGCTCTTCTTCATTCCTCGAATATACCAAGATATCATCTATGATCACCACTACGAACTGGTCTAGATAGGGTTGAAAGACTTGGTTCATCATATCTATAAATGCAGCTGGTGCATTGGTCAAACCAAACGGCATCACCAAAAACTCATAATTTCATAACGAGTTTGGAATGTCGTCTTATGAATATCTACCTCTTTAACCTTGAGTTGATGTTAACCCGATATCAATTCAATCTTGGAGAAAATTGAAGCTCCTCTCAATTGATCAAATAGGTCATCGATTCTCGGCAATGGATACCTATTCTTGATCGTCAATTTATTCAACTGCCTATAATCAATGCACATACGCATCGACCCATTCTTCTTCTTGACGAATAAAATCGGTGCTCCCCACGGAGACACACTCGGTCGGATAAATCCCCGATCCAATAATTCTTCAATTTGAGCTTTAAGCTCCGCTAACACCTTCTGCGCCATTCTATAAGGAGCAATAGACACTGGAGCCGTTCCGGGTAAAAGCTCAATGCCAAATTCTACTTCTTGATCTGGAGGTAGACTCGAAAGTTCTTCAGGAAAGACATATGGAAATTCTTTCACCGTTCTCACACCTTCCACCGATAATTCCTTAGCATCCAAAGCACTAATGAAGGCTAGAAACGCTCTATACCCTTTCCACACCAACTTCTCTGCCTTTAAAGCAGATACCACATTTGCCAAAAAGTTCCTTCGTTCGCCTATCATTACTACTTCCACATCATCCACAGTCCTTATTGACATCTATTTTTCAGCACAATCTAATTGTGCCCGGTGCTTCACCAACCAATCCATGCCCAAAATAAGATCGAACTCACCGAAAGGCAATTCCATCAAATCCGCTAAAAATATTTCTCTTTGGATTTTCAAAGGCACGTCTCTATATAATTTATTCACGATTACAGACTGTCCTAAAGGACTAATTACTGTCATCTCTCTATCGATAATCTCAGATCTAATATTCAGGTTTCCAGATATGGCACTAGCAACATACGAGTGGGTAGACCCGATATCTATCAAAGCAGTAACATGTACATCAAAGATGAAGAATGTACTAGTTATCACATCAGGTGCATCGCCATCTTCACGACGCCTGATCGCATAGACCAACCCGGCTATCTTGCCTCCGCGTTACCTCTAAAACCATTACCTCGACCAGGTGTACCTTGACCACGTCCATCACCATTATTACCACGACCTGGTCCACGGCCTCTCGGTGGCTGTTGAGCGCCTCTAGTTGGCTGTGCACCAGGGTTACGAGCTTCTTGAGTTAGAACAGTCCGTCGAGGGCAATTCCTATATTGATGATCATTGGAACCACATTTATAACAACCACCAGTTTTCTTCTAGCATTCCTCGGGATATCATTTCCCACAGTCGGCACAGTCTCGACTCTGATTTGTAGTCACAGGTGCTCTAGCTTGAGTTGGCTCATCATTTCGAGGCCTCTTTTGGAACCTTTTAGAAGAACCCGAGTACTTAAAGTCCCTCTTGCCTCTGACTCTTTCCCGGTTCTGGCATTCTGATTTCTTAACCTCTTCGGCTATCTTGGCTTTCTCCACAAGCGTGGCAAAAGTCCTTACTTGTTGTGGGGCTATCAGTACCCTCAACTCATCATTCAGCCCATCTTCAAAGCGTACACAGCGCTCATGATCTGTTGGCACTATAGTCCGAGCATAACGACTCAAGCGTAGAAATTCTGCCTCATAAGCTGCCACCGTCTTATTTTCTTAAACTAGATTCAAGAATTCCTTCCTCCGGGCATCCACATAACTTGTCCCTACATACTTCCCTTGGAAAGCAGCTTTGAAGAAATCCCAAGTGATAAATGCAGCCTCAGTGCCTTCTCGAACCGTAAGCCACCATTGATATGCCTCATCCCTTAGCAAGGACACCGCTCCTCTCAGTTTTTGCTTAACGGTGCACTCCAGATCATCCATAATCTGCTCTACAGCCTCGAGCCAATATTTTGCAACATTCGGAGCTACACCGGAGACACCTCTAAAAACCTCGGCACCACTTGATTTAAGTCGTTCGATATTGATTCCTGACTTCTTTGGGCTAGTTCTAGTCCCAAAGAACCCTTTCTAGGACTCGCAACATTACTTGAGTCAAAGCATTGTCCTCTCGTATGGTCATGTGATCCGGTCTCACTCCGGGTGGACGACGTGCGTCCATTTTTAGCATATGACCCGGCACTTTAGATGCAACCCTAGCACCTCGTCCTCTACCACGACCACGTCTATCGCATCCACGTCCACGTCTACGTCCTCTAGTGCTCATACCTACTACTTCGGTTTAATCTGATTACAAGTTTTATGAATCAGAATACTATTTCAGTGTTTATTAACGATATTTTATGAGATATAAGAGATAGAGTTGTTTTCGCAATCACATCCTATAGTCTCGATCCCTACCATTTTCAACACCTAAAACTAAAAGCTTTAGAGTGTTCCTATGATCATACCACAATAATAAACATTTAATATACAAATACTTACTTGACTTGGTGTCAGATGCTCGTGGTGCCATACTATGTTTAAAACATAAAGTCTAGAAATTTAAATAGTTTTAAACAACGATTGTTGTTAAAACCTAAACCACAGTCGAGTTTTAAAGCTGACTTTGATACCATAAAATGTAACACCCCAAACCCGATCTATGCATTAAGACCAGACTTGGTATGCCACACAAATCATACATACATCTAGTCATCTAATGATTTAAGGAAAACAGGTCTTCAAAAACTATTTTGGAGATAGAGTTTATCAAAAACTGAGGTTAATTTGAAATCTATGATTTTTAAAACATAGGAGTTTATAATTTGATCTCAGAGAAATAATTGATTAAATTTTATAAGAAGTTTAAAAGAATTCAAAAGGAATTTGAAAACGAAATTCATAAAAGATTTTTCACGAGAAATTCTTACGAGTTAGTGATTTTAAGAAAAACCCTTTAATTATATGTAAATTAAAGAAAACATTTATAAAGTTAAAATAGTCTCCTTTAGTATCTAAAACATATTAAAAGCCATCCACGAGTAAAAATCCATAAAAATAATAACAAAGGCCTTCTTACATCACAACTGAAAAATTAATTAAGTAAAAATACTTAAAGAGTAATTCAAAGTTCATCAAAACCATCATTTGAAGTATGGCCCCAGCGAAGTCATCCCTGGCCAAGCCTCCATCAATTATCATTACCTGAAAAGGGTAAGAAAACGGGGTGAGTTACTTAGAACTCAGTGTGTAACCCACTTATCAAGTCCACTAAGCCAAATCATCAAAGCATTTTATTGGGCTTGAGCCCATTTACGAATTTAACAATATAGTAATTAAAAAAATGCATGTGAAATGCAATTCCCAACCAAGCCTAAATTTCCATCCGCTACACACCACCCGTACCAACCAGCACACCTGTGGGGATCAAGTCAACCCACCCCGCCAACACACCAATCGTAGGCATAAAGCCATTTAAAATGTTTGTGGCTGAGCCACCGAACTAGATTGTGGTAGAGCCACCCGAACTAGATTGTGGTAGAGCCATCAGAACTTCTCTTCAATTTTATCCCAACCCATGCAATCATGTATACATATACAATGCATAACAATATTCATATGATAATTTCAACATAAGGCCCATACTACAAGTTGGCCCATTTCTCATTTTGGCCCATATGGTAATTTATCAAATCGGCTCCTTAAGCAATCTAGCAATTCGGCCCATTAAGCAATCTAGCAATTTGGCCAATTAATCAATCTAGCAAATTGGCCCATTAAACAATCTAGCAATTTGGCCTATTAATCACATGAGGCCCAAAAATTACTTTTTATCAAATTAGCCTATCGAGGGTGATTCCGTAATTTCCACGACTTTAATACCGATTTCATGTATTTACACAAAAAGTGTTAATATACCTTATTTTCTGATTTTACCAACTTTACGATTTTTATTCTAATGCTTACGGTATAACATCTAAGCCATGAGATAAATGTGAAATTACACACCTGATTACGGTGAGAACTATACTTTCCGCTCGTCGATATCTAAATACGTGTCACGCTTGATTAGAACACTAATACTTAATATAAATCTATACTAAAGATAAGCGATCTAGATCTTTACCCTCAAAATCTTGAACAACAACTATTTGTCGTTTCTCCCCGGTTGACGGTTCACAACCCGATGGAAAATCTCGAACAGCCAATGGCTCCGAACTACGAACAACTTCGAATAATCGATTCTCCTCGGATGAGGGTCCACAACTCGGTGGAAAGTCTCGGATTGCTGAATCAGCGCTTCGCTTGAATCTAGAGGGAATAGCGAAACCGCCTCTCTTCCGATCACTATTCACCACTCTTTTCGACCCTATTTTGTTTGCCTTAAAATTTTGAGTGATTTTCAAAGGATCCCTTGATAGATGATCCAAACTTGAATAACTTCAAGATAACTTTTGACGAGATGGTGATTCGCCCTCCACTATATCACGGTTGTCCAAAGTTGAATTGAAGAAATGATCGAGAATAAAGTCTATGAGGAAAAAAGATTTGGCTATGATTTAATGGTAATGGAAAAATAATTTTGGTTATAGAGGTGGTCTCTAACATTCTGCCATGGAAGAAATAAGAAGGAAAAGAAAAAAAATGTGTTTGAAAGATGAGTAAAATGGAGAAGAAAGGAGAATAGAGATAAGATGTTTATGATTCAGTTTTCAAGGGTGAGAAAAGAGCAAAAAGTAAGGTTTGGAACAATGTGCATTCGGCAATGGGGAATAAAGAAGAAAAAGAAATGGTCTTTTATATGTTTGATGATTTCGACACTAGGAGAGAAGCACAAAATGAAGCACTTGAGAGGTTGGCAAATATGACCAAATGAAACAAAACAAAGTTGTTTTCTCCAAACATATGGCACATTCGACTAAGAGAGAAAAAGATGAGAGGTAAAAGGTGTTTTGGGAGAGCAAAAATGACCAAATGTGGTTCTATCTAGCTACCATCCTTACCTAAAGCTTACCACCAAAATTCGGCTCCCCCTTAGTCCACAAAGCCATCCAAGTTCATGGATAAGTAGCCATTCTAAGTTTCCAAAACATAACCCTTAAGATATGCCTTGTGTTCCCCGTACATGCCATATTCTCATGATTCCCTACCTTAAGTTTGTACTTGCCTTTTCTCATAGCTACCTTACAATAAAAATAAAAGTCTAACTTACCAAAAATTTGATGCTTGGCCGACACTTGCTAGGAAAGAGCAAAAATAAATGTCACAAAATGCATTCCTAAAGATTCGAACCTCTTCCCTCAAGCAACACTCATAGCGCCAACTCCACTTTACTACTAGCTCATCTTATGCTAGTTTTTGACACTTAATTTCCTTAAACATCAAGGTCACTTGATCCACTTCAATAAAGTACTCATTACTAAAATTTATTCTAATTCAGAATAAATCCCGAGCCTTCTCAAGACTATATTAAGCACACAAATTGAATCATTCACAAGCTAAGCACCAAAAACATGCAACATATCGATACTCAATTTTTAGGATGTTACAATTCTTGAACATAGAAAAGTACCTTGTTGATGAAGAAGAGGTTTGAGTCAGCCTGGAAATTATTGGGGGCAAGAAACATGGCTGAGGACTCTGTAAATAAAAAAGGGTCATCTTTTCTTTTCTCTCTTGGTGATGGAAGGAAATAAAAAACCTTAAAAAATGAAAGGACTTTTGAAATGGGTTTGAAGAAAAAGAGAGAAAACGAGAGTTAGATGCATTTGGGACTGTCAAGTAAAACCTACCTAAAAGTCTTAACACTAACCACATTAGACCCGTACTAAATGATCAAAGCGTAAGTTTTCAATAAGTTGATTACACTTGAAAATATAAAATGCAAATCAATCAAATAAGCTGCTAGAAATTAAAGATTATTATGCAATTTATGAATTTGAACTCAAGAAGAAAATTAGAAAATAGTGGACATGCGAAGCAACCATGCTATTCTATGTTTGGCTAAATCCATTTTCAACTACTACATCCCAACTAGTTTTCCAAACATTGAAACTACTTACGCCCAGTTCTTCAACCACATGCATACTGCACTAGTGCTTTAATGGTCGCTAAACCCATTCTTACTCCGGTTGATAACCACTTTAACATAAACCATCAATGAAATTATGAAACCAATTTGTAATTACCTTTAACCACCAATCTCTGCTAATGACCAACCATTCCTGATGCCAATTATCTCAGAACCAAATAACTTTGATAGAGCCACAATATTAGCTAGATTCTCTCGTAGCTTATATATATCAACAATGTACATGATATGCCTACCTTGAAAGAAAAAGCATTCATGAAGTCTATTAATTCTTCTTAGTCTTGTTATTTGGAGGAAACTTTTTCCCACTTTTGGCATGAAAAACCGTAAGAAGGCATCCCAATGTTTAATTCCTCCATTATACCTACAATGACAATTAAAAAAAAAAGGAAAGCTCCAACTTAATTCTTACAAATAATTGCTAATTCTTTCAACCTAAAATTTCACCCCGTAATGTAGTCCTGAAATTCCCCAGAACTAAAATTTTAACTTCTAACTTCTAACCCTTTTCATTTGCCCAAGCCACTAGTACACAATTCCCTTCATTTAACTAGGAAGGGACAAAGATTTTTTAGAGACAAACTATAAGCACATTATAATCCTAGTTAAATGGATTGACCAGAAAATTGTAATACAGGAAATGTTCATTTCAAACATGTACCCTTCAGAGTTCAGGTAGCAGTGCATTTATGAAGCATCTTTCCAAATAAAGACCACTAGGACCAAAGAAAGGATCCTAACGTTATAAAGAATCAGAAAAAGAGAACTTGCGAGAAATTCTCTACATGTATCACAAAGAAAGATTTACGAAGGGTTCATAAATTGGGAATAAAAAGTGTACTATAACAATCAAATTTATTAAGGTCACCATCATAATATTAGGAATAGGTTACCCTTACGGTGATAATTTCTTTATCGCATGTGATGGAAACAATAGATAAGTTTCGATCCCGGAAGAAGCAAATGCTAGTCGGGAAAGTGCTAATCATCGAACCGAGCTGCATTTGTTGGCCCTCCGAACATTCTTCTAAGTGTTCCACCACAGAGATTATTGTTTCCTTCCATGTTGAAGCGAAATAGTGCTCCCCGACCATCGAGTGTTAGGTTGCCATTTATCTTTGTGCAATATGAAATTCTTGGCGCATCTATGTCAACTATTATAACGGAATCAAAACGCATGAATAGCATTGCAGGCAAATTGCGATGATTAGGGCTTGGGACTACATATGATTTTACTTCTCTCGGATTAGGAAGATTGTAGATGGGGAGTTTTAAAAGAAATGAGTTTAGGGCTAGGGTTTTATCCTGATTTAATATACAATACAAAGGGAGAAATTAGGGGGAAAAATAAAAGATGAAGAGATTTGAGGTGGGATTTCTGGGGTGGGGGGAATCGATTTTGGGAAAAAGAAGGGAAAGAAAAGAAGAGATTTCATTTGAAATTTTGGGATAAAAAATCTAATTACAAAATGACACCGTTTTGCAAAAAAACATATTCTTTATACTATTTAAACCAATTAAATAAATTTAAATTGTATCAGAATTAACATTTGTAATATAAAAATATTTTTTCAATTCCAATTCAATAAAAAATAAAAATTTCATTTAGAAAACTATAAAAAACAATAAATAATATTATTTTAAAGATAAATGTTAACTCTATTTCAATTTAAATTTATTTAATAATACAATGAATAAATGGATCCATTTAACAATACAAAGACTAAAATAGAAATTTGTTAGACTTTCACCTTATTTGATAAGGTAATTCTTTTTTATTGAGCGAGTATAAGTATAAAAATAAACATTAAAAACATGACTCAATCATGACTTTCCTAGACCATAATAACATTGGACAAAACTGACATATTGAAAGATCTAAGCTAAATATAAATCTCAATGTTTATACAAAATGAGAGGCTTAAATCTGAGCACTCTGTCCCCGACATCAATTTTTATCAAGAATGCTTAGTGATGTGTATTTTAATTTGAACGTGATTGTGTGGTTGATTTTTAGGTTTTTTTATTTCTAAATCGAATAACTAAACAAACCAACACTAATTAACATTCCAACACCCGATCTACAGACTATTTAAAAAATTATAAAATTAACAATTAATTAAAATTGCATAATTGAAAAAAAAATTAAATTATATTGAAAAATTAAAATTAAAACTTACCATTTTCATTTGCTCGACGGAAATGTGCTTGTCGTCTAGGCGACGTAATTCCCCGGCCATTGTAATCCGATAAAAAATTTTAAAATTTTCCAAAAAAGATATATTAAAAAATAAAAGGACTTTTTAAGTAAATAGTAATGGACTATTTTGAAATTTGAGAGTAAATTTCAAGGACGAAAATTGAGAGAAAATTGAGAGAAAATTGAGAGAATATTGAGAAAAGATTGAAATGTGAAAAAATAAAGGGTGGATGGACTTTTATACTTTTTTTTCGTGTTAGAGCCAGCGGTCAAAAAAATATGAATTCTTGCTTAAAGTGCGCCCACAGGACGCGTTTTGTCCACTCGAAGAAAGCGCGCCTACGTGGACGCGTTTTTCTTGAGGTGGACAAAATACGTCCTCGGTAGCGTTTTAGGTCGATTTCCCCAAAACGCGGCGGCGTGGACGCATTTTTGGAGAAAATAGCCCTTTCCCGTAAATTTTCTACAAACTGGCCCATTTCTGTAATTTTTAAAATTTTAGGGCTTTTTTGGTAAATTGCCCAATAATGAGAGAGAAAAAATTAAAGAGATAGAGAGAGAGAATCAAGAAACAAATGGGTGTTTGTGTGTTTTTGGCCTCTGGTTACCCAAACCTAAAAGAAAATTGTGAGCAAAAATCTGAAGAGAATGAGAGAGAGAGAGAGAGAGAATCGGTGAAGAAATGGGGAAGCTATGGATGAAAGGGAACGAAAAGTGAAAAGACATCACTGAGGAGACGGGTAGCGGGTTCTTCTCCTGCCCCGCCCGTTACTACCCCAAAACTGTAGAGTTTTCAAATCTCCAATGGCTGGAATGAGAGAGTTATTTATTGTAATCTAATTGGAAAAAAAAGTAACCTTTTCTTTTTCATTTATTATTTGTTCATATATCTGCTACGTTTTTTTAGATATTTGTTTTTTTTTTTGTAGTTTTTCAATTTAAAAAAGCAAAATTTATAAGTGAGTTTTCTCTGGCAATGGTAACATCATTTACTCAGACATAATGAAGAAAGAGTTGAGTTGTTCACCTGTCTAATAAATCCATCAAAATTTCATTTATTACAAATTGAAACTAAATAATAATAAAAACAAAAAAACAAAAGTAAAGGAGACTTACTCTGTCAAGGAAGCAGAGAAATACAACCCAAGTTTACTTCAACATTGGACTCTATTTTTGGGGCAGACCTTTGAGCTTTGAAATCTATTTTTTGTAATATAATATTTATAAATAATATATTTACTAATTAAATCAAGTTGGAAGTAATTCAATGACCTTTTCTTGCAAAAGTTAGGACCCTTGCCCATCAAAATGAAAATAACCAATAGATTAATTTTACTAACAAATGTTGAATTTTATAATATGACAAAAAATACAGGTTCAAACTTTGAATATAATATCATTGAAACTCATTCTCGTAAAATAAATATAAAAACACTTTAATTATACAAATTAAAATTATTTGGGAAGCTACGTTATTGTATATTTGGGATTCAATTATTGTCATCTTTGTAGTACTTGACTATCATCTACTTACTTTGTCTAACTTTTGTGACATCTAAATAGTGTACGGTTTAATCTAATGGTACGACTATCGTCTATTTTTTTTTTCTTGAATTTATATTATGAAAAGAATCCAAACTTTTGAAGGAATAAACAATAGAACTTAATGCATTTGTCACCATGATGGGGGCTTTTTTGAAAATTGGGCGGTGTTGGATATCTTTACAAAATAAAAATAAATGGTCATCATCAGTAATGGGATTCAAAAAAGTACTATCATCCACTAAATTCTATCTTTCTATTTAAAAAATGCAAAAATGTTACTTTAAATCCTAAAACAAACACGAAATGAAACAATAATGACTAAAGCAGATTACACATAAATAAATAGAATATAAATAAATAGTCAAATAAAGATTACACATGGATAACATTTATAAGTCACATAGTAAATATCTAAAGACTTTAGAAGATTAAAAATTTTGAACTCTCCTCCCTTTCCATCTTAAGCCACCAAGCTCTAATCTTGGGATTAATTGATAAAAATACAATTCACTTGTCCTTGTTGATTAATAATTTCAATGAGAAAAAGTATAGCGGACTAGCTTCTGGAACTTCCTTCGACAAGATATCAAACACTTTGATTGCTTGTGGAATACCATATGGATCCATAATAGGAGTCAAACTATCTTGACTCATATTTTCAGTTGCACTGCATAATTTTTCAATTTGATTGGATAATCTTGCTGCCCTCCAATTTGCTTTGAGGATTTCTTCCTTCTAATTTTAATATGTGAAGTTCCTACCTCAAGTGTTTTTCTTTTTTGATTGTTTCCATCAAAGTCACGTCCCATTTGACTTGTGAACATCATTTATCACATTTTCTTCCTCATTCTCTTCAAGTAAGTCATTGTCAACATCCTAAAAAATTTCATTAGGGAGTGTACCTGAAGAATGTACTTATGCTTTATAATCGGTGGCAACTATCCCCATGAACATCTGGTCCAACTTCCCTTCGAATCCAAGATCAATGCCCGAAGTTCTAAACCAACATCCTCTTCAGATGAAGTTACCTACTCCTCGCTTCCACCGATGGTAGATATGGCGATTCTAAACCAAGGCATGTACTCCAAACAGGTTGTCGTGCCCGATGAGAAAAAATGTAACAGCCTTGTTTTAGGTCTAGTCAGAATAGTGGTTTTGGGACCACAAATTTGACACAAAAAATTATTTTATTATATTTTTATGATCTACAATTTAATGTAACGATTTCGTGAAAATTTCGTTCGAAAATTTTGATGTTTGGGCACTCAATTTAGCTAAAAGGACTAAATTGCAAAAGATGCAAAATGTGTGTTTTAGAAGCTAGAGGTGTTTAATTGTTATCAAATTTTAAATTAGAGGTCCTCAAATGGTAACTAGACCATTGGTTAAGTTGGTGGACAAAAATGGACATAGTTAGTTATGTTTCTAAAGTTCTTCATTAAGGGCATTTTAGTACTTTGGTAATTAAAATGAATTAAAAAGCCAAAATAAAACCATAATTTTTCCATCTTCTTCCTCCCTTCTCTGAAAATTTGAAGAGAGCCATGGCTAGGGTTTGTCAAGTTTTCAAGCTCGATTTTAAGTCTGTTCTTACCCCGTTTTTAATGCTCTTTACATTTTTGAAGTCGTTGTAACTTGATCTATATATTTCTACCACTAATTTAAGATATGATCAAGGTCTAGGGTTTTACCCATGTTTAATATGTGTGTATTTTGATTTTTTATGGTAGAAAATGCATGTATGTTGTTTGTTAAATGACTTTTGCTAAGTGATTTTCGGTAAAAATGTCAAAAAGGACTTACTTGTAAAAGTCTATAAAATGAGTAGAGAAAATGTGAATAAATATGAGTATGAAAATAGTTTCGACTAGGTTTGGGTATGAAGAAAATGAATGAAATTCATTTTATAAGCCTAGGGACTAAAGTGTAAAATGTCAAAAGTTTAAGGGTAAAAATGTAATTTTTCATAATATGACTTTTGGGCTGAAATGAATAATGTGATGATTAAATAAGATGAATTTGATATTATAGATCAAGAAAAATGAAGTTTGGGTCTAGATCGGGGGAAAACTAAAGTGTTTGACAATTAGGTCAATTTTCGCTAATTTTGTATTGAGGTAAGTTCGTATGTTTAATAAGCATTAAATTATATATGTATAAATGCTTAATTGATATAATTGTGGTAAATGCTATATTATTGAAATGAAATGTGAATGCTATTGAGTACGATACTACGAAAATGACTAACAAAGATTCGATACAGCAAAAGTCCCAGTTGAATCTTAAGAATAGATAGGATACAAATGTCATGACATTAGGGTTACTGAGATTACGTGTAAGACCATATCTAGGATATGGTATCGATATGAGACTTTGTATAAGATCATAGCTGGGCTATTGACATCGATACGAGATTACATATAAGACCATATTTGCGATATGGCATTGATACGGTACTGTGTGTATGAGATTCCTGAGTATCATTTAGTGTTCCAAATGGTTCAACGGGAAATATTGACAAAATGTGGTTACAAGTGATGGTACGACTCAATCAAGGTACTTGTGACAGAAATCGACAAGTAAGTGTTAAAAGTGAATTTCATATGATGAGTAAGTAGAAAATTATGAGAATTCATATGGTTCAATTGAATATTCATAAATTTGATGGCTATTGAATTGAATATAGTTTATTTCTATTTGCTTATGCTTATGTAAATGTGAATGAATTGATAAGAAGTATTCAAACCATGTAAGCATTGAAATGAAAAAACCTGTAAAATTCTTGGTTAATTATGTGAACGAATACATGGCATAAAGGTGGAATTATACAAGTTATATTATAGTATTTATAATGGCTTAAAATGTTTTTATTTGATGAGATGAGTTATTATCATACGATCTTACTAAGCTATATAGCTTACCCCTTTTCTTTCCCTTATCTTATAGTGTTACCAAGCCAACTTTATCGGAGATTGTCGAAGATTCGGATCACGCTACCAAACCCTCTTATTTTGGGTATTGATGATTTTAGTATTTTGAAAGTATGGCATGTATTAGGACTTAGTCATTTTGTTAAATGTTTCATTGTGATTGTAGCCAATGTGTTGGCTTGTGATTGTCAAAGGCTTGTTTTAATATTTGGCCATGTAGATTAGTTTATTTGGGCTATCATGGTTGTAAGCCTAAGTATATATATATGTGCTAATGTTTTTGGTTCTATGGTCATGGTATGCTTGGTGAATGATAGAAATGTGATTTATGACATGAATGTGAGATGTTTGGCAATGTGGTCTATTGATGAGATGATAAAGTGGTGTACAATTAGGTATCTTGAAAGTAGTCCATTGTGGCTCAATAAATGTTGTATGATAGATGTTGATATTGTATTGGCATGTGTTGGTTATAATTTTGGATGTTTTGGTTGCCTGAGTATGTTATGTTTTGTGCCTTAAATTGGTGTAAGTGTATATGTGAATAAGGGTGACAAATGGCTTGGTAAATAGCCTTTATTTTGTCCACAGGTAGACACACAGACGTGTGTCTAGGTCGTGTGACACACGATCTGCCCCACGGGCATGTGTTCCGACCGTGTGTCCTCTGCACCTAAATTTTAAGAAATAGAATGTCTAGAATTGAGCACACGGGTAGAGACATGGGCATGTGTCTCGGCCATGTTTGCTACATGGCCTAGTACACGAGTGTGTGGCAGGACCGTGTGGCACAAGTCAGAGAGCACCCTAAATCGAACACAGTGTGAAGCATGGGCGTGTCCCAAGGTCACACGGGCTTGTCCTTGGACCACACGGGCATGTGAGCCCTACATCTAGCAAAAATTTTCTAAGTTTTGTAAAAATTTCTAATGTTCTCGGTTTAGTTTGAACCACCTCCAAAGCATGTTTTGGGCCTTGTAGGCTCGTATAAGGGACTTTGTGATTGAATATGAATGGTTTTAATTTGGACGCAAATTTATGACTTGTAATTATGTGAATGCTTATGTTATAAGTTTGGTAATGCCTCGAGCCCTATTCCAGAGTTGAATACGGGTAAGGGGTGTTAGATTTAGTGGTATCAGAGCTACGATTTAGTCGTTTCTTAGACTAACATAGTGTTTGTGAGTATAGCTATACATGCCATATTACTACCTGTGATAGTGTGATATCTCCCAACTCTGATGAAATTGTTTTGTTGAGGCAGAGATACTTTCCAACCAAGCTATTTTCGAAAATGATGAAAGTGGTACTAAGATATTTTGAAATGTGTTTGTGATGAGTTGAAACTTGGAAAGGTATGAATAAGAGTTCATGATATGTATGTGATGATGTACAAAATGAAATAACCATAAGTTGAGCAATATGGATAAAATGTCATTGTTCTAGTTGAACATTGTATTTCGATGGATTGTGGTGATTTTATGAAACGGATAAAATATTTTAAATATTGCAAAAAGGATTTAGTCCGGAAGGGTAATCCTGAATTAAACCCTCTCGATCATATGTTATGAAATGGATTTAGCTCGGGCGGGTAATCTAGAGTAAGCCCTTTAGAGCATACGTTACTGAAAGGATTTAGCCTGGACTGGCAATCCTGTTATATCATATGTGGTTTGAGAGTGTGCTATATGAATATGTGCCAAAAGAGCACTTTTGAATATGAATTGACGGATTGTTGACTTGCATACCTTGAGTATACTACCCGAGTATCCATCGAAATTACAATAGTTCAATTGGAATTATTCTTGAAATATGGAAAGGTGAAATGAAATGAAAGTTTATATTTTGATAAGCTCATCTATGTTTGTTTGGTATTCATATGGTGTTGTGTGCCTAACTTGTTTGATTAAGTGAATGCGATAAGTTAACTTACTCAAATTTTATGGAATGAATGTTTAACTACACTTGTTTGAAAAAAGATAATTGGAAAGTCTGTGTAACATAAATATGTATGTTAATTGGCTTGAAGTGAATTATATGATTGTGAAGATATTATGTTCACTACAACAAAACAACTCTACCACGACACTTTTTTTGACCTAAGATGAACGCAAAAAAGGTTGGCATAGGTTTTGCGACGCTTCTCTCGACAATTCCAAATAGGTTGTCTATAGTACAGTTGGCATAGGCTTCGCGACGCTTTCGAAAAAGTGTTGCCATAAGTCAACATAAGTCGACCCTTATTTAAGGGTTAGGAAAGACCTAGTTAATGCCAACCTTTAAAAATGGTTGGGATAGACCTAGTTAAGGCCAACCTTTGAAAAAGGTTGCAATAGACCTATTTAAGGCAACCTTAAAAAGGTTGGTATAGCTCTTTTCTAACGCAACTTTTAAAAACGGTTGGGATAGAGCCGTCTAAGGCAACCTTAAAAAGGTTGAGATAGACTTGTCTAAGACAACCTTAAAAAGGTTGAGATAGACCTTGTCTAAGACAACCTATAAAAAAGGTTGGGATAGACCTATCTAAGGTAACCTTAAACAGGTTGGGATAGACCATGTCTAAGGAAACCTTTAAAAAAAGTTGGAATAGACCCGTTTAAAGCAACCTTAAAAATGTTGGGATAGACCATGTCTAAGGCAACCTTTAAAAAAAGTTGGGATAGACCCGTCTAAAGCAACCTTAAAATAGTTGGGATAGACCTTGTCTAAGGCAATTTTTAAAAAAGGTTGGGATAGACTTGTTTAAAACAACCTTAAAAAGGTTGAGATAAATCTTGTCTAAGGCAACCTTTAAAAAAGGTTAGGATAAACCCGTCTAAGATAACCTGAAAAAGATTGAGATAGACACGTATAATGTAATTTTTTTTCTATTTTTTATTAATTCAATAGTAATATATTTTTATAAATATTTACAGTGAATAATGATATGAATTTTACTTTAAATACAACTTAAGAAATATAAAATTAAAATTAAAATTAAAATAAAGATTGAATATTCACTACAAAAATTGATCCAACAATCAAAATACACTAACATTTAGCTTAAATGTATACTACTAACATTCAACTCAATGAAACAAATAAAAAAGTACCTAAGGCAATGAACATTGATATTGATGTTGTACTACAAAAAAGCTAATACAGTTTGAAACTGCAACTTTAATTCCAAGAAACTCTGTTGATCTCTTATTTCTACAAAGGTAGCCCCAAGTAGTGAAATACATCCAGATCCAAGTATACCATATACCCTAACAATCCATTTTGTTTACTACCTACTTATAACATATGCAGTTTTCTCTCTTTTCACCTTTATTGCTTCTCGACTCTTGGCTATATTTAGCGTTATCCCTCGAGCCCTAACCTTGCTATAAGCTAATTGCAGACTTCATTCATCTCTTTAGGGATTGTATAATGACCAATCCTGCACAAACCGGATCAAAAACTTAAAACTTTGTTTGGATTTATACTCCCTTTAAGATTAAAAGGACTGAGAATACACTTTTGAAGAAAACAATCCTTTGGAAATTAATATGAGCTCTATGCATGAGGTGAGAGATCATAAACAGTGTTGGCTTGTATGCTTGTATGCTTGTATGCTTTTATGGAGTAAATGTTGCAAATCAAAGTATTTGCATTGCTTGTATGGTTTTATGCTGTGAGAAAAGATATAATTGCCAGCACAAAAAGGGTTGGCTTAATCTACATCATTGTCCACCAAAATTAAAAAAAAAAGAAGAAAAACTCAGAAATAATAAATCATCTTTCACCAAGAAAAATAGGAGATGAAATAAAAAGCTCCGCTAATATAGCACCAACAGCACACATATCTGTAAATGCTACTATTATCAGACATCATTCAAGCAAAATTTTACAAAGGCTTCAATAAGCTAATGAAATAATTTAGTGATCTCTCTAGAAATCACACTCTAATTTTGTAAAGGAACTTCCCCATCTACATATATCAGAAAGAACTATCATGCATTGGCTCAATTCCTTTAGTCTTCCATTTATTAGGGGCGTCGGATAAGATGAACAAGAGAAGCGAGAATACTTTGTTTACGGGGTAACATACTCAAATCTTTGCAGTGTTGTATTAGAGAACTTGTGCATGAAGTTCCAAGGGCTCCAAATGGTCATGCGAAACTGAATCTGCCTCATCCCTAAGATTCTTGCAGCAAAAAAAAAAGAAATATAATCACTTGCTTACACCTAAGATTGGCATCTCAAATCCATAATTAATCATTTAATATTTCGTTGTTTGTTACTTTTTTTTATATTTGGCTTTTGTTTATGGGAAAAAAATAAAAATTTTCTAAAAAATCAAAATTACAGTTATTTAACATAAAAGGCATAATTTTACTTTCATCTTTTTCTTAAATGATAGAATCATATATGCTCTCTCTATATAAATCGTTCTTTCAAACGAGTATAATTTTACCTTTTAACAATTTCGAACAGAAAATATAGAAAACGACAAGCACCGAACAGCAATTAAATCAAATAGTAACTATGTGGGAGCTTTAACCAATAAATTCAAATTACTCAAAAAAGAAGAAGAAAGAGATAGAGCTTATATAATCAATAACAATGTCAAAAGATAGAGCTTATATAATCAATAACAATGTCAAAGACTTAGAAGTCCCAATATTTTCCTTCAGATTTCACTGCATTGAGAAAACACTAAAAAATTGAGCTAAAATTTCAAATTCACTAGAATTTTAAACACTTACAGATATGAAACGTTAGTTTCGCGAAGCAGATCAGCAATTCAACTAGCCTAAGCTTTAATTTGAGGTCGATTCAAAGACCTAGAAGCTCCAACAGCCAGGTCGTCAAATAGCCAAATTCCAGATCTGAAGCACCACAGGAAACAGGCAACGAAGGAAGCGGCAAGCACTGCGCCACCTCGGAGTGGATGGTGTGTGGTTTGCATAAAAAACCACCATTAGTAGAATATAATGTTAGCTTCACCGAAGTTATTACATAAAAAATTCTCTTATATGCCAAAGATAAGGAAAATGAAAGTTTTTTAAAACTAAATATATTAAATCAAAATTCGGTTCACAGCTCTAATCATCTATTAACAATTTATTAACAAGTTGAAATCTTTTTAAACTATAGATAATAGAGACAGAGAGAGAAAACCTGTAGTTCAAAACCAGTAAATACCAATTCTTATACCAATAGTTGGCCAAAACGTTAGAGTACACCATTTAGTAAATTCAAATTGATAAACACCGTTACTAGTTGCCTATTTTCTTAAAAAATCTAATAAATAATGTTCAATTCGTCTAAGCCGAATCTCAAAGCCGGGTTTTCTTTTTTAAATGATGTACTATTAGCCATTTGAACCTACCAATAATATTGTAAAAGTAGAAAGACTAAATTATGCCAAATAAAATTAGAAAAACTGAATCCCAAATTTCAACATAATAAAGGGTCTAAAACCATAATTAGATCACTAAAATCAGGCTAGTTGTACAATTGAAAGATAAAAGAGGGACAAATACAAATGGTTAGAAAACAAACGAAGCCCATGGCATGTTTGAGAACATGTTAAAGAGGGAATAAGCCTTCAAATTCATCATAGAAGGGATAACATGATTTCGTTAAAAATCTAAAACAAAACTTATTCGCATATAAAATTTGTTTGAAGTATAGAGCAAAAAGACACTCATAAAAACAAAAAACTTAATAACTTAAACAGTTTGATTAACTATTTGTATAGCTAACTTACTTGGATTGAGACAGAACAAACTTCCATAGCTTCTTGAGAAAACAAAAAAGCACAAAATTAATTCTTTAAAAGACAAATCAGCAAAGAAAATACTACTAGAAATTCAGTAGATAAGAACTAAACAGGAGTGAAAATCCAAAGACTCAAAGCACCTGTGCCAAGCTAGTGAAGGCAGCTGGTTCCAAAGAACGATCTGATTTTGAGAGAAAAGATATGGTTTTCTCAAGGGTGGATACCAAGTTATGAATACATCGGATTTGCACCGCACTAACTCCTACTTGAAATGATTACTTACGCTTTAGAAAGAGATGCCGATTTCTTGTATTCTAGGAACTCGAATATATCCATGCAATGATGGCGGGATAACTCCTAAGAGAAAGATGAAACACCCCAAACCCGCCCACGAGAATGGATGGATCGGTATGTTCCTCAAGTAACTCGGTCCAAATTCATTGAATATTTTGAAAGCGTGAGTTTTGGAAGATAGCTCGTTGTGGGTTGGGCTTGAGTTGAAAACAAATTTATTTTATTTTTTTATAACAAAAACCCATTTATTTCAAGTGACAAAATATTTAAACTCATTTCATATGAAGTGGGCTTACTCTTTATAAAGCCCTAAACTCATAACATAGTAATTATAGTAGAAATAAAAATTAAATCACGGTGGCCTTATTACATAAAATGAAACCCAAAATAATAAATTGTACGAACTTTAATATAAAATAAATATTCAAATTAAATCGAACTTCAAGTCGATCATGGCCACCACAAGTTCTGTAGTCCCGGTCCATTCTTCGCTCATCACAGAAACATATTCCCACAACGGGTGAGTCGATAGACTCGGTGTGTAACCAACACTAAACATAATAGAAATAGGCACATAAAATCATATGCATATAATAATTCAAAATCATGATGCAAACCCAACCCAAACCTATATGCCATCCGCTACACTCCACCAGTACCAACACATGCAGTGGGGACTACTAAGTCAACCCTCCATCCGCTACACTCCATCGAAGGCGTCATTTGCAATCGACGTGCTCATCGCCCATCGATAATATTGTGGCATAGCCACCACTTTAATGTAACCGAAGTTACCACTTGATGTGACCAAGTCACCACTTTCACTTAGTGAGACCAAGTCATCACATTCACTTAGTGAGACCAAGTCATCACTTTCACTTAGTGAGACCAAGTCATCACATTCACTTAGTGAGACCGAAGTCATCACATTCACTTCCCCTTCTTCAATTGACCCGAATGCCCCAAATTATACATATCATGCATATCATATTTTATTTCACTTTCACATCACTTTTCACATGTTAAATATAACATATTTCGAAATCCTAGTAGAAGTAGGAAAACGTACCTTAGCACTTTGTACCATAATATGGCACTTTAGCCACTTTCTTTCACTTTCATATTAGCATATATAGCATATTTAAACCATAAAACTATTAAGAATAGTGTGGAATACACATGGTACCTTAGCAATATTCTTACACTTTCATATTAACACATATAATGAATTAAAGCCGTAAATCTATCAAGATTTAGTGTAGGGTACACACCTGATTTGTTTAACGATTCCTTGAGATTCCGAAAAGCTAGATCTAAAGTTTTAGATCCTTAGTCCCTACATTTGATTCATCATTTATTACTTAGCATAAATTCTATTTGGCTATGATATCCAAATCCTAGTAGGATTTGTAAAAAGACTTACCTTTGATGCCGATTTGGTGTTTATTCAAATCCCGAAAACTTGGTTTTCCTTCACTTGATATTGACCAACCTTGAATCTCAATATGGGTTAGTTTTCGCTTTTTAATAATTAAAGAACTGATCTAGATAATCATACAAGCCTTGGCGAATACTTTTGGTGCTTACCTTGTGGATTTTAAATCCAGAAATTCACCGAATAACTAGGAACACGTGGCCTATGGTGTACCTTCGGAAAAGAACTTCTCCTTCCATGATTCGCCAAGATTAATAATCGAAATTAGTCCCTAAATTTTGATAAGTCTAAAATATAAAAGAATGGAAAACTAAACTTGGATCTTACCCTTATTTGAAGGAATCGATTGCACCTTCACTTCAACCTTCAGAGATTCGGCTTAGAGACTTGATGAACAATCGGCTATGATTCCCTTATGAATTTGGTTTCAAAGATGAAAGAAGAGAGGAATAATAGGCTTAGAAGGAAATCGGCTAGGAGGCTAAAAGAAAAGAAGAAAAAGAATGGATGCTCAAGAAGAATATTTGGCAGAGGAAAAGAGAGGGAGAATGAATAATGAATGGCCCTAGTCCCCTCCTTTTATAGCCGAATTTACTAGGCCAAGAATCCTTTGCTTGGCCACCACTCTTCCCTCATTCTCCTAATTAAAGAATAATTCTTCATTTATCCACCTATTTAGTCGAAATTCTAAAGGGAATAAAACTCTTCTCCTAAGAGTCCCTATTGCATCCATTGCTTCCTCTCTAAGTAATTAAATAAAAAATCACTTAAAGATTTAGTTAGGTGCCGTCAATTCTACACTCATGGAGGCAAAATTTTATTTCTTTTATTTGCTTCTGGATGACTTGAACTCAGCCCAAAACCTCTTGCATTTGGGCCATTTCCTAAAGCCTTAGGTGGCATCTTGAGCCACATTTCCAAGTCCGTTATTGGGTCATAGTTTATGTTCTTTATATTTTTAGGGTCACTTGGCCCTAAGCTCCCTTTGGGCTCTTAAATTCGACATTCGAGGTCATTTTAAGTTTCCTAAAATTTTCGCTGACTCAGTATTTTCCAAGTTTCCAAAATGTTTAGTTTCCTATTTTGGTTTGGTTTCCAAAATGTTTATTTTCCTATTTTGGCTTGGTTTCCAAAATGTTTAGTTTCCTCTTTTGGCTTGGTTTCCAAAATGTTCACTCTCTAATTTACTTGGTTTCCAAAATGGTCACTTTCCTATTTTAGTTTAGTTTCCAAAACTTAACATTTCTAAAGCATTCCTTACATTTCCATACATCTCTTTACATTTCCACACATTTAGTACATTTCCATACATTTCCTTACATTTCCATACATTTCCATACATTTCCATACATTTTCATACATTTCCATACATTTCCTTACATTTCCATTCATTTCCTTACATCTCCATACATTTCCATACATTTCCATATATTTCATTTCATTTCCTTTCATTTCCTTACATTTCCTTATATTTCCTTACATTTCCTTTCATTTCCTTTCATTTCCTTTCATTTCCTTTCATTTCCTTTCATTTCTTTTCATTTCCTTTCATTTCCTTTCATTTCCTTACATTTTCCTTATATTTCCTTACATCTCCTTTCATTTCCTTTCATTTCCTTACATTTCCTTTCATTTCCTTTCCTCTTAGGGTTCTTGAAACTCTTCAGAACACATCCAACACACCCACTGATCCCTTATCTCATGAATTATGCACGAACGCATAACCCCTAATCTAGGATGTTACGGTTCTACCCCTTAAAAATAATTTCGTCCTCGAAATTACTTACTATCGTTCATCCGTCTGTCTAACTCACCACACTACGCTATTATTGCAGACTCGATCTTTAAAGAACTATCATATTTTCTAGGCACATTCTCTAAGTTCACAATCGAGGTTCCATACACTTCATTAACAACATAAGATCGAACTAATCTTATAGCTAGTAAAGTAATGAAGTATAATCTATAAATAAGAAACTTACTCATTGTCTCGTCTGCGTCACTATCCTCATGACTACCGATCGCATAAACTAACCTTGGTTTATCTTGCTACGAACCTTCAATGCCTCCACTTGGTGCTCCACGACCTTGGCGGAACCATTACCTTTGTTATTCGAACCTCGACCTCGTTGAGGTTGCTTGTCCTCCCTACCTACCGATTAACATTCGAGTTCTTTGGTCATCGTCATTTGATATCTTTGGGCAGTCCTTGAGCATATGGTCCTTAGACCCACATTTAAGACATGCTCTATCTTTTCCAACACTCACGAGTGCTTCCTTCCACAATACTCACAAGGGCGATCATGTCCTCTGGTATCAACTTGTCGACCTTTTGACCCCTCGATTCGGGCCTTTTACGCTCATTTCCGACGATCCATAACCTCTCTTGGGTCTATTCTGTCGAGTTACGCTGGTCGAGTCCTTGATTCCTTCACTACCTTAGCCTTTTCAACCAACGTGGAGAACTCCGCTCGATGTGGAGCTATCAATAACCTTAGGTCATCCCTTAATCCGTCCTCAAAGCGGACACAACGTTCATGTTCGATCGCGACTACTCCTCGAGCATATCGGCTTAACCTCGAAATTCACCTCATATGCCGCATGCGATTTGTTCCCTGAACTAGTCCTAGAAAAGCTTTTATTTGCTCGTCAATATCCGAGTCTTGACATACTTCTTACGATATGCCTCCTAGCATACTCCCCCGTCGGATCCTCTGCGGTGGCACCATCCTGAACAGTTAGCCACCATTGGTATGCTTCATCACGTAACAGGCTACCATTCCTTTCAACTTCTCCTCGGGGTCGGTCGAGTTCATCCATAATACGCTCGATTGCTTTCATCCAATACTGGCGATCTTGGGTGCCACCGGACACTCCACGAAACACCTCGGCCCGATTGGCTCGAGTCGCTCGCATCTGATTTAGGGCTCCCAAATTTCCACTCGCGCCACCACCATTTCCAATACTCGCAACATGGCTGCGACACGGCCTCATCCCCGTGCAGGCAGCTTTGTTCGACATTAACAATGGGGGTGGTGGTGGCGGTGGTAACTCATTGTCGAACCTTGACCGATCTAACGGGTTCGACACGTTATTCTTCCTCTATGGCGTCCTTGACGATCGCGTCCTCTAGAACTCATTTTCTAGCGTCGAGATCGATTAAGAATTTTTATGGATTTAGTCTTTGTGCCACTTATTTATCGTGAAGGAGTTTTATGGAATGGGATTTAAAAGTGGTTCTTTCGTATTCATACAAACATACGATCTTTTCCATTCATTCATCCATCAAACAAGTATGAACTTGTGTTCATTCATAGAAACGTTGTAGTTTTGTTGTTGTTGTTTTCCTCTACCGGGGTATTTTCGTAATTTGTCCTACGAGGCATTTTCGTAATTTTTGGAAGAAAAATGTTCCTTGGTGTTTTATCGAAAATTATTTTGAAAATTTTGAAGTCTAGGGGTAATTTGGAAAAAATTTTAAATCAAGGTTATTTTGGTAGTTTTAACCTCGAGGGTATTTTGGTAATTTTTTTTCACAAATCGAGGTAAATTTGTAAAATTTAATAAATCGTGGTATTTCAAAAGTTGTAAAACTCGAGGGTTCTTTTCGAAAATTGTTCCTTCAAAATAGGAATGTTGCAAAATTTTGAAAATCGAGGTCATTTTGGTAATTTTGTAAGTCGAGGGCAATTTTGTAATTTTCCAAAATCGAGGTATTTTGATATGTTACAAGTTAGGGCTTTTGAATGTTTATAAAATAATAAAATTTTGGTAAAGTGTTGAGTAGTTGAATCATTTTATAAACCAAGGGCACTTTGGTAATTTTACCACTAAGGGCATTTTGTAATTTTATGGATCAAAATTTTTGAAAATAATTGTGTCTGAAATAGTTTTCGTGAATTAAGGATAAGAGAAAGAAAGTGATTTAAAATTTTAATATTAAGTGTTAAAAAATGGCTAATTCCCTTTCGGGTTTGAGTTATTGAGTTTAGCTTTATGGTGAGCCTTCTTGGTCGGGGTGAACCAAAGCTACGCACAGGCGGGATTCGAGTGGAGAGGAGGTGAGTCACGCGGACTGCTTAAATACCAAGCTCCCATGAAACCATTCCTAGACATGCGTCATGGGGTTGCCACACCGTTAAGTCCTCTGGATTAGGGTGAACCAAAGCTACGCAGGTAGGATTCAAGAAGAGGTGAGTCACTAGGACCGCTTAAATACCAAGCTCTTGAGGATCCACTCCTGAGACATGCGTACCATGGTTGCCACACCTAGCTTAATTGACTTAGTCATAGGTTGGTTTAGTGCCTTAAATCTTATGTATTTGTGTTTGAGTAGTCTAATCCTGGGTTCAAGTTCCTATCATGCTATTCTCGTTCCATGCCAATTCTACCCTTATATAAATCATGAATCACACATAGAGTTAGGGGTACTTACCGGTGGATCATGGGTCGGAGACTTAGGGCCATGTCTTTATACTGTCTATTTGTAAAATACTTTCATAAAACTCATTTGGCCTTATTTTAAAAACGTTTTGGGCCTCGGGCCACAGTAGAGAGTTTGAACAAGACTCGATACCAAATTGAAACACCCCAAACCCGGCCCACGAGAATGGACTGGATCTGGTATGTTCCTCGAAGTAACTCGGTCCAAATTCATTCGAATATTTTGAAAACTGTGAGTTTTGGAAGATAGCTCGTTGTGGGTTGGGCTTGAGTTGAAAACAAATTTATTTTTATTTTTTTTTATAACAAAAACCCATTTATTTCAAGTGACAAAATATTTAAACTCATTTCATATGAAGTGGGCTTACTCTTTATAAAGCCCTAAACTCATAACATAGTAATTATAGTAGAAATAAAAATTCGTCACGGTGGCCTTATTACATAAAATGAAACCCAAAATAATAAATTGTACAGTAACTTTAATATAAAATAAATATTCAAATTAAAGCTGAACTTCAAGTCGATCATGGCCACCACAAGTTCTCGTCCGGTCCATTCTTGCTCATCACGAAACATATTCCCACAACGGGGTGAGTCGATAGACTCAGTGTGTAACCAACACTAAACATAATAGAAATAGGCACATAAAAATCATATGCATATAATAATTCAAAATCATGATGCAAACCCGAACCCAAACCTATATGCCATCCGCTACACTCCACCCGTACCAACACATGCAAGTGGGGACTACTAAGTCAACCCTCCATCCGCTACACTCCATCGAAGGCAGTCGCTGCAGTCGACGTGCTCATCGCCCACTGATAATATTGTGGCATAGCCACCACTTTAATGTAACCGAAGTTACCACTTGATGTGACCAAGTCACCACTTTCACTTAGTGAGACCGAAGTCATCACATTCACTTAGTGAGACCGAAGTCATCACTTTCACTTAGTGAGACCAAGTCATCACATTCACTTAGTGAGACCAAGTCATCACATTCACTTCCCTTCTTCAATTGACCAATGCCCCAAATTATACATATCATGCATATCATATTTTATTTCACTTTCACATCACTTTTCACATGTTAAATATAACATATTTGAAATCCTAGTAGAAGTAGGAAAGCGTACCTTAGCACTTTGTACCATAATATGGCACTTTAGCCACTTTCTTTCACTTTCATATTAGCATATATAGCATATTTAAACCATAAAACTATTAAGAATAGTGTGGAATACACATGGTACCTTAGCAATATTCTTACACTTTCATATTAACACATATAATGAATTAAAGTAGTAAATCTATCAAGATTTAGTGTAGGTACACACCGATTTGTTTAACGATTCCTTGAGATTAGAAAAGCTAGATCTAAAGTTTTAGATCCTTAGTCCCTACATTTGATTCATCATTTATTACTTAGCATAAATTCTATTTGGCTATGATATCCAAATCCTAGTAGGATTTGTAAAAGACTTACCTTTGATGCCGATTTGGTGTTTATTCAAATCCAAAACTTGGTTTTCCTTCACTTGATATTCTACCAACCTTGAATCTCAATATGGGTTAGTTTTCGCTTTTAATAATTAAAGAACTGATCTAGATAATCATACAAGCCTTGGCGAATACTTTTGGTGCTTACCTTGTGGATTTTAAATCCCAAATTCACCGAATAACTAGGGAACACGTGGCCTATGGTGTACCTTCGGAAAAGAACTTCTCCTTCCATGATTCGCCAAGATTAATAATCGAAATTAGTCCCTAAATTTTGATAAGTCTAAAATATAAAAGAATGGAAAACTAAACTTGGATCTTACCCTTATTTGAAGGAATCGATTGCACCTTCACTTCAACCTTTGAGATTGGCTTAGAGACTTGATGAACAATCGGCTATGATTCCCTTATGAATTTGGTTTCAAAGATGAAAGAAGAGAGGAATAATAGGCTTAGAAGGAAATCGGCTAGGAGGCTAAAAGAAAGAAGAAAAGAATGGATGCTCAAGAAGAATATTTGGCGAGAGGAAAGAGAGGAGAATGAATAATGAATGGCCCTAGTCCCCTCCTTTTATAGCCAAATTTACTAGGCCAAGAATCCTTTGCTTGGCCACCACTCTTCCCTCATTCTCCTAATTAAAGAATAATTCTTCATTTATCCACCTATTTAGTCGAAATTCTAAAGGGAATAAAACTCTTCTCCTAAGAGTCCCTATTGCCGTCCATTGCTTCCTCTCTAAGTAATTAAATAAAAAAAATCACTTAAAGATTTAGTTAGGTGCCGTCCAATTCTACACTCATGGAGGCAAAATTTTATTTCTTTTATTTGCTTCCTGGATGACTTGAACTCAGGCCCAAAACCTCTTGCATTTGGGCCATTTCCTAAAGCCTTAGGTGGCATCTTGAGCCACATTTCCAAGTCCGTTATTGGGTCATAGTTTATGTTCTTTATATTTTTAGGGTCACTTGGCCCTAAGCTCCCTTTGGGCTCTTAAATTCGACATTAGAGGTCATTTTAAGTTTCCTAAAATTTTCGCTGCTCTGTATTTTCCAAGTTTCCAAAATGTTTAGTTTCCTATTTTGGTTTGGTTTCCAAAATGTTTATTTTCCTATTTTGGCTTGGTTTCCAAAATGTTTAGTTTCCTCTTTGGCTTGGTTTCCAAAATGTTCACTCTCCTAATTTACTTGGTTTCCAAAATGGTCACTTTCCTATTTTAGTTTAGTTTCCAAAACTTAACATTTCTAAAGCATTCCTTACATTTCCATACATCTCTTTACATTTCCACACATTTAGTACATTTCCATACATTTCCTTACATTTCCATACATTTCCATACATTTCCATACATTTTCATACATTTCCATACATTTCCTTACATTTCCATTCATTTCCTTACATCTCCATACATTTCCATACATTTCCATATATTTCATTTCATTTCCTTTCATTTCCTTACATTTCCTTATATTTCCTTACATTTCCTTTCATTTCCTTTCATTTCCTTTCATTTCCTTTCATTTCCTTTCATTTCTTTTCATTTCCTTTCATTTCCTTTCATTTCCTTACATTTTCCTTATATTTCCTTACATCTCCTTTCATTTCCTTTCATTTCCTTACATTTCCTTTCATTTCCTTTCCTCTTAGGGTTCTTGAAACTCTTCAGAACACATCCAACACACCCACTGATCCCACTATCTCATGAATTATGCACGAACGCATAACCCCTAATCTAGGATGTTACAAAAGACACCTGAAATAATTATAAAAAAAGGCTTCATTAAGTTTTTCGGGTAAAACTAGTCATAGAAGAACAAGTTGATCGGTTTAAATATATATAAAATATTATAAAATAGTAAGAACAAGTGACATAAGTTAGAATAGTGGAGTGAAATATTCACATAATGCATGATTATAGAAGTTTAAAAGATGAAAAATAAAGGCCCAATTTGTAATAGATGTTGAAATAATTAAAATGCCATTCCTGATTTATAACAATTGTGCGTAAGTTCTTTTGATAAAATATCAAGTAAAACTTCATAAAGTTCCCAATCTCATTCACAGTTTCACTTTGATTTCTATTATGAACACTAGTATCATCACAACTAACCATAATTCATCGATTCTCCATACACATTGTGTAACTTCGGTTGTGAGTCAAATCTTTTCACACATCAAACCAAGTAAGCCACTTATGTAAATCTAGTAACCATAGAACTTTCATAGATTTTAGTAGAAACAAGAAATTTAACCCTCAAAAGTCAGAAGTTAGAAGTATCATCATTGTTAATCTCAAAAGAAAAAGATAATTTTCTACAAACAAACACGAGCTTATGAGTAAGCTCTGAAACTCTATAAAAAAAATAAGGGGGCCTGAATCTTAGATACTTCCTTAATAACGAAACAAAATAAACAGAATTCAAAATTAGTATATAGAAATCACAAATTCAATAATTTCAAAAAACAACTACAAATGTTTTCAGCTAATAAATCACATTGTCCAAATTCAATAATTGCAAAAAACAACTACAAATTAGTTGCTGTAGCTTGTTTGTTTGATTGGTTTAAGATGAAAATATACTTCTTACCAGTCTATTGGCTTTGAAAACTTTGTGAATGGTTAGCTTGTTAAAGATTGAAAATGCAAATCAAAAGCCCATTAAATAAAAATGTTCTCTACTAAATCAACGCATAGAAAAATCATCAAATTTAATAAATACAACAGTATAATACTATACTTTGCAAGTATCATAAAGCATTAGTAATTCAACAGCTAGCATTTTTGTACAACCTGTTAGCCTCTAAGTTAACTTTATGGGCTCCATGCACATGAACAATTGATTATATCAGTGGGGAAATTTTCTTTAATAAAAATCAAAAAATAAAAATAATGTATGCTAGATTCTGTAATAAATTTTCCTTTAGCTATTGTAGGCTTGTGGCTGAAATCGTGCTTAATATTTACAAAAGCACAGACCTAATATAAGGAACTTCAAATGTACTTCATACGAAAAGTTTATAGAGAAGCATTACCTTTGTTACAGGAAGTAGTGTGGCCGCATGTGAAAATGCAACATCAGTCAATGGTGCAGGCAATGGGTTAGAAGCAACATCTGTCGCAAAATTCCTTCTATGAAACTCTCTCAATGAATGCAATGAAAGTTGCCACAAAAGCTCAACAAATCTACAACAAAAAACATAAGAAAGCCTAATGTGAGAATGAATTAACAAATTTCGTTAATGAAGAAAACCTACTCGTAAATAAAACAATATAGGCTTTTTAAATCTTGCACTGATATTTAGAGCCAATAGTAAACTATCCACTCTAATGAACCAAATGCAATTAGAGCTAAGTAAAAGAGGCAAGCTAATCATATACTTTTTTTCTATTTTGCTGGATTTTAAATTTTCTTGGGAAATCAAAGAGAAATTAACTACTAACCTCGATCCACAACAAGTAGCAAGCGAAGAAACCCTCGAATTACTCCTTGGTAGAGCTCATTGTACTTCTAGCTCAGCAATTATCCCTTGCACAACCTAAATTAACAACAAATGAATAAAATTTCAACAAAACAGTAAAAATCAAAATTCAAAAAAGAAAAGAAGAAAACTCAAAAAATCAACCTTTCGAAAATCATAAGATTGCACTGAGTCAAAAATCGGCCAAACTCTATCGAAATCTTGAAAGATCCAAGAGCAAAAAACCAAACTCAAAACCAATACGGACCAGATCAAAACTAAATTGAATGGGAAAAAAAAGGAATAGGATCATTACTCTGGTGGATTGAGCAGGGCCACGAAGAGAAGAGAGGATGAAGTAAAGAAGCTATTCCCCTAATTTAGGGTTCGAATGATAGAAAAGTCTGACCCGAGGGGTTTTGTTGGAGGCTCCGAGTCTGATTATGGATGGATCCAAACCTAAAAGCAAGTAATTCGTATACATTGCGTTCGACAGCTTCTTATCTGATGCCTTTCACTATTCCAAAAAGAATAATTTAGATAAAAGTAAAAAAAATTAAATAAATAAAAAATGTTACTGAGACATGCATTAACATGAAAGATGTCGAAAGAGGGAGTGTACCATGGCGAAACGTCGAAGGTTGAATATAGCAGTGGCAGAATGATGAAAGGGCAGTTACGTGAATAGATGGGGAGTTTTAAAAGAAATGAGTTTAGGGCTAGGGTTTTATCCCTGTTTTAATATACAATACAAAGTGGGAAATTGTGGGGAAAATAAAAGAAGAAGAGATTTCAGGTGGGATTTCTGGGGTGGGTGGGAATCGATTTTGGGAAAAAGAAGGGAAAAAAAGAAGAGATTTCATTTGAAATTTTGGGATAAAAAAACCTAATTACAAAACGATATCGTTTTGCAAAAAACATATTCTTTATACTATTTAAACCAATCAAATAAATCTAAATTGTATCGAATTAACATTTGTAATATAAATTTTCTTCAATTCCAATTCAATTAAAAAAACAAAAATTTCATTTGCAAAACTATAAAAAAAATAATATTATTTTAAGCAGTAAATGTTAACTCTATTTCAATTTTAATTTATTTAATAACACAATGAATAAATAGATCCATTTAATAATACAAAGACTAAAATAGAAATTTGTTAGACTTTCACCTTATTTGATAAGGTAATTCTTTTTATTGAGCGAGTATAAGTATAAAAATAAACATTAAAAACATGACTCAATCATGACTTTCCTAGACCATAATAATAACATTGGACAAAACCGACATATTGAAAGATCTAAGCTAAATATAAATATCAATATTTATATAAAATGAGAGGCTTAAATCTGAGCACTCTGTCCCCGACATCAATTTTTATCAAAATGCTTAGTGATATGTATTTTAATTTGGACGTGATTGTGTGGTTGATTTTTAGGTTTTTTTTTTAATTTATAAATCGAATAACTAAACAAACCAACACTAATGTTTTTTAAACCGAACCAGTTCAGCCACAAATTCACCAATTTGACCGGTTCGATTAAAAAATCTTTTAAAAATTAAAAAATAAAAACCCCAATTCAACTGTCAATTTAATCGGTCCATACCAGTTACTGGTCTAACCGAATCAAAGTCATTCTTCAGACTAGTAACCCCGGCTAGCTCCCAATCCGACCAGCCAATATTGTCCGGTTCAAACATCATTGACCAACACTTAAATAGTAAATTGATTTCTAGAATGGTATCATTATCTAGCCTAACAATGAATGAGAAACCGAAAAACCTAGTCAAATCAAACTGATTAATTCTAATTAGATTAGTTCGATTTCTAACACGAGTACGAACATATGACATTCTAAGAACCCTACAAATAAGGGTGAAAAAGGCTTGATTAAAAATAGCTCAGTTCCGATTGACATCGGTTAACTGATTTACAGACCAAATCGTTCTTTAGTAGCATTGGCCTCTCCTTCACTCACGTCTTCATTTGATCTACCCTAAACCTTAAATCTTATAATTCTAAACCCCAAATTCTAAAACACTCACTCTAAACCATACACCATAACCCTTACATATTGGAACTCTAAACTCAAAGCCATATCCCATAAACTACAAACCCTTAAACCCTTAACTCCAAACCTTAAACCTTAAATTAATTAGATAAATTTTTAATACTATATATTCTTTCAATATTTTAGGAAATTTAAATAACATTTTCAATTTACTAATTAATTTTGTTTCTTTAGAGATGCATGGGTTACCAATTTTTTAATTTTAATTTTGTTTCCCTAAATTAATTTTGTTTCAAATTATGTTATATCAATAATTATGTTAATAATTTACAAGAACTGGATCAAATTAAAGTTCATATATTCAATTGCACATTAAACTATTGTTCATGTATGCTTTTGGGAGTTATCCCATTTTGATATTTTATTATTTGAAAATAATAATTTATATTTATCTTCTTTATGATTAAAATTTTTAAATATATATAACATAAATTTTGAAACATTTATATTAAAAGAACCCTAAAATTCTAAACCCCAAACCCATAATCACAAAATCCTAAACCCATAAACACAAAACCCTAAAACCTTAAACAATAAACTATAATCCCTAAACTCTAAACTCTAAACAGACCTTAAACCCTAAACTAAATTGATTTTTTGCGGCATTTTTATTAAAACCTTATTCACACTCGAAGCTATTAAGTTATTTTTAATTTGAATATATATAATTATTCACAAACTGATGATGTAAAATTTTAAGAATATTCATATTTTAAATCCAATTTTTGGTACTACACATTCAAAAAAGCGAATTAAGGAAATTTGGGACGTTACACCTTTATACAAAGAGTTAGCCAGAGCGTATGTTGACAAGTTTATCCCAACACTTAGGAAAGTGTCGCCCCAAAACTGTCGTCTTAGGACTAGACAAAAGCCAACTCTTATTCAAGTGTTGTCTTAGGCATACATATCCCAAACCTTATACAAAGAGTTGGCTAAAGCGTAGTCTATCACAACACTTGGGAAAGTGTCGTCATAAAAGTGTCGTCTTAGGACTACACAAAAGCCAACTCTTATTCAAGCGTTGCCTTAGGCATACATATCCCAACCCTTATACAAAGAGTTGGCCAAAGCATAGTCTATCCCAACACTTCGGAAAGTATCGCCACAAAAGTGTCATCTTAGGACTACATAAAAACCAACTTTTATTCAAGCGTTGCCTTAGGCATACATATCCCAACCATTATACAAAGAGTTGGCAAAAGCGTAGTCTATCCCAACACTTAGGAAAGTTTTCCAAAAAGTGTCTTAGGACTACATAAAAGCCAACTTTTATTCAAGTGTCGCCTTAAGCATACTTATCCCAACCCTTATACAAAGAGTTGCCCAAAGCATATGTTCGCAACTCTATCCCAATACTTAGGAAAGTGTCGTCACAAAAGTGTTGTCTTAGGACTATACAAAAGCCAACTCTTATTCAAGCGTCACCTTAGGCATACATATCCCAACCCTTATGCAAAGAGTTGCCCAAAGTGTATGTTCGCAACTCTATCCCAACACTTAGGAAAGTGTCGCCCTAAAAGTGTCGTCTTAGGACTAGACAAAGCCAACTCTTATTTAAGCGTTGCCTTAGGCATGCATATCCCAACCCTTATACAAAGAGTTGGCCAAAGCATATGTTGGCCAGTCTATCCCAACACTTAGGAAAGTGTCGCCCCATAAAAGTCGTCTTAGCACTATTTTGTTGTAGTGGTTGATGATGAATGCTAAGTTATATGTGTGTATTTATGATAGTCGAGTTAGAGGTTTTACAACCTCACCGTTACCAATGTGGTACTTTATAATGAAATTTCACGAGATTTAAGTTGAATGAGCTCACAAGAGACTAAAGAGTTCAGTAGCAAAATAACTTAAAATATGGTCAGAGTTAAGAATAGTTTGGCAAGTGAATACAGTTCTGGAAAAGATGCCAGGTTATTCTAAAGATCATTCAATTTTGCGATGTCATGGTTAAAGAAAAAAGCTAAACTCGGCTAATTGACTCATTCAGGTATGATGTCTAAAGTATGTCTTTGCTAGAATTTCTTCTGAATTGATTTTCGTTAGTGAATGGTATAATACGGGATTAGTGATGACAAAATTAGTTAGAGAAATGATATTTGAATCGTAAAGATGTCTCAGTGTAACAGTTGTAATTGAATAGATTTTGATGACCTCTCTTGGGTATTTTATATATTCATTTATCCTCAGAGATATATGTGATTATTTGTTTTCTGATGAAATTCTTATCGTATGAAAATGCTAGTTGATTATAATATTAAATGAAAGCACTATTGGTCTGGTTGGTTGATGAGCAACATTTTTATCTCTCTCTTTGGGATTTTATTCTCTTTGGGATTTTATTCTATTATGTTTGGAATAAAAGTTGCTGGTGAAAATTTATGTGAGGCTATTCTTCTATTTCTACTGGATGTTGTTTTATTTTATATATATTTGGAAAATATATTATCTCTGTTACAATTGATTCTAGAGCGTATAAGCATTGTTTTTCTTCTGGTTTTCTCTGAGGAATGAGCTCTGTTCTCTGACTTCCAGTATGATATCGCATCTTGGATTTCTTTATTTCAGTTTTCTTATCATCCTTATTTCGTAAATTATCAATCATGGCTCATCTTTAAAGTGTGTTCTTTGGTTTGTGATAACTATGTCTATTATGGCTGTATTTTTGGTTTAATCATAAGAACATGGTGATTATGGTATCAGGATTGCTCTAATTTTTGTGAAAGGAATTGACATCGACAAAGGTATAGATAGTGGAAGCTCAAGCTCAAGCTCAAATAGTACGATGGTTTTCTTTTCTCAAGTAAGTTTGATTAAGGTCAATGGTTTCAATCAGGATATTTTATTTCCTTGAGCTAATGAAATTGTAAAGATCTTTGACTAGCATGTGAGGAAATTTTGAAAGATTGTATGTTTCAGTTGTTTTAACAACATGAAGAGGGAGTATTTTGATATGATATTATTTGATAGTTGAGATCGACTCAGTTGTTTCTATCTGAGCGAACTAGTTAGTTGAAAGGAAATTTGAGTTATATGCATTTAAGTTTATCCTAAGGTAAGAGGATAAATCTTGTACATTCATGGGTAAATTGACGAACAGTCTGAATGAAGAATTTATATTCAAAGAAGGGTGTGATACAAGTACGTACCTATTAGATCAGTTCTAATAGGATGATATTATTATGAGTTAAAGCTGTTTTGATTGATAAAGTTGTCACATTTGTGAAAGTTTGAATGGTCTGTTGAGTGTCAGCAGAGCTAAAAATAGTTGAAGGCATTGTTAACCAAAGCACTGATTCGGGGTCCGATTTAAATTGAGTAAAGAATTTGTGATTTTTCAATGATGCACTATCGAATGTATTGGAATGTGTTTTAATACAAGAATGTAAAGTGATAGTTTATGCTTTCAGACGGTTAAAGTCACATGAAAGGAATTGTCCGATGGGTGATTTAGAGTCGACAACTTTTTATGTCTATGTTGAAAATTTTATGACATCGGTTGTTCGACAAAAAATTTCATATGTTTCCTGATCCCAAGAGTTTAAAATGTCACAGAAGGAATCTAAATTTAAAACAACATAGATGGCTTGAACTATTGAAAGATTGTGAGCAGTTACTATTGAAAGATTGTGAGCAGTTATCGATTAACCTTTGGGAAAGCAGTTATAGTTGCAAATGCTTGAATGGGAAACATTTGATTATTTTGTGAGTATTGGATACATGATTAATCTTATTTGATGACGGTTTGAATCTAGCTAAATTAGAAGTTAAAACGATGTTTTCTTTGCAAGATTGAGAACCTTAAGAATGTGATAATGGGTGGTAAACTAAACGAGTACAGTGTGAAATGACTTTTGATTCTGAATTTCAGGCCCGACTTGATGACTGTTATCATTATTCCGAAATAGAATTTGTGCACTGAGTAATTCAGAGCTTATGCAGAAAATTTTGTATGAAGCTCAGTAGTAGCTCGTTTGTTCATTCAGGGAGTAATATATGTACAGTTATTTGAAATAGATGTTCTGGTGATCGGGTATGTAACATGATAGATTAGTTGAGTTATATGTTTCAGAGACTATCTGATCAGAAATTGTAGAGAAAGCAAAAGTGATTCGTGGTAGTTTAAAATCCACTTCAGATTGTTAGAAAATGTATGTGAATTTGAAACATGGGGATATGAAATTCCCGTTCAGCGATAGTATGCTTCCGAAAGTATTGCCTTGGAAAAAGATTCAAAATGTGTTTTGTGTATCTATGTTGCGATAGTATCGATTGGACTTTTTGAGTATGAAATCTCCGATAAGGATTAAGATTAAAATGATGTGTTGTATAACGAAGAATCGATCGGAATATTGACACAAGAGATTAAAAAGTTGGGAAATAAAAGCATAACCTTAGTGAGGTTCTTTGGCAGTGTCACAAGATAGAGGAGTCTACGTGGAAATCAAATTTATATTCCGATAAGATTTTTGGGGACGAAAATCCCTAAGGGGGGAGAGTTGTAATAGCCTGATTTTGAATCTAGTTGGAATAGTGATTTCGGGACCACAAATATGACGCAAAAAAATTATTTTTATTATATTTTTATGGTCTACAGCTTTATGGAATGATTTCATGAAAATTTCGTTCGAAATATTTGATGTTTGGGCACTCAATTTAGCTAAAAAGACTAAATTGCAAAGTGCAAAATGTGCGTTCTAAAAGCTAGAGGTGTCTAATTGTTATGAAATTTTAAATTAGAGGTCCTTAAATGGTAATTAGACTATTGGTTAAGTTGGTGGACAAAAATGGACATGGTTAGGTATGTTTCTAAAGTTTTTCATTAAGGGTATTTTAGTAATTTGGTAATTAAAATGAATTAAAAAGCCAAAATAAAGCCAAAATTTGTCCATCTTCTTCCTCCCTTGGCCAAAAATTTGAAGAGAACCATGGCTAGGGTTTGTCAAGCTTTCAAGCTCGATTGTAAGTCCGTTCTTACCCCGTTTTTAATGCTCTTTACATTTTTAAAGTCGTTGTAACCCAATATATCTATTTCTACCACTAATTTAATATATGATCAAGGTTTAGGGTTTTAACCATGTTGAATATGTACGTATTTTGATGTTTGATGGTAGAAAATGCATGCTTGTTGTTTGTTAAATGACTTTTGCTAAATGATTTTTGGTAAAAATGTAAAAAAGGACTTATTTGTAAAAGTCTATAAAATGAGTAGAAAAAATGTGAATAAATGAAAAATGTGGGCTGTTATGAGTATGAAAATAGTTTCGGCTAGGCTTGGGTTGAAGAAATTGAATGAAATTCTTTTTACGAGACTAGGGACTAAAGTGTAAAATGTTAAAAGTTTAGAGGCAAAAATATAATTTTTCCATAATGTGACTTTTGTGCTGAAATGAATAATGTGATGATTAAATGAGATGAATTTGTTATTATAGATTAAGAAAAATGAAGTTCGGGTCTAGATCGGGGGAAAACTAAAGTGTTTGATGATTAGGTCCATTTCCGCTATTTTTGTATCGAGGTAAGTTCGTATGTTTAATAAGCATTAAATTATATATTTATAAATGCTTAATTGATATAATTTTGATAAATGCTATATTATTGAAATGAAATGTGAATGCTATTGAGTACGATACTACAGAAATAACCGATAGAGATTCCATACAACAAAAGTCCCAATTGAACCTTATGAACATATAAGATACAAATGTCATGAAATTAGGGTTACTGAGATTACGGTAAGACCCTATTTGAGACATGGCATCGATATGAGACTTCGTATAAGGCCATAGTGGGCTATTGGCATCGATACGAGATTACATGTAAGACTATATCTGGGATATGGCATTGATACGGTACTGTGTGTACGAGATTCCCGAGTATCCTTTAGTGTTCCAAATGGTTCAACGGGAAATGTTGGTGAAATGTGGTTACAAGTGATGGTATGACTTAGTCAAAGTACTCGTGACAAAAATTGACAAGTGTTAAAAGTGAATTTCATATGATGAGTAAGTCGAAAATTATGAGAATTCATATGGTTCAATTGAATATTCATAAATGTGATGGCTATTGAATTGAATATAGTTTATTTCTATTTGCTTATGCTTGTGTAAATGTGAATGAATTGATAATAAGTATTCAAACCATGTAAGCATTGAAATGAATAAACCTGTGAAATTCTTGGTTAATTATGTGAACGAATACATGGCATAAAGGTAGAATTATACAAGTTATATTATAGTATTTATAATGGCTTAAAATGTGTTTATTTGAGAAGATGAGTTATTATCATACGAGCTTACTAAGCTATATAGCTTACCCCCTTTCTTTCCCTTATCTTATAGTGTTACCAAGCCAGCTCGAGATCAGAGATTGATAAACCGTAAAAGCAACATATTTTAGGCCCACATTTAGTATGCTTTTGGATGATTTAGCCCTTGATTTTATGTAAAAAGGTGCTCTTAATCCTTTCTTTTCATGTCTTTACTCAGGAAAGCACCCAGGACGAAAAGAACAAGAAATGTGATTAAAACGGGCCAATTTGGGCCAAAGAGAAATTGACACGGCCTAGATTTCATGTCACACGACCGTGTCTCGATAATTAACTAAGACACGGCCATGTCATGATTTACACGGCCGTGCCCCAATCGACAGAATCAAGACACAGCCTAAAAATGATTTACACGGACATGTACCATGGCCGTGCCCCTATTACGGGAAAGAGCAATTTCGCTTGGATTTGGATACTTAGAGCCAAAGAAACACTTTCCAAAGCTTATTCAAACATCGAGTAGGAAGTATACTTGAAAGGGACACTTAGAGGCCAAGCAAAGCATTCTAAAAGTCTATATAAACACCCTAAGTGTAACCTGAAAAGGGGCGTTAGGCGGTGAGCTAGGCCAAAGAGCCGAAGCCAGAGCAGTCAATTTAGGGAATTACTCGAAGATAGCCAGTTGATCCATCTCAAGAAGCCGAAATTCTACTCAAGACGGCGGATCTATCCTTCAATTGCTTCAGGAGGTTTTAGGGATTTCTTATATTTTGTTTTATCCTTTCTCTTGAGATGTTTTATTTTAAAGTTATGAACTAAACCCTTCAGATACCTGAAGGGTATGAAACCTAGATGAATCTTGTTATTGTTTTCTGAATTATATGATAAATACTTAGTTTGTTCTTAATTGTGCATGCTTAATCCAAATTCTGATGTGCTTAGGTGGAGGAGGAATAGACCCTGCCTAAGAGTAGATTTAGCATAATTAAGCGGAGTTGATCGCACGCCTAGAGATAGGGTGACGAGATTTTGTTGGATTAGGGTGAAACCTAATATGGGAATCCATAGATCGATTTACTGCTATTCTAGGGGGTTATTATAAGAGAACGAGAGTTCTACTAATTAACCTAGGGTTAGACGTTATTCACCTTGAGAGAGGGTTTATTATACGTTAGGGAGTCTCACGTATCAAACTAAGTGAATAAATCGTATGGTTCGGTGTTAGATAACAAGTGAAGTCTAAGTGGATTCTTCCTGAGGGTATCGTCGTGATCAACTGAGTTTTTCATCAAGTTATTTCCAAATTCATTCTCTTTTGTCTTTGAGTCTTTAGTTTAGTAGTCGTTAAATTAGATTAAATCAACCAAACACTCCATATTCTAGGCTAAATAATAAAAAGAAAGTTAGTATTAGTACTTTTAGTTCCTTTGGGTTCGACAATCCGATCTTGCCTAAGCTATACTATTGTTCGATAGGTACACTTGCCTTAAATCGTTGTCAGAGTTAGTCTTCAGGTTTGATCACATTCATTATAAATTTTAAAACTCGATAGACACACGTTCATGTTTCTGGCGCCGTTGCCGGGGAACTAAAATATTAAGAAAGCTCTATTTTTATTACTTTAGCCACTATTTTTATTATTTTAGTATCTTTTGCTAATTTTATTTCTTCATTATTTTTTCCTAGCAGGTACCTCTAGTTTATGACTAGAAGGAACCCGACAGGACCTTTAGAATACGATAGTGAAATTGAAGCTACCGTTCAGAGAAATCACAGAGAAATTAGGCAAGCCCTAAATTACACAGAAGAAGAGCGAGAAGACAAATCCGATCCTACTGAAGGGATGGACGAGAATAATCCACTACGACATGTGGAAGAAAATAATGCCCCGCGCACTATGTATGATTATGCTAAACCTCATTTAACAGGAGCTGAATCTAATATTATTAGGCCTGCTATAGCCGCTAATAATTTTGATTTAAAGCCTAACACAATACAAATGATTCAAAAATTTGTTCAATTTGATGGTTTGCAGGACGAAGACCCAAACACTAATATAGCTAAATTTTTAGAGTTTTGTGATACTTTCAAAATAAATGGCATTTTTTATGATGCCATACGTCTTTGGTTATTTTGTTTTCATTAAGGAATAAAACCAAACAATGGTTAAACTCATTACCACGAGGGTCAATCACTACATGGGAACAAATGTCCAAAAAAATTTTATTAAAATATTTCTCACCAGCCAAAACGGCCAAATTACGAAATGATATCTCTTCTTTTGTGCAGATGGATTTAGAGATGTTATACGATGCATGAGAGAGATACAAAGATCTCTTGAGGAGATGTCCACACCACAGATTACCTTTGTGGCTTTAAGTCCAAACTCTTTACAACGGTGTAAATCCCTCAACACGGTAATTAATTGATTCAGTCATCGGTGGAACATTAAATAATAAAACTCCTAAAGCCGCCTACGAGTTCATTGAAGAGATGTCACTGAATAACTATCAGTGGAAAGTTACAAGGACAAAATCGACAAAATCAGCCGGAGTTTACAACCTTGACGCAGTGACTATGTTGTCAAATCAGGAGAGTTGATGAATAAAAAGCTTGACAATTTATGTTCCTCGCAGGTACACCCAGTCATGTAGTGCAACTCAAGTGGAACTGTGGCAAATCCTGAGTACCCACCCTACCAACCGGACGTAGAAATCGAACAGACAAACTATATAGGTAATAATTTCAGATCAAATAACAAACCTTATAGTAACACTTACAATCCAGGTTGGAGGAACCACCCAAATTTTTCATGGGAGGCCAAGGAAATCAAGGGAATCAAAGACAACAACCTCCTCAAAACTTTCAAAATCAGCCATATCCACAAGAGAAAAAGCCAAGCCTCGAAGAGATGCTGACAAAATTTATGGCAAACACAGAAAATCAGTTCCAAGAAACTGAGAAAATAATTAAAAGTAACGAGAACCGAATGGGGGAACTTACAAAGTCAATGAAGGAAGTAACTAATGCAGTCGAACAACTTGCAAAGCTACTGTCAGAACGACCACAAGGACGTCTACCAAGTAACATGAAGATCAACCCAAAGGAGCAAATTCAAGCTATCTCAGTTAATGACAGTAAAGGGTTAGAGGAACCCATTCCAATACAAGAAAATAAGTTAGACGAAGGTAAGGTAGATGTAACACAATAAAAACCAAAACCAGTAATGAAGGAGTACCAACCTCGCATACCTTATCCCGAAGTGATAAAAAGAGATGATTCAGAATAACAGTTCGATAAGTTTCTTAAACTCTTAAAGAAATTACATATTAACTTACCCTTCTTGAAGCTCTTTTTGGATGCGGACTCGAGGAAATTTTTAAAACAACTCTTGACTAACAAACGCAAATTAGACGAAGAGCACCACGTGGAATTAAACGCAGCATGCTCAGCAATGTTATAGAATAGACTACCACGAAAGCTAAAAGATCCAGGGAGTTTTACAATTCCATGTTTAATTGGTAGTTTAGCTATTGATAACGCGTTAGCTAATTTAGGGGAAAGCATAAATGTCATGCCTTATACATTATTTAAATGACTAGGTCTAGGGAAGCCCAAACAAACTAGGATGAGTATACAATTAGCTGATAAAACTATTAGAATTCCTAAGGGCATTATCGAAGATGTTCTTGTCAAAATTGATAAATTTGTTTTCCCAGTAGATTTTGTTGTTTTAGATATGGATGAGGATAATACAATCCCCTTAATTTTAGGAAGAACTTTTCTAGCAACTGCCAAGACTAAAATTGATGTTGCCACAAGAGAACTCATACTTTGTGTAGTTGACGAATCAATCAGTCTTCAAGCTCTTGACTCGGCCAGGACAACAATCGATGAAGGTAAGAAAGTGAATATAGATGATAATCAAATTGTTCAACCTTTATCGCAGGAAACTCCACAAAGGCACAACCTTGAGCCAACTCACAGATCCCAAAGCGACAAAGAAGAATCACACAAGGAACAAGACCTTAGGATAGATAATTTAGAAGAGCAGAGGACACAAGTCAAAGAACAACCGGACCCACACGAAGTAATACCAGAAGAACCACTAGAAGAACTTGTAGGAACATCAAATCACTTCAAAATAGGAGACCAGGTACTACTCGACAAAGTCTATCCCCGCATCATCACAACAGACCTGAACGTAAGCAAGGAAATTCCTTTTAAGGTACACGATATCTTCCTCCATAGAACAGTCGAGGTAAGCAATCCAACATTCGACACTTTTAAGGTAAACGCTTCTCGACTTGAACCTTATCAAGAAAATAAAATTTTAAGCAAGAGGGAAGATATTCAAACCTTTAAACCTCCCTAGTTTTTCTAATTTGAGGAAAGTCTAGCTTAAGACTATAAATGAGCGCTTCTCGGGAGGCAACCTGAGTACTAACACTATTTACTTTCAAATTTATTTTAGTTTCTTTCCCTTCCTTCTTTATTTCCTTTTAAACTAACAGAAGTGTAGAACTTCAAGGCCACAGCCTTGTACACAACCGTGTCCATGACCTTGTGGACCACTAGAACCACCGTACTAATACAACAAAGGCCGTGCGAATCAGTCCCAACCACCCCACGACGTCACGGATCCAACCACTCCCCCACGGGCACCAGTAAATTGGCACGGACGTGCTCCACAACCTATGAAGCCACTGACTTATCAGACACTGGACAAACACGACCATTTCGCCTAACCGTACCAACACATTGCCTTTTCAGAAATGGGCGTGGCACCTGGAGAACGGGCGTGGGTGAGCAAACACGCCTAGACACACGGCCGTGCGATGCGGCCGTGTAATTCAACACACCCTAAGTCCACGAGTGTGGGAACATGCCAGATTTGAGACCTTATTTAAACCCCACAACCCTCCTCCTTCTCCCTCATTTTTCTTCTTTCTTTTTCTTTATTTCCTTAGAAAAAGTGTCCAAACTCTTGAGCTATACTAGAATCATACCGAAGAAGCATAAGAAGGCAAGCATTGTCTCCTTAAAGGAGACCCCAACACATAAGTTCATGCCAACCGCTTCATTCAAAAACCAAGCCAAGGGTCTTTTAGACCATTTAAATTCTTCTTTATGTTTATTTTCCCATTTATCCTACTTATCCATAATTTTCTTCTGCTTAATATATTTTAAATTCTTTTAGTTTCTTGGTTTTAGGTTCTAAAGGCTGCTTGGGAATCACGCACCACAACCTTAGAGGTCACACCCACCTCGTGAACCATCTAACAATAAGGACTCCTTAGTCCATTAGTCTTTTCTTTCAATTTTAGTTTTCTTCTTAGTCTCTTTCTCTTTATTTTCTTTGTCTTTAATTATAATATTAGTATATTATTAATGTTTCTTTAGATTTCTTGGCTATATCTTTGCAGGCTACCCAATTTCTTTATCTAGCATAAAGATCATCGGTAGACACCCTACCGAGCCCATAGAAAATGCCACCACCGCCTCCTCCACCTACTTTCTACCACCAAAGACGCCAACTCCGAAATCATCCAAAATTCGGAAGTGTTACTTCTCCCTTCTCTTTGATTATTTTATCACATAATTATTTATCTATCTTTGTACATTGAGGGCAATGTACATCTTAAGTGTGGAGGTAAAATACCTAACTTTTGCATGATTCTAAAAATCTGAATTTAATCTTGTTTTAAGTATTTTCTCATATTACTAATTAGGGTGAAATTTCTAATGATTTATGATTTTTATTAATATGCTTTTGAGTAAGTCATTGATAATTGTGCATTGATGATTTATACTTGAAGAAAACTAGAGAATCAAGCATGATAAGTCTATTTTCAAGAATAAAAATTTTATAGGTTGTTGAAATGAATTTGAATATTACCTTGAAGTTTGAAACTTACAATATTGATGCCAAATACCCATAATTTTTGTGAGATTTTGAGCCTTATAGAGCATATATTCTTTTTCGTGCTCACTTTATTAATTATGAGTGTGTCAACTTTGAACTGTTATTCTAGAACTTACCTCATTTATGCATGTTGAGACCATATCTATGATTTGATATACTGAGATGATAAAGGCACCTAGGTTTTAACCCATTCACACCACTAAAAGCCTACCCACATAATTAACCCTAGTGAACCCTTTTAATCCTAACAAACCTTTTATTAATTTACCCGCTAATATTAACCCAAAAACCCTTTGAATTTATTATCACCATTCTTTTGACTACCTTTTATCGAGAATTGATTTGATCAAATTGCCTAATTAGTTTATTTCAGTTGGTAAAGTTCTTTCTTTATTATTATGTATTTATTTAGTTTGTTCTTAAAAAATTCAAAAATTAAAGTATATTCATTATTAGTAGTATAAGAAGTGAGCTTGTGGATTTAATTTTCAATTATCAAAGAAAAAGCTCGTATTATTATTAGTTTCAAAGTTTCAATTGATGTAATAAGTTATTTCTAGTTCATTGTTTTTAGATTAGGTAATTAGTCAATTCGATCTCGATTCTAACCCTTCTAATTTAGCCTTTATCCATACCTTTAACCCAAGCCCCGTTACAACCCTGTTAAAGACCTTTTGATTTGTGTATCATTTCATATTATAGTGGTGGAGATTTGATTTTCAAGCAAGCCTATGGGATTAACTTTTCAGGTTAGGCGTATGAGTGCTTTCTCTTGAACCTTAAACACTTCGAGTGCTTTGAGTGAATCTTTAGTGAGGATGTCAATCCTTGTCGGTTTTGAATTAAAGGTAATTATTTAGATAAGGGGAGATGCCTATGCTTTTATGCTACAAATTTATGACTTAGAATTGTTTGAATCTTTGGGAGTCTTTGAGATAAATTATCCATGTATGAATTATTTGTGAATTATGATGAGGCATTGTTGATAGGAATTATGAATTATGGAAAGTTTGTTTTAATTATAAGTTGAGAATTTTGCTTGAGGACAAGCAAAAGCTTAAGTGTAGGGGTATTTGATAAACCGTAAAAGCAACATATTTTAGGCCCACATTTAGTATGCTTTTAGATGATTTGCTTTTAATCCTTTTTTTCATATTTTTACTCAAGAAAGCACCCGCGGATGAAAAGAACAAGAAACGAGCTTAAAATGGGCCAATTTGGGCCAAAGAGGAAATTGACACGGCCTGGACTTCATGTCACACGGCGTGCCTCAACAATTAACTAAGACACGGCCATGCCACGATTTACATGGTCGTGCCCCAATCGATAGAATCGAGAAACGACCTGAAAATAATTTACATGAGCGTGTACCATGGCCGTGCCCCTATTACGGAGAGAGTAATTTCGATCGAATTTGGATACTTAGAGCCAAATAAACACTTTCCAAAGCTTATTCAAACACCGAGTAGGAAGCATACTTGAAATGGGACACTTAGAGGCCAAGCAAAGCATTCTAAAAGTCTATATAAACACCCTAAGTGTAACCTGAAAAGGGGAGTTAGGTGGTGAGCTAGGCCAAAGAGCCGAAGCCAGAGCAGTCAATTCAGGGAATTACTCGAAGATAACCAGTTGATCCATCTCAAGAAGCCGAAATTCTACTCAAGACGGCGGATCTCTCCTTCAATTCCTTTAGGGGGTTTTTGGCATTTTTATGTTTTGTTTTATCTTTTCTCTTGAGATGTTTTATTTTAAAGTTATGAACTAAACCCTTCAGATACCTGAAGGGTATGAAACCTAGATGAATCTTGTTATTGTTTTCTGAATTATATGATAAATATTTAGTTTGTTCTTAATTGTGCATGCTTAATCCAAATTCTAATATGCTTAGGTGGAGGAGGAATAGACCCTACCTAATAGTAGATCTAGCATAATTAAGCGGAGTTGATCGTACGCCTAGAGATAGGGTGACGAGATTTTATCGGATTAGGGTGAAACCTAATATGGGAATCCATAGATCGATTTACTACTATTCTAGGGGGTTATTATAAGAGAATGAGAGTTCCACTAATTAACCTAGGGTTAGACATTATTCGCCTCGAAGAGGGTTTAATATACGTTAGAGAGTCTCACGGATCAAACTAAGTGAATAAATCGTATGGTTCAGTGTTAGATAATAAGTGAAATCTAGGTGGATTCTTCCTGAGGGTATCGTCGTGATAAACTGAGTTTTTCATCAAGTTATTTCCAAATTCATTCTCTTTTGTCTTTGAGTCTTTAGTTTAGTAGTCGTTAAATTAGATTAAATCAACCAAACACTCCATATTCTAGGCTAAATAATAAAAAGAAAGTTAGTATTAGTACTTTTAGTTCCTTTGGGTTCGACAATCCGATCGTGCCTAAGCTATACTATTGTTCGATAGGTACACTTGCCTTAAATCGTTGTCAGAGTTAGCCTCAGGTTTGATCACATTCATTATAAATTTTAAAACTCGATAGACAGACGATCAGAGTTCATCAGAGATTCGGATCACACTATCAAACCCTCTCATTTTGGGTATTGATGATTTTAGTATTTTGAAAGTATGGCATGTATAGGGACTTAGTCATTTTGTTAAATGTTTCATTGTGATTTTAGCAAATGTGTTGGCTTGTGATTGTCAAAGGCTTGTTTTAATATTTGACCATGTAGATTGGTTTATTTGGGCTATCATGGTTGTAAGCCTAAGTATATGTATATATGTGCTAATGTCTTTGGTGATATGGTCATGGTATGCTTCGTGAATGATAGAAATGTGATTTATAACATGAATTTGAGATGTTTGGAAATATGGTCTATTGATGAGATGATAAAGTGGTGTACAATTAGGTATTTTGAAAGTAGTTAATTGTGGCTCAATAAATGTTGTGAGTATGATAGAAGTTGATATTATATCGACATGTGTTGGTCATAATTGTGGATGTTTTGGTTGCCTAAGTATGTTATGTTTTGTGCCTTGAATTGATGTAAATGTATATGTAAATAAGGGTGGCAAATGGCTTGATAAATAGCCTTTATTTTGTCCCACGGGTAGACACACGGACGAGTGTCTAGGCCGTGTGTGACACACGGTCTGCCTTACGGGCATGTCTTCTAGCCGTGTGTCCCCTACACCTAAATTTTGAGAAACAGAATGTCCAGAATTGAGCAACGGGCAGAGACACGTGCGTGTGTCTCAGCCGTGTGTGCTACACGGCCTAACACACGGACATATGGCACGATTGTGTGGCACAAGTCAGAGAGCACCCTAAATCGAACATGGTCTGAAGCACGAGCATGTCCCAGGGTCACACGGGCATGTCCTTTGGACCACATGAGCTTGTGAGTCCTACATCTAGCAAAAGTTTTCTAAGTTTTGTAAAAATTTCTAAAGTTCTAGGTTTAGTCCCGAACCACCTCCAAAGCATGTTTTGGGCCTCGTAGGCTTGTATAAGGGACTTTATGATTGAATATGAATGGTTTTAATTTGGACACAAATTTATGACTCGAAATTGTGTGAATGCTTGTGTTATAAGTCCGGTAATGCCTCGAGCCCTATTTTGGCATTGAATACGGGTAAGGGGTGTTACAAAAAAGGTTCGTGAATAGGTAAGAAATCCATATTAGATCCCAAATTTTGATATATTTCTTGTGGAAACCTCACCAATTTTAGTCACTTTTCCTTCGCAAATCAAGTTTGTGTAGTGCTTCAATGTCTAGTGGTGGTGGCGAAATTTTTTGCCTCCACCTGAACTGTCTCATCACTCGATTCTATTCGTGCATCTCCACCGTTGCGCGAACTATCAATGGTACCTTCGCGTTTCACATACTCCGAATGGCCCAAAATTCGGGCAAGACGCATTCTAGGATATCCGGATTGGCATATAGCATCTATTAAAACTGTAGTGCACAATTATAAATGTTGTTAGCTACAAAATTTTAAATTCCAAATCTTTGTATAATTATTATAGATTCGAAAAAATCAATAACTAACATCGATTTTCGTGCATTGATTTGACAACAATCGGATATCTTTGAGTTACTTCGATAGTCCCACTTAACTCGACCCATTGTTCCACCTACTTAAATAATATGTTAATTCAAACATATAATAAATAAAAAACATTTAGTATATTAACTATATATTATTATCAAACGAATTTTACATTGTCAGCAATGGGAACGTATAAGGGTCATTCAACCGGGGATGTAAAAATGGTAGCCGACGCCATGCTTATGATTGCAGCAGGAGCAAACAACCACCAATTGATATATTATCTGGTTCCGTCGCTCGACACAACTCCTTGTACAACGTGGCCAACACGACTGATCCCCAACTCAGTCGTCCATATTCTTTGAAGTCGACTAGGTATAGTAGCCACCTTATGTGTACCAAATTTTGAGATTTACCGAACATTAGGATTCCTTCGATTAATCTCAGGATGAATGCTCGGGCATATTGTTCTTTTACAACGTCAGTCGTGTTCGGAGGAAGGTTTTTGAAATTATTTTCCAAACATTTCATATCTATCCATCCACCTTGAAACTTGTTCAGCACCTTCCCCAAAAATGCCTCGCAAAAGTCTTCTTTACCGGGATCGACCCTTAACCCCCATAATGATTGGCCCAACCATCGGTAAATCGAGTTGTAAAGCTACGTCCTCGAGTGTGATTGTACACTCACCGCATCGAAGATAATATGTGTGTGTCTCGGGTCTCCATCTTTCGACCAACGAAATGCATGTAAGAATCTTGCATCTTGCAAATAACCACGAATTTCAATGTTTGGACTCTTTGACGAATTGTGTATGAACCCCTCCAAAATACGCTCATCCGCCTATTTATATCAACAAAATAAAATATTTTAAAATTAAAAAAATTAAAATTAACTTAATTGAAAATAACGAAATTTAAAATTTTTCCTTACCATTGTCAATTGAGTAGCAGAATGTTCTTGTCGTCTAAACGAATCAGAGAGCTTGCCATTCATGAAAATTTAATCTAAATGAATAATCTACTAAATAATAAAATAAAACTATAATATTTTTCAAACAAATGTATTGGAAAATTTTGAATAAAACTTGAGAAAATTGAGAGAGTTGAAAGAATTGAGAGTTTAAAGAGAATAGAGAGTTATATTTGAGTGAAAAGAATGAAAAATGACTTGGTATTTATAGCAAAAAATCGTTGCCCCTTAAAAAACTTAACTGTTGGCCTCGTTTAAAATCGGACCGTTGGGAAATAATTGTTGAAGGAAAATACGACCAGCTAAACACATTTTTACACATTTTCTCCAAAATCGTTCTATTTTCAAAAAACAACCTATTAAGTGAATTTTAAAAAATAGAATATTCTTATAATTTAGCCTAATTCAAGAGCTAGGTATTAACCTTGTAGCATATTGAGTTAATACGCCACACTTATGACAGTTGAGGAACAAATTATTTATAAATCAATAATGTTAATTAAGTGATTAAAATGAAAGTTATTAATATTAGAGATCTTGTACTGTAATTTATCCATCAATTAAATCAGATGATTTTTATTGAAGTATGGCATCACGGTGTCCAATGTCTACACGTGATGACGGGACCCCACAACGTGGAACTAATATCCAACAAATTAAATAGTATTCAATTTTAATAAAAAAAGAAAAAAGAAAAAGAAAATAGTTTTCAACATTTCAATCGAGGTTAGTATAACTTTGGACAGTAAGCAAAAGAAATTACATAATTTAAAAAAGAAAAATCAGTCCTACACTGAATCTAACCCTTCTTTTCTCTGCCAAATAAATTTCAATCACTCGTGAGAGCAACTTTTGAATTCAATTTTAAACTTGCCTATGGTTTAATATATTATTTGTGATAAATCTAATTCCGATTACACATTATAAAATTAAATATTCACCTCCAAAAACATTTACCAACAATTATATTAATATTTGTAAATTAAATATTTATTGGGTTGGTTGTTGGGTATACCTCCCATCAATAATTTCCAAACGTTTTGCATAAAATAATAGCAATGAGCCAAAGACAAATGCCCGTGAACTGGAAAAAACAATTCAACATTTTTGGTTTGTAACTAGTGGTGTAAAATTAAACACAATAAAATTTATTAATATATATCTTAAATATATAACTTACAAATTAAGATTTAAATTATCTAAATTATTTTTCTTCAAACTGTTAGACCTAATTGATAACTATGTCACTTTAAAATAATTATTAATAGACTGACAGAATCACGAATTACAAATCTATAACCTCCAAAACATAATCCATATTCAACTCATCAATATAAGGCCTGTCTGACGAAATTCATATACACATCTTTTGTATTATATTCATTTCAAAGAGCACCCAACCGTAATTAAAATATTATCTACTTGGGTACTTGACATTCTAAGCTTCAGGAATTTTACTGCCTTTACTTTTCAATTTGTATTTTATATATAATATATATTTGTGTTATTTTATGGCATCAGATGATATCTTAATTATTTTTATAGTAACTATACCTACCATCTTATTATTTAATTAATTTCCTTTATGCAAATTTAATCTTGAATTATCGTCTTCCTCATCAACTCATCTTCCCAGATCACTAGATTCTAATCGCTTAACCATCCTTTGTTTTTTCTTAAATGAACAAATAATTGAAAGGATTAAGCCCTTTTTTCCCCTTCTCAATTATTGCTTTTTATGCTTTACTGTTGTTCCCCTTAACTCTGCAAAAAGATAAAAAGGAAACAGACACACAGTTATCATCAGCCTAGAGAGGGGAGGAGGAAGAGAATCAATTCTCAGCCTCGAGAATAAAAGAGAAGATTTGAAGACAACGGATAAACACAAAAGCACGAAATCATGTGAAAGAAAGTTATTAGTATCTTATCTCAGCTCTTAACCTCCATCACCTTTTTTTTTCCTTTATTTATTTTTGGTTTGCAGCCAATCATTCAAACAACAAGACAACCACCACCGTCCCTACGACCACGTTTACTCTTTCTTCTTTTATATTTAATAAAGGAAACAGAACCCCAAAGATTTTAGCTGTTCCTTTTTGTATAAAATCAAGAGTTTTATCCAAGCTTTCATCTCTATTGCTTTTCCTCTCTTTCTGGTGAAGAAGAGAGTGAACAAAAATGGAGATGGTTAAGTGTTTTATGATTGTCCTGATTCTGGGTCTTTGCCACGTGTCCATGGCTGCACCATTGGAGGAGAAGAAGAGTGACAGAAAGACTTACATCGTGCACATGGCTAAATCCGAGATGCCTCCGAGTTTCCAGCACCATACTCACTGGTATGACTCCTCTTTGAAATCAGTTTCCGGCTCGGCTGCAATGCTTTATACCTACGACAACGTTATCCATGGATTCTCTACACAGTTAACTGACGAAGAAGCTGAGCAACTCGAGAGCCAACCAGGGATCCTCGCGGTTTTACCCGAGGTAAGATACGAGTTACACACGACTCGTACCCCTGAGTTCCTTGGACTCAGTCAAGCTGCTGCTTTGTTCCCTGAGTCTGAGTCGGCGAGTGAAGTTGTTATTGGTGTGTTGGATACTGGTGTTTGGCCTGAGAGCAAGAGCTTTGCTGATACGGGGCTTGGACCGATACCAAGCAGCTGGAAAGGAGCGTGCGAATCAGGCACCAATTTTACCTCCGCAAATTGCAATAAAAAATTGATAGGTGCGAGGTACTTTGCTAAGGGGTATGAGGCTGCCTTGGGTGCAATTGATGAGACCAAGGAATCAAGATCACCTCGAGATGATGATGGGCATGGTACTCACACGGCCTCCACCGCTGCAGGGTCGGTGGTGGAAGGGGCTAACTTGTTTGGCTACGCGCAAGGAACGGCGCGTGGTATGGCCACGCGCGCTAGGGTTGCTGTTTACAAGGTCTGTTGGATCGGTGGATGTTTCAGTTCAGACATCTTGGCTGCCATGGAGAAGGCAATTGATGACAACGTTAATGTACTATCCATGTCCCTCGGCGGTGGCATGTCTGATTATTACAGGGATAGTGTTGCAATTGGATCTTTTGCTGCCATGGAGAAGGGGATTTTAGTTTCTTGTTCGGCCGGAAATGCTGGTCCAGCTCCTTACAGTTTATCAAACGTGGCTCCGTGGATTACAACCGTCGGTGCAGGCACACTGGATCGTGATTTCCCTGCTTTCGTTAGCCTTGGAAACGGCAAAAATTTCTCCGGCGTGTCGCTTTACCGAGGCAGCCCCTTGCCTGGAAAGATGTTACCATTTGTTTATGCTGGCAATGCTAGCAATGCTACCAACGGGAATTTGTGTATGATGGATACTTTGATACCGGAAAAGGTTGCCGGCAAGATTGTTCTTTGTGATCGTGGGATGAACGCCAGGGTTCAAAAAGGAGCTGTCGTTAAAGCAGCCGGTGGTATAGGCATGGTTTTGTCTAACACTGCCGCAAACGGTGAAGAGCTGGTAGCGGATGCCCATTTGCTCCCGGCAACAGCCGTGGGTCAAAAATCTGGTGATGCTATAAGAGACTACTTGTTTTCAAATCCTAACCCAACTGTCACCATTCTTTTTGAAGGAACCAAAGTTGGTATAGAACCATCACCGGTGGTGGCTGCTTTTAGCTCAAGAGGACCAAATTCTATAACCTCGGAGATATTGAAACCAGACATGATTGCTCCAGGGGTTAACATTTTAGCAGGGTGGTCCGGTGCAGTAGGTCCAACGGGGTTGGCTACGGATACCAGACGAGTGGATTTTAACATCATTTCAGGAACTTCAATGTCTTGCCCACATGTTAGTGGCCTTGCAGGGTTGCTGAAGGCGGCTCACCCAGATTGGAGTCCAGCAGCTATTAGATCAGCTCTTATGACTACAGCTTATACGGAATACAAAAACAAGCAGAAAATGCAAGATATTGCAACGGGGAAACCATCCACCCCGTTCGACCATGGTGCTGGACATGTGGATCCTGTTTCAGCGCTTAATCCAGGGCTTGTGTATGATTTGACAGCGGAAGATTATCTGGGTTTCCTTTGTGCCTTGAACTACACAGAGTTCCAAATCAGATCCCTGGCGAGAAGAAACTTCTCATGTGATGCTAGCAAGAGATACAGAGTCACTGATCTCAACTACCCTTCCTTTGCTGTCAATTTTGATTCGGTCATGGATGGGTCGAATGTTGTTAAACACACTCGAACTCTCACCAATGTGGGCTCGCCAGGAACTTACAAGGTATCGGTATCACCTGAAACTCCAGGAGTTAAGATATCAGTTGAACCACAGACTTTGAGTTTTAGCCAAGCAAATGAGAAGAAATCATATACGGTGACGTTCAGTGGTAGTTCACAGCCAACCGGTACGAACGTGTTCGCTCGTATGGAGTGGTCTGATGGGAAGTATACCGTGGGCAGTCCTATTGCAATTAGCTGGACATGATAGGAGAATAAAGGGGATGGATAGTTTTTAAACTTTAAAAAGTTGAATGGCTTCTTAAACTCACTCAACAAAATGAGATGGGGGTTGGTTCAATTGTTTTAGTGTTTTGAAGTTGTAGTTGCCTGATTCATGATAGCTAAACCAGCTAATAATGGAAGCTGGGGTCTTAAGTGTTTAATGTTATTCTCTGAGAGAGGGAACAATGAAAACTAGGAACATTGGTAGGTTTTCTTTCTCAGTATACAGTGTATTAATATGCTTTTAATTGCTTAGTCGATTGTTCATGTTTAAAGCAATCCATGGGCTTCTTGCTTTCGCTTTATGACTATATATACATGGTAATAGATCATATTCAATTCACTGGAGTTACTTTACATCAGCAGGTAAGCAAATCACAATTTATGGGTTCCAGCCAACCATGAATTCAATGTCTCTTTTAGTTTACAAGTAAACTAAATAAAAGATTTGAACATTGTGAAATATAAGTAATAGAGTATGATTTACATAAGTTAAACCTGATTGATTGAGGTGATTTCTAGGGTTTGGATATGTGTGAAGTTGGAGCAACAAAAAAGAAAAAAGAGGTGAGAGCTGTTATGTTTTTGTCTCAATGTTCCAAATGCTACGTTAAGAGAATGTTTGTGCTTTAAAAGAAAAAGCGATATAAAGCAAAGAAAAGAGGAAAGTGGTTCCACCATATATAGATGATATATAGGTTAACTCATACTTCTTTTTGGTATAATTACAAAACTCATATACATACATAAAACATATATAATGGTTTCAATTTCACTAGTATAGTAATTTTGCTGTTTAAGGTTAGGTTAGATGGCTTGGTTGCATTGGGTTGAATTAATTAACTTTTTTTTTTTTTTATGTTCAACTTGCTCGATTTTAATTTAAATAGTAAAAATAATTTTTATTTTTAATAATAAAATATATAAATATTAAACATAAAAAAATTGAAAAGTGAAATAAGTTTTTGGGTCGAACTGATCTAGTAAAAAAAAAGGTTTAAATATAAATTTTTCTAAAACTAGATCATGACTTTCGTGTCATGCTCAACTAAAAAATAGGCTAGTTTGTTAGGCTCGGGCCCTGCCCAGCCCGAAAAATGTGCTTAAAATTTTTGCCTAAGCCAGACGCGGATAAAAATGCTAAAAGCCGAGCCCGACTCATTTTGCCCATATTAATTTTTATATTATTTTATATAATTTTAAAAATATATAATACATCAAAAATACTAAAAATTAAAATAAATATTTCCCAACAAATTAAAATAAATTTTAAAAATATGTATAGTTAAATACATTAAGATAGATGTAACTTAACAAGCAAATGTCTCTAAAATAATAACAAAATTAACAATAAAATAAGTTTTATACAATATCAAAACAATAACAACAAAACAGTAGTAACATAATAGTAAAATGATAACAAAATAAGAAAAAAATAACAAGAAAATAATATTAAAAAAGAAGATTTTTTTATCCTTTAGTGGATTCTAGCCGGACTAGGCTTGGGCCACAAATGCCTTATTCGAGGTTTGAGCTATTTTTTAAACGGATCTTATTTTTTTATCCAAACTCATTTTTAAATTTATATTTTTATCTAAATTCTCTTACATTTCGGGTAAATAACCCAGCCCATAATCACTTCTAATCATGACTCATGCATAACTCTACAATAATAGTTTAAAAGAAAAATATTTTATTACACAATATCGCCTATTTTAAATTTTATTAAAAATTGTTTAGTGATGTGGTTGGTGGGAGAATACAGGGTTGAACGTCAAAGATAAAATTAAATTATTGGAAGAAAGGTAACTTTAAATCCCGAATAAACTACCATAAAAAATACATTAAACGTGTATGAATTAATTTTCTTATATTCAAATATAATTAGGATTCGAGTATAATGCATATATTATAGTATCTACCTGCTATCAATTGGAAAATTTTTCCCAACTGGGAACTTATATGCAAGCAGGAGAAACCGAAACTCCCACATTTTCCCTTATTTTTTGTTTGCAGAGATGAAAAAAAGCTCTTTAGTTACATCATCCAAACTGCAAATATAGAGAACAAAAACCCACCTTCCAAACAATGCCAAAACCCTGCAAACTTTTTAATCTGATGCACTTGGAGAAGGAAGAAAACAAAGTCGGTGATTATAATAATTACATAATCACTTCCACAAGAGTTGTATCATTATACTTGACGACCTAATGCTTCAATGTTATGGGTATCGCCACGTGCAGACTTGCACTTCATGACCTATAAACACGTATCACAACATGTGGCACTGTTCCAGCGAAACTGAAAAATATTAAATACATGGCAACCATCAAAGCAACAATCTAAAACCAGAAGTGAAAATGGAGAAGAAGCAACAACAAAATGTGGATAAGAAGGCAGATGATAATATGGACGAGAAGAAGGCAAGCTTGGAAGGGCTGCCAATAGAGGATAGCCCTTACGTGAAGTATGGGGACTTGGAAGATTACAAGCGTCGAGGATATGGAACTGAAGGCCACCAACAACCGAACCCTGGACGTGGTGCTGCAAGCTCCACCGACGCCCCCACTCTTTCTGGTGCCGCTCTCTCCTCTGAGCGACCTTTTGGTGCTACGGATACCATTAATCGTCAAGGGGTACCCTGATTTGATACAGTAGATGTTGGGTTCAATTAAGAAAAAAGTTATGTAAATTTAAATAATTTTGTTTGTTTGGGTTCAATCAAATAATTTAGAGATGTCGATTAGGTATTTCGTGAATCAAATAAAATTTATGAGTAATAGACTTTAATAAGTTGTTATTATATTTATATATTTTCACTTAGAAATCAAATATATGATATATTGAATATTCGGTTCAATCAATCGTGAAAGTCATAATATGATAGAAGTTTTAAAGATGCTTTAAGATTATTTTTCATTTTAAAATTTTAAATTTATAAATTTTGTATTTCTTTTTTTAAGTGAAAATTATAGTCATATCTTATATGTATATGATGATATTGCAATATGACATTCTCTTCTTCAATAATGGATTCATGAGGTTTATCAGCTTTGTTTAGGCCCAAATTTAATCCATTTCTTGAAAAGGGCAATTAATATATGAATCGGAGTTGACCCAATTCATCTGCTCACAATATATTATTCTTGTATGAGGTCCAAGCAACATTTTTCCCCCTCAAGCTCAATGCTTTCTTACATTTTCTTTTTATGAAGAAAAAATTATTAAAAAAATCAGAAGGACAAAGAATAGTCAACAACAAATCTTAAAAGAAAAACAATACCAGACGAGTATTAAGCCTAACCATCAATATTTTTCCTAGTATAAATTAGATGAAATAGTATCAAGTCCTACCCCAATTATAAGGTAAGACTAGTCCTTATTTCCAAAGACAGAATATCAAAATCATGACAGCATCAGAAAAAAAAAAAAAAAAACATATCGGCACCCGCATCCACCGTCCTTGAAACTGACCAAGGATTATCTCACTCATTGGTTTATCGGTCACACTAATTCTCTTGGATGGCGGAAGGTTCACTTGGACCTTTCTAAATCTCCTCTAGTGAATATGATTTCCGCTGGTAAATTCAGTTGAAGAAGGTTTCCCTTAACAGTTCCAAGATTAAAAACGTAAACATTTCCTAATCTTTCTTCCTTTTCAGCTTGGCGTTATCATTTATAGCCTTCAAATACGTAGTTCTCTTGATCTAGTTTCATTTGACTAGGCTTCATAACCTTAATATATGTAATTGTCTTTGATTCACCAAGTGTGGAAAGGTTCATGAAAAGTTTACTGACAGAGCTCTCATCTCTTGGGCAATGTTTGGTAGGAAGGCTCCAAACCTTCGGATGAATTTCTCTAATATTCCTTTCTAAGTTATATAGGGCCATAGCATTGATGAAGAGTTCATCAATAACAGTTAGGCCTATTTGAGATTCAACCTAGGTCCTTTTCCACAAGTTACCAAGAAACCCGTCCTTCCTTTATCATTGTTGACATCTGTAGCTTTAGTATTTGTTCCATCAACCTCCCCACCTATTCCATTTTTCGGTTGAATTCACATTCCATTCAAACCTTATTTTCCTTAGGCACACTCTCACAACACTCCTCTTTTGAATTGTCTGTAATTAAAAGTGATACAACAACATTCACAAGTCTTGAGTTACACCCCTCGTCATTCACATACGTTTAGCGCACGCGTGTAACTCCCCCTATGAATTATCGTCACCTTCATGCTCATCCGAATTGGGGTTTTTCCTTCTTTTTTTTCAATAGGTTCTCTTCTTCCCATTATAAAAGCTCTCATCCATTCTCCATAAGTTTTCTTCCTTTTCATCTCTGTATATGCCCAATAGGTTTTGAACAAATGACTTAAGAAACCATATGCATAACAAAAATCCAATAACTTGATATATTTAAAGGAGCATCTTGGATAAGGTAGACTCTTCAGGACGGTTAATAAGATGAAGCATAGAACTTAGTGAGTTCGGACTCACTCATCAACCACGACGAGACATTAAGGCATATGCGTTGGCAGACTTTGTTGCATAGTGTACCTTCTCAGAAAAAAAAAACTATCCGTACGTCTGTCTCGAATAGCCTCATAGGTTACTCTACAGAAGTTTGGATGCTCCACACAAATAGGTCATCTGTCAATAAACAAGTAGGGGCCAAAGTAATGTTACCTGAACCTACAAGACATGAGTGGTACTATTGCTTGACCTTTTCCTTTCTAGTAACAAATTGTTGGTAAATATTGCATCAAGTTTACAAACCAAGAATACAAGTTGAATAGCTTGAGGCGTGTTTGACATTGCCCTTAAGGATATTTCACCATATGATGTATTCCCCAAGATTAACAAGCTCTTCTATTATAAAACAGGAACAAGAATTAACAAAAAATAATAACAAAAAATACTCTGAAAACTCAAGAGGAGGAAGGAGTGATAGGAAAATGATAGAGTTTTTAAGGTGTGTTTAAAATGAAAGTGAACCATAATATGTAGGACTTTTACTACTAAAAATAACGAAGGTAAATGGATTTGATTTAACTAAAAATAGTTTAAAAAAGGTTTAATGAATCTAGACCAAGCTAAAAAAACTTATATCGGTTAAGATATTTTAACTTGGCTAAATATAAGTTTTACTAGTTAAGTGATTTACTTTTCTTGAACCTAAAAAAATTTAGTAAAAGGAAGTTTAAAAACAAAAGGGCTTGAACACCGTGATTTACCACACACAGAAAAATCCATCAATTTACACTATACTGGCCATTCAGGCCCAATTCTCATACGCGTGAGTTCACACTCTCAATTTGGTTCTTATTAGCCCAATAAAATATAATGACTTATAAATAATTTTCTTAAAATTTTTCTTAAAGAATTGATATGCGATTCTTTTGAAATATCTCAATATTTCCAACAATCCTCCACATATTTTAAAAGAATTAGGAATAAAATTTTGTTGAGCATATTTTATTTAGATATAATGTAGTAACCGTGGTGTCTTTTTGGACTATAGATCAGAACTAGAAAGAATAAGATATAATTTACAGAATAATTTGTGGAACATAATGTTTCTATGGTTAAGAATTCTTCGTGTAAATTAAAATTCTTATCAATCACATTATATCTATACTATTGTTGTCCGACGTTGTTATATGCTAATAGGCTATACACGAGGCTACTTTTTATAAGCGCTCTAGAGACTTTGCCATAAATCTCATTGAAGTGACCCTACGACCAATCAATCAAGTGTATTATGCAGATTAATACACCTATAAAAGATATGAATTTGATTAAGAGTTTATACTCATCCTCACTTTCATTGCAATTTTAGCACTATTTACACTATAGGAGGGACATAATTTTTAAAGTGATTAATAAATCAACTAATGACTTCATTATTACCCATATAAACTTAGTTCATGGGATCTCTAATTACATAGGTTGGGTTTCCGTCATTGTTGATATCATCATTTGGTAGTAATCCTATTCCCCTGATGTTTCATTTACTAGTCTCTTCCCTTAGGGGTTTTAGTCGGAGAATTGGCTAAATTCACTTCTGACAGCATAATTCATTGATTAGAACTGCATCCCTTTTGCAGTTGCTTTATCACGTCATGTATTAGAAATATGTGTCCATTTTTACCATTGAAAGTTTTATTCTTTGCAATGGCTACTGTCGATTAGCAATCACAATGCATGGGCACATAAGTTATTGGCTTTGTGCCCAATGAAATACTTCCTAAGAAGTTTTCAACAACTCAACCTCATTATCATCCAATTCCAAAGCAATAAACTCTGACTCCATGGTAGAATTTGCTATAATTGTAATACCCCTCACTTGGTCCGGTCGCTGAACTCGAGTAACAGGATGCTACAACAACTATTAGAACTTATACATATGCTTGATAGTTTCAAATGAGAGCAACGACTACCACTATCAACCTTTAGAGATGTAATCATCACTAATTAAACATTTAAATAAATATTAGAAATACAATTATTCGAAAAGTAATGACCATTTTGAAAATTTTCGAGATTCAGCATGAGTATCGATACGTTTACCCAGAATGCTAAAAATTCACAAGTTGACATACTTTTCATGCTCATAACATATTCCTACTCAACATATAAATAATGTCTACTTTAGCTAAGCCTACTATCATTTTTAACCATTCTACATACCATATTAACACGTATTCGTCAAGCAACTGAAGAATGCATTACTAATATCAATCTTAAGTATCAAAATTGTCCACATCCAAAGTCCAAAAACAAATATTAACAATTCATAAGCCTAATTCCAAAATAATGATAATAATAATTGTAACTATAATCCACATGCCTTTATTCAGTGTGTTCAAAAGAATTGCAAAACCACCTACTCAAAAATTATGCCTTGCTTTAGATCACTTTCTTTGCCACTCCACTTACACTGAAAGTGCTACTTATCTGTAAAATTTTAATGTGGAGTGTGTGAGCTTAAATAAGCTCAGTGAATGTTCGGAATTACCACAAAGTATACACAACATCATAAGTTAAGCAAAAGCATACTAAGACATATTCACAACCATATTTTCATCAAGTCAAAATAATATAATCATGTTTCATTATCTCGCAAGTCTAGCTTATATACTCAAATGCATTTACACACAACATATGTCATATATAAATCCATTAATGATAATTTGGTAGCTTGCGATTATGAAATATAAAAGTGGACTCTATCACCACACATTGAATAAACGAATCTCCATCACACCAATAACTCAAAGAGTCTAACATGTCCCATAAGTGTAGTATCAAGCTAAACACTCTCCAATACACCAACATGTCTAGATGAATGGAGCTTAACTCGATATTCCCTTATCTCTCCAACATGTCTTGAGGCCTCTACGCCCAAATTATGAAACACAAAAGTGAGTACTCACAATCCTATGACATGCCAACTATCTTAAATGGTTTCAAGAGATCACAAGGTCAAAATATCCACAATTACATATTATTAATTACTGTTTTAATGCACATCATCTTTGTTCATATTCATCAATTTACATCATAACTTGTACACAATGCATGCTTATCAGTTTCACATTTAATTGCACTTTAAGTGCCACAATAATTCTCATTAAGCCATCATATATTGGACCACATATGTGTATTAAAATCAATTTATCACATCCAAATATTCACACACATTACCTATCATAGTAGCCTCATATTCCACAACTCGACATACAATAGAGAAAATTTCACAACAATGCAAAAAGTATAAAGAAGGCTTATACTCGGAACTTAGGATAGGGTTATAGGCTATTCCTAAGCTCCCAATTAAAGCTATGAATCACACATACCAACAGTGACTTCAGCACTCACCAATCATGCTTTCGCTTATTAGCCGAAAGTTCAAACAAGCTTTTCCTTGCCTTTAGACTTGCTCATAATGGCTCCCGATTGATTCGGCACTTTGCATACACAAAAAACACATTCCAAACTCATTAAAAACAACCTTGAACACAACCAAATAGCAAGGAAAACACAATTCAAGCCTTTCCTTTCTTACTACCGAAAATTAGCTAGTTTTGCCAAAATTTAAGTTTCTACATTCTAATCTCGTTTTTAATCCTTAATTTTGATTTCAAACATCCTAAATATCATTCAAGTTCATATCTAAACCATTAATTTTACCTAAATCTGTGATTCCAAAATTTCCAAAAAATTCAAGCTTTCAAGAACATGTAAAAGGGAAAAATGTTTGGTTCTTAAAATTTCGGTTATAGATTATCAAATTGAAGTGAAATACCTTCTAATTAGGTTAAAATGAAGTGAAACACGAGTTTACTCAAGATTATGAGATTTTACATTTTTAAATCCAAGCTTTCTTTAAAAACATCAAATCTAAATATTATCGTTTAAAACTAAATTTGAATTAACAACACTCTTTATTCAATCCTAAAAAGTCAGAATATTACCTTAATTTTATGAAAATAGCGATCTACAACTCTAATTTGGGATTTGAACTCAAGAAGAACAATGACGAATTTGGGGAAGAAAATGCGATTTTTGTTTGAAATTGGGGTTATTTTGGTGTTTGGGAGGTTAATAAATACAAAATAATGAGTTAATTTCAAAGGAACTTTATGATTTTAGGTTTAGAAAAATTTTGAATGGTTTAGGGTTTTAAAAAGAAGAAGACGTGAGTGGCTCCAAGTAAAAGAACAATTTTAAAAGGTTAGGAAATTTGCCCTTTTGGTCACTCCCTATTTCTCTGATTTTCCAATTAGGTCCTAATTCAATTAGAATTCATGTTTTCAAATTAGACCTTAAAATTAAAATTTACTTTTAAGTTGGTTAATAAAACAAAAACCCGATTACGTTACTTTAATACTTTAATTACTTACTTACGACCTTAATTTTTGGTATCTGACTCAAACCCTTGGTTTAATAACCCGGTTCTCTTAACCCGAAACTACTAGGTCAGTTTTGGGATGTGACAATAGTAGTTTGTTTGGCTTATCTTCATAATATTTCACCACCACCAAGGATGAATATATATTTACATTTAATCACTAGTGGATTTTATCTCATCTGAATTTGAAATCCAGTTAAGATCATCGTATCATTCTAATGTACCAGGAAATCCACTAAGCAAGATACCATAATTCATGGTATTTTCCAAATATTTCACTAGTCTAACTATAGTAGCCCAACATATGCTATATTTGTTCGGATAAAATTTATTAGATGCATCAAAATTGTAACGCCCTAAATTTTGAGCCTAGATGTTTAGGGTCTTTGAGCCAATGGCTAGTGAAGAGGTGGCGCATATGTGCATAATTGTGCAATTTAGTGTCAGAATAGGCCTGCTGGTTTGGTGGTTAAGTTGAGTGTTAGTTTGCCGAGGGTCTGGAGTTCGAATCCCTGAGCGTTCAGGACGTTTTAATTCATTTTATTAAGCTATTATTTAGTGCTACTTAAATTATTTTTCTTTATGTTATTATTATTTCAAGTTACTTTTTTTTGGGGGCCATTATTCTTTGTTGGTTTTGCGTTCTCCTCTTCCCCTCTCTTTTCTTCACTTTTTGCTCCCTAAAAGTTTACTAAAAAACGATTTTATCTCAGATACTGGGATTATTGTACCTCCGTCGTCATCGCTGTTCACAAACCAGGTGTGGGATCCTAACCTTCCCCACAATTTTGGTTTTCTGTAAATTTTCAGTTTCGACAAGTTTTGTATGGGTGGTAATCCCTTTTGTTGGGTTTTGAACACTGAAAGTGAGGGAAATATGTCACATATTGATGTACACTTGATGTGGATAAGATTAGAGACGAGTTTGTTGGCCAAATAGTTTCCGGGCTGAATTGGGGTGGTTTTGTAGCCTCCTCGACGGCCACACGGGCGTGTGCCTTGGCACACGGCCGTGTGGATTTAGGAACAAGGGTTTTCGACCAGTTTTGGGTGCCACATGGTCGTGTGGACGATTTGGGGATTTTTTCGATTTTCACATGACCGTGTCATTTGCTCACACAGGCGTGTGGATTTGGAAATTAAGGATTCAGAGTATTAGAGTCACACGGCCTGGCCACATAGCCGTGTGACTGATTTGAGAATTTAGGGATACCACACAGGTGTGTGTTTCGAAACACATGGCCATTTTTGATGGGCATACGGGCGTGTGAGATCTTCACACGGCCGTGTCCACCTGCACCCTATTTTAGTGAATTGGACAGTGAGTTACACGGCCTATTCACACGGCCGTGCCCCTGCTCGACATGGGTGTGTGCCTCCGTCACACGAATGTGTGTTACCCTTCACACGGGAGTTTGGATCCCCACACGGCCTAGTTTGCTCCACACGGCCGAAGCACATAGGCGTGTGGCCCTATCTCGCTAAATAATGCCTTTAGGGCGAATCTGTTTGTAAGTGCGACTCTGTGTGTCTTAACTCTTGGCTAAGCTTTAGTAAGGGTAGTTAGAACTCTGTTCTGACTTTGATTTAGGTGAGACTTGTGATTGAATGTATAACACGTATGTTTTGAATTCGGTCGATAGGGTGTGTGTGAGCAATATGCTTCTGTTTAATTGTCTGACTAACTGGTTGTGAATGACTGTCTGAATCTTTGTACGCTGATTCTATTCATCTGCATACATAGATACATATGCATAAACTATTTTGGATGGGATTTTGAAGAGAAGGAAGATCGACTGAACTGGCAGTTTTACTGCTACATATCGGTATAGCGGATTACCGCATTGCACTGTACCACATGTATGTTGGCTACGTTACGTACCATTGATTGAACTGGAAGTTTTACTACAACCTATCGATATAGCGGATTACCGCATTACACTGTATCGCATGTACGTTAGCTACGCTACGTACTACTATCTAATCTGGCAGTTCATACTATAACACCCTTTACCCATATTCAACGCTGGAACAGAGTACAAGGCGTTACCAGACTTATATGCAAGCAATCAGACAAAATCGAGACATGACTTTCCACTCAAATTTAAAACTTTACATAAACATTCATATCACCCCTTACATGAGCATACGAGGCCCACAACATACATAAGGAGTAATTCAGGACTAAACTGAGAGCTTTAGAAACTTCTAGAAAACTTAGAGTAAATTTTCCTCAAAAAGGTCCACACACCCGTGTGGGAGAAGGGACACGCCCGTGTGGCATATCACATGCCCGTGCTTCACGCCATGTTAAAAATAGGGGACATTCTTTTTATGACATCATCAATCAAATAAGGTCACACGGCCAAGACAACCGCCCGTGTCCTTGGGCCATGTGGCAAATTAAATTCCTAAAATCAAGTGCAGACTTCACACGTCCTAGGCACATGCCTATGTCCTATTGCCGTGTCTCTCACACGATCGAGACACACTGTCGTGTCTCTCACATGGCCGAGACATACGGTCGTGTCTCGTGCCCGTGCGTTTACTACTGGGCATTCTGATTTGCATTAATTAGGGCATATGGGGACACACAGCCAGACTACACGCCTATGGGGTAAGCCGTATGTCACACACGGTCTAGACACACGCCTGTGTGTCTACCAATGTGGACAAAATAATGCTATTTACCAAGCTTTTTTGTCCCCATACTTGCACCAACCTACACAACATCAAAACCACACTAATTTAAATCCAAATATATACATATAATTCAAGGCACTTAATATAGCATAACTAAGTGCTTTATCATCATCAAACATACATGCAATATATCCTCGTTCAACCATCAATAACCATTGACCATATCATAATGGCTGGCATATATATGCATATATGAATAGGTTTACATCCAAATAAACATTATGAGCCAAATCTCATGGCCTTATACAAAATGAATCAAATATCATCATAAGCCAACACATTTGGGTAAACCAATTTGACATACAACCAAAAAGACCAAGTTCCTATACATGCCATAATTCAATGTAAATCTCAATATACCAAAATGTGTGGATAGTGTGGGTGATCCTCCAACAGTTTTCGTATCCTGAGCTGGTTTTTTGACACTATAAAACAAGGGAAAAGAAAAGGTAGTAAGCTTTAAGCTTAGTAAGTCTACATGTGAACAATGAACATCATACCACATACTTATTCATCAAGAACATTACATACTAATCAAGAACAATTCAGAACCTTGTAGTTGTACTTACTCATTTCAAACCTTACGACATCCCAAATACATATCACAAACATTGCTCACATTTATATGCACATATACCCTGCACTTGTCATCACATAATCACACGTAATTTCACATAGTTAAAGTTTCTAGATGAACATTTCGAAATAATACTGGATACACGATGGTTTCACACATAGCCCACCATTAATAAATAATACGATGGTATCACACACAGCCCACCAATAATCACATATCCACCGTGGTATCGCACACAGCCTACCAATAATCACTTAATCACGGTGTTTATCCTTATCATTTTCCTATTCCGAAGGTTCATTCGAGAATTTCCTCACTTTTTATCATTTTAATAGATATAAATAATATTCAATCACATTTCACATAATACATTAATATGTAAAAACATAAGTAAAAAGGATGTAACATTTACATTTAAACTTGCCTTGATACAAAATATGTCAATTTGCAATTTAGTCTGAAACCTTGCCTTTTTCTTGGTCAAGGTTGATTTCACGTTCTTCTTGATCTATAATGACATATTTAGCTTATTAAGTAACTATATTAATCAAATCACTTCAAAAATTCCTATTGTGGCAAAATTATCATTTTGCCCCTGGACTTTCACAAAATTATGATTTTGCCCCTAGGCTCGTAAAATGAAATGTGTTCATTTTTCACACACCCAAGCCTAGCCTATTCATATTCTCTCTTATAGCAACTCAAAATTCTAATTATTTCACACGTTTACTATCCATTTTTATAACTTTTTCAAAATAGTTCTATTAGGTGTTTTCATGAAAAATCCTTTCACGAAAGTTGTTTATCAAACAACCAAGATTCATTTTCTTCCATAAAATTTTAGCAAACACATGAATACTCACATGAAAAACCCTAGAATCTCAACCATTTTGCAAAATAGTCCCCTCAATAGCTAGATTAAGCTACAAGGGTCCCAAAAGTACAAAAATTATCAAGAATAACCACCAAAACCACTTACTTACAAGGAGTGTAAGTTGCTGAAAATTTCAAGCTTCCAAACCCCTATTCTTGATGATATTTTCTGTGGAAGAAGAAGATAATAGGAAAAGATGATAGCTTTCTTTGTTTTATTTTATTTTATTCATTTAATCACCTAATGTCACCAAACCTTGACCAAATTTAATTTCTTTGTCCCTATGGCCAGCTATCACCCTTAAAAGGGCCTATTTGCACATTAAGGACCTCTAATTTAAAGGTCTCTAGCTATTTAACACCTTTAGCTTATAAAATAAAACTTTTGCACCTTATGCAATTTAGTCTTTTTTTCGCAATTAAGCATGAAATCATTAAAATTAATTCACCAAAATTTTCATGCACTAATATAATCATGATATGACACATAAATAATAAAAAAATAATTTCTTCGACCTCAAATTTGTGGTTCCAAAACCACTGTTCCAACTAGCCCCTAAATCGGGCTGTTACATACTGCATATCTGTACTGCGGTTTATCGCATTGCACAGTACAGCTTATACACTAGCCTTGCTGCGTAATATACGAGAGTGGAAGTTTAACTGCATATTGTAGCCCCTAATACCCAGAGGGTCATGGGCAGTCCCAATACCCAGAGGATTGTGGACTTTACTGATATCGGTATAGCGGATTACCGTATTGCACAGTATCGCATGTACGTTAGCCACGCTTCGTATGACTATCTAATTTGGCAGCTCAACTTGTAACACCCCGTACCCAAGACCGATACTGGATCTAGATACGAGACATTACTATGCTTGAACTCACTTGAACATGTACTTACGAGCTATAAAATTTCGTTCCAACTTAAAAATTTCACTTTCTTAGTCAACACATACAATACAAGGGCCTACGAGGACTTAAACTCGTGTCTGAAAACTTTCGGAACTAAATCAAATAATTCATTTTTGAAGCAGGGTTCACATGCCCGTGTGACTTGGAACATGCCCGTGTACCCTTAAGCACGCCCATACCCTCAAACCGTGGGAAGCTATTGACTAATTTCACACGGCCATGACACGCCCGTGGGCTTAGACCGTGTGCTAATCCTTGATATACTGACTAAATCAGCATGGTCTGGGCACACGCCCATGTCCAACCAGTGTGTATAACACGGCCTATACACACGACCGTGGGATTTACCCGTGGCCTATTCTGATTCATAATACTAAGGTGCAGGGTTAACACGGCCTTGACACACGCCCGTGCGTCCAACCGTGTAGGCATTTATAGGCTATTTACCAAGCCGTTAGCCACCCTGAAATGAAGATCATATCCATACCCAATTCAACAATGCAATAACAACCCAATTTTATGAATAATACTACATGCTTCATTGATCTCAATAAACATAAATACTTAGTCAAATTTGGCCAATCACTTAGCCATGTACAAAAGAATAATAAACTTGATAGCTTTTACAAAGGCCCTTCTAACAACATGTCCACAAAAATGAATGTTTCCTATACATGCCATACTTAGTAAAGTAACTTGGCTATACCAAAATAAGAGTTGATAGTGTGCTACGAGCTTCGACTCCGATGATCCACAAATTAGCTTGGCGAGACTACATAGAAAGAAACAATCAAATACGTAAGCATTTAGCTTAGTAAGTTTGCATGTAAAGCACATGTCAATAAGATTACTTAATAAAAACCATTTAGCATAACAATAGTATCGTAATTTCAGCTCTAAAGCTTACTTACTCACACTTGGTTCTTACATGTCTCATGATGCTCATTATACTCATTTTTGTAAAGTAGACATGATACATGTATCACTTGATCACATTGATCAGCGTACTTAAACAATAATCATTATGATCCCTAATTCTTCATTCATAACATGAGTAATATTTAAGTCATTTTGATGCTAGCTTTGCTTTCTTAGCCCTCTTGTTGCCTCATTATTAACCTTACTTGTTTGCCCGATGAACATTTACGAATACTCGGGGATACTAGATCTCTTCCCACTTAACATACCACCAAAGCCATATCTTAGGCATGGTCTTACATGGAATTTCTCATCTTGGTTTCAAGGCCATGTCTTGACATGGACTTACATGAAGTCTTGCCCTTGATAACTTACTCAATGCCAAGCTTGCCTTGGACTTATATGATATTTTGATCAATGCCAAGCTTGCCTTGGACTTACATGATATCTTGATCAATGCCAAGCTTGCCTTAGACTTACATGATATCTTGATCAATGTCAAGCTTGTCTTGGACTTACATGATATCTTGATCAATGCCAAGCTTGCCTTGGACTTACATGATATCTTGATCAATGCCAAGCTTGCCTTAGACTTACATGATATCTTGTGTGGTATATCGGGTATCCTGGGGAATTCATATTCAATCGAGGCTTGCTCATGTTTAATCTCTTTATTCACAAAAACGATAGGCATTACAAAATAAAAATGTATATTATACTAAGCAATTCAATGATAGTGATCATAAAGCTTAGAAATCATACAAACTTACCTCGTTTTCAAAATGAGTTAGTTCTTCGGTTTAGTCCACGACTTTATCCTTTCCACGATTGAGGTGAATTCTCATCTCATCTTGCTCTATAACAGCAAATTAGCTCATTTTAATCATTTTAGCATCTCAATAGTCCTACTTAGGAAAAATTACCATTTTACCCCAAAATTTTGGCAAAAATGACCGTTTTGCCCCTAGGCTCGAAAATTAATTCTAATCACATTTTTATCTTCAACAAGCCTAGGCAAACATTTAATGCTCTTAAAGCTATCATCAACAATCAATATTTCACATTCTTACTACCAAGTTCATAACCTTTTTATTAAGGTCCTATTTAGTGTCCTCATGCTAACACCCTTTTTAAAAGTTGTTCATCTAACAACTAAGACTCAAGTTCTTCCTTAAAAATGAAACAAACAACTAAAGTAGCTCTCATGCTAAAACTCTAAACCTTTCACAACATTGCACAATAGTCCCCTCATTTGAAAGCTTAAGCTTTAGGGATCTCAAAAGTACAATTATTTTCAAGAAAAGTTCACTAGAACACTTACTTGAATGGATGAGAGTTTGATAAAATTTTTGAAGGTTTCTACCCCTTATTTGCTGCAAATTTTTAGTGGAGGATGATAGGAGAAAAATATGATAACTTTTCTCTTATTATTCTATTATTAAAAGTCAAATTAGTCCACCTACTACTACTAACTTTGACACTAATTGAAAATTTTGTCTCCCATGCTCTCTTATGGCCGGCCAAGCCTCTTTCAAAGGCTAAATTGCCTTTTAAATACCCCTATTTAACAATCCATAGTAATTTGGTACTCTTAGCATATAGAATGAAACTTTCGCACTTTATGCGATTTAGTCTTTTTTCGCAAATTTAACACGAAAACGTTAAAATTAAAATACCAAAATTTTAATGCTTATATGCTATCATGCTCTAACTCATAATATATCATGAAAATAATTTCTCCGATCTCGAAATAGTGATCCTGAGATCACTATTCTGACTAGCCCCTAAATCGAGCTGTTACAATTCTCCCCCTTAAGGATTTTTGTCCTCGAAAATCTTACCAGTGAAAAGATTGGGGTATTGATTTCTCATCATTTCCTCGGACTCCCATGTAGCCTCTTCTATTCTGTGCCTTTGCCATAGGACTTCCACTAGGGCTATGCTTTTATTTCTTCACTATTTGATTTCACGGGCCAATATTTTGACTGATTCTTCACCATAAGTCATATCAAGGCGGATCTCTATTTCTGATGGAGTAATTATATGTGAAGGGTCTGATCTGTAGCGTCGCAACATTGACACGTGAAAAACATCATGTATTCTCTCTAATTCTGATGGCAACGCCAAACGGTAAGCTACCTGCCCAACTCTCTCAGTAATCTCATAAGGTCCAATAAAGCGTGGACTTAATTTACCTTTACAGCCAAATCTGGGAACTTTTCTCCATGGTGATACTTTCAAAAGACTTTATCCCCAACTTGGTACTCAATCTCTTTCCTCTTTAAATCTGCATAGGATTTACATGCATCGATGCGTTTTTAAACATTCTCGTATCACTTTTACTTTTCTTGACTTCTTTAACCAAATCAACCCCATGAATTTGGTTTTCCTTGAGTTCAGTCCAAAATAAAGGGGTTCTGCACTTACGCCCATATAGAGCCTCATAAGGCGCCATCTTTAAGCTCGACTGAAAGCTATTATTGTAGGCAAATCCTACCAATGGAAGAAACTTTTCCCAGCTATCTTGTCCAAAACACAACATCTGAGCATGTCCTCGAGTACTTGAATTAACCTTTCGGATCGATCGTCACCGAGGGTGAAAAGTCTTGAAACTCAATTTTGTACCCAAAGCTTCTTGCAGCTTCTTCCAAAATCTGAATGTGAATCTCGAATCTCTATCCGATATGATCGATAAGGGAACTCCGTGAAGTCTTACTATTTTTGAAACATACAAGTTTGCCAACTTGTCTAGGGAGTAATCCACTCGTACAGGTATAAAGTGGGTTGACTTCGTGAGTCTATCAACCACTTCCCAAACCTCATCTTTCTTACTCAGAGACAACGGCAAACCCGTTACGAAATTCATGGTGATACGATCCCATTTTCATTCGGGGACTAAGATAGGCTGAAGTAAACCCGAAGGCTCTTGGTGTTCAGCCTTTACTTGCTAACAAATAAGACATCTTGAAACGAACTCTGAAATATCTTTCTTCATTTTGGCCACTAATACTGTTGCTTCAAGTCACTATACATCTTTGTACTTCCCGGATGTATAGAAAAACATCCGTTATGTGCTTCGTACAAAATTCTCTAAATAAGCCCCTCTTTCCTCGGTACACAAACTCTATCTCTAAACATCAAGTATCCATCAGAATTAATCTGAAAGTCGGATTCAGTATCTGACTCGCATTGACCTCTCTTGACTTGCAACTCACTATCTTATTTCTGAGCCTCAAAGATCTCTTGAAGAAACATTGGTCTAGCTCTCGACTCAACTAAAAGAGAGCCATTGTCGGATAAGGATATCCTTGAATTCAATGCTCTTAAAGTAAATAGAGACTTCCTACGTCATCAAGTACTTCAGACTTTTGTGATCGGTAAAAATCTAACATTTTTCACCATATAATGGTGTCTCTAAATCTTCAAAGTGAAGACTATGGCAGCCAATTCTAGATCATGCATCGGATAATTCTTCTCATAAGGCTTCAACTGTCTGGAGGCATAAGCAATCACCTTGCCTTCTTGCATGAGTACATAGCCCAATCCATTTAAGGATGCATTGCTGTAGACTATAAATTCTTTCTCTAATTCGGGTTGTACTAAGACTGGAGCTTCTGTCAACACTGCTTTTATCTTTTCGAAACATTGTTGGCATCGTTCTGTCCACTCAAACTTCACATTTTTTGCAACAGTTTAGTCATCGGGGTTGCGATCATGGAAAACCCCTTGACAAATCGTCTGTAGTAGCCGGCTAGGCCCAGAAAACTTTTAATCTCAGTAATGTTTTTAGGCGGCTTCCAATCCATTATGGTCGAGATTCTACTGGGATCAACTCGGACTCCATCCCTCGAGACAATATGTCCCAGGAATCCTAGTTTCTTGAGCCAAAATTCACTTTTACTGAATTTGGCATATAGTTGATTCTCTCGCAGGATCTGTAAAATTGTCCGTAGGTGTTCAGCATGCTCTTTCTTATCTTGGGAATAAATTAGTATGTCATCAATAAAAACGACTACAAACTTGTCGAGGTGTGGTCTAAAGATGCGGTTCATTAAATCTATGAACACCGCAGGAGCATTGGTCAACCCAAAGGGCATGACTAAAAATTCATAATGCCGGTACCTCGTTCGAAAGGCCGTCTTGGATACATCTGAGTCTTTCACTCTCAACTGGTAGTACCCTGATCTCAAGTCTATTTTGGAGAACATAGTCGCTCTTTTCAATTGATCGAACAGATCATCGATCCTAGGCAATGGGTACTTATTCTTTACTGTTACTTTATTAAGCTGACAGTAATCTATGCACAATCTCATGGTACCATCTTTCTTTTTCACAAATAAAATAGGGGCACCCCATGGCGAACAACTTGATCTTGCAAAGCCCTTATCTGTCAACTCTTGCAATTGTAACTTCAACTCTTTCAACTCTATTGGAGCCATTCATGAGGAGTAATGGATATCGATGCGACAAGACGGAGCTAGTTCAATCTTGAACTCAATCTCTAAGCTGGCGACGGTCAGGGTAATTCTTCGAGAAATACATCCACGTATTCACATACTACCAGTACTGACTCAATTTTTAGTTCTGTCTCCTTGTCATTCAACACGAAGGCCAAATATGATTCATACCCTTTTCTTAAACATCTCCATGCCATCATATGGGAAATTATCACTAGCGATTTATCTTGTTCATCTGATTCAACATAAAGAGTATCCCCATTCTCACATCTCATCTCAATGCATTTCTTCCCACAATTAACAATTATATTATGAGTAGTCAACCAGTCTATTCCAAGAATGAGGTCGAATTCATCAAATGGTAATAACATAAGATTTTCTTTAAAGCAATGACCTCTAATCATCAATGGACAATCTTTACAAACTTTATTAACTAACACACTCTTGCCTAATGGATTAGACACCTTAATTACAAATTCGGTGGTATCTATAGGCACGCTCAAACTGGATGCTAATTTCATGCAAATGTAAGAGTGCGTGGATCCGGGATCTATTAAAGTAATAACTTTAGTATTGTAAAGAGAAAAGGTACCCGTAATTACATCAGGAGAAGACGCCTCTTCACGAGCGTGAACGGCATAAGTCCTTGCAGGCACTCCACCCTCCACTTGCCCCACTTCTTGGGTTTCTCTACGGTCTTCCTCTGAGCATACTCCCGGATTTTGGGTCCTAAGCTTTTCCTTCTTTCATCATTTCGGGACAATCTTTTATATAGTGGTCTTGCGAACCACATCTAAAACATGTATTTTCATGTGCCCGGCATTCTCCCAGATGGCGTCTGCCACACTGTAGGTATTCAAATTTGTCGGATCTAAAATTTCTGACACTTGCAACTGAAGTCGTCTGTGCTTTGTTCCCTGAATACTGTTTACTTTTTTCCTTCTTGGAAAACTTGGTGGAAGTAGTCGATCAGGTAGGGAAATCTTTTGACTTCTTGTGTGAAGATTGGAATGACTTATTCCACGGTCTCTTTCTAGAGTCACGGGACTCTATTTCAGAGTTCTTCTTCTCTTTTATTAGCTCTTCAGCTTTACAAGCTCTTTCCACTAACACGACAAATTCTTTTAATTCTAGGACAGCAACAACCAGTTTAATGTCCTCATTCAACCCATCTTCAAACCTTTTACTCATAATAGCCTCTGTGGATATACATTCGTGAGCGTACTTGCTGAGTCGTACAAACTCACGCTCATAGTCTATCACTGACATCTTGCCTTGCTTCAGCTCTAGGAATTCCTTTTTCTTCTGGTATACAAACCTCTGACTGATATACTTTTTCTTAAACTCTTCTTGGAAGAATTCCCATGTGACCCTTTTCTCTCAGTACAACCGATATAAGAGTGTTACACTATTGGTAAGCAGAATCTCTTAAGAGAGAGATTACACACTTCATGCATTCTTCAGAGGTATATGACAACTCATTAAATACCCTGATGGTATTTTCTAACCAGAATTTAGCTCTTTCTGGATCATCCTCTTTTTTGGCCCGAAATTCTTCTGCCCCATGCTTCCTGATCCTATCAATTGGGGGTTTACTTCCTCTTACCACCTCTACTACTTGAGGGGCCACTGAAGTAGCTCGTGGAACAGGTGAGGGTGGAGGGGGTTGTGCGTTTGGGTTTGCCCGAATGAACTTTGTATACCATGTGTTCATCATGTGGAAGAAGGCTTCCCTAGCCTCTTCTCCTCCCTTTTGACTCACCGTAGTGGGTCTATTCTCATTTTCGCTCGGCACTGTCCCTTCAGTGGGAGCTGGCACATTACTTTCTAAGTCATACGCCACATTCCCTTCAGAATCCATTTCTATATGTATAAACATAATTTAAAATCATCAGGAGTCATCACACTATCAATATAGAAACATTCTTACGTATGGCATGTATAGCTAGACTCATGCTCATGCTATGTAGTCCTAGAACTGACTAAATCGTAGCTCTGATACCACTAAATGTAACACCCCGCATCCAATACCGATACTGGATTTGGATACGAGACATTACTATACTTGAACTCACTTGAACATGTACTTACGAGCTATAAAATTTTGTTCCAACTTAAAATTTTCACTTTCTTAGTCAACACATACAATACAAGGGCCTACGAGGCCTTAAACTCGTGTCTGAAAACTTTCAAAACTAAATCAAATAATTCATTTTTGAAGCAGGGTTCACACGCCCGTGTGACTTGGAACACGCCTGTGTACCCTTAAGCACGCCCATACCCTCAAACCGTGGGAAGCTACTGACTAATTTCACACGGCCATGACACGTCCGTGGGCTTAGATCGTGTGCTAATCCTTGATATACTGACTAAATCAGCACGGTCTGGGAACACGCCCATGTCCAACCCGTGTGTATAACACAGCCTATACACATGGCCGTGGAATTTACCCGTGGCCTATTCTGATTCATAATACTAAGGTGTAGGGTTAACACGGCCTTGACACATGCCCGTGCGTCCAACTGTGTGGGCATTTATAGGCTATTTACCAAGCCGTTAGCCACCCTAAAATGAAGATCATATCCATACCCAATTCAACAATGCAATAACAACCCAATTTTATGAATAATACTACATGCTTCATTGACCTCAATAAACATAAATACTTAGTCAAATTTGGCCAATCACTTAGCCATGTACAAAAGAATAATAAACTTGATAGCTTTTACAAAGGCCCTTCTAACAACATGTCCACAAAAATGAATGTTTCCTATACATGCCATACTTAGAAAAGTAACTTGGCTATACCAAAATAAGAGTTGATAGAGTGCTACGAGCTTCGACTCCGATGATCCACAATTAGCTTGGCGGGACTACATAGAAAGAAACAATCAAATACGTAAGCATTTAGCTTAGTAAGTTTGCATGTAAAGAACATGTCAATAAGCTTACTTAATAAAAACCATTTAGCATAACAATAGTATCGTAATTTTAGCTCTAAAGCTTACTTACTCACACTTGGTTCTTACATGTCTCATGATGCTCACTATACTCATTTTTGTAAAATAGACATGATACCTGTGTCACTTGATCACATTGATCAGCGTACTTAAATAATAATCATTATGATCTCTAATTCTTCATTCATAACATGAGTAATATTTAAGTCATTTTGATGCTAGCTTTGCTTTCTTAGCCCTCTTGTTGCCTCATTATTAACCTTACTTGTTTGCCCGATGAACTTTTACGAATGCCCGGAGATACTAGATCTTTTCCCACTTAACATGCCACCAAAGCCATATCTTAGGTATGGTCTTACATGGAATTTCTCATCTTGGTTTCAAGGCCATGTCTTGACATGGACTTACATGAAGTCTTGCCCTTGATAACTTACTCAATGCCAAGCTTGCCTTGGACTTATATGATATCTTGATCAATGCCAAGCTTGCCTTGGACTTACATGATATCTTGATCGATGCCAAGCTTACCTTGGACTTACATGATATCTTGATCAATGCCAAGCTTGCCTTGGACTTACATGATATCTTGATCAATGCCAAGCTTGCCTTGGACTTATATGATATCTTATGTGGTATATCGGGTATCCTGGGGAATTCATATTCAATCGGGGCTTGCTCATGTTTAATCTCTTTGTTCACAAAAACGATAGGCATTACAAAATAACAATGTATATTATACTAAGCAATTCAATGATAGTGATCATAAAGCTTAGAAATCATACAAACTTACCTCGTTTTCAAAATGATTTAGTTCTTCAATTTAGTCTGCGACTTTATCCTTTCCACGATTGAGGTGAATTCTCGTCTCCTTTTGCTCTATAATAGCAAATTAGCTCATTTTAATCATTTTAGCATCTCAATAGTCCTACTTAGGAAAAATTACCATTTTACCCCTAAATTTTGGCAAAAATGACCGTTTTGCCTCTAGGCTCAAAAATTAATTCTAATAATATTTTTATCTTCAACAAGCCTAGGCAAACGTTTAATGCTCTTAAAGTTATCATCATCACATACTTACTACCAAGTTCATAACCTTTTTATTAAGGTCCTATTCAGTGTCCTCATGCTAACACCCTTTTTAAAAGTTGTTCATCTAACAACTAAGACTCAAGTTCTTCCTTAAAAATGCAAAAAACAACTAAAGTAACTCTCATGGTAAAACTCTAAACCTTTCACAACATTGCACAATAGTCCCCTCATTTGAAAGCTTAAGCTTTAGGGATCTCAAAAGTACAATTATTTTCAAGAAAAGTTCACTAGAACACTTACTTGAATGGATGAGAGTTTGCTAAAATTTTTGAAGGTTTCTACCCCTTATTTGCTGCAAATTTTTGGTGGAGGATGATAGGAGAAAAAGATGATAACTTTTCTCTTCTTGTTCTATTATTAAAAGTCAAATTAGTCCACCTACTACTACTAACTTTGACACTAATTGAAAATTTTGTCTCCCATGCTCTCTTATGGCTGGCCAAGCCTCTTTCAAAGGCTAAATTGCCTTTTAAATACCCCATTTAACAATCCATAGCCATTTGGTACTCTTAGCATATAGAATGGAACTTTCGTACTTTATGCGATTTAGTCCTTTTTCGCAAATTTAACACGAAAACATTAAAATTAAAATACCAAAATTTTAATGCTCATATGCTATCATGCTCTAACTCATAATATATCATGAAAATAATTTCTCCGATCTCGAAATAGTGATCTCGAGATCACTATTTCGACTAGCCCCTAAATCTGATTTGTTACTAACCGCAAATTTACATGCATGCGCATCTTGCATACGACTTGTAAGTGTAGGGATGGGTGGGTTGATTAAATCCCTACAGGAAGTGTAGGGTTGGACGGAGAGGTGTATTGGCTAGATGGCTGGGTTTTTATTTTATAACCTATTTGCATTCATATGCATCTGATTGAATCTGTTTGACTGAATGTGATACTGTGATTGGACGTGATTGTACTGTTCGACTGAAATGTTTAATTGATCTGTTTGACTGAACATGTTACTGTGTTTGAATGTGATTGAATGTTCGACTGAAAGGCACTCGTGCCTAAGAGAATTCTGTAGACTTGATTGCTACTGTACTGAGATGGGTTAAGGCCCCCAATCTGATACTGGTTCTAAAAGGGGCTTAGGCCCAGACTATAACTGTTAAGAATTATAGCTACTGTATGACTGTAAAGTACATTGCTATTTGTTTGATTTTGGGCAAATTCACTCAACTGTTAATATTCTGTAAGTATGTTCTGGTTTTGAATTGCTTCTAGTTCTTTGTTTCTACTTCTGTAGTTTAGCTGGTTTGATCTCACACTGAGCTCGAGTAGGTCACCCCCTCTACTGTTTCCCTTTCAGGTACAATTCTAGATTCTGTAATTGGGCTCATACGCGGAGGTCTCAGACAGGCTTGTGAACAATAATTGAGCAGTTTGTATTTTCTAGTGTTTACATTTGGTTTTGAACTGTAAAGATTTATAATATTATGGTACTATTACTATTTTAATCTTTGTTAGTACATTATGTTTTGTTACGTTTGCGAACGGTATTTCTAAACGATTAAACGTTTTGGTTTGTTTTGAGATAGATATTTTTAGAAATGGAATTTTGAACGACTGGTTTTTGTTAAATTTTCCTACGATCACTTCGGTGATCGATGTAGCATCCTAATTCGGTCTAGACTTATAGGCTGGGTTTGGGGTGTTACAAAATTTCTAATAATTTGTGTATACTCTAATTGAGCAATAAGCTCACATTTATTTTTTTATTAATTGGGAGCTAGCATTACAATGAGTGCTCACTGGTTAGACATCAAAGTGTCTAAACTTCTTCTAAAGTTTCTCAACATAATGTTCTTATGATGACATTACTAGTTCATAATTAGTACTAAATATTAACATATCATCAACATATAAATAAATAATCACACAATTACTATCAACAAGTTCTGTATACACATTTATCTATTTCAATAGAAGAAAAACCATCGTTTACTAATATTTGACCAATATCTTATGTCATTGTTTAGGTGCTTACTTCAAGCGATATAAGGATTTGGAAAGTTTACACACTTTAAATTCTTGACCTAAAACGATGCAATCTTCGGGTTGTTTCATATAAATAAACTAATTTCTATTTTTTATTTTTTATTTTTTATTTTTGTAACATAGAATATTTAATAGCCTTTTTTTCAAAAAGGAGCATCAAAAGAAGAGTTTGCTTTAAAATAAGTTAATGGATAAATATTCACCAAATAGGTGTAAATATAATTTCCAATGAACTTTTCAGTTCTGGCTCTTTTAGACCTTCTCACATCCTCATATCTACAATCATTTTGTATAATAGGTGCATGAGAAACATTATTGACTTTTAAAGGAAAAATATGCGAGAAACATTATTGACTTTTAAAGGAAAAATATGCTAAAAATTCATCATTTTTGTCTCAAGTATAGAATTATGGTCAAGCACATCACTATTCACAACAACAAATCTATCTACCACACTATGTTCAACATAGTAAATGAGTATACAATCAGAATCCATATCCATTTTCTTAAGATCAAAAAATATAATTTTTGGACACCCCCACATTTTCATACATTTTAAGTTAGAAATAATAATCTTTAAAACATAAGGTGTCTTATCATTTTCATATAAGGAATCTAATCTGAGATAAATTATATGCAAATAATTTTCAAATATATTTGAATTAACAACAATAAATTTTAGCAAGTATTTGAATGCCTTAATTTTGTTTCAATTTCATGATGACATACATTCACAAATTCTATTATTAGCATGCCACGTCAATTATGATATTTCAATTAGGCAAGATGATAGACTGGCATTGTCATTAACAATTTCTAAATCAAACAACAAATGCTATATGATTACAAAAGCCCTTTATCAAAAAAGCATATTTTCAGTCCTTATGACCTTGTCACATTCGAAAGAAACTTTCACTTCAACTTTTCCTAAGAATCCAATGTAAACTAAATTGGTTTAACCATTAGGAATATGAAGCACCTCACTTAAGCTAAGGCTTTTCTAGATGTAGGTTTGAATAGAGCCTTAACTTTTCCAAGCATATATGTAGTTTTAAGAGTTTCTAAGATAGACAACCTCTTTTCTTCCTTCCACTTGGGAGTAGGACACAAATGTATTTTAATTTCCACAAAAGTTTTAATGGCACCACTTTCTATCACCTACTAATTCATATTAGCCATAACATTAACTTTATAAATGACCACAAAGATTATATCATTTCTTTCAACCAAACTGATATTTTACTTAATAGGATTATCATTTCTCCATTCTTGATTTTTGCACAGAGTTATATAGTAGTCCAATTTGTCCACAATTAGAATGCTGGAATAGGAGCACAATTAATGAATAAAACACCAGGTAGGTTTCTAGGAAAGAAAGGTGGTGTACATGACACTTTTAAGAACCAAACTTTTCTAGCCAGAATTATTCTTAGGCACGCACTTTCACATTATCACACTTATTTCCAGCAATCAACTATGTTCTCCCTTCTTTTCTTAAACTTTTATTTTGGGCTTATAATCAATACAAAAATATATATTCATCATAAGTCATTTAAACACATGTTTACACAAACATACAATTCAAAGTAAGTTTTAAAAAAATAAAAATAAAAGTCACATAATCATTCAAATATGATAATGTGGCAAATAAGAAGCTATCATCAAAGTTAAAAATTTAATACAACTTTAACATAAGAAAGTAGATAAAGTGAAACTCCTAATAATGGAACGAATGGTGACAAGATACATTATGGCCATTTACAAGAAGTCATTCATTCAACCCTTGTTGTGATGCTTATTCGTTGAGGAAGCAACTTATATCTTTTAAAAAATCCACAAGGAGCTAGGGGTGAATCTTCGATTGAATCGAGTTAAAAAATTTTCGAGTTATAATAGCAACCCATTTCGATTATCTAACTGCGATACACGCGTTCGCGATTCAAGATTCTGACAACCTTGCATTTTGAAAAACCCAATTCGGATTAACAGTCTCAACTGCGTGGGATGTTTAAACCCGATCATTATCTCTATTGATTTGTTCTCAAAGATCCGAATACAGTACAATCGACTAGTTTCCCTAACTGTCTGCAAACACGACTCCAACCCAATGCACTTTTCTTGGTCATTATTAACTCACTTACATACCCCAAAACTATAAGGGAGATTCTTTCTTTTATTGGTCATGCAGGTTTCCATAAACGGCTCATTAAAGACTTTTCAAAAATTGTACAACCACTTTGTAATCTCTTACAGAAGGATAAAGAGTTTGAGTTTGACCAATCATGCAGGGATGTTTTGACACGTTAAAACATAAACTTATCTCGGTACCCATTGTTCAGCCACCAAATTGGAACTATCCTTTCAAAATAATGTTCGACGCAAGTGACCATAGCGTAGGAGCAACCCTTGGGCAAAGAATCAAGAAAGAACCACATGTTATCTCCTATGCATTTAAGACCTTAGATGCCGCCCAAAGCAGTTACTCAACCATTGAAAAATAATTTCTAGCTATAGTCTTTGCTTTGGAAAAGTTTCATTCGTATTTATTAGGGACTATTATTGCTTTCTCTAATCATGCAGCTCTTAAATATTTGACCGGGAAAAAGGAAGCAAAACTAAGGCTTACTAGATGGATATTACTTTTGCAAGAGTTCGATCTCGAAATAAAGGATAAGAAAGGACGCGAAAATTTAGTAACTAATCATCTGATTCGAATACGTCCATAGAAAGATGTCACACCTCTTAAAGATGATTTTCTGGATGAAAGTCTGCTTTCTACTCAGACAGTTTTTCCTTGGTATGCAGACATGGTGAATAACCTTGCTACAAGTATAGTTTCTTCTAATTTATCACGATCTAAAAAGATAAGATTAAACTTGAATCACGATACTATTCCTATTAGGTAATTCGACGTTGTGTTGCAGAAACTGAGGTAAAATCGATTCTATCTTTTTGTCATTCTTATGCATATGGTGGACATTTTAGGCCTAAACGAACTGCGGATAAAGTACTTAAATGTGGACTATATTGGCCACATATTTCTTTGTGATGCATAATTATGTTATAAAACATGTGAAAAGTGATAAAGGGTAGGAAACTTGAGTCAGAAAAATGAAATGCCTCTAACACCTATACATGTTTGTGAAATTTTTTATATATGGGGCATCGATTTTAAGGGACCTTTTGTCTCATCATACGATAACATTTATATTTTACTTGCAGTTGACTATGTGTCAAAGTGGGTTGAAGCTAAAGCCACCTATCCTGTTGATGCCAAAACTATAGTGGATTTTCTTAAGAGTTATATTTTTTTTCCAGATTTGGCATGCGACGAGCATTGATCAGTGACCGGGGAACACATTTCTGTAATAAGGTAATCGACACACTTTTGAGAAAAATATGGTGTAGTGCAATGAGTCGCTACAGCTTATCACCCTCAATCAAACAGTCAAACGATAGTGTCAAATTGAAAAATCAAGATGATTTTGGAAGAGACCATTAAGCTAGATAGGAAGGGTTGGAGCTTATAAGGGACAGATAATTATGTTTCCTTATCGACTAATTTTTGATAAACCATGTCATCTTCCTGTAAAATTAGAACACAAAGTGTTTTAGGTAGTTAAGCAATGCAACATGGAGCTAGAAGCTGCAGATAAGTATCATAAGTTACATATTCAGGAACTTGAGGAAATTCGACGAGAAGCGTATGAAAGTGCCTAAAGTTATAAGAATAAGATCAATGCTTACCATGATCAAAAGGTAACCCGTAAAAAATTTGTGATAAGGTAGAAAGTATTACTTTATGACCCTACACTAAGAATCTTTGTTGGTAAGCTCCGAACTAAGTGGTTAGAGCCTTTTGTTATTACTCACGTATTTTCACATGGTGTAGTGGAAGTCAAAAGTGAAGAATATGGAAAAATCTTCAGGTCAATGGATAGTGACTGAAGCCCTTCTATGAAATTTTTTAAGTCCACATGGTCGAGGAATTAGTCATCGAAGAGCTGGTTGAATAAATTCCCAGGTCGTTGAGCTAACGACGTTAAACAAAAACGCTATTTGGAAGGCAACCTAAATTTATTTTAATTTTTGAATTTCAGTTTAATTTAGAATGATAATAAAATAACTAATAACAAGATTATTATTTAATCTATTTAAAGTGTTATTTTCCAAGAATGTAGCAAATGCTATCAATTTTCTGAAAATCAGATACCGATCATAGTGTAGGCACACCGTGCTAAGTACTACTATTTATTTTCTTCACAAGCCAGCACCTAAAGCCCCAAAACCCAAATCACATAACCTACTTATCCCATACCCAAAAAAACCCAATTCTCTAAAACCCAAACAAGCCCATCGAAACTCAAAATGAAAAAGAAAGGCAAACAATAGGCCAAACGGCCAAATGAGCCCACAAGAAGAAAAAGAAAGGGGCCGAATGGAAAAAATTAGGCTAAAAGTGACCTAAATCGGTCAAAAGAAAAAAGAGAGAAAAAGAAAAAGAAAAAAAGAAGAAGAAGACCAAAATCGACCAAAAAAGGGGAAAAAAGAAAAGAAAAAGAAACCCAAAACCCCCACCATTCTTCTTTTTTCTTCTTCTTCATTTTCCCCAACCAAAACCATAGCTTTATTGCACTCTTCACGCGGCCATCGTATGCACCTACCATGCCGACCAGTCGCTAATCTTTTCCTCTTCACACCCCTATACCCACCTACGGTAAATGGCGATGGTTTGCACCATCATTCTTTTCTTCCATTCTCACCACTGTTCATTTCTCGTCCACCATCAACCACCATTCGACAACCCCTTTTCACCACCATCAACAACCACATTTACCTAACAACAAAATGTCGTGGTCTCACCGATCGACCCTTTCTTCCTTTCCCAAACATCACATCTTCTATTTTTATTTCTTTTATTCTATCATAATCACCGAACCCCCAATTGTCAAACCACCACGAAACCACCATTTAACACATCCACCATCGTCCTTCGAAAAATTGACCCAACCCATGTCACTACTACTGTTGACCACCACCATTGTTCGCTGGTCGTCAACCACTGTGAACTGTCGTCATGAGCAACAGTAAAAAAAGTTGTTTGTTCCTCAAGCCATGGTAAGAACTAAGAACCAAACAACTGATAGGATTTCGGCTTCCCTCAATCGTAGGCAAAATCAATTTTTAGCACCTCCAGTAGTCGATTTAGACGATGATGACTCAAAACCTCATCCACCTCCTATGAGACGAACAACCGTACCTATTAGAAATTTTCGCCGATGAAGCTCAACTCCGATCGAGATAGAAAGCTCTCAAAGTAGTCCTACTATTTTTGAAAGGTCGATTCTTAACTTGCAACTTGGTTTACCTTTACTAACGTACTATGCAGGTTGTTCAAATGAGGTCAGAATTTCAAATGACCATGGCAAAGGTCCTTCGACTAGAAATGAGTATGTTTCCCAACGTCGAACACAATCATCCACCACTCGAGTCTGTCGACCACCGATAAATGAGACATCGACGCCTCCACACAGCAATACTGACAATGCTAGAAATTCAAGCCCACCACCCGACTATGATACCACTAAATGTAACACCCCTTACCAGTATTCGACACCGGGACTATGTACAAGGCATTACCGAACTTAACTTACTTAAGTCATAAAAAAAATCGACTATAAATTTCCTTTGAACATTAAAACTCTTGTTCATAATCATATAGTCCCTATTATGGGCCTACGAGAATCGAAACATACAAATATAGTGAATTGAGACTGAACTAGAGGGTTACGAACACTTAGAAAATTTTACTTAAAATAGGGCCACACGTCTTTGTGAAAAGGAACATGCCGTGTGGGCAGGCCGTGTGGTCACACACGCCCATGTCCCTAGTCCGTGCAAATTTTATTTTTCTTTTTGAACCTAAAGGGTTTTCACGTGGCCTGGCACACACCCATGTCTATGGCCCGTGTCCCTCACACGGCCATGACACGTCCGTGTCTTAGCCCGTGTGTGGACATTCTGTTTATGAAATCAGCAGACACTTAGGGTCACATGGCCAAGTCACACGCCCGTGTGCTAGCCCGTTTAACGAACTAAATTTTTCGCAAATTAGATACAGGGGACACACGGCCAAGCTACATGCCCATAAGGCAGACCATGTGTCATACACGGCCTAGGCACATGCCCGTGTGTCTACCGTGTGGACAATCCTAAGGCTATTTACCAAGCCATTTGCCACCCTGAAAAGCAATCACACTTATACCATTTCTAGCAACACATAACATAACAATAATGCACCTCTAATATTCACAATCAAGATATGCTCACCATAAATTCACATTGCATTCATCATGCATATACTTTAGACTTTACTCATTCAATTGCACAAGCTTACACTTCATGAATTTCATCATCATTGAATAGATATAACTTAACAAGTATTGGCCAATTCCAATGGCCAATTACAAAATAAAATAAGTAACATTAATAGCCAACACCCTGGCTAACCAATATGACATATAACCAAATGACCAAATTCTTATACATGCCATACCCAAAATAATCACACTCTACTATACCCAAAGAATTGCCTGATAGTGTGGATCAAACTTCGACGTCCTCTGATCCCCGAGCTAGCTTAGCGATACTAAAAGCAAAGGGAAAAGAGAGGGAGTAAGCATAAAGCTTAGTAAGTTTGCATGAGATAAATAACAACATAAAGTCTTGTGAAAACATCCACACATTACATTACAAATTTATACAAAATTCTCAAGCAAGATTGACATGGCTTACTCATGTTCACTCTTACCAATCACATATCACATAGGGATCATTTCTCATGAGTTTCGCACATGTACCTATATCACTACTTCACATAACTTTAGCTATTTTTCCATCTTTAACATAAACTTTAATACTTTACCCCGTTGAACCACTTGGAATATTGAAGGATACTCGGGACTTGTGATACACATAGTAAGATGCCAATGCCATATCCCAGATGTGGTCTTATATGGGATCACATATTGGTGCTGATTCCATATTCCAAATATGGTCTTACAAGAGATTGCATGTCGATGCCATGTCCTAGACATGGTCTTACACGATTTCATACCGAAGTCAGGTCCCAGACGTAGTCTTACACGGAATCACTTTTTGATGTCAATGAAATATCCCAAATATGGTCTTATATGGGATCTCAGTTCAGTTCCGAGGCCATATCCCATATATGGTCTTATACAAGACCTTATTAATCTCATGTCGTAACAAAGGTATCCTTTCTATTCCTAAGGTTCAACTAGGGCTTCGACATAATAAAACTTCATCATATTTTTATCTAAATCTCATTAACCACTTTCATAGAAAGAATATACACATCTCACATAATATCAAGCATTTAAAAACATAATAACATAATGTTGATTTATTACACACAAAATTACCTCGGTACCAAAATATAGATAGTTGTTCAATTTAGTTCACTACCTTGTTCTTTCCTCGATTTTGGTCCGGACTTCGTGTTTCTTGATCTATAATAACAAATTTCACTTATTTAATTATCACATTGACTAAAACAGCCCATGAATCATACTTTGGAAAAAATTATGATTTTGCCTCTAAACTTTCACATATTTACAAAATGGTCCCTAGGCTCGTACGATGAAATGTGTTCATTTTTCTTACACTCAAGCCTAACCGAATCATAACCTCTCTTATAGCAGCCCAATATTTCAACTATTTTACATTCTATACAAATATTATCTCATCTTTTGCAAATAGGTCCTTTATCAATTTCACCAAAAATCATCTAGCAAAAGTTGTTTACCGCACTTCAAACTTTCATATTCTACCACTAGACATCAAAATACATGTATGTCATCTATGGGTAAAATTTTAAACACAAACCCTAGCTCAAAATAGAGGTAGAAGTAGATAAATCAAGCTACGAGGATTTCAAAAATACGAAGAACATAAAAAATGGGGCTAGGAGGTACTTACAATCAAGCTTGAAAGTGAAGCAAAACCATAGCTATGGCTCCTTGAAATTTTCGGTAAAGGGGGAGGAAGATGGACACCAATTTTGTCTTCTTTTCCTTTTTTTATTAATTTATTAACCAAATGACTAAAATGCCCTTAAGGCCTTTCCTTAAGATTTTTCCCTTCCATGTCCATTTTTGTCCATCATGAGATATAATGGTTTAATTTCTAAATAAGGGCTTCTAATAAATTTTCTAATGCTATCTCATACTTAAAACTTCTAGAATCTCATATTTTTCAATTTTTGCAATTTAGTCTTATAAGATAAATTGATCACTACTTCATAAAATTTCTTCATGAAATTTTTAAACCACTATGCAAACATGTCATATACCTCATAAAAACCATAAAACATATATTTCTACTTAGGACTTGTGGTCTCACAACCACTATTCTGACTAGGCCCTAAATCGGGTTGTTATAATTCTTCCCCCTTTAGGGATTTTCGTTCTAAAAAATCTTACCGATAAAAAGGTTTGGATATTGGTTTCTCATAACCTCCTCAGGCTCTCATATAGCCTCTTCTACCCCATGTCTTTGCCACAATATTTTTACAAGAGCTATACTTTTATTTCTTAACTGTTTGACTTCCCATGCCAAAATCTTAATCGGCTCTTCGCCATTAGTCATGTCGGGTTGAATTTCAATATCTGTCGGTACAATCATATGTGAAGGGTCTGATCGGTAACAGTGCAACATAGACACGTGGAACACATCATGGATCTTTTCCAACTCAGATGGAAAAGCTAACCGATAGGCTACTGGCCCGAGTTTCTCAGTAATCTCATACGGTTCGATAAAGTGCGGACTCAATTTGCCTTTTTGGCCAAATCTGAGAACCTTCTTCCATGGTGACACTTTCAAGAATACCTTATCACCAACTTGAAACTCAATCTCTTTTCGTTTCAAATCCGCGTAGGATTTTTGTCTATCCGAAATAGCCTTCAAACAATCACGAATCACTTTTTCTTTATCTTCAGTTTCTTTGACCAAATTGACTCCATGAATCTGATTCTCTTTGAGTTTGGTCCAATACAAGGGCGTTCGGCACTTATGCCCATATAATGCCTCATATGGCGCCATTTTTAAACTTGACTGAAAACTATTATTGTAGGGAAATTCCACTAACGGTAAATATTTTTCCCAGTTACCTTGAAATTCCAAAACACATCATCTGTAACACCCCCTACCCATATACGTTGCCGGAATAAAGTACGAGGCATTACCGAGGAGTACAGAATACTCACAGACAATTTAAATCATTTATCGCTCAAATACCGAAATTAATTATAAAATTTTCTTTACACATATAGTGCACTTGAGGTGCACCATTCCATAATTATGAATGAACACATTTATCAAACATATGTCATGTTTTTATATATATCATAGTCTCATATTTCCATGTATCAATTACCATCATTTCCTCATATTTTGACAAATACATGTAACAATTCATCAACATGTAATTCACTAACTCTTCCTACCAATCACAATTTAAATTGACAAATCACTTATTAAGCCCAATTTCAATGTTCACTACAATCTATCATATAAATTTGGATGTACGTATCCACCAATAAATTCCATGTACAGGTATCATCATCTCATATTTCCACATACATTACTTTGCACATTATGAACTCAAATAACATATACAAGACATACTAATGTATTTCAAATACATTTTCATAATATTTCATTTAGAATTAAGATTATTTCATATTAGAACTCTTCTCATTAACTCATTTGGAATACCAATTCATACAGATAATACACTCAAGGATGTACAAATATATAATCACAAATGAACTCATTTGTCAACCAAGTTCTACGCTCATGTCTCATCAACTCGTATTTCCTTATATCACATAAAATATACCATGATTTCCATTCCTTGATATTTTCATATTTATCCCGTTGAATTTCTTGGAATTTTGATGGATTTCAGGGTACACTTTAGTGCAATTCATAGATCCACTCTGAACCTTTTCGGTCTAGGCTAAATCCTTGTAAGAGAGCACATATTCCTTATGGAGGATTATCATCGAGCTAAATCTCAGAATATAAACTCATAGAGTATTGGCTATTATGAGCTTGGATCCAATTACCAATAAATTCAGACCTAAGATTACCGTCTGGCTAAATCCATTTTCACATATTCTTGGAGGCTTATATCAAGAGCTAGATCCTTTTCACACATATTCTTCTGGAGGGCTATATCGAGATAGAATCATCCGTCTGGCTAGATTCCTTTTCAATTTCCTTTCATTCAACCGAGATTTATTTTCCATTTTCATCAAATATATCAATGTTTATCAATCTTCATACAACGAACATTAAAATTATATTCACATTAATAACATACATTTCAAGCATTTAAGAATATAATTCAAGTTACATGAACTTAAAATTTGATTTTATATCATAACGATAATCTTAGTTTCATAATAAATATTTGAAATAAAACATTATATCATTTCTACTTCAACGTTTATCAATTATAATCGGGCATGTGATCAATTTATGCATAATTCATTCATATATTTTCCTCTTCCTCCTCTCCATTCCACATCCTTAGTATAAATAACACATTTGTAAGTAACATTATCTATAAATTTTCACTATTTATTTATGTGAATATTCAAGCTATTCATCCATGTCATAGTCACTAAATTATTTTTATCTTGAGATACAGAACTCCAAATTAAGATCCGCTAATTTTTCCTGAAACTAGACTCACATATCTTCTTACCATAAAATTTTCAAAATTTTTGGTTTAGCCAATAAGTACAGTTTATTCTTTAAAGTCATCCCTATTTTGCTGTCTGATAGTTCTGACCCTTCTTCACTAAAAATTTATTATCTCTTCATACGGGATTCTGATGATGTTTCCACTTGCTTCTATTGAAAATAGACTCATTTAGGATTCTAAAATATAAATTTAAGCCCCTAATTATTTATCCAATTTTTTTATGATTTTAAAAAGTCAAAACAGGGGAGCCCGAATTCATTCTGACCTTGTCTTACAAAATCTATTATATCTCATGATTTACAATTCCATTGCTTACACCATTTATTCTATAAGAAACTAGACTAAATAATATTTAATTCAATATTTTATTCATCCTTTAATTCGATTTATACAATTTTTGGTGATTTTTCAAAGTTAGACTACTGCTGCTGTCCAAAACTGTTTTAGTGCAATGTGTTGATTTCCATTTTGCCCCAAATTTCACAGTTCATACAATTCAGTCCTTATCCAATTAACCCCTCAATTGGGTTAATTTTTCTCAATTAATACTTTATTCTATCATTTTAAACTACTTCATAACCCTTGAAAATAAAAAATTTAGCATTAGACCATAATTCCAAACTCTTACACAATTAGGTCCTAAAACCAATTTCCATCAATTTTACTTGATAAAATCATCATATATCAAAATTAAAGCTTCAATTCTATGTTTATTCATCATATGTTTCCAACACTCATCCATATAAACTTTAAAAATTAGCCATAGAATAAAAAACTAATGACATAGTAAGTTGGACCCAATTGTAAAAGTCCAAAAACATAGAAATTTCTAGGAGAAAGCAAGAATTAAACATACATGAAGCTAGAGTATGAAGACCAACTTGAACTCTCTTCCATGGCTGTTTTTCAGCTGATGAAAATGAGGAGAAATGAAGAGATTTCTAGATATTCCAATTTGGTCCCATTTTTATTTCTCTAATTTTGGCAATTTTCCAATTTTGCCCTTATTTCATCCATTTCCTGATTTTTCTCGGCTATTGCCGCCCAAAATATCTCTTTTGGGCTTATTTTCACTTTAGGTCCTTCCTCATTTGACAAATTAAGCCATTTAATCCTTCTAGCAACTTTTACAACTTTTTCAATTTAGTCCTTTTTATTTAATTAACCACCCAAACGTCAAAATTTTCTAACGAGATTTTAATACTACCTTATTGACATTCCGTAAATATTTATAAAAATATTTATGACTCAGTTTATAACACCGATATCTCGATACCTCTTTTTCCTCAATTTCTTAACCAAATAAATATTTATAAAACACAATTTACTATTTCAAAAATCTTTTAAAAGCTACATTTGGCTCGTAAATATTAAATAATATAATCTACGAGTTCATTTTTTGAATTTAGTGGTCTCGAACCACTATTTCCGTCATCGTTGAAATGTGGGCTATTACAGCATCGGAGCATATCTTTAAGTATCTGTATTACCCTCTCTGACTGTCCGTTGGTTTGCAGATGGAGAGCTGTACTAAAATTCAACTTTGTGCCCAAGGCTTCTTGTAACTTTTTCCAAAACTGTGATGTAAATCTTGGATCTTTACCCGAAATAATAGACAATGGTACTCCGTGAAGTCTCACGTTTTTTGAAACATACAAACCTGCTAACTTATCAAGCAAATAGTCAATGTGTACCGGTATAAAATTAGCCAATTTCGTACAAACCTGCTAACTTATCAAGCGAATAGTCAATGTGTACCGGTATAAAATGAGCCAATTTCGTAATTCTATAAACCACAACCCACATGGCATCTTTCTTTTTCGGTGTCAAAGGCAAACCCGACACAAAATCTATAGCAATACGGTCCCATTTTCACTCGGGAACTATGATAAGTTGAAGTAAACCGGTAGGTACTTGGTGTTCAGCTTTCACTTACTGACAAATCAAACATTTCGATACGAACTCAGAAATGTCTTTCTTCATACTCGGCCACCAATACCATTTCTTCAAATCATTATACATCTTTGTACTGCCTGGATGAACAGGTAAACATCCACTATGTACTTCATGCAAAATTTTCTGAATAAGCTCATCCTCTCATGGTACACAAACCCTATCTTGGAACATCAAACATCCATCAAAACTAGTCCGAAAGTCTGACTCAATACCCATTTCACTGACTCAATACCCATTTCACATTGAACTCTTTTGGCTTGCAATTCATTGTCGCCTTTCTGAGCTTCACAAATCTCTTGGAGAAATATCGGTCTATCTCTCAATTCAGCAATAATAGAACCATCATCCGATAGAGCCAATCATGTATTCATGGCTCTCAATGCAAACAAAGATTTCCTACTCAAGGAATCGACGATCACGTTCACCTTTCTCAGGTGGTAGCCAATTACTAGCTCGTAATCCTTTATCAACTCTAACCATCTTCGTTGTCTTAGATTCAGTTCCTTTTGAGTCATCAAATATTTTAGACTTTTATGGTTAGTAAATACCCGATATTTCTCACCATACAAATGGTGTCTCCAAATCTTCAATGCAAATACAATGGTGGGTAATTCCAAATCATGGGTCGGATAATTCTTCTCATGCGGCTTTAATTGTCTAGAGGCATAAGCTATTACTTTGCCTTCTTGCATGAGTACACAACCCAATCTGTTCAAAGATGCATCACTATAAACCAAAAATCCTTTTCCACGTTCAGGTTGCACTAAAACTAGAGCCTCAGCCAATAATGCCTTTAATTTCTCAAAACTCTGTTGGCACTTTTTGTCGATTCGAATTTAACATCTTTTTGTAATAGCATTGTCATCAGAGTAGCTATCATGGAAAATCCCTTGATAAGCTATCTGTAATAACCAATTAGGCCTAGAAAACTTCTAACTTTTGATACATTCTTCGGCAGTTTCCATTCAACAATGGCCAAAATCTTTCCCAGGTCAACTCTAATACCATCAGCCGAAACAATGTGGCCCAAGAATCTGACTTCTTTAAGTCAAAATTCACTTTTACTAAACTTGGCATATAATTGTTTATCCCGTAAAATTTGTAGAACTGTCCTCAAGTGCTCAGCATGCTCGTTCTAATCATGAGAGTAAATCAATATATCATCAATAAAGACTATAGCGAATTTATCCAAATATGGTCGAAAGATGCGGTTCATCAAATCCATAAACACAGCAGGGGCGTTGGTTAAACTGAAAGGCATAACTAGAAATTCATAGTGACCATACCGTGTCCGAAATACGATTTTCGGCACATCCGAGTCTTTGGCTCTCAATTGTTAATATCCGAGCCTCAAGTCTATCTTGGAAAACACAGTAGTTCCCTTCAATTGGTCAAACAAATCATCGATCCTTGGCAAGGGATATTTGTTCTTTACGGTTACCTTATTAAGTTGCCGATAATCTATACATAACCTCATAGAACCATCTTTCTTTTTCAAAAATAATACGAGAGCACCCCACAGAGAATAACTCGGTCTTGCGAAACCTTTATCCATCAACTCTTGCAACTGAGCCTTCAATTCTTCTAACTAGGTTGGAGCCATCCTATACGGAGCAATCGAAATAGGTGCAGTACTAGGGGCCAACTCAATACCAAATTCAATCTCTCTAACTAGAGGCAACCAGGGTAATTCTTCTAGAAATACATCTGGATACTCACATATTATCGACACTGATTCAATTCTTAACTCAGTCTCTTTGGAATTCATCACAAAGGCAAGGTAAGCTTCACAACCCTTTCTTATACATTTCTGAGCAGTCATAGAAGAAATCACTACATGCAAGCTATCCTATCCATCTGATTCAATCCAAAGAATATCACTATTTTTACATTTCAACTCAATAAATTTCCTTCCACAATTTACTACCACATCATGAATGGTCAACCAATCCATACCAAGTATTACATCAAATTCATCAAATGGAAAAAAGCATAAGGTTAGCTAGAAAACAGTGACCCCTAATCATCAAAGGACAATTCTTACATACTCTGTCAATTAACACACATTTGCCTAGAGGATTTGACAGTTTTATCACAAATTCTATAGACTCTACAGGCATGTTCATATTAGCCACTACTTTCATACAAACATATGAGTGAGTAGATCTCGGATCAATTAAAGCAACAACTGGAGTACTATAAAGAGAAAATGTACTCGTAATCACATCAGGGGATGATGCCTCTTCGCGAGAGCGAATGGCATAAGTCCTCGCAGGCGCTTTACCCTCAAATCTTGCAGTCTGCTCTCTATGTGTATTCTTACTACTCGTTCTATTTCTCAAATTTCTGTAACACCCTTAACTTGTAACCATCACCAGTCTAGGGTTAAAGGTATTACTAGACAAAATGGAACCTTTTACGAACATTTCATAATATTATTCAACGAATCAAATCAAAGTGTCCCTTAAATAGGTCTTCGAGACCTTAAACATGCTTTAGAAAGGGGTTGGGACTAAACTGAACACATACAGAAATTTAAAAATTTTTCAAAGTTACAGAGGTCACACGCCCGTGTGAGCAGGCTGTGTGCCTCCCACGGCCTCAGACACGCCCGTTTGTTTAAGCCGTGTCAAAACAGGGCATACATTCTGATTGTCCACACGACCGTGGACAAGCTCGTGTACCTCACCCGTGGTCGCTACTGACTTGCACCACACGGCCAGACACACGCCTATGTGTCTAGCCCATGGTCGAGTCTAACTTGTTTTGAAATTTAACCACGAGGGACACGGTCGAGCCACACGCCCGTGTGCTCAACCGTGTGGGCAATTATAAGCCATTTGCAAGGCCAAAATGCCACCCACACCTTGGGTCATCCCTACAAGCACGTACAAGCATCATTCCAAACACTTATGGCAACCAAAAACATACCCAAATGACCATCTATTTTGCTCATTCAAGAACATTTCATCACAACATCTTATATGCCAATTAGCCCAACTAAATCACAAGTATATTCAAGCATGATTCATCCACAACTTACCACAATAATAAGACATCTTCTCATCAATGATATACTAACTTTGCATCAATAAGCTTACCCTTAATTTGACCATTACATTAGTCATTAAACCATACCAAACAAAGCATCATATAACGTGACTACTCATTCATATCACAACCATTTATCTAGCCATATCACATGGCTATATACATATCTAAAATATAATTCAAAATGACTAGACTATACATGCCATACTTTAGTATATACACTTTCAAAAGGTACTAAAACAGGATTGAGTAGTGTGATGATGATCCTCGACGATCCTTGATGACAAGCTTTTCGTAGCTTTAACGATCTATAAAACAAGGCAAACACACACAAAGTAAGCTTTTAAAGCTTAGTAAGCCATATACAAATAAATTTAACATATAATCATTTATAAGCATAGAAAATCAAATTCATTGATATCTTCATTTCAAACACATGGATTTCTCTTTGGCTCAATTGATTTGCCATTTCTTACTAACATATCATATCTCAAGCATCTCTTTTGCTCATATATCAAACATACATATATCATACTTTATTCGTTGCATCTATGTACATATTTACTCACCTTTCATGCCTATTCGAAGCATATGCATCAAACGTACCTGAAACGATTATACAATCCACATAGTCATTCATTTCTCGAACTTTCCCATTGAACCATTCGGAATCAAATAGGATACTCGGAATACTCAGAATAGTCGTACTATGCCAACGTCCCAGACGTGGTCTTACATGTAACCAAATATCGATGCCACTGTCCTAGATAGGGTTTTACACGAATCAATTATGATGACAATGTCCCATACATGGTCTTACACGTAAATCGTAAATCGATGCCAACGTCCCAGACGTGGTCTTACACGGTATCACATATCGGAAACTTATGTCATGACATATGTAATCCTATCTATTCCTAGTTTTGTACGGGACTTCTAGACATTGATACATTTTCGGTACTTCCTCGGATTTCACATAGTTATCATCTCGTACACATTCATCACAATGAAATTTCAAATGAACATACATAAATCAATACAAATACATTTATTTGTATATAGACTTACCTCAAATTCGGAATAAACGAGCGATTTTGACTATTCGATCACTTTAGATTTCCCTCGATCTAATTCTGTTTTCTTTGGTTCTTGATATATACATATTCAAATTTAATCCATTTATTCACCAAATCATTCAATTCAATTCAAAAACACATATTTAGGGCAATTGATAAACTATAATTTACACATATTTTAACCCCATATTTGGCTTACTTTTGGATGAATTCTCATTAGATTTGATGAATTCGATGCTCTTAATCCTTTAAATTCATGTTTTATATTCAGGAGAGCTTAAGGAGTTAAAAAGACCGAGAAATAGGCCAAACAGGGACAAAATGGGCCTACTTTAGAGACCCACATGGCTTGGGCTATCTAACACGGTCGTGGGTTTTGAGTAAAGACGGAACACGGCCTGGATCAACGTACACGGTCAGACCACATGGTCGTATGTGGAGAGTAGAATTGAGCACAGCCTAAGTAGTGTCACACGGACGTGTCACACGGGCGTGTCTCTGCCATACTAAAGTTTAATTCTATTCGAAATAGGGTACTTGTTGGCTAAGAAAGGCATTCCAAAGCCTATATAAACACCCTAAGGGGTGACATAAAAGGGAGACGCTGAACAGGAGGCAGAAAATACTCGAAGACAGCTACCAGGAGTAGCTCGGAGAAGGATCTCCATCAAGACTGAAGATCACCTATCAAGTTCTTTAGAAGTTTTTGGGTTTTCTAATGTTTTATTGTTTCCCTCTATCATTATGAACTAAACTCCCTAAATACCTAGGGAGGATGAAACCTAAGACGGATCTTATTATTATTTGATTTATAAGATAAATACTTGTTCTTATTCTTAATTGTGAGTTTTGATTCTTGTTTTGATAATTCAGGTTATTGATTCAAGTCGAATGTGCTTATTCAGTGGAGCAAAAGTCCCTGTTTAAGAGAAGATCAACACAATTAAGCAGAGTTGATCGCAACCCTAGAAATAGGGTGACGAAAATTTTTCGGATTAGAGTCAAATCTAATAAGGGAATCCATAGAATGAGTTAATGCGACAATAGGGGTTTTAATTAGAAAGAGATTTCAATTAATCAACCTAGAGTCAGTTGTTAGTAGCCTCGAAAGAGGTATTAATATAATTCAGAGATTTCTACGAAATAAGTCAAGTGAATAAATCATATGAATCAAAAGGAATAAGTGAAGTCTATGTGGATTCTTCCTTGGGTATTGTCTATCTCATATAGTTATCTTAAAGTATTTTCCTAATTCATTCTTTGTCTTGTTTTAATTAATTATTTTAGTTTAAAAGAAATCACTCCAATTCTTAGGCTAGATAATAAAAAGATTGTAATTACTAGTACTCTTGGTCCTTGTGGATACGATATTACCAGTCTTACCATAACTATACTATTGAACGATAGGGGAACTTTCCTTTATTGTGATCATAGTTAGTTTTAGACACATCAAGTTATTGGCGCCGTTGCCGGGAACTAAGATATTAGGAACACTTGATTTTTATTACTTTAGCCATTCTTTATTTTATCGCAATTTATTTCTATTTTTATTTTTAACTCGCTAATTTCTTTTATTCACTTCTGGCAGGTATCTCTAGTTTATGACTAGAAGAAATCCTTAGGACCTTTGCTTTATGACAGTGAGATCGAAAGCACCGCTCGCAGAAACCGGAGAGAAATAATGCGAAGTTTACAATACATAGAGGAAGAGCAAGAGGACGAAACTAATACTACCGAAGAGATGGCTGATAATAATCCGCTTCCTCCAGTGGTTGCCACAAATCCTGCTCCTCATACTATGTACGACTATGCTAAGCCTAATTTGACCGGGGCTGAATCGAGTGTTGTAAGGCCTGCTGTTGCTACAAATAACTTCGAATTGAAGTCGAATACTATACAGATGATCCAATAATGTGTTCAGTTTGATGGTTTACAAGATGAGGATCCTAATACTCATTTAACTAACTTTTTAGAATTTTGTGATACTTTTATAATTATCTCTTCTTTTATGCTGATGGATTTAGAAACTCTTTACGATGCATGGAAGAGGTACAAGGACTTCTTGAGAAGGTTCCCATACCATGGACTACCTTTATGGCTACAGGTTCAAACTTTTTACAACGGTTTGAACCCCCAACTAGACAGTTGATTGATGCAGCCGCTAGTGGAACCCTAAATAACAAAACCCCTGAAGCTACTTATGAGTTTATAGAGGATATTTCACTGAATAACTATCAGTGGAAAGTTATAAGGACAAAGCCAATAAAAGCTGCCAGTGTTTTCAACCTTGACGCAGTGACTATGCTATCAAACCAAGTAGAACTGTTAAATAAAAAGATTGATGGTTTGTATGGTTCTTCGTAGGTATATCTAGTTATGCAGTGCGATACGAATGGAGGAGGAATGAGTAATACAGAATACCCACCCTACAACCCTGGCGTAGAAAGCGAACAGATGAACTATATGGGTAACAATTCTATACCTCAAAATAACCCTTATAGTAATACTTACAATCCAGGTTGGAGGAACCATCCAAATTTTGATGGGCTGGTCAAGGAAATCAGAGACAACAACCCCCTTCAGGCTTTCAACAGCATCCCTACCCACAAAATAAAAAGTCAAACCTTGAGGAGATGCTAACAAAATTTATCGTGGTGTCAGAAACCCTTTTCCAAAACACCGAAACAGCACTCAAAAATCAGCAAGCATCAATTCAAGGGCTCGAGAACCAATTAGGACAACTTGCTAAGCTCATATCTGAACGACCATAAGGCAGCTTGCCAAGCAACACGGTAACTAACCCAAAGGAGCAAATTTATGCCATTATTACTCACGACAGTGAATGGTTAGATAAACCAAAATTGAGATAAGAGAATGTTGTTGAAGAATGTAAGGTTGAGATAAGCCATGAAAAACCAAAACTGGTAAGTACAAAATACCGACCTCGTGTGCCATATCCCAATGCGATAAAGAAAGACCGCAAATATGAATAATTCGGTAAATTTCTTAAACTCTTAAAGAAACTACATATTAACTTACCGTTTAGTGAAGCTCTTTCACAGATGCCCAATTCAAAAAAAAATTTAAAAGAGCTTTTGACAAACAAACGGAAGTTAGACGAGGCGTCACATGTGGAGCTAAATGCAGTGTGCTCAACAATCTTACAAAATAAATTACCACAAAAGTTAAAAGATCCAGGGAGTTTTACGATTCCTTGCTTAATTGGTGGATCATTTGTTCATAATGCTTTAATAGATTTAGGGGCAAGCATAAATGTTATGCCTTATAAAATATTTAAACAACTAGGTTGTAACATCCTGATCTAGGAGTTATGCGTTTGGAGCATAACTCGAGTGTTTAGCAGGCTTATGGTAAAGTTGGATGGATTTTAAGGGGTTTGGAGAACCCAAAAAAGTAAGGATGACTTAGGAAATTTTTGATATTTGTGTTAAGAAGGGGGAGCTTGGCTTTAGAGGTCTTAAGAGAATTATTTGGAAGGTTATGACACAAGAATGTCTCTGGTGGAGTGGCATGGAGGCGCTACTTGGGGGCTTTGGGAAGGTGACGCCTTATGGTCTCATGTTCGAATCAAGGAGGCAGCAAAGTGGTTTTAATTTTTGGGTTTTGGCGTTAAAAAGGAGGGAGGCCTTAAAAGGAGCTAGGGCGAGTCTATGACACAAGCAGCACCTTGGCAAAGTTGTTTCCATGCGCCACTTAGGAGCTGGAGGTGAAGATGGGCACAGGTTCGAGTGGCTGGAGCAGCATTTTGCTTATTTTATTTTTAGGAATGCGGTGATGGGCTGAAGCAGGGAGGTCTTATAATTAAATGTTGGGGATGTATGTCATGAAATTCAATGTGGCCGAGTGGCCTGGGGCATTGGAGGAGAGGTGTGCAGCAGTGAGGTTCTAGGTTCGAACCAAGGGAGTTGTGTTTGGAGTTTAATTTTTTATTCTTTTTGGCAGCAGATTTAGAGGTGTTGGACGGCTAGAAGACTTTTAATTGGATGAACATTATTTATTTATCTATTTAGTTATTTTTTTAATGTAGGATAATTATTATTTTTATTTTGAATTAGGGGAGATAATTGTTAAACCATTCAAACTATTTTGAATGGATTGTGAAGAGGAAATTTAGGAGCAGAAAAAGGGATTTGAGAAGAGAAGGGTAGTGGCCGGCCAAGGGACTCTCTTGGTGGCTATTTTCGGTTTTGTTGAAGTGAGTGTAGGTGTGTGCCGAAATTTAGAAGTATTTATAGGGGGTGCTCATCTCTTGGCCATCCTTTTACCATTTAGTTTCTCTTTGCCGAATTTCTTTGGGAGCCTAGAGAGCATTTTCGATTACCTTGAGTCAAAGTCGAAATTCGTTCTTGGTGCTTTAGTAGCTAGCCGAATCTTCAGGTGACCATTTTTCTCTTTTTCTTTCTTGAAACCGAAAACCCCCAAGCAACCTATATCTTGCCGAAATTGCCTTGTTCTCTCTTCATTTGCATTGGTAGCCGAAACTTTACCCTTCTAAACATCCCCTCTTCTTTTTGTCATTATAGTTGGTGGCCTAATATCAACATTCACCCTCCCATTTCTTTTGTTTTCTTCCATCACTTTATAAGCTGAATCTTTCCCTCTCACTTCTAATCTCCCATTGTCGATTTTCCCTTTCTTCTTGAACCATATTTCTTTTGTTTCTACCTTCAAGACTCTAGCTGAATCCCTCCCTTTTGTTATCGAAACTTCTCCTCTTCTATTAAGTTTTTACCTTGGCCGAATATTAGGTGTGGTGTGGATCTCTTTGGGTTCATTCCCAATCGTTTGGAGAAGGTAAGTGGTTAGTCAATGCTTATTTCTCCTCTCTCTTTCTCATCAACTTTTACAAGGGTAAGAGCCGATTTTGGCATTTGATAGCAAGGGTGTTATTTACCCTTTTGAAACCAATTTGTTGTAGGGCTCCGAGATTGTGGAAATAGCCAAGCGAAGTCTCCAACCTTGAGTAATCGGTTGGTAGGTGGTGGTAAGGAGTTATGCTAATGGTTTATTCTTTTAGTATTCGTTAAGCCGAAGGCTTGTGAGTCTAACTGTTTTGCGTCTTAGGGTATGGCCGAATAGAGGAGCAAGGATATCTAGGGGCATAGATCGATTCTCCGGGATTCAAGGTTGTCTTGGTAAGAAATATTTTGTAAGATTCGATACTGAGATTTATGATTTAGATGATTAACCGTTTGATCTGATTAAGAGTTTTGATAGAGGCAAATACCAGTCAAGGAGGGTAGAAGAAAGTCCCTATCCCAAAGTTTAAGAAAAGAGCTGTCTCGGCAGTTCGGGATTGGCCACCAGGGTGTGGGCCAGCAGCAGGAGAAAACTATAGGCAGATAGCCGTAGTCTCGCTTAGCGATAGTGTCAGGATCGAGGGTCTAGAGCTTTAGGTTATAAGGTGTGTAGCTAGCCTACTGTTTCTGGGATTTATGCGATATCTGTATGTGTAATGTGTTTACTAACGAGTGCAGTGATAAATGTGATATAGTTACCCTTAAAGGGTATGACGATGATCAGGTTAGTTCCGAACCTGTTGAGATGTGACTATTGATTTGTATATGTGTGGGTATACCTTGATTATGAATAAACGTGTGCATGCATTATCATGACTGTATTTTATGTTGCATGTGCATGGATGGGCTATGGAAGAAGGTACGGTGTACTTGATGCGTGGTTGATGAGTAGCTATGTGCCTCATCGTGATTGATATCGGCTATGTGCCATATCGTGGATTGATGAGTGACTATGTGTCCCATCGTGATTTTGGTGTTAGCTACGGCTACATCGTGGATTGGCGCTGACTGAGGTCGCGTTGTGGATTTAGTGCTTAATTGCACGTGGATGGCATTGATTGCCTTTGAGTGAAAAGGAGAGGGTGATTTGTTAATCCCCTGGTGTGTGGTAGGCTGGATAAGGGGGTGTGTAGAGGATGGACCTTAGGCTTGGGCCTGGATTCATTATTGCATAATTGTGGTATGTGAATACATGTGATTGTGGATTTGAAAAGAAATGGGCTAAGCCCAAGATGTGGAGGGTATGTGACTAATTACCGGTTATTTGAAAAATGTTATGAGTATGGGCCAAGCCCGAATGTGATATGATCTGAACATGATATATTATATCGATGCATGGGTTATTATGTGGTTAGCATGTGGGTGGAATTCGGTGGTTAATTACACATCGAGTCGTGTGACTCACCCAACTTTTAAACATCGCAGTGATTCGTGATTAATGGATAGGGTTGGAGTGGATACAAAGGTGGCCATCTGTATAGATTTTCATGCGAGAGATGTTTTACTAGTTTTAGTTGATTATTAATGATTTTATATTATCGATTTTGGGAATTTATTTGATATAATAAGGGCCACTTTTATTTAAAGTATTCTATTTATGATTGTTGAAGTTTATATTATACTTAGAAATATTTTCACAAATGATTTATATTATAACAACTTATAATAATGTTTTTTTAATTCGAAAATTTTCAATAAGCTTATACCATCCAATAATTTTAATGGACATAGTTTTCAAAAAGTTAACAAAATTTTCAAGTTTTATTCTAAAGTCAAAAAGGTTTTTCAAACATTTTCCGCAGTGACATACCAAATCCGGTCAGGACTTGTGGGCCGGGTTTGGGGTGTTACAAATTGGTATCAGATCCCGGTTTAGAACTCGACTTTGAGGTTTTGGGCCCAAAAATGCTTTTAAAAATGGGCTTTTCAAAGATGCGGGCTTTCATAAAATCTTTTCAGGTTATTCTGGCATGGCACCAGATCTCCTACCAAAGTCCACCATGTAAGTACTTCGGACTTTAAAAGTGATTTATTTATGGGTAATGCTATGGTTTGTTTGGGCTCGTAGATTAGATGTTAGGGCTATTGGACCTTAGGATCAGTTTACTCAAACATATGCATAAGACTTAAGAACTCTTAAACAAACCTGTGAAGCAAGTCGCCGAGTTAAGGTGTGGCAACCCTGGTACGCATGCCTAGTAGTGGTATTCAGTAAGAGATTGGTATTTAAGCAGTCCTAGCGACTCACCTCCTCTTTACTCAAACTTACAGTGCGTAGCTACGGTTCACCTTAACCAAGAGGACTTGTTCATAAAGCTAAACCAATTATTAAAACCCGAAAGGGACTAGCTTTACTTGTTTTAAAACCCTTAGTTTTAAAATTTTAAATTTACCCTTCAGTTTGTAAACCCTAAATTTGATTTTGAAAGATATTTTCTTGATTTACAAAATTACTTAAATACCCCTACTTACAAAATTACAAAAATGCCCCTGTGTTGTAAAATTACCGTATTACCCTCAACTTTTGTTAAAATGATTTTACTTTGTAAAATACCAAAATCTTTAGTTTTCAAAGTATCAAGATACTCTGATTTGGGGGAAAATTTTATGAAAATACCCCTGTGTTGAAAATTACTAAAATGCCCCTGACTTTTAAGATTTTCGGTTTAACCCCAATTTTAATAAAATTCCTTTACTTTGCAAAGGTATCCAAATTTTGTATTTCAAAATAATATCCTGACCTTGGAAATTTACAAAATTACCCCTGATTGACAAAATTACCAAAATACCCCTAGTTCTCAAAATTCTGTTATACCTTCAATTTGTGAAATTTTCGAAAATACTCTTCAGTTGTGGGGATTTTAAAAAAATCCTGACTTATTAAAGTTTTCGAAATCGCTTTGATTTGTTACCGAAATACCTCTGTAGAAAAATGACGAAATTACCCCTGGGTGGGGAATGGATAAGAATGCCCATGATAGTAGGTTGGATGGTGTGAATGTGAATGTGAATGTGATTCCTTGAATTAGAGTAGTGAACTCAAACTGAAACTCTGATTGATCGAAAGAACAACTTCTGGAAACTTCATTTCATAAAATTGCTCGTGAATAAATAGTGGAACAAAATTACTAATGCATAAAACTTTTTAATCAGATTAAATCGCGACGGTAGAGATGAGTTCTAGGGGACGCGGTAGAGGTAGAATGGCAAGATCGAATTGGTAGGTCCGCCATGGGTCGAAGTGAAGTGCCACCGCCAAAGATGGCGCGAGGAGCAAGATCAGATAGGAGAAGATGACGCAGTATCGCGGGCCATGTTACGAGTGCTAGAACGTGTGGCAAGAGCTAGTGCGAGAAATGGAACTCGAAAGTCAGTGTCGGAAAGGCTTAGATCTAATGGAGCTGAGATCTTTAGAGGAGTGTCAGGAGTAGCTCCAAACGTAGCGGAGTATTGGCTAGAAACAGTTGAAAGAATCATGGACGATTTGGACTGTACCAATGAAGAAAAGCTGAAAGGTGCTGTTTCATTACTTCGCGACGAAGCTTATCGTTGGTGGCTCACTGTCAAACAAGGTGTACCAGCGGATCGATTGGATTGGGATTACTTTAAGGCTAAGTTTGAAGGAAAGTACGTAGGAGCCAGTTATTTGGACTCGCAAAAGAAAGCATTTCTAAATCTAGTACAAGGGAATAAGTCGGTAGCAGAGTATGAAGCTGAATTTGTGCGACTAAGTCAGTACGCCAAAGGAATCGTGGCTACTGATTATGAAAGGTGTGTGCGATTTGAAGATGGGCTACGAGATGAGTTGCGGGAGATAATCGCTCGCAGAGAGAAAGGGACTTCGCCATTCGGTGGAGAAAGCTCGGATCAAGAGGTTAAGAAGACTATAAGAGAAAATCGAGAAGAGTAGGAACAAGAATAAGAGAAGTTTTGGACCATCAAGATCGCTTGGTAATGTCTAGAAAAGACCAAGGATCGAGAATTCAGACGTGCACTTGTACCAAATTGACGGAATCATTCATGTGTTAAGTGTGGGAGAACTCATTTAGGAGAATGTTGGGGAAATAGTAAGAAATGTTTCCAGTGTGGGTCGAAGGCCCATTTGGTTAAGAACTGTCCTCAGGCAACAAGAGGTCGAGGTTTGAGCCATGGAGGAAATGGTACCGGCAGAGGTGCTAAAGGATCGGATGCGAGTCAGCCAAGGACTTGATATCAGGTAGGTTCTTTATTTTGGGGCACCAGTTATGGTTTTATTGTTGTGAGGTTAGCTCATGCTTGTGTGGCTAGTGAAGGGTAGGAACTTTGGATGTGAACCTTAAGACTGTGTCTAGAAGGCAGGATAGATTTGTTAAAATCAGAGTGCGCAGCAGAGGCGTAGAGTAGTGAGTTATAATAGTAAGTAATTTCGGGGATGAAATTATTTTTAAGGGAGGTAGAATTGTAACATCCTGGTCTAGGGGTTATGCGTTTGAAGCATAACTCGAGTGTTTAGCAGGCTTATGGTAAAGTTGGATGGATTTTAAGGGGTTTGGAGAACACAAAAAGGTAGGGATGACTTAGGAAATTTTTGATATTTATGTTAAGAAGGGGGAGCTTGGCTTTAGAGGTCTTAAGAGAAGTATTTAGAAGGTTATGACACAAGAATGTCTCTGGTGGAGTGGCATGGAGGTGCTACTTGGGGGCTTTGGGAAGGTGACGCCTTATGGTCTCATGTTCGAATCAAGGAGGCAGCAAAGTGGTTTTAATTTTTGGGTTTTGGCGTTAAAAAGGAGGGAGGCCTTAAAAGGAGCTAGGGTGAGTCTATGACACAAGCAAAGACTTGGCAAAGTGGTTCCCATGCGCCACTTAGGAGCTGGAGGTGAAGATGGTAGCAGTTCGAGTGGTGGAGCAAGATTTTGCTTGTTTTATTTTTAGGAATACGGTGATGGGTCAAGCAGGAGGTCTTATAATTAAATGTTGGGGATGTATGTCATGAAATTCAATGTGGCCGAAAGTGGCACTGGGCGTTGGAGGAGAGGTAAAAGAGGTGAGGTTCTAGGTTCAAACCAAGGAGTTGTGTTTGGATTTTAATTTTTATTCTTTTGGCGCAGATTTAGAGGTGTTGGACTACTAGAAGACTTTTAATTGGATGATGATAATGTTTTTATTTATTTATCTATTTAGTTATTTTTTAATGTAGGATAATTATTATTTTTATTTTGAATAAGGGAGATAATTGTTGAACCATTCAAACTATTTTGAATGGATTGTGAAGAGGAAATTTAGGAGCAGAAAAAGGGATTTGAGAAGAGAAGGGGTAGTGGTCGGCCAAAGGACTCTCTTGGTGGCAATTTTCGATTTTGTTGAAGTGAGTGTAGGTGTGTGCCGAAATTTAGAAGTATTTATAGGGGGTGCTCATCTCTTGGCCATCCTTTTACCATTTAGTTTCTCTTTGCGAATTTCTTTGGGAGCCTAGAGAGCATTTTGGTCACCTTGAGTCAAAGTCAAATTCATTCTTGGTGCTTTAGTAGCTAGTCAATCTTCAGGTGACCATTTTTCTCTTTTTCTTTCTTGAAACCGAAAACCCCCAAGCAACTTATATCTTGCCGAAATTGCCTTGTTCTCTCTTCATTTGCATTGGTAGCCGAAACTTTACGCTTCTAAACATCCCCTCTTCTTTTTGTCATTATAGTTGGTGGCCTAATATCAACATTCACCCTCCCATTTCTTTTGTTTTCTTCCATCACTTTATAAGCTGAATCTTTCCCTCTCACTTCTAATCTCCCATTGCCGATTTTCCCTTTCTTCTTGAACGATATTTCTTTTGTTTCTACCTTCAAGACTCTAGCCGAATCCCTCCCTTTTGTTGCCGAAACTTCTCCTCTTCTATTTAGTTTTTACCTTGGCCGAATATTAGGTGTGGTGTGGATCTCTTTGGGTTCATTCCCAATCGTTTGGAGAAGGTAAGTGGTTAGTAGAATGCTTATTTCTCCTCTCTTTTTCTCATCAACTTTTACAAGGGTAAGAGCCGATTTTGGCATTTGATAGCAAGGGTGTTATTTACCCTTTGAAACCGATTTGTTGTAGGGCTCTGGATTGTGGAAATAGCTGTTAAGTCTCCAACCTTGAGTAATCGATTGGTAGGTGGTAGTAAGGAGTTATGCTAATAGTTTATTCTTTTAGTATTCGTTAAGCCGAAGGCTTGTGAGGCTAACTGTTTTGCGTCTTAGGGTATGGCGAATAGAGGAGCAAGGATATCTAGGGGCATAGATCGATTCTCTGGATTCAAGGTTGTCTTGGTAAGAAATATTTTGTAAGATTCGACATCGAGATTTATGATTTAGATGATTAACCGCTTGATCGATTAAGAGTTTTGATGGAGGCAAATACCGTCAAGGAGGGCGTAAGAAAGTCCCTATCCCAAGTTTAAGAAAAGAGCTGTCTCGGCAGTTCGGGATTGGCCACCGGGGTGTGGGCCAGCAGCGGGAGAAAACTATAGGCAAATAGCCGTAGTCTCGCTTAGCGATAGTGTCGGGATCGAGGGTCTAGAGCTTCAGGTTATAAGGTGTGTAGCTAGCCTCATCGCTTCGGGATTTATGCGATATCTGTATGTGTAATGTGTTTACTAACGAGTGCAGTGATAAATGTGATATAGTTACCCTTAAAGGGTATGACGATGATCAGGTTAGTTCCGAACCTGTTGAGATGTGACTATTGATTTGTATATGTGTGGGTATACCTTGATTATGAATAAACGTGTGCATGCATTATCATGACTGTATTTTATGTTGCATGTGCATGGGTGGGCTATGGAAGAAGGTACGGGTGTACTTCGAGTACGTGGTTGATGAGTAGCTATGTGCCTCATCGTGATTGATATCAGCTATGTGCCATATCGTGGATTGATGAGTGACTATGTGTCCCATCGTGATTTTGGTGTTAGCTACGGCTACATCGTGGATTGGCGCTGAATGAGGTCGCGTTGTGGATTTAGTGCTTAATTGCACGTGGATGGCATTGATTGCCTTTAGAGTGAAAAGGAGAGGGTAATTTGTTAATCCCCTGGTGTGTGGTAGGCTGGATAAGGGGGTGTGTAGAGGATGGACCTTAGGCTTGGGTCGGGATTCATTATTGCATAATTGTGGTATGTGAATACATGTGATTGTGGACTTGAAAAAGAAATGGGCTAAGCCCAGTATGTGGAGGGTATGTGACTAATTACCCGGTTACTTGAAAAATGTTATGAGTATGGGCCAAGCCCAGAATGTGATATGATCCAACATGATATATTATATCCGATGCATGGGTTATTATGTGGTTAGCATGTGGGTGGAATTCGGTGGTTAATTACACATTGAGTCGTGTGACTCACCCAACTTTTAAACATCGCAGTGATTCGTGATTAATGGACCGGGTTGGAGTGGATACAAAGGTGGCCATGCGTAAGCGATTTTCATGCGAGAGATGTTTTACTAGTTTTAGTTGATTATTAATGATTTTTATATTATCGATATTTTGGGAATTTATTCGATGTAATAAGGGCCACTTTTATTTAAAGTATTCTATTTATGATTGTTGAAGTTTATATTATACTTAGAAATATTTTCACAAATGATTTATATTATAAAACTTATAATAATGTTTTTTTAATTCGGAAATTTTCAATAAGCTTATACCATCCAATAATTTTAATGGACATAGTTTTCAAAAAGTTATCAAAATTTTCAAGTTTTATTCTAAAGTCAAAAAGGTTTTTCAAACATTTTCCGTAGTGACATACCAAATCCGGTCAGGACTTGTGGGCCGGGTTTGGGGTGTTACATAGGTCTAGGGAAACCCAAACAAACTAGGATGAGCATTCAATTGGCTGATAAAACTATTAGAGTTCCTAGGGGTATAATCAAAGATGTACTAGTAAAAATTGATAAATTCATATTCCCAGTAGACTTTGTTGTTTTAGACATGGATGAAGACAATAATGTTCCTTTAATTTTAGGAAGACCCTTTATAGTAGCTGCTAAAACTAGAATTGATGTTGATACAGGTGAACTCACACTTCGTGTAGGTGATGAAACGATCACTCTTCGGGCTCTTGACTCAGCTAGGACATCGAGTAATAAAGGTGAGAACATAAATTCTATTAATGACCATTTATTTCAACCTTCTCTTCAGGGAGCACCACGAAATTACACAAATGAGCCTTGTCCTAGACCTCATGCCAATAAAGAAATAACTCATGAGGAGCGAAGGCTTCAATCGATGAACTAGATGAGTGGAAGACACATGTTAGGGAGAAACCAATAACACACGAAGCAAAATCAAGGCAACTCCATAACGAACCTAAAGATGAAGCAAACTACTTCAAGGTTGAAGACCGAGTTCTAATGGATAATACAGATCCTTGTGTTGCCACTTCTGAACCTAATGGAATAACTCCTTTCACGGTACTTAATACTTTCCCTTACAGTACAATCGAGGTAACTCATTCTCAATTTGGCACCTTCAAGGTAAATCATACTCATCTAAAACCTTATTTCAATACAATTGATAGCAAGAATGAGGAGTTTCAACTCCTCAAACCACCATGATTATGCGAATGAAAGGTAAGTCTAGCTTAAGACTTTAAACGAGCGCTTTTCAGGAGGCAACCCGAGCACTAACCCCACTAACGTCCATATTTTCGAATTTTAAGAATCTAACTAAAAATTAACCAAATTTTTAGGCACAGGTTTCCAACCCAGACGGCCTTGCACACGGGCGTGGCCATGGCCGTGTGGAAACAGGACAAAATTTTTCCCAAGACACAGGCTTCGATAAAATGCCACGGCTGTATGATTCAGCCGTGCTCGACTTTGAGAATCTACACGGGCGTGGAGACCCCCTACACAGGCATGGGAGAACCAAACGAGGAACCACACAGCCGTGCGATACGGCCATGTGAACTAACACACCCAGGGCACACGGGCGTGGGTAGCTTTTTTTATTTAAACTCCCTTCTTCTCACCTTCTTCCCCAATTCTTCTTCTCCCAAACCCCACCCACCACACCCATTTCTTTTTCCATTTTCTTTCTCCACTTCATTTTCCTTTCCCCTTTCCCTCATTCTTTCTTTACACCACCAACACACAAACCACCATCCTCATGTTGAAAAAGCGAAAGGCTCCTAACAGGGTCTCCCCGTGCGTGACAACTCTACATAAGTTCACGTCGGCCACTTCATTCACTCGACAAGACTAGGACCTTTGAGTCTATTTAGTTTTTATTTTTCTTTTATTTTCATTTTTACATTCTTTTCCTTTATCTCTCTTATCTTTAATTTATATTATTATATTTTGATTTTCTTAATTTAGGTTCAACAGGCTGTTAACGAACGACCACGCCACCAGAGTATCCTCCTTCAACTCGGCTCGAATTTTCCCCATTTCTTTTCTTTGACTCCATCCAAAATTTAGGAAGTTTTACTCCTCTCCCTATCTTATGATTTTTTTAATATATTGTCAGTATCTCTTTTTGTACGTTGAGGACAATGTACATCTTAAGTGTGGGGAGGTGTCAACAATACTGAATTATACCTTGTTTTTAAATGATTTTCTCATATTACTAATTAGAATGAAACTTTTATTGACTTATGATTTTCATTTATATGTTTTGGATTAAGTCATAATTAATTGTTCATTGATGATTTAAACTTTAAGACATTAGAGAATCGAGCATGATAAGTCTATTTTCAGAATTTAAAATTTTTGCTAGGTTGTTTTCCCAAATTTAAATATTACTTTGAACTTGAAATTTGCAAGGTTGACATCAAAAACCATAATTTTTGGGATATTTTGAGATTTTAGAGCATATACTTTTCATGCTCACTTTTTGATTATGAGTGTGTCGATATTGATAAGTTATTCTAGAACTTGCTTCGATTATACATGTCGAGATCACACCTTTGATTTGATATACTAAGATGATAAAGGCACTTAGGATTTAACCCACTTACTCCACAAAAAGCCTACCTTCATAATTAACCCTTTGTGAACCCCTTTGAACCCTAACAGACCGTTTCTTGACTCACCCATTAATAATAACCCAAAACCAGTTATTCTTTGTTATCCCCTTTTTTTTGATACCTTTTTGTCGAGATTTAATTTGAGTATTGCCTAACTATATTCTTTGTTTTGGCTATTAAATTATCTTTTTATTGTAAATACTTGTTCTTAGAAAAAAAATAATCAAAATTATACATTACTACTAGTTCCATTCTATTTGAGCTTAAGCAGTTAATTTCATATTTTAAGAAGAAGCTCGTGTTATTTCAATTGATGTAGTTATTCAGTATTAGTTTATTTTTCTAGTTAGGTGAATTATAAATTCAATCTTGATTCTAACCCTTTAATTCAGCCTTTATCCACACCTTTAACCCAAGCCCCATTATAACCCTTTCAAAGACCTTTTGATTTGTATATCATCTCATTTTATAGTGGTGGAGATTTGATTTTCAGGCAAGCCTATGGTAATAACTTTTCATGTTTGACTTTTGAGTGCTTAATTTGAACCTTAAACACTTTGAGTGATTTGAGTGAATCCCCAGTGAGGATGTCAATTCTTGCTGGTTTTGAATCAAAGGTAATAATTTAGATGAGGGGGAACACCTATGTTTTTGTGCTACAAAAATATGTGACTTAGATTGTTTGAATCTTTAGGACTCTTTAAGTTAAATTATCAATGTAAGAGTTACCTGTGAATTATGATGAAACATTATTAATAAGGATTATGAGTTGAGGAAGTTTAATTTTAATTGTGGGCTGAGGATTTTGCTTGAAGACAAGCAAACGACTAAGTGTGGGGGTATTTGATAAACCATAATTTACACATATTTTAACCTCATACTTGGCTTACTTTTGGATGAATTCTCAATAGATTTGATGAATTCGATGCTTCTAATCCTTTAAATTTAGGTTTTATATTTAGGAGAGCTTAAGGAGCCGAAAAGAATAAGAAACAGGCCAAATAAGGACAAAATGGGCCTACCTTAGATACCCATGCGGCCTGGGCTATCTAACACGGCCGTGGGTTTTGAGTAAAGACGGAACACGGCCTGGATCAACGTACATGGTCAGACCACACTGCTGTGTGTGGAGAGTAGAATTGAGCATGGCCTAAGTAGTCAAACACGGGCGTCCCTGCCGTACCAAAGTTTAATTCTATTTAGAATAGGGTACTTGTGGGCCAAGAAAGGCGTTCCAAAGCCTATATAAACGCCTTAAGGGGTGACATAAAATGGAGACGCTAAATAGGAGGCAAAAAATACTCGAAGACAGCCATCAGGAGTAGCTCGGAGAAGGATCTCCATCAAGACTGATGATCACCCATCAAGTTCTTTAGAAGTTTTTGGGTTTTCTGATGTTTTATTGTTTCCCTCTATCATTATGAACTAAACTCCCTAAATACCTGGGAGGATGAAACCTAAGACGGATCTTATTATTATTTGATTTATAAGATAAATACTTGTTCTTATTCTTAATTGTTGGTTTTTATTCTTGTTTTGATAATTCAGGTTATTGATTCATGTCGAATGTCCTTATTCAGTGGAGCAAAAGTCCCTGTTTAAGAGAATATCAACACAATTAAGCAGAGTTGATAGCAACCCTAGAAATAGGGCAACAAAAATTTACCAAATTAGAGTCATATCTAATAAGGGAATCCATAGAATGAGTTAATGCGACAATAGGGGTTTTAATTAGAAAGAGATTTCAATTAATCAACCTAAAGTCAGTTGTTAGTAGCCTCGAAAGAGGTATTAAAAAAATTCAGGGATTTCTACGGAATAAGGCAAGTGAATAAATCATATGAATCAAAAGTAATAAGTGAAGTCTAGGTGGATTCTTCATTGGGTATTGTCTATCTCATATAGTTGTCTTAAAGTTTTTTCCTCATTCGTTCTTCGTCGTGTTTTAATTAATTAGTTTTAGTTTAAAAGAAATCACCCAAATTCTTAGGTTAGATAATAAAAAGATAGAAATTACTAGTACTCTTGGTCCTTGTGAATACGATATTACCGGTCTTACCATAACTATACTATTGAACGATAGGTGCGCTTGCTTTTATAGTGATCATAGTTAGTTTTAGACACATCAATAATTTACAAATTAGCCCTCATATTTTTACATTTTAACATTTTAGTCCCTATTTCATAAAATCACAAAATAAACATAATCTCATATCACCCATGCTTAGCCGAATGTTCACTATGATCATACGAATTATACATTTCATTTATTTCACATTTTAGTCCCTTAAAATATTATTTTCTCAATTAAGTCCAAATTACTCAAATTCATCAAAAATCCAAAGACAAACTATGTTAAGCTATCATATATCTTTCATAAAGCATCATCAAACATCACAAAACTCATGAATTCATCAATGACATATTTCAAAATTATCATCAATTCACAAAATTGAAACATGGGTTTTGAAGTATTCGAAGCAACGATTACAAAAAACATAGAAATTATCAAAAACCACACAAAAAACTAACCTTGAATCAAGCTTAAACCTAGCTGCATGAAGCTTGTTCTTGTCATTTTCCTTTCTTGAATTTTCGACACCCAATGAACCAAAGATGACCACTTTCATGCTTTGGTTTTAATTAATTTATCATTTTAATTATTCATTTCCTTATTTGCCCTTAATAAAAACATTTCATAACCTTTAAGGTCTACTACCGTCCATGCATTAGGCAAATGGCTTAATTTCATTTTAAGGCCCTCTCATTCAAAAGCCAACTCAATTAAGCATTTTAACATATAAAATGTCACTTTTACTTTTCATGCGATTTAGTCCTTTTCTCAAATTAAGCACACAAATGACCAAATCAAATCACAGAAATTTCACACATACCAATTCATATACTATAAACTCAAAAAATAATATTTCAATATTTTTCTAACTCAGATTTGTGATCTCGAAACCACTATTCTGACTAGGGTCTAAACTAGACTGTTTCAATTTCTCTGTGGTCTCCCTCTAGTAGTACCACCCGATCTTGCACTCTTAAGTCTCTTTTTCCCCAATCTCGGGACAATCTCTATTTAAATAATCTTGGGATCACACTTGAAACAAGCTCTCTCATTTGCTCAGCATTCACCGAGATGACGCCTACCACACTGTGAACATTTTGGTCTACTTGGTCGAGCATTACCAACACTAGTAATAAAAATGGTCTGAGCTTTAGAACCCGAGTATTGTTTACCTTTACTTCTGTTTGTGAACCAAACTGAAGCAGCTAATCGAGTAGTAAACTCCCTTGATTTCTTGGATGAGAATTGAAATGACTTACCCAATTGTCTCTTCCTCGAGTCATGAGACTCAATTTTAGCCTTTCTTTTCTTTTTGGCCAATTCCTCAGCCTTGCAAGCTCTCTATACTAACACAAAAAATTCCTTCAGTTCTAGAATACCAACAAACAATCGGATGTCCTCATTTAGTCCATCCCTGAACCTCTTACACATGATGGCTTCAGTGGACACACACTCCCGAGCGTATTTACTGAGCCTTACAAACTCACGTTCATATTCGGTTACAGACATTCGACCTTGTTTTAACTCAAGGAATTCCTTTCTTTTCTGATCGGTAAACCTTTGGCTAAAATACAAGGAAATTGAATAAAAATCACTTTATGAGCCTAGGGGTAAAAGTGTAAATATGATAAAGTTTAAGGGTAAAAATGTATTTTTTCAATAACATGATTTTTGGACTGAATTGAATAGTATAATAACTTAATAAGTCAAATGTGATATTTTAGATAAAGAAAATGAGTTTTAGACTTAAAACGGGGGAAAGACGAATATTGGACGACTCGGTCCCTTTCGCCATTTTAAGTCGAGGTAAGTTTGTGTGTAATAAATCAACCTTATGTTATTATGTATTGAAATGCTTGAGATTACATGAAATGTATATTCTTTTTATGAAGTTGGTTAATGAGGTCTTGGTGAAAAATATGATGAGGTTTTGCTATATCGAAATCTCGGTTGAACCTTAGGAATAGAAAGGATACCATTGTCATTGCATTAGATTAATAAGGTCCTGTATAAGACTGTATCTAGGATATGGCCTCGGCACCGAATTTGTAACACCCCAAACCCAGCCTAAACGTTATGGCCGAATCTGGCGATGTCACACGATAGTGCTTTAAAAAATGTAATTACAATAATGCCCTTTTCGATATTTTAGGGTACCGTAAAAAATGTGTCATTTAATCATTCATTTTCCCTTTTTAAAACTTTATACATTTACGGAAGCTTTTAATAACCTTTGCTTATTTTGAAAACTCAAGTTTTCCTACTTCTAGTCGTAATACCATAGTTGTCACAAATCTCATATTTAAAACAAAAACCTGTAAAGGCCTTATTACATAAAAATTACCCAGATAATCAAACCATAATTAAAAATAAAACCAAAATAAAATGCCCAGAACTGTGGTCACTGTTGAGTCCCTTGCCGCACTAACCCATCTACTGTTGGGGGTTACTTGAACAGTTTAGATAGAAAAGGGTGAGTTTTCGCAAACTCAGTGTGTAACCCCCACAGAAAACATATGCACACAGTAAAATCAGATAACAGACATACATTCATAGTTCAGGCCTGAGCCCATTACAGAAACAGTGTGGACCTTAGCCCACTCAAATACAGATTCAGACATATTATAGGGCCTTAGCCCATTTCAGATAGAATCTGCAGAAAACAGAGTCCTACCAACCAGCCTCTACACACCAACTCTATCCAACCCTACATACCATGTGGGGATAAAATCAACCCACCCAACCCTACACCATTTGTACTAAATACGACACATAATCAGAAATTTACATCTGAGCTACCAGATAACAGGCTTAAGAGCCTTTCAGAAACTTCCTCCAATCATAATCAACCCACCCCAATGCAATGCAACATACATGAATGACATGCTATTATACAGTTAAAAGTTATATATTCATATCAGTATACATGCTTAGTACATAAATCAGATAGACAAATCAATCATTTAGGGCCTAAGTATCGCTTACCAACCTTACGGTAGGTCCACAGTCGACTTGGGCAACCCATGCAGCCTTACAGAGTTTTCAAAAAAATAGGCTCACACAACCATGTGGCCCGGCCTGATGGGCCCACACGGCCCAAATTGGCCTTGGTCGTGTGGATCACACAGCCTAACCCAGAGTTCCACACGCTCGTGTGGGCCCACATGCCCGTGTGGCCCATACGACCCAATTGGTCGAGCCCGTGTGTCGCACACGGCCTTGCCCAGCCATCACATGGTCGTGTCACGCGCGCACGGCTTGGCTCATCGATCACACAGCTGTATGGTGACTTACAGTCTTGCACACGGCCTACCACACGGACGACCACACGCTTGCGTGGCGTCGACAGAGAGGTTTTTAGCTTTTTCAAAAACCTCGTTTTCTGTGTTCTCGGGTACACACCTGGTTTGATTTTGACGCGTAATCACTCCTGAGCACAGAGAAACCTAAAATCAATAATCTAAGGCCCAATTTCAGTCACTTAAGTCGATACTAAATCGAATCAGTATAAATAGACAATTCCTAAATCTTACCGCTGACCCCTACCTTAGCGAACAGTGACGAATTCGTACCTCATCGGCACTGACTGGAAATCCATAGCCTCTTAAGGACCTCCTAAACATCACATAAAACCCTTCTTTACTTAAAAATCATGAGGAATAGTTAAGAATGATTGAAACCATCACTTACCAAATACGCAAAGAGAGTATTGTGCAAGAAAAAAGCAAAATAAAAATTGAAAAGAAAGGGGAAGAAAAGGGAAGAAAATGACAGTAAAGATTTTGGGGAAACAAAAGGAAAAATCAAAAAGGAGAAGAGCAATCAGATTGGCAAAAATTTTGATAACTCTCATATCCCAGTCTCCTTAATTATCTCCATCAACCTCTCCACTATCAGAATTTTAGTCCATCACAAACTCTTCACACGGCACATGCAGCAAAACAAATCCATTGTTTGCATCAGATTTGAACTCAAGACCACAAACATAACCAGCACTCCACTTAACCACTAGACCAACAGGCCCATTCTGATATAAATTCCCTAATAATTAATTAAAAGCCTACTGAACAGAGCTAGGCTTACTTCATAAAAATGAAAAAATTTACCCAAGCCAAGGCTTGAACTTGAAACCTCACACACACACCCAAAACACTTAACTACTGATGCAGATAGACATTGTGTGTTAAATTAACAAAAGTTAAAATTAGGAAAAATCAGAGCGTTACAACTCTACCCTCTAAAAGAAAATTTTGTCCTCAAAATTTAACCTGATCAAAAGAGGTGAGGATACTGCTGCCGCATCGAATCCTTTCGCTCCCAAGTGGCCTCTTCAGTGCTATGATTTTGCTATAGCACCTTCACTAAGGGGATAGATTTCCTCCGCAGAACCTTAATGTCGCGCTGCAGAATTTGAACCGGCTCCTCCTCAAATGTCAGATTTGGTCTAACCTCAATGTCTTCAATAGGAATAATATACGTGGGATTAGAGCGGTAGCGTCTCAACATTGGGATGTGGAACACATCATCAATGCTATCCAACCGGAGGAAGCTCCAACTGATATGCGACTGACTCCACTCATTTCAGAATTCAGTACGGCCCAATGAACCGAGGGCTCAGCTTACCCTTGCAACCGAACCTCAAGACTTTATTCCATGGTGAGACTTTGAGAAAAACTAAATCCCCTACAGAATAATCAATATCCTTTCTCAATATCCTTTCTCTTCAGATCAGCATAGGACTTCTGCCTATCAGATGCCGCTTTCAGTCGATCTCGAATCAATCGGACTTTATCTTCAGTTTCAAAATCCAATTCCGAACCCAGAACATGTCTCTCACCCAACTCAGTCCAGCACATGGGAGTACGACATTTATGGCCATACAGAGCCTCGTAAGGCGTCATCTGAATGCTAGATTGATAGCTGTTATTATAGGCGAACTTTTTCAAAGGCAAATACTCCTCCCAACTGCCTTGAAAATTTATAACACAGCTCTTCAACATATCCTCCAGTACTTGAATCACCCTCTCTGACTGACCATCTATCTAAGGATGGAAAGCAGTACTGAAGTCTAACTTTGAACCTAGAGCCTTGTGCAATTTCTTGTAGAATCGAGACGTGAAGCGAGGATCCCTATAGGAGATGATCGAGATAGGAACCCCATGCAGTCTCACTATTTTGGATACATACAGGTTAGTTAGCTTCTCAAGAGAAAAGTTCGTCCTGACCGGGAGAAAGTGTGCGGACTTGGTCAATCGATCCACGATGACTCAAAAAGAATCCTTCTTAGTGGGTGTTAAAGGCAGCCTACTAGCAAAGTCCATCATTACTTGTTCCCACTTCCACATCGAAATCTTTACCGGCTACAGTAACCCCGAAGGCAACTAGTGCTCAGCCTTAACCTGTTGACAAGTCAAGCAGTGAGCAACGAAGTCAGTAACCTCACGCTTTAACCCTTGCCACCAGTATAACACTCGTAAATCTCGATACATTTTATTCTCGCCGGGATGCATAGCATAAGGGCTACTATACGCCTCCCTCAGAATCGACTGTCTCAAATCCTCATTATTCTGCACACAAATCTAACTGCGAAAACAAAGTATCCCATCACTGTTAATCTCAAGATTAGTAGTATTCCATTCTCAACTTGACAGAATCGCAACTCAAGTGATTTAACCCCCATCTGTTTACCTCTGATCTGATCAATCTATACAGACCTAACCTGAAGTTCCACTAACAGACTCATATTGTCGAATAAACTGAGTCGAGCGAACATCGCTCTCAGATCGGTCATAGCCCTACGACTAAAAGCATCTGCCACCATGTTAGCTTTACCAGGATGGTACTCAATGGTGCAGTCATAATCCTTAACCAGTTCCACCTACCTATGCTTCCTAAGGTTCAACTCCTTCTGAGTGAGGAGGTACTTGAGGCTTTTTTGATCAGTGTAGATAGTACACTTCTCACCGCACATGTAGTGCATCCAGGTTTTTAGAGCGAAGACAACCACTTCCAACTCCAAATGTGTAGGATAGTTAGCCTTATGCGTCTTGAGCTGACGTGACGTATAAGCTACCACCTTACCATCTTGCATCAGTATGCAACCCAAACCTACATGCGACGCATCACTGTATACAACAAAATCATTCCCAGATTCAGGCTATATCAGAATCGGAGCCTGCATCAAAATAGATTTGAGCTTCTCGAAGCTCTCTTGTTGCTTATCAGTCTAGACAAGGGGAACTCCCTTATGCAGAAGCTTGGTCAATGGGGCTGTGATCAAGAGAACCCTTCTACAAAGCGCTGATAATAACCCGCCAGCCCCAGAAAACTACAGATTTTAGACATATTCTTCGGCTATTTCTAATCCAACACAGTCTCAATCTTATGAGGATCCATACGAGTCCTCTCTGCATAAACCACATGTCCTAAAAAGGTTACTTTTCGGAGCCAGAATTTACACTTACTGAACTTTGCTTACAACTTTTTCTCATACAAAGTCTTTAATACCACTCGGAGATGCTCATCGTGTTCATCCTCAGTCTTCGAATACACCAAAATATCGTCAATGAAGACTACCACAAATCGATCCAGATAGGGCTGGAAAACTCGATTCATCAGATCCATAAAAGTTGCTGGTGTATTCGCCAGTCCAAATGGCATCACTAGGAACTCGTAATGGTCGTAGCGAGACCTAAATGTCGTTTTATATACGTCTACCTCTTTAAATTTCAACTAGTGATACCCTGATCATAGATCGATCTTGGAGAAGACCGAAGCTCCTCAGAACTGGTCAAACAGATCATTAATCCTTGGTAGACGGTACTTATTCTTAATGGTCAGCTTATTCAATTAGCGATAGTCAATACACATACGCATGGATTCATCCTTCTTTTTCACAAAGAACACAGGTGCTCTCCATGGAGACACACTAGGGAAGATGAACCCACCATCCAGTAACTCTTGAATCTGAGCCATAAGCTCCACAAGCTCCTTTGGTGCCATTCTTTAAGGGGCGATGGACACCAGAGCTATACTCGAAAAGAGCTCAATCCCAAACTCTACTTCTCAGTTCAGAGGTAGACCCGATAGTTCCTTAGAAAAATATCCAAAAGCCTTTTATGATTTGATGTCCTTAACCAAATATTCCCCAAAATTAGAAACACTGACGTAGGCCAAAAATACCTCACATCCCTTCCGTACCAACTTTTCTGCCATCAACGCAGAAATCACATTCACCAGATAGTCTCGACGTTCCCTAATCACCACTACCTCGCTATCCTCCTCGATTTTCAAAATAACCCTTTTAGTTGCGTATTCCAAACTTACTCGCTGCTTGATCAGCCAGTCCATTCCCAGAATCAAATCGAACTCCCCAAATGGAAGCTCCATCAGATCAGCCAAAAATACTATCCCTTGAACCTCTAACGGGACATCTCTAAATAGTTTACTCACTCGGATAGACTGTCCTAATGGACTCAAAATGGTTACCTCACTCAAAGTACTCTCAACCGGAATCCCTAAAGTTTCAGACACATAGCTAGCTACGTAAGAGTGTGTAGAACCTATGTCTACCAATGCAGTATAGGGTACATTAAAAATTAAGAACGTACCCGTAATGACTCTGAGGCATTATTATCTTCTCAACGACGTGCAGTATAAACCAGTACAAGTTGCCTCACCTCAGTTGGTCCGCACCTCTGCCCGGTGCTCTCTGTCATCGGCCCATGCCATTACCACCCCTAGCCTATCCTTAGTCCCTAGGTGGCTGCTGAGCTACTCTTGGCAGTTGCGCAATACTAGTACTTGTAGCTTGCACTTGATCAGTTCTCAGCGAAAAATCCTGAACACGGTGCTCATTTGACCCACATCTCAAAAATGCCCTAGTTGTCCTCCAACACTCACCTGGATTGCATCTACCACAGTGCCCACAAAGTGACATCCCAGTAGATGTAGCAAGAGGCCCAACTTTCACTAGCCCATTAGATCTGGCCCTTTTCTTAGGCATCATCATAGAATTCGAGGGCTCTATTTCCCTCTTATTCTTTCTTTCCTCGCGGTTTTGTCGCTCAGGCGCTTAAACTCATCGGCATCTTCCCATTATCCACCAGAGTAGAAAAATCACGCCCTCTGTGGAACTATCAGAACCCGTAAACTATCCCTAAGTCCATCCTCAAAACGGACGCATTGCTCATATTCAGTCACCACCATGCCCCAGGAATAACGACTCAGTCTCAAAAACTCGGCCTCATACTCTGCCACTGAACGGTCTTCTTGGGTGAGATTAAGGGTGAGATTAAGAAACTCACGCCTCCTAGCATCAATATAGCTAGCTCCCACATACTTATTTTGGAAAGTCGTCTTAAAATAATCCCAAGTTAGACGGTCGGGCTGAGTGCCCTCCCTAATAGTCAGCCACCACTGGTAAGCCTCGTCGCGAAGGAGGGAAATAGCCTCCTTAACCTTCTGCTTAGCAGTAAAGTCTAAATTGTCCATGATTCTCTCTGTGGCCTCCAACCAATATTCGACCACATTAGGGGTGACTCCACTAGCGCCCCTGAATAACTCAGCCATGGATCGGAGTTATTTCGTAACCGACCCTTGGCCCCAAATCCAGTGTTTGGCCCAGCGACCTTCTCTAAATTCGTAGCATTGCTCGGAATAGTGCGTCATCCCCAGCCTCACGGTCATGAGACCCAGTCTCTGTAGCGGGTGAGATTGGCGTCTCGCTCGTATCCAGATTGGACAGATTCTCAGATGCGGAGGACCCAACTCGAGCCTACTACGGCCTCTAGTACCCTATCCGCGGATACCTCGTGCGTTCATTATAAATTCAGAGTTTCTCTGTATTAACAGTTTTATGTATTAGTTACAGTTCCAATATTTGTTAGCAGATATTTTATGCAAAATAGTATCAGAAGTTCAGATTTCATTATCGCGAATCGCAGTTTTATTACGGTTTTTAGTTTTGCTACAGTTCTCAGTTTACATTACCTAGAGTGGTTTCAGTACAGTATACTACCTAAGGCTATTTCAAGCATGCAAGTAGTATTTCAGACATATTTAAATAGAATTCAGAACACTCACAGGATCATTTTAGAAATCATTTAAAAATCATTTTGGAAAAAACCATTTTAAAACCCAAATTCACAGCCGAGTTTTACAATCTGGCTCTGATGCCACTAAATGTAACATCCTAAACTCGACCTACACGTTATGGCTGAATATGGAGATGTCACATGACAATGCTTTACAAAAACGTGATTACAATAATGCCTTTTTTTATATTTTAGGTTACCGTAAAAAACGTGTCATTTATACATTCATCGTCCCTTTTTAAAACGTCATACGTTTGCGGAAGCTTTTAATAAAACATTTGTTTAGTTTAAAAACTCGAGTTTTCCTACTTCTAATCGTAATACCATTGTCATAGCAAATATCATATTTAAAACAAAAATCCTTAAAGGCCTTATTACATAAAAATTGCCCAGATAGTCAAACCATAGTTAAAAATAAAACTAAAATAAAGTGTCCAGAACTGTGGTCACTGCTGAGTCCCCCACCACACCGACCCGTCTACTATTGGGGTTACCTGAACAGTTTAAATAGAAAAGGGTGAGTTTTCGCAAACTCAGTGTGTAATCCCCACAGAAAATATACACACACAGTAATATCAAATAACAGACGTACATTCACAGTTCGGGCTTGAGCCCATTACAGAAACGGTGTGGACCTTAGCCCACTCAGAAACAGATTCAGACATATTATAGGGCCTTAGCCCATTTCAGATAGAATATGCAGAAAACAAAGTCCTACCCACCTGCCTCTATACACCAACTCCTAGGGGTGTTCATTAAGGTTAACTGACCCAAATTAGCATTAACCGAATTAACCGACCTCTCAAAATTTTTAACCGTTAACCGAACCAAAATTTTTTTCAAAAAAATTAACCGAACTGAAATTTTTTCGGTTAATTCGGTCGGTTAACCGAATTAACCAAAAATTATATATTTTTAATTTTTGGTTAAAAATTAACCGAATTACCCAAATTACCTGAATTATTCGAATTACCCGAATTACCCGAAATAAATCACTACATAATTAAAAAGATTATATATGTTTTAGATGTTATGTATGCTTAGCTTAGATGATTGTTATTAGAAAGAAGTTATGAAAGAGTAAAATCATAGGAACAGCTTTTGGACAACAATCGTAACGTGATTTTAAAAATCACTAAAAATAATATAAATGTAATTAGTGTATGAATAAGATATATAATTAAAGTTTATTGAGTTTATTTTATATGAAATAAAGCGGTATAGGAAAAAGAATTTTATATTATGAGATAATTTATTTTAGTGTAGAGAGATCGAAACTGTGGGTTAGTGTAACAGGGAGACTTTAATTAATAAACTATACTAGTTGGCCCTACCAAAAATTCTGGAAAAATTAAAGTAAGAAGATATATGATTGTAGTTTCAAGGAAAATTTACGAATCTAAATTTTGAGTTTTATAACTCGAGTTATAGTTAATTTAGTGAACATGATGTAGATGGACGTTTCAACTTTTCTTTTATTTTTCTCTGTCACTCTTTAGTTTGCTCTCATTTGGTGGGTTTACAAGTTTATCAAGAATCAAATTTTTTTTCATTGTGTGTTTAAGGAGGAATTGGATTTAGTAATTAGTTTTAGTTTTAGTTTTAAAAATTATTTTTATTTATTAAATTATTTGTAATTTTTATAATTTGGTTGGGTTGGGTAATTGGGGGGTTGGGTAATTGGGCTTGGTTGGATAATTGGGTTTGGTTGAATATTTGAGTTTGGATTGGATTGGGTAAGTGAGCCTTTTATATATTATAATTTTATTTATTAATTTTTCGGTTAAACCAAAAAAATTTGATTAACCGACCGGTTTCGAACCAAATTAACCGTTAATCGAAAAATCAAAAAATAATTCACCGACCCCCGATCGAAAAAATTCGATTAACCGACTAATTAATCGAATTCGATCGATTAACAGAATTTTTTCAGTTTTACTCGAATTTTGCACACCCCTACCAACTCCGTCCAACCCTACACACCATGTGGGGGTAACATCAACCCACCTAGCCCTACACACCATGTTTGCAGAATCAATACGAATCGATCAAATTTGCAAATGAGTTGCCAGATAATGAGCTTAAGAGCCTTTCAGATACTTCCTCCAATCATAATCAACCCACCCCGATGCAATGCAACATACAGGAATGACATGCTATTATGCTGTTAAAACTTATATATTCATATCAGTATACATGCTTAGTACATAAATCAGACAGACAAATCATTCATTTAGAGACTAAGTATTGTTTACCGACCCTACGGTAGGTCCACAGTCGACTTGGGTGACCCGTGCAACCTTACAGAGTTTTCAAAAAAATGGGCTCACACATCGATGTGGCCTGCCCGTATGGGCCCACACGGCCCAAATTGGCCTTGGTCGTGTGGATCACACGTCTTGGCCCAGAGCTCCATACACACTTGTGGTTCTCTTGTGTGGCTCACACGACCCAATTGGTCGAGCCCGTGTGTCGCACACGGCCTTGCCCAGCCATCACACGACCGTGTCACTCACACATGGCCTGACTCGTCGATCATATAGTCGTGTAGTGACTTACAGTCTTGCACACGGCTTACCACACGGGCGACTACGTGCCCGTGTGGCGTCTATAGAGAGGTTTTTAGCTTTCACTAAAACCTCATTTTTTTGCATTTTCGGGTACACACCTAATTCGTTTTGACACGTAATCACTCCTGAGCAGAGGAAACCTAAAATCAACAATCTAAGGCCCAATTTTAGTCACTTAAATCGATACTAAACCGAATTAGTATGAACAGACGATTCCTAAATCTTACCGCTGACCCTTACCTTAGCGAACAGTGATGAATTCGCACCTCGTCGGCACCGACTGGAAATCCACAGCCTCTTAAGGACCTCGTAAACATCACATAAAACCCTTCTTTATTAATTAATCATGAGAAACAATTAAGAATGATTGAAACCATCACTTACCGAATACGCGAAAAGAGCGTTGTGCAAGTAAAAAGAAAAAGAAAAATCGAAAAGAAAGGGGAAGAAAAGGGAAAAAACGACAGCAAGAATTTAGGGGAAACAAAAGGGAAAAACTGAAAAAGAGAAGAACAGTTAGATTGGAAAAAATTCTGATAACTCCTTTATCCTAGTCTCCTTAATTATCTCCATCAACCTCTCCACTATTAGAATTTTTGTCCATCACAAACTCTTCACACAGCACATGCATCAAAATAAATCCTTTGTTTGCGCCGGGATTCAAACTCAGGACCACAAACATAACCAGCACTCCACTTAACCCCCAGACCAGCAGGCCTATTCTAATATAAATTCCTTAACAATTAATTAAAAGGCTACTAAACAGAGCTAGAGCTTACTTCATAAAAATGCAAAAATTTACCCAAGCCAAGGCTTAAACTTGAGACCTCTCACACACACCCAAAACACTTAACCACTGAAGCAAATAGACATTGTGTGTCAAATTAACAAAAACTAAAATTAGAAAAAATCGGGGCGTTACAGAATTGAGATCCGTGTAAGACCATATCTGGGATATGGCATCGGCATCGAATAGTGATTCCGTGTAAGACCACATCTGGGACCTAGCTTCAGTATGAAATCGTGTAAGACCATGTCTGGGACATGGCATCAACATGCGATCTCGTGTAAGACTATAGGATATGGCGTCGGCATCAATATGAGATCTCGTATAAGACCATATCTAGGATATGTCATCGGCATCAACATGTGATCCTATATAAGACCATATGTGGTATATGGCATTGGCATCTTACTACGTGTATGGCAATTTTCGAGTATCCTTTGATATTCCAAGTGGTTCAATGAGGTAAAGAATTAAATTTTATGTTAAAGAAGGAAAAAGGGCTAAAGTTATGTGATGGAGTGATACAGGTACATATGTGAAACTCACGAGAAATGAGTCCAGTATGTGATATGTGATCAAACTTTGGTAAGGTTGATATGGAGTAAGTATTACAATGAAGAATTGTAAATATTTGATGATGACTAGCTATTGGTTTGGCTAACTATGGATATACTTTAGTGTTATATGTGTGTAAATGAGATAGAGTAAATTTAGCAATAAAATAGTTTGGATAGCAGCATTTGTATCACTTTGAAAAATCACCAAAAATGGTGAAAACTGAATTAGAGGTTGAATAAGATATGATATTAAAGCTAATTGAGCCTATTTTCACATAAAAGAAACAGTGTAAGCAAAAGAATTTTATATTCTGAGATATTTGAATTTTTGTGAGACAGAGTTAGAATGATTTCAGAATCCCCTGTTCTGACTTGGGAAATTCATTAAAAATTGTACAAAAATAATCAAGGGATAAAATTTATATGCTTGAATTTCTTAATGATTCTATTTTCAAGAGAAATAAACAGGAAAATTATTTGAGTTCTTTACAATGAGAAAATAAATTTTTAGTGACCTGACGAAAATGTTCGACCATCACAAGACGGTCAACGTAATAGTCGAGGCCGTACCTACATTGTTCCCATCGAAGGATGATTACGAGGGTCTCTAAAATTTTCAACCCCGGAGCGCTGCGCAAGATACGACAACATTCAAAAATGTCCACTCCCGGTCTATAAGCAAATTGATCTTTACATCATTGATATGTTAAATATTCGTGATGTTGTGATTAACTATTTTGATGCTATTGGTTAGAGTTCATTTGCAAATATTTCATGTAGTGCATATTATGAAGTAATTTATGAATTCTACATAATATTTATATTCAATATTGATGTGTTACAAATTGTCAAAATGCAAGACGTTTTCTATTTTCGGTTACTTGGTAAAGACTTTAGGATGTCGATTTCTGATTTTAACATTGCCATGGGTTTCGTTGACCCTGACAACATTCAAACCGATTCCTACCATACTTCTTTGTTAGATATTCCAAGTAACGTTGATGTTCAAGATTGTTATTGTGCTTTAACTCATTCTAGAAATCAACTTTATAATCCAAAAACCTCTAAGGACTTGTTGGTGCATGAACTCGCTTTGAGATATATTCATCGGTTTTTAGCCTTTAGTTTTTCAGGTCGAAATAATTCGTCATCTATTTTAACTAAAACTGAATTATTATTTTTTATGGTGTATGCATTCTGGATTTAAAGTTAATTTAGGATATTGGTTTGCACGGAACTTTAATGTAGTTTTACACTCTAATCGACCACTAATACTTGGCCTTTATATTACAAACTTAATCTCTCAACTTTTTCCCTCTAAAGTTGATTTCTCATCCTTAACATATGCATATACTGTGGATAGTCTAGATGAATATTATTTGGATTCTGTGGGTTTGCTTGCTGGCACCCATACTGGGTATTATTTTGTTCTTCTAGGTACACGAACTGCTCGCGGTAATAACGTCTTTCGCCAATGTCCAAATTTTACTACTAGAGAGCAAGGGGAACAACCTCTTTCATCTGTAGAGGCACATCTAAGCCAGATCGAAGCTCGACTTGAAACAATGGAAACTTAAGTCTCCACAATCCTCGAAATCCTACAAAGTCATTACTTCTAGAAGATGGAAATGTGCAAGTATACATAATTGCAACAAGTAATAAAGTGACAACTAAATGTCGAGTTATTGTACCCACAAGGACTATGAAAAGAATTATTTATGAATGCAATTAAATACACTTTGGTAAAGAAAAATATTTGGATTTTGAGGAAGTGATTAAAAACTAAAATTTAACTAAGTAAAATAAAATAAAATAAAAAAAAAGTTCCAATGCACATTTCAAAAGATGATTTTAATCAAGATGACATAATTGTGTTAGATTAATTACATTTCTTAACTTAGAATTACTAAACTCATGCTCATGTTATTACGAATAAAATCACGGCAACTTGGTAATTTGCTAACTATTGCTCATGCATACTTATTAAATTAACTAATCTCTTAAACATTTTACAATGCCAATTCAAACAATTAATCAATCTTCATAAGCACATGAAAGATTAAGTGAGGTAACAATGTATTCAAAGATTAAGTTAGGTAACAATGTACCTTGAAACAGTTTAATCACAATAATCTGGCAAGTTATGGAAGGCTAATGTACCGTTTAATACCGTCGCTAATTTAACCCTCAGCTACCTTAGAAGATTAAACATGCACTGCTTAACTATTGTGTTAATTAATTATAATTTCAACACGATTACATAATTAATTCATTAGGTACCTTACAATTATAATTCAAGAATAACTTAAAAATGATTTTACTTAATCAAAAAACTTACCAAGGCCTATAACAATCACAAACACAATTTTATTAAATTAAGTGGACGAAATGCAATCAACCTACCACGAATTAAATTTAAGCCATATTAATTAAATTAAACATATCAACATAACAAGTATTCATAGACATTTTCATAACAACAACAATAAAAAAATTAAAGGATAAGGAACTAGAATCAAATCCGGTGTTTCTCCGAAGCTTGACTAGTTTGCTCCGCTCCTTCTTCTCCGCTTGTTCTTGTTGAACCAAGGCTTCTACGAGCACTTGAACACTGCTACCAATGGTGGTTTAAGGACTCTTTTTCCAGAGGGGAAATCAACAAGGGAATAGAAGGGAAAAATGGAGAACAAAATAAGGGTTTTGAAGAGAGAAAGTGAGAGAGAAATGAAGAATGAAAGGATGAGAGGTGTGTTTGAAATGATCAGCCAATGGGGTATTTATAGGTTGGATAGGCTGCTAAAAATAGAAAAAATCAGCAGCCATAGACTTCCCCCATGGCCGGCCACACATATGGCAAGTTTGAAGCTTTCATACTTGCTAAATTTGAAACACCCCAAACCCGGCCCAAAAAGCCTGACCGGATTTGATATGGTCCTCGAATAAAACTTTAGCAAATTCTCGCTTTGTTTAAGAAAAACTTGATGATTTTGAATAAAACAGATTAACTTAAAGATCGGGTTGAAATCAAATTGTAAAGTAAATTTGTATCTTCTTAAAACATTATTTTTAAGAGAAATTAATAAGTTAAAAGAAAACCAAATTTAATGAAAAATTTATTTATTACTTTAAAACATATATATATATATATTAGTGTCAAAAACATTTTAAATTATTTATCAAAACCATTTAGTTATTTAATTAATAATTGTTCATGGCGTAAAAATAAATCCAAACACAAAAATTAAAAAGCAGTTCATAGTGGCCTTATTACATAAAAATAGCAAAACCCATAATAAATTCTAAATAAGTTTAATAAGTTTAATTTGGAAAATCTCCAAAATACTTTGTTTGAGCATTGGCTACCACGTAGTCCTCATTGACCCGATCCATCGCGCTAAGAGTCATCAAAAATTATCCCACAAAAGGGTGAGTCATAAACTCAATGTGTAACACATACATTAAAAAGCCCATTTGATCATAGCCTTTAAGCCCATTAATAACACATATAGTCATAGGCCCATTTAAGTCATATTTAGCCATAAGCCCATTTTTATAATAGATCAAATAATAATCATTTAAAATCACATGGATATACACATATAATGAAATGCAAACTCGGCCCACCTAAATATCCATCCGCTACACACCACCCTTACCAACCAATCACACCGTAGGGATTACTAAATCGACCCTCCATCCGCTACACACCATCGAAGGCGATTCTTCGCATCAACATGCACATCGCCTTATAATTTTGTGGCAAGGCCACCGGACAAATGTGACCAAGTCACTAGATTCAAAATATGTGACCAAGTCACCAGATTCACATATGTGACCAAGTCACCGGATTCAAATATGTGACCGAAGTCACTTTGGATTATGTGGTAAAACCAGGAATACTTCCCTTTATCAATTTTACCCATATGCCCATGCACATACATATTATTAGGTTTTCATGCCATTTACCCCAAAATCATAATATATTCATACTTATTTCACATTTATGCATATAGCAAAATTAACGAAATATTGGGGTAAACATACCTGAATATCGTATACCACTGAATGGTATCCACAATCATTATCAAACATATTTTCATATAAATCACATTTAATATAGATCTATGAGATTTTAGTGTAATGTTACACACCTTATGACTGTGAGAACGATACCTTCCCGCTCGTCAACACCTAGTTAATTATCACACTTGATTAAAATACACTATTACTTATAAAACTATACTATTGATGAGAGATCTAAATCCTTACCCTCGGATTCTCGAACAACCGTTATTTGTGGTTTTTCTCCGTTAGATGGATCAAAACTCGATGACAACCCACTAACGAAAAGTGGTTCGGTTGTACGCACGACTTCAAATAAACGATCTTCGTTAGCAGAGGGTCCACAACCCGGTGGAAAATCTCTTATCGCCGATCTGCCCTTCGTTTGAAGTTTGAGGGTAAAAGCAGCCTCCTCTCTTCCAAACACTCCGTCCGCTCTTTTCGAACCTATCTTGTTAGTCTCAAAATCACCCCTAAAATAAAGTTGATTAATAATCTATCTAAAAGAATTGATATAACCGAAAGTGATAATCTTTACCTTGGATGATTTGAAAGATCTCTCCTTAAATGTTGGTTTCAAAAGGATCCTTAACAATCCTTCCAAAGTTTGACCTAGGAGAAAAAAGAATGAGAGAATTAAGTTTCTAAATCGGCTATTCTAAAAGAAATAATGAAAACACTTAACAAAAATCCTTACTTAACCACTTGAAGATTCGACCTTGTCAAAGTAGAAGAAAAGAAATGATGCTTTCGGCTTGAATAAAAAGAAGAGAAAAATATGATGTTTTTGGCTATGGTGGTTTCGGGTTTTCAACAAAAGAAAAGAAAGAAGAAGATGAAAATAGAGAATGGAAGTTTCGGCCTTAGCAAGGTAAATGAGTAGAGAAATTTGAGAGAAAGGGATGATTTGCTTTTTGGTAAAAATGGTTTCGGTTGAAAGTGAAAAAGAAAGAAAAATGAAAGGAGAAAGAAAGAGAAAAGGAAGAAAAAGATAATGATAATGATGATTTCCAAAAGAAAAGAGATGAGTTTAGGGACTTATGTGCATTCGGCCAAGAGGGAAAAAAATAAAGAAAATAGGTCTTTGAACTTTGGTACTTTCGGTTACAAAGAGGAAGAAAAAGATGTTATGTTTAAGAGAAAAGAAACTAGAAAGACTTCTCAAACCGAAATGGCAAATTACAAAAGACCAAAAGAAGAGAAAAAGGCTTCTCTTTTGTGTAGATAAGCATTCGGCTATGAACAAGGTTTTGAAGAGAAAATTGGTTAAAAATTTTAGCCAACTAACACCCCTAATGCCTATGCAAAAATTTGGCCAACCTTACCAACATAGTCCCCTTTTTCCTCCTCAATTCTTCCCCATCAATCCTTTGATTCCAAACATAATTAAACCTTCTCCCCTTAGCCCCTAAATCCGACTAGGTTCATGGTCAAATTACCATAAAAAAGCTTCCAAAACATTATCCTTTCTTCAAGCCTTTTGTCCCCCTATCTTACCTTAACCTCATGATTCCATGCCATAACTTCTAGCTTGCCTTTTACATATGGTCTACTAACCAAAAATAAAAAGATGCCCATCCATTCTAGAATGATCTTGGCCGACACTATAGGAAAGAAAACAAAACAAAAAAAAATTAAAATTCCTTCCACTTGCTAGCTAGGGGATTCGAACCTCTCCCCTCAAACATTCATCCATGCGCCCTTACCACCTTGCCAATTGACTTATTATGCTTTAAACCTCTTGTCAATATTTCTTAAAGCCTATCTTGCTTAGCTCCATCTTATTTATTAAAAAACTTAATGTTTCTCTAAGCATTCACTTACTTATTGAAGTTCAAAAATAAACATCCAAAACACACTCAATCATATTTAGGCATGCAACAACATTCAATTAAGTAGAAATGCATAACCCCTAATTATCAAGATGTTACAGTTCTACCCCCTTAAAATAATTTCGTCCTCGAAATTACCTGGCTTGAACAAGTGAGGGTATTGATGTCGCATCGCTTCCTCCGGTTCCCATGAAGCTTCTTCTGATCCATGATTACGCCATAACACTTTAACGAGAGGAACCGATTTTCTCTGTAAAACCTTTACATCCCACTCCAGGATTTGAATTGGCTTCTCTTCATAGGACAAATCTGGTCTTAATTCCACCTCCTCAACTGGCACTACATGAGATGGATCTGACCGGTAACGACGTAACATTGAAACATGGAACACATCGTGCATTTGTTTCAACTCCGAAGGCAAATCTAACTGATATTCCACAGATTCGACCCGCTTCACAACCCGATAAGGTCCAATGAACCTGGGACTTAACTTCCCTTTACGACCAAATCTTATCACCTTTTTTCAAGGTGAGACCTTTAGAATACTTGATCCCCACAAGAAACTCTATTTCCTTCCGCTTAAGATCTGCGTATGACTTTTGTCATCGGATGCTTCCTTTAATCGAGCCGGATTACCTTAACCTTTTCTTGATTCACCACTATTTCGGACCCAAAATCGGCGTTCCCTAATTCATCCAACACGTAGGAGTGCGACACTTTCGTCCATATAGTGCTTCATATGGTACCATCCGAATACTTGCTTGGTAGCTGTTGTTGTACGCATAAATTCGCTAACGGTAAGAACTCTTCCCAACTTCCACAAATCCATCACACATCCCTTAACATATCTTCTAAGATTTGGATTACTCGTTCGGTATGCATCGATTTGTGGATGAAATGTCGATCAAGTCCAATCGGTGCCCAAAGCCCGATGCAATGCTTTCCAAAATCGAGACGTAAACCTCGGATCTCTATCCGAAATAATCGACACCGACACTCCATGCAATCTCACAATCTCAGCCACATATAACTTCGCCAATTTCTGCAAAGAGTAATCAACCCGAATCGGGATAAAATGTGCGATTTCATCAATCGGTCCACTATTACCCATCTGAGTCTTTCTTAGTAGGCGAAGAGGAAACCCACTAACAAAGTCCATGGTGATTCTCTCCCACTTCCACTGCAGAATCTTTATCGGCTGAAGTAATCCCGAAGGTACTTGATGTTCAGCCTTGACTTGCTGACACGTTATGCACTTTCCTACAAACTCGTAACTTCTCGTTTAAGACCAGGCCACCAAAATTGATCTCGCAAATCTCGGTATAACTTACTTCCTCCAGGATGCATAGCATAGGGGCTTCCATGCAACTCCTGAAGAATCTTTTGCCTCAACTCATGATCCCTCGGCATACAGACTTTACATTTGAAACACAATACCCCATCACTGTTAATATCATAATCTTCCAATTCCCCACTCTGCACCTGCCGAAGCTTTACACTCAGATCTTCGTCTACTAACTGCCTCTCTTTCACTTGACTCAACCATGTCGGCTTAACTTGTAATTCTGCCAACAAGCTTCCGTCATCGTAAAGACTAAGATGTGCAAACATCGCCCTTAAATCTGACACCACTTTTCGACTTAGAGCGTCTGCCACCACATTCGCCTTGCCGGGTGGTACTCAATAGAAACGATCGTAGTCTTTCAACAACTCTATCCACCTTCACGCCTCAAATTCAGCTTTTTTCGAGTCGGTAGATATTTTAGACTTTTGTGGTCCGTGTATATCACTGACTTTTCCCCGTATAAATAATGTCTCCAAACTTTAAGAGCAAAGACTACAGCTGTCAACTCCAAATCATGCGTCGGGTAATTAACCTCGTGTGGTCTTAATTGCCGAGACGCATACGCAACTACCTTTCCATCTTGCATCAGAACACATCCTAATCCCGTGTGAGAAGCGTCACAATACACGATAAAATCTTTCCCTGCCTCAGGCTGAATCAAAACCGGAGCTTCAGTTAAAACCCTCTTGAGCTTCTCAAAGCTCTCTTGCTGCTTATCAGCCCACACGAAAGGTACTTCCTTTCTCAACAATTCCGTTAAAGGTGCATTATCGATGAAAATCCTTCAACAAATCTTACGTAATAAGTTGCTAATCCCAAGCGCGAACCTCGATTCACGGACTTGGGTGGTTTCAATCTAGTCTGACCTCAATCTTTCGAGGATCCACCCTTATCCCTTCCGCAGACACCACATAGCCTAAAAATGCAACTTCTTTCAGCCAAAATTCACACTTGCTGAATTTGGCATAAAGTTTCTTCTCCCTTAAAATTTGCAACACAATTCGGAGATGCTTATCATGCTCTATTTCAGACTTAGAATACACCAGGATGTCGTCTATGAATACCACGACAAATTGATCCAAGTAGGGTTGGAAAATCTGATTCATCATATCCATGAACGCAGCTGGGTCGTTCGTCAATCCGAATGGCATTACCAAAAATTCATAATGCCCATATCTAGTTCAGAAAGCCGTCTTATGGATATCCGTTTCTTTCACTTTAAGCTGATGATACCCCGACCTTAGATCAATCTTTGAGAATACCACTGCTCCCTTAAGCTGATCGAACAAGTCATCGATCCTTGGCAAAGGATACTTGTTCTTGATGGTCAGCTTATTCAACTGTCCATAGTCTATACACATCCTCATCGATCCGTCCTTCTTCTTCACAAATAGGACCGGTGTTCCCATGGAGACACACTAGGTCGGATAAATCCACGATCAAGCAACTCCTGAATCTGAGCCTTAAGCTCAACTAACTCTTTCGGTGCCATTCTATATGGAGTAATAGAAACTGGCACCGTTCCAAGCAATAAGTTAATCTCGAATTCTACCTCTCGATCCGGAGGCAATCTTGGCAGTTCTTCCGGAAAAATATCTACAAATTCATTCACAGTCCTGACTTCATTAACAGTTGCCTCCTTAGCCTCCAAGGCACTCACCAACATCAGAAAGGCTACACATCCCTTTCTAACCATCTTTTCTGCCTTAAGAGCGGATACTATGTTTGATAAGTAGTTCCGTCTCTCGCCCATTACTACAACTTCTTTGTCATCAATAGTTCTTAAGGACATCCGCTTAGCAGCACAATCACATTTGCACGATACTTCACTAGCCAGTCCATGCCTAAGATCAGGTCGAACTCTCCGAATGGTAACTCTATTAAATCACCAAACTGTATCCTTGAACTTCTAAAGGCACTTCCTTAAAAGTTTGTCTATTACTACCATGCATCCTAAAGGACTAAGTACGATCATCTTCCTAGGTACGATCTCGAAGTCACATGCGAGTTTCAGATACTTCACTAGCGATGTAAGAGTGAGTTGACCTATATCTATCAAAGCAATAAAGGGCAACCCGTAAATCGAAGCGTGCCGTGATAACATCAAAAGGCCATCGTTTTCTCTCTGCGATGAAGCTGCGATATACGGACACTGGTTGTCTCGCCTTAGAACTACCACTGCCTCTACCTGAAGTTTCGCGACCTCTACCAAAACTATTACCCCTTCCATTTGGACCACGGCCCCTTATCGGCTACTATTCACCTCTGCCAGCCTGATTAACACCACGACCCTTTGGCGATTCTTATCTGAATTCATCGGGCAATCCTTGAACATATGATCTTTAGACCCGCACTTGAAACATCCCCCGATCTTTTTCCAACATTCTCCCGGGTGCATCTTCCCACATTGAACACACGCATGATGTTGTCCACCAGTGATCTGGCGACTTCGCGACCCATCATTTCTTGGTTTCTTTTGAAAATTCACGATGACCTCAAGACCCAAAGCTTCTCTTATTCTTATTCGCCTCTGTCCGATTCATCACACTCGGTCCGCTTAACTTCTTCACTATTCTTGCCCTTTCTACTAAGATTGCAAAATCTCTTTCCGGTCTTGAGCAATCATCACTGCATGATTCATCTCTAAGTCCATCCTCAAATCGACACACCGTTCATATTCAGTAGCCACTATCCTCCGGCATATCGGCTAAGTCGCAAAAATTCTGCTTCATATTCAGCTATCGACTTATTTCCTTGCACTAAATTCAAAAATGCCTTTTTCTGGGAGTCGATGTAACTAGCTCCAACATATTTTCCTTTGAACTTAACTTTAAAATACCCCCAATCCACTCGATCCACAGGGGTACTCTCCTTGATAGTGAGCCACCACTGGTAGGCCTCATCATGGAGTAGTGAAACAAAGACCTTTCACTTTTCTTGGCGGGCGGTCTAAATCGTCCATGATCCTCTCGACCGCCTCCAACCAAGATTCAGCTACATTTGGAGCTACTCTAGATACTCTCCTAAAAACCTCAGCTCCATTTGATCTTAGTCTCTCATCTACTGATTTGAGACCCATTTCCGTACTAAGCACGCTACACGTTCTAAAACTTCATGACGGCTTGTGATACTGCGTCACCTCCTCCATTTTGTTCTTGAAATTCCACCCCAACGGTAGGTGGTATGAGCTTCATTTTCAAACCTTGACTAGATCTAACTGGTTCCGACACGGTCATTCTTCCTCTACGCGTCATGACGACCACGCCCCTAGAACTCATGTCTACTACGCGTATATCTCATTTTTACTGAAAAAGTCTTATGCATTAGAGTCTTTTCACTTCTTATTAAAAGAAAGTTTTATGCAATAGATATTCAGTGGTTTTTCCGTAGTAGTACACATACACCTAGGGTCCATGTCTCTAAAGTATAGTTTCCTTAGGCTTATCATACATTCATATCACTTTTTCAATAAAAGTACTTACCTGATGGATCTGGGTCGAGAACTCGGGTGCCATGCTTCTATAAAACCATTCTAACTAAAGAAAATTTTCAAAAAGTCATTTGGGCCTAATTTTGAAAGCGTTGTGGGCTTCACAACCCAAGGCCGAGAGTTTAAAGCGGGCTCGATACCAAGTTGAAACACCCCAAACACCGCCCAAAAGCTCGCCGGATTTGATATGTTCCTCGAATAAAACTTTAGCAAATTCTCGCTTTGTTTAAGAAAAACTTGATGATTTTGAATAAAGCAGATTAACTTAAAGATCGGGTTGAAATCAAATTGTAAAGTAAATTTGTATCTTCTTAAAACATTATTTTTAAGAGAAATTAATAAGTTAAAAGAAAACCAAATTTAATGAAAAATTTATTTATTACTTTAAAATATATATATATATATATATATATATATATTAGTGTTAAAAACATTTTAAATTATTTATCGAAAACCATTTAGTTATTTAATTAATAATTGTTCATGGCAGAAAAATAAATCCAAACACAAAAATTAAAAACAGTTCATAGTGGCCTTATTACATAAAAATAGCAAAACCCATAATAAATTCTAAATAAGTTTAATAAGTTTAATTTGGAAAATCTCCAAAATACTTTGTTTGAGCATTGGCTACCACGTAGTCCTCGCTGACCCGATCCATCACGCTAAGAGTCATCTGAAAAATTATCCCACAAAAGGGGTGAGTCATAAACTCAATGTGTAACACATACATTAAAAAGCCCATTTGATCATAGCCTTTAAGCCTATTAATAACACATATAGTCATAGGCCCATTTAAGTCATATTTAGCCATAAGCCCATTTTTATAACAGATCAAATAATAATCATTTAAAATCACATGGTTATACACATATAATGAAATGCAAACCCGGCCCACCTAAATATCCATCCGCTACACACCACCCGTACCAACCAATCACACTGTGGGGATTACTAAATCGACCCTCCATCCGCTACACACCATCGAAGGTAGTTGCTGTAGTCAACATGCACATCGCCCTTATAATTTTGTGTCAAGGCCACCAGACAAATGTGACCGAAGTCACCAGATTCAAAATATGTGACCGAAGTCACCAGATTCACATATGTGACCAAGTCACCGGATTCAAATATGTGACCGAAGTCACGGATTATGTGGTAAAACCAGGAATACTTCCCTTTATCAATTTTACCCATATGCCCATGCACATACATATTATTAGGTTTTCATGCCATTTACCCCAAAATCATAATATAGTCATACTTATTTGATTTATGCATATAGAAAAATTAACGAAATATTGGGGTAAACATACACGAATATCGTATACCACTTGAATGGTATCCACAATCATTATCAAACATATTTTCATATAAATCACATTTAATATAGATCTATGAGATTTTAGTGTAATGTTACACCCTTATGACCTGTGAGAACGATACCTTCCGCTCGTCAACACCTAGTTAATTATCACACTTGATTAAAATACACTATTACTTATAAAACTATACTATTGATGAGAGATCTAAATCCTTACCCTCGAATTCTCGAACAACCGTTATTTGTGGTTTTTCTCCGTTAGATGGATCAAAACCCGATGACAACCCACTAACGAAAAGTGGTTCGGTTGTACACACGACTTCAAATAAATGATCTTCGTTAGCAGAGGGTCCACAATCGGTGGAAAATCTCTTATCGCCGATACAGCCCTTCGTTTGAAGTTTGAGGGTAAAATAGAGCCTCATCTCTTCCAAACACTCCGTACCGCTCTTTTCGAACCTATCTTGTTAGTCTCAAAATCACCCCTAAAATAAAGTTGATTAATAATCTATCTAAAAGAATTGATATAACCGAAAGTGATAATCTTTACCTTGGATGATTTCGAAAGATCTCTCCTTAAATGTTGGTTTCAAAAAGGATCCTTAACAATCCCTTCCAAAGTTTCGGCCTAAGAGAAAAAGAATGAGAGAATTAAGTTTCTAAATCGGCTATTCTAAAAGAAATAATGAAAACACTTAACAAAAATCCTTACTTAACCACTTGAAGATTCGACCTTGTCAAAGTAGAAGAAAAGAAATGATGCTTTCGGGTTGAATAAAAAGAAGAGAAAAATATGATGCTTTTGGCTATGGTGGTTTCGGGTTTTCAACAAAAGAAAAGAAAGAAGAAGATGAAAATAGAGAATGGGAGTTTCGGCCTTACCAAGGTAAATGAGTAGAGAAATTTGAGAGAAAGGGATGATTTGCTTTTTGGTAAAAATGGTTTCGGTTGAAAGTGAAAAAGAAAGAAAAATGAAAGGAGAAAGAAAGAGAAAAGGAAGAAAAAGATAATGATAATGATGATTTCCAAAAGAAAAGAGATGGGTTTAGGGACTTATGTGAATTCGGCCAAGAGGGAAAAATGAAGAAAATAGGTCTTTGAACTTTGGTACTTTCGGTTACAAAGAGGAAGAAACAGATGTTATGTTTAGGAGAAAAGAAACTAGAAAGACTTCTCAAACCGAAATGGCAAATTGCAAAAGACCAAAAGAAGAGAAAAAGGCTTCTCTTTTGTGTAGATAAGCATTCGGCTATGAACAAGGTTTTGGAGAGAAAATTGGTTAAAAATTTTAGCCAACTAACACCCCTAATGCCTATGCAAAAATTCGGCCAACCTTACCAACATAATCCCCTTTTTTCTCCTCAATTCTTCCCCATCAATCCTTTGATTCCAAACACAATTAAACCTTCTCCCCTTAGCCCCTAAAGCCGACTAGGTTCATGGTCAAATTACCATGAAAAAGCTTCCAAAACATTATCCTTTCTTCAAGCCTTTTGTCCCCCTATCTTACCTTAACCTCATGATTCCATGCCATATCTTCTAGCTTGCCTTTTACATATGGTCTACTAACCAAAAATAAAAAGATGCCCATCCATTCTAGAATGATCTTGGCCGACACTATAGGAAAGAAAACAAAAAAAAAAAAATTAAAATTCCTTCCACTTGCTAGCTAGGGGATTCGAACCTCTCCCCTCAAACATTCATCCATGCGCCCTTACTACCTTGCCAATTGACTTATTATGCTTTAAACCTCTTGTCAATATTTCTTAAAGCCTATCTTGCTTAGCTCCATCTTATTTATTAAAAACTTAATGTTTCTCTAAGCATTCACTTACATATTGAAGTTCAAAAATAAACTTCCAAAACACACTCAATCATATTTAGGCATGCAACAACATTCAATTAAGTAGAAATGCATAACCCCTAATTATCAGGATGTTACAAAATTTAGCTAGGGGCAAATCTACAAAGGCTTGATAAGTGGAGGGGTTTGAATGCAATTTCAAGGAAGCTTCAAGGGCTGTTTTGCAAGCCAAATAATCAGCTAAAAAAGCTGATTGGGTCAGCATGTTGGATGGTTTTGGGCAACCCATTGCTCAGTTGGATTGGTCTTCTCGATTTAGCATAATTGGGCCTTTTTTCATAATTTATTTAATAATAATTATTTAACCCAAAATAATTTGGATTAAAATTAAAATTAATTATATTATGAATTAATATTGATAAATTGGACCATCTTAGGCTGGAAACTTAACTCGCCTCGATGCTTCAAAAACTGCTTCTCTGTTTTGCGTTTCTAGCAAAATGTTTGTCGAGCCATTTTTCGCCCTTTGTACGAATCTGTCAAAAATAAATAAAAATTAATCAAAATTTATTATAAAATTAATTAAAATTCAATATGTTAATAATTTAAGTACAATTTAATTATTTTATAATTATTATATATTTTTCGACAAGAATTACTACGAAATTGCGTGAATTTGAGTTAAAAAGGGCATGAAAAAGTGTGTATATTTTTGTGTTTCCAACTCCCAATGCTGACAACACCATTAGAAACACATGAGGAGTATTCTTAACCTTTTCTTTGCTTGTTGTTTGAGTTACTATACTTTATGACATATAAAACATACTTGAGGACAAGCATAGATTAAATGGGGGGATTGAAATGGTAAGTATGCATGGTTGATTGTCTTTTGCTCATGTTTCTCTTTTGCATATGTTCAAACTTATGCTGGATTTATTCGATAATTTGTTTGACATTGAGCCTCTAATTTCATTACTTAGTCAATTTGGACAATTGGGTAATTTTTGAATTAAAGTGTTCAAATATCTAGATTAATCGACATGTGTGTTTTAAAGTTGATATATGTAATTAGATTTTTCATGAAAATTGATTGTTTGGTAAAAAAATATTATATTTTCTTGTAAATAAATAAATAAATAAATAAGGCTCAAGTTATGAGTAAAGGTTTTGGAAAAGTGACCGAATTTAGTAACCGAGATGAGGTGCTTGGGTTGTCATCTCATCTCGCGTAAAAAGGTTTGAGTAATGAACCGAAAACTTACAAACATTCTGCTAACTGAGCTGTTAAAAAAAAGGGACCATTTGGAGACTGAGCAACCGGGGTAGGGTGCTTAGGTTGTCATTCTACTTCGCGTAAAAAGGTTTGACTATGTCCCAAAAATTTATTGTAACAGCCCAAAATAGGGCCTAGTCGGAATAGTGGTTTCGAGACCACAAACCCGAAGTAAAAATATTTAATTTATGATTATTTTATAGTTTATGATATGTTGGGTGATGGTGTGCAAATTTTGTTAAGTAATTTTTATCGATAAAGTGCCCAATTTTATTATTGGGATTAACTTGCATTAATTGCAAAATATGAGTTCTAGAACATAAGTACTTGTTTTAAATGGGGGTTTAAACTAGAGGCCTTTAAATGGGAAAAAAACCATCATATTTTGTTATGGACAAAACTAGTCATGGAAGGGTAAAAATTGAAGGTTTAGTAAAAAGTGCATTTTTGTCATTTGGGTGTTTTAAGGCATAAAAGACAAAATTGAAACCCAAAAATTTGCTCATTCTCTTCTCCATACTGCCGAATTTCTCAAGAAGCCATGGCTAGGGTTTCAAGCTTTTTCAAAGCTCAATTGTAAGTGCATTTGAGCCCCAATTTTAATGTTCTTCGTATTTTTGAGATCCTATAAGCTTAACCTTTCTATTTTTACCATTTATTTGCATGAAAAATGAAGTTTAAAAATTGACCCATGCTAGATATATGTGCATTTTGATGTTTAATGCTAGAATAAGGGTGCACAAGGTTAAGAGAACGATTTTTGCTAAGTGATTTTCGTTGAAAATAGTTAAAACGGGTTAATTAGTAAAAGTTATAAATGCTCCTAAAAGTGTGAAATAATAAGAATTTGAGGTTGATTTGGAAGAGAAAAAGGTTCGGTTGACCTTGAATTTTATAGAAATTGAATAAAAATCATATTACGAGCCTAGGGGCAAAATCATAATTATGAGAAAGTTTAGGGGAAAAATTATAAATTTGTCTTAGTATGATTTTTGTATAAAAATGAGTAATGTGAGTGATAATTAAGTGAAATGTGACATTTTAGATCAAAGAAATCGAGATTTGGACCAAGTACGGGGAAATGTCAATCAAAATGACCGATTCGCGTCGAGGTAAGTTCATAAGCAATTGAGTTGAATTGAATTTATTTATAGCGGTGTACATGAATTTAATGGAATTATGTATATAGATTAATGATAAAGCCGATTATGATATCTATATATGTGTATAGTTTAGCCGAATGTGAGGTATGTATATGTGACATTGGTACACTCGAATAGGATGTGATTATGGAGATTGAAATAAGCTACTTCGTAGATTTGTAGTGGAGGTTTAATTCTTATGTATATATATATATATATATATATATAATGTGTAACAAGATTGAGAAATGCACTAAGTGTGCGAATTTAAATTACTGAGCACTAAGTGTGCGAAATCGGTCAGTGAGCACTAAGTGTGTGAATTTAAATTACCGAGCACTAAGTGTGCGAAATCGGTCATTATGCACTAAGTGTGCAATTGAATTACCGAGCACTAAGTGTGCGAAATCAGTCAGTGAGCACTAAGTGTGCGAAATCGGTTAATAAGTACTAAGTGTGCAAGTAAATTTTCAATTCAAAGATCGAAATCGGTAAGTTTTGATACTATGAGATGTTGTCGGAAATCAAGAGAAAGTGATTATTTGTGGATTGGGTGGAATGTTTCTTTTAAATGTATAGTTTGGATGATATAAATTGATATGTGCAAAAGTTTACAAAATCATAATGATTGTTATATGAATTAAAAAATATGATTCGGATATGTGGAAATTGGTATATGATATATGTTTAAATAGTTTGGAACTTGAAAATATCGATAATGCATGGGAACCAAATATTCACATTAGGTTCAGCTTTAATTTAAAAGATAAGAAATGTTTTGTGGTTGCACAAGTAAATGAATAGATGATGGATTTTTGTCTATTAAATTTTTATTAAAGTTATGATATAATGATTTAATGCATTGTTATCATGAAATTGCTTATAACTTACTAAGCTATGATAGCTTACTGTATGTGTTTAATTGCATTGTTGTATCAAACGATTAAGATGTGTCTATGATCACTTGGTTGTTATGAGCCAAGTTATAATATGCTTTGGTGTCAGTGAACACAAAGGATTAATGAATGAGTGAAATTGACATTAAAACAGTTATGGGCAGCATCATTAGTATAACTTTGAAAAATAATCAAAAATGGTGAAAATTTAATTAAAGGCTGTGTAAGATATGAAATTAAAGCTTAATAAGTCTATTGTTTTATAAAAGAAACGTAGCAAACAAAGGATTTGTATATTTTAAGATATTTAAATTTCTGTGAGACTGGTTTAGAATAATTTCGTGATCCCCTATTCTGCCTTGGAAAAATCATTAAAAATTGTACAAAAATAATTAGAGAATATAATTTATATTCTTGAAATATTTAATGAGTCTATTTTCAAATGAACTAAACAAGAAGGTCATATGAACTCTATACGAGGAGAAAATTGATTTGTAGTAAAGAGAGGTTAGAATAGTCAAATAGTAAAATAGGAGAAAATTTAATGAATAAACTGTAGTAATTGGATAAGCCAAAAATTCTGAAAATTTTATGGTAAGAAGATAAATGAGTCTAGTTTCAGGAAAAATTAACGGTTCTTCATTTGGAGCTTTGTAGCTCAAGAAATAAATAATTTAGTGACAGTGACTCAAGTAGATAGATTAATGTGGACATGAGTAATAAGGTGTAAGCATGTGATATAATGATTATATCATCTTAAGAAATTATTGTGAGGATTCATCCATACAAGTTTATTAATTTCTTATTATTTGCATATGAACTTACTAAGCATTTATGCTTACTTTCCCTCTCTTTTCCCTTGCCTTGTAGTATTGCCAAGTTAGCTCGGGGATCGGTAGACGTCGGAGACTCGCTCACACCATCAATTGGAACACTTGGTATATCTAGATACATTAATTTTTGCGTTATGGCATGTATAGTAGGCTTGATCGTTTTGTCATATATGCCATATTTCTTATGGCCTAAAATGTTGGCCCTTATTTAACAAATGTTCATTTTGATTAAGGCTATTTGGAGATGGCCAATATTGATGGTTGTTATACGCCTATGATGTGGTTATCCATGTATGTGGTAATTGCATAATTGAGATGTTGTGGATGTGTTTTACAAATGATTTCATGAATGACGATGTGTATGAGAATGTGTATGCAAAATTGGATATTCGAATGTCCAATTATAGCATGATACATGTTGATGAAATGGATGCAAGAGAGTTCGTGTTTTAGAGTGGGGAACTGGCTTGGAAAATAGCCAACTTCCAGACCACATGGCGTGTGACCCCTATTTTGACAAAATTTTCTAAATTTTCCCAAAAGTTTCCAAAGTTCTTGGCTTAGTCCTGCACCATCCTAAAGGATGTTTTGAGCTTTATAAGCCCATATAAGGGACAAAATGCATGTGCTAGAAAAGTTTTAAATTTGACAAAATTTTATGACTCGATTTTACATTTTCAAGAATTTTAAGTCCGGTAATGCGTCGTACCTTGTTCCGGCATTGGATACGGGTAAGGGGTGTTACATTTACTGCATGGTTAATTGAGAATAATACCTTGCAAATTTAATGATTTAATTTACATGTTTCAATTTTATGGACACTTGTTGACCAAACTAGGTATTTTGAGCACTTATTCATTTTTTGTCTATATTGTTTGCATTGATCATGGATGCGAAAAAGAGGCTTGATTTCTAATAAGTTATTCTAATGTATGAAAGTACAATATGCTTGAGGGCAAGCACGAGCTAAGTAGGGAGCTTTGATAGTGTAGACGGCCCAAATTGCCCGGGCCCAACAAACAAAACAAAACAAAATAAAAATCCAAATTTTACAACCCAAAATAACCCTAGCCCAACTACCCCAGCCCATTAAACAAATCAGAAAACAAAACAAAAAAAAAACAAAAAAACCCTAGCCCTTTGCCTCGACCTCGACTTGACTCGCCCCACACGCCCGCCTCTGCACCGACGTCGACACCGACCATCCGTCTTTGCTTCGACACGCTCGCCCATAGCCTACAAAACAAAAACACATATACCACAAAGAAAGAGCGAAGCAATTTGTCTTCTTTATTCAACTTTGGCTATAAAGCCACAAAAACCATTGTAAGAAAAGGGGATTTTGGAGAGAAAAAAAACAAAGAGATTTTGAATACAAAATTGTTAGAAATCGAAAGCAAAAGCGAGAAGGTTGTTTTATAACACTTGCATTTTCATTTTATAATAAATCATTACTTTTATTTCCTTTTTTTATTTGTTTATTGTTTCTTTTTTAATTTTTTTTACAAATAATAATAGCAAAGAGAAGGCAAAACTTACGAACCCCGGTACGCGTCGTGAGTCTCCCTCCGTCGTCGGGTTAAATCGGAGCAAAGTGGGGGTTTTCTTCTCTTGGGTTTTCAAAAACAAAAGGAAATAGATCGGCAACAACAAAAGCAGATCAAGAGGTTTTTTTTTACTTTCAAAACTTTTATTTTATTTTATTTTATTTTATTTTTCTTTCATTTCATTCCCGCAGATATACTTAAATACATATATATAAACCGGTAATAAAATTAAAAATTAAAAAGAAAACACAAAAAAAAAAATTAAAACTTTTTACCTTTTCCGACCTCAGTGGCGGTGGTTGAGCTCTCCATGACGGGGAGGCGGCCCATTCACCGATTTCTCCGGCCCTGAGAGAAAAAAAAGAGGAAAAGGTGTTTTTTTGTTTGTCGAGAAATGAATTTTTTCAAGTTTTGGCCCTTAATAGGCCTCCAAAACGACGTCGTTTTGGCGAGCCTCTCGAGCACCAAACGACGTCGTTTTGCCCCAGGATCCGTAGCGTCGACCGACCCTATTTGAAGGATCCGCGTGTTTTCATTAAGTGGGCTAATTGCCCACTTGGTCCTTCCGCTTTTTCAGAATCCAACAATCGTGTTTTTTATTTTTTCGATTTTTGCCCCAACACTTCGCGCAGCTTTCGATTTAATCCCTGTCAGAACGCTGCGTTTAGGAGAAAGGAATAATTGCCATTTTGGTCCCCCTCCTTTCACGCGTGTCTCAAATAAGCCCTTTTTCTTTTATTTTATTTCGAATTAATCCCTAAACTTTCATTTTAAATGCAATTTAATCCTATTTTGGTTATTTTGTAAATTTTTTTAGCCCTTTTTTTGATAATATATTATTGTAATTACCATCACTCTATTTTATGTAGATGTTCTATAGTTATTTTGTTTCACTATTATTTGTTTTCATTATTATTATAACATACTATTATTTGTTATTTTGATTTTGTTTTCATTATTTGTTTGCTATCACTATTATTCATTATCACGATCGTATGCATCATTATTTTCTCGTTATTATTAACTAAGATTATTATTTTATTTATTATTATTATTTGTTGTTTTCATTATTATTATTATCTATTTTTATCATTATTTTATCGTCATTATTACTACTATTATGTTTTTATATATATTTTTTATGTATTTATTTTATATATAGTATTTCATTTATTAATTGCCATCATTATTTTTTTCATATTACCATTATTATCTTTTTTCTTTTTATTTTAAGTATCATAATCATTATTTTGTCATTATTATTTCTTGTTTTATCTTTTTACTTCTATTACTATTTTGTTATTATTATTATTATTATTATTATTATTATTATTATTATTATTATAAATATTTATATTTACTTTATTTATATCTGTAATTGTCTTCTTAGTTTTGTACCATATTGTTAAACAAAATACATTTTGTAAAATCATTATATTTCATTTAAAGATTTTTTTTAAAGGCAATGTTTGGTTTTTAGAAACTCGAGTGAATCAAGCCCTAACTTACTGGGTTCTGATTTCCCTCATTCAATATAAACAACGAAATATCCCTTCCAAAATCACAAGTCCCGATTTCAAATTGACGTTCCGTATTAGCAATTCGAGTGAATCGAACCCTAACTTACTGGGTCCTAATTTCTCCTCGTTTAAAGCTAAACAACAGGATGTCTTTTTTTAAAATTGCAATTTAAATTTTAAAACTAAGATACTTAATCTCGAAGATTCAAATGTCGCGCTCTAACTTCATCGGACTCGACACCTAGACACTTCGAGATAAGCTTCTTCTTTTTTCCAAAATAGAGGCAATATTCCTAATTTGGATTTTCGGGAAAACAAGCCCTAACTTACTGGGTTCTGATTTCTCATTTGACAAATGACGGAGATCCTCTTCAAATAAAACCAAGCTTCAAAAGGCGAGCTTAGTTTCGGAGTTTAAAGTATTGTGCCCTAACTTATCGGACGTGATGCTTTATCTCTTGAAAATAAGAGAGCCTTAACGTCCTTCTAATTTTGAAAATAAAAAGCATTGTATTTTGAACCCTTTAAAGTTTTCAACAAATAGGACATCAATCAATCAGTTTGGTACCAATTTTGGGCGTGTCGAGGGTGCTAATCCTTCCTCGCACGTAATCGACCTCCGAACCCATTTTCTCAAAGTTCGTGGACCAAAAAGCACTGTTTTAGTAAATTAAATGTTTTATTAAAACAAAGGTGATCCGATCACACCAAATAAAGATCGGTGGCGACTCCCTTCCTTTTCTTTTTCCAAAAATCGAGTCGACCACGTCGTTTACTGTTTCACCAAAAAAAATGGTTACGACAGCTTGGCGACTCCACTGGGGACGCGAGGGTCAAGGCATAGATTGATTGATTTTTGTCCTTTTAATTAAAAAAGTTTTGGAAAAATCTTGCTTCTTTTAATGCACCTTCAATATTAGCCTTGTAAATACTTTGGCATTGCATTGCATGACCGTTGTGGTCACACCTTTAAGTGGGAGCGAGAAGCTATGCCTTCGTGAGGTTTTCACCTCCGCATGGGCTAGTGGATCGCTTTGAATACATCCGTACCTATGTCTTCGTGAAGTTTTCACTTACATGGCCATAGGAAATGTATTCCCCGAACCGAACTCGGTCCGTATGAGCCTATAATGGGTGAGGATCGAGGAATCTCTTTGGTTGGTACCTCGAACTTTAGAACTAAGTCGCATATAGCAAACCCTAAGAGCCCACCTTAGGTAGAGCCATGGCAAACCTTAGTGGTCACCCGGATAGGCGTTTGCTTATTTTATTTGCTTTATATTCCATGGTACTAACTTTTTGTGTTTCTTTCTTTTTGTGCATATCATTTCATATTTTAAAGAGACATCGATTCACGGTCCATTTCTGAGTTGGGAAGCTAGTTATGGAAAGCGAATTCCTTGATAAAGTAGAAGACAATGCGGTCCGTCGCATATGGTCGAGCAATGCCAAATAGAAAAGGAGATAGCTTAGTCGAAGGGTATGTGTCTGAGCTACGGAACTTCACCAATATCGATTGTCACGCAGAATCGAGCTCCGGAGTTGAAAGAAATTTGGACTCGATTGGGATGATGAAGCGAAGCGGTGTTCTATGGTACTTACTACGACCGCCTTACTCCGCTTGAGGTCAAAATAGACAAGCACTGCTCCGAGCAATGACCTAGTTCGAATACGGAATATATGCTTTCTCCTTCGGAAAGTGGATCTGGTTCCCAAAGAGAAGAGTATACGACCTTGCTACATTGCCCCGAATTCAAGTTGACAAAGCTTATTCCAAGGCGGTTAATGGCCCAACCTTCACGAAGAAGTTGATGAATATCACGGAATGAGCGAACAGTGGGTCTCACTAGAATGCAAAAGAAGGCGATGGTAAATACATACCCGGATATGTTTGAGAGACTCGATCTGGCGCATCCCGTCACGAAGAAAAAGATAGACATCTTGGCCTTGTGTATTTACTACCGTAATCTTCCAAAGCTTTAAGGCACATTGATGAAGCGATTATTGATCTATTCACCGATTGGACAAAGGGTCACACCTGTTCTCGCCATCTTAGCGAAACATTCAGATCCTTAATCGCATGTCGGAGAAGAGGTGAAAGCGTGTTTATTGGATGTCTTGCAATTGTTATTTGCTTGGTTCCATAGTCACCTTTGGAAAATAGAGAAAGTGTCTTGCGGTTCATGTCGAAAAGTACTCCCGCTAGAAGAGATAGCAACTACGCCTAGAAGAGAGGATGTGTCCGAATAAAATTGGATCGCTCTTTCAAAACCTTCAAGAGGACGACATCGAGTGGAAGGCTCCCTAGATGATTCCCAACAAGATCCTTTATCGTTGCGAAAGCTTTGACTGGGTTCCCCTATTAGGAATTTGGGGTGCCACCGCCACGCCTTTGCTGGTCCTAAGACAAGATAGTTCAAGAAAGTTTGTACCAACGACATACGGGCTAGCTCAATGCGAGTTCTCATATGAAGGGGGAAGCTATAAGAAAAGGGTTAAAGAGATTTCTAGTGCCTGGAATCAGATTCACAGAATGAGAAGATTATCTACAGGCCCGAGGACGACCCCGGAATACCTTGAATGGAGGGCTAGGAGAGTCAATGATAACATTCCTGAGCCAAATCCAGGAGGCGCCCGATCAAGAGAAGAATGCATGTGAGTGGTCCCATCGAATTAGAGATTGTGAAGCAAGATTTTGAGCGGATGAGCTCGAACTCGTAGAAAAGGATAGAAAGGTTGGAGGAAAAAATATGCTCCTCCAATTAGAAGTGGACGGTCAAAAATCAGAGGCTGAGAAACTCAGAAAGGAAAAGCGAAAAGTAGAGAAAGACCGAGATAACTTGAAGACGGAGTACAAGAGGATGCGCTTAACGATAAAAAATACGGATTAGGGAAAACTTCGGAGCAGTGGCAACAAGAGGTCCGAGAGGAAAGAGCCAAAGTTAGCAGTTGGGAGAAAAAGTTTCATGAAATACGAGCGCAGAAGGAAGACTTAGAGAAGGCGGAGATGGAAGACCAAAAGAGAAAAAGGATTAGAAGCTAGAATAGCTAAGCTTGGGCGATCTCTACACCACTATCGAAGTCGAGACTCGAAAAGCCAACTAAAGTCAAGCCTGAACTGAATAGAGGAAATGAAAGGTAGGGTTGAAGAGTTAGAATCGGCATTACATAGTAGCGAGCTCGGATTGAGCTTGGAAACGAGAGAAAGACGTTGGGAGGAGGAGCCGCCATTCTTGTAAGCAAGTTCAAGCGGGACTACCTCATGGGAGAAGCAATAATCCAGTTCGAGAAGTAGGCGATCACCTATGGACTTTGGTGAGGAGGTCGACATATTGGGCATGAGATATGGGCTACCACCGGGTCGTGATGAAGAGCTAATCTCTCTGCTTGGAAAAATCAAAACCTTAGGTCTTAGGGCGAGAACATATTTGTAATCTACTTTATGTAAAGGGTTTTGCCTTCTAATAAAGTTTTCTAAAATGAAGTTGATCAGAATCGATGTCTTCTTCCTACATTCATGCATCTGCATTACATCATATTACATGCATTAAAGTTTATAAAAAGAAGCCTAATTGGTTAAGATTAACAGAGAAACAAGAGAGAAGAAAGAGGAAATCTGGGAACTGGACATTACTACGGGACTCGTGCTAAGACAAAGAAAATGGATCAAAGATTTGAACAATTTCAGAAGGAGATGCAAGAACAGATGCAGGAGTAAATGATGAAACTCCAGCAAGATATGATAGAACGGATGCAAGAGTCCCAAAACAACATGATAAGCCAGCTGGCGCAACCATTGGCCAATGAACGAGGAAAAGGCGCCGCTGCTAGTTCGGGAATAATGACGACCTCGCCACCTCCGGATTTACCCGCCAAATACCCAAGCACCACCGAAATATGTCCCCAAAGGACGCCTTTTGTTATCGAGCCACAGTGCGAGTTGAGACCGCAATGCCGCCAAGACTTCCGATTGGTTCAGCACTAATCTCGGAGAAGGTCCGCTAACCCTATAGTCCCGATTTTGATGAAATGGTGAAATGGATAAGGCAAAACGAACCTTCCTGCATAACTCGAGGATCATTGCAAATGGTTAGAAGAAAAGTTTAAGGAAATAGAGACTGCTGAACATCACTACGGGGTGGATGCTAAAGACTTGAGCCTAGTCCCAGACCTCATACTTCTGCCAAAGTTCAAGACCCCAGATTTTGAAAAATACAATGGGACCAGTTGCCCTGAAGCGCACATCACAATGTTCTGTCGACGGATGGCGGGATATGTTAACAACGATCAACTACTTATTCATTATTTTCAAGATAGTTTGGCCGGGGCCGTGGCCAAATGGTACAATCAGCTCAGCCGTACCCAGATCAAGTCATGGAAGGACCTAGCACAGGCCTTCCTGAAACAATATGGGCACGTAGCCGATATAGCTCCTGATCGAATCACGCTCCAAAATATGGAGAAAAAGCCAAACGAAAGTTTCAGGCAATATGCCCAGCGGTGGAGGGAAGTAGCCACACAAGTTCAGCCACCGCTCCTAGAAAAAGAGACAACCATGCTGTTTGTCAATACGTTGAAAGCTCCCTTCATTAATCACATGCTTGGAAGTGCCACTAAAAGTTTTTTCGATATTGTGCTGTCAGGGGAAATGATCGAGAATGCAATCAGAAGCGGTAAAATAGAGGCTGGAGAAAGTACTAGAAAGACGGTCCCGAAGAAGAGGGAGAGTAATATAAACAACATAGGTAAAAGTTATTCAAAACCTATTACTGTGAGCCAACCAAGGACTGTGACCCCCGATCATCAGAGCCCCTTTAGACAGGAGTCCAACACAAGGCAAAATACGGAGAAAATCCAATTCACGCCTATCCCAGTCCCATACAAGGAAATGTATCAGAAATTATATGACGCACACATTGTCTCCCCCCATTACTTAAAACCCTTGCAACCCCCGTACCCTAAGTGGTATGATGCGAACGCATAGTGCGAATACCATGCAGGAATTGTGGGGCATTCTATAGAGCACTGTCTTGCTTTTAAGAAACTAGTGGAAAGACTCATCCAGATGGGAGTTATAGAAGTCGATGACACCTCTTGCAAGGGGCATCCGCTACCTAATCACGGGGTCAACATGATAGGCGAAGATGCGAGAAGAAGAGTAAAGAGGGATATTTTCGATGTGAAAACCCCAATGAAACAGGTCTGGAAGGAAATGATAAAAAGGGGATTGGTTGTGACATGTCCAAGGGGAGAACATGAAGAAACATGAAAGGGCTGTGAATTTCATAACTCGGAAGGGCACGAAATCCAAAGTTACACTGAGTTCAGAATGCTGGTACAGGCGCTGATGGACAATAAAGAGTTAGAATTCTTTGAAAGCAATGAAGGCCGGAAAGAGGGTAACATCTGCACGTTGGAGGATGAGTTAGCAGCAAAAGCCTCGGAGGCGAGCTATCCTTTAGTCACCATCTCACGATCAAAGGGTGACGGAGTAAAAATAAATTCGAAAATCGTGATTCGAAAGCCTACTACTTTTTCATCTGAAGACAACCAAAAGACTCTCGGGGGTTATAATTACAACGTGATGATTTCTGAAAAGGGGGTCCGTCCACAAAAAGAGCCAGAAATATCCTAAGATCGTGATCCGAAAACCTGTAGCCTTTTCGTATAAGGATGACAAGAAGGTCCCCTGGAACTATAACTGCAATGTGACGATTCCTGAAAAGGAAGGTTCGCCCAACACTACAAAAGAAAACCAAGAGGAAGGCTCCTACACGCGCAGTGGAAAGCGCTACGACCTGCCAAACACAAGAACGGAGCACTCAAAAGGAAAAACTTAATGGGCGAACAAAAGAAAGAAAAAGGGACCAAGCAAGAGACACATATAAACGAGCCAGTGAAGGAGGAAGAAGCTAGGGAATTCTTAAAGTTTTTAAAGCATAGTGAATACAGTGTCGTAGAGCAGCTACATAAATAGCCAGCTCGTATATCGGTGCTAGATTTACTATTAAGTTTTGAAGCACACCGTAACGCGCTGATGAAGGTATTGAATGAAACTTATGTTGCAAATGATATAACAGTTAACAAGTTGGATCGCTTGGTTAGCAACATAAGTGCTGATAACTTTATTTTCTTTAACGATGATAAGATCCCTCTAGGAGGTACGGGTTCCATCAAGGCTCCTCACATTACCACGCGGTGCAAAGGATACACATTACCAGGGGTACTAGTCAATAATGGATCAGCGCTCAATGTTCTACCACTATCGACACTGAATAGATTACCCGTTGATAGTTCTCACATGAAGGCCTGTCACAACGTAGTAAGGGCATTCGATGGAACTGAGAGGAAAGTCATGGGAAGGATCGAAGTACCTCTTTTAATCGGACCAGGCACATATGAGGTGGACTTTATTGTGATGGATATCCGGCCGTCTTATAACTGCTTGTTGGGGAGACCTTGGATACACTCGGCAGGAGCAGTGCCCTCATCGTTGCACCAAAAGTTAAAATTAATCTCAGAGGGCCGTCTAGTGACCATAAATGCTGAAGAGGACATCATCGCAATTGTAACAAACAGTGCACCCTATTTAGAAGCCAACGATGAAGCAGTTGAGTGTTCCTTCCGTTCTTTGGAATTTGTCAACGCAATATTCGTCGCTGAGGGAAACAAGATCCCAAAGGTTTCAATTATCCAAAACCACAAGAATGGGTTTACAATTAATGGTCAAAACGGGCCGCACTGGAAGAGACTAGGAAGGTATCTCCAAGGAGGAATCGAAGTCCCGAGATTGAAAGAAAAAAGACTTCTTTGGCTTAGGATTCAAACCGAATGCCAAGCAAAAAAAGAAAGAGTTAGAAAAGAAGCAAGAAAGAAGGAAAGCGCGTTTGAGTGGAAATGAGATTAAATGGGAACCGGTGATAATTCCTCATATTCGTGAGACCTTTGTATCAGGAGGGGTTATCCATCCGGGACGAGAAACCCAAAATAGAGAAATCGTGCATGTCAACGCTATATCTGAGGGGGAAATTGAGGAAGAAAATCGAAATGGCATCCGCCCCTATGAGCTGGGCAGCGTTCTAAACAACTGGACTGCAGAGGAGATTCCTATAACCTTTAGAACTCATTCAGAGTAATACTCAGAACACACTTATTGCTTTAAGTCTATAAGCAATAAGGACCCCTTTGTGAAACGTGATTTTGTATAAGACATCGTTATTTTCAATAAAATACATCTCCGCTATTTTTTGAGCAAATTTTCTTTTATGTTCATTTCATTCATTCATTATTCTTTCTGTAAATATTCTTCTAAACATTTCTATTCTTCATTTATCATACCAATAAACATGCCAAGATTCTATGATTCTATGAGCCTTTATTCATTTCCATAACAGGTCTCCAGATATCAATGATTTGAGTAATGCTACCAATGAATGCCCTTTTGAGCAAGATATGGGTGCGGAAGATTTTCAGGATTTTGGAGATAACCAAGGCTGTGATTTAGCTCCTGAACTATTAAGGATGGTAGAACAAGAGGAGAAACAAATCGTACCTCACAAAGAATCAGTGGAAATAGTGAATCTGGGAAATGGACAAGAAAAGAAAGAAGTGAAGATTGGAGCTAGTATCACCGCAGAGACAAAGCAAGACCTCGTTGAGTTACTCCAAGAATTTAAGGATGTCTTCGCATGGTCATATCAAGAGATGCCCGGGTTAAGCACTGATATCGTGGTACACCGTTTGCCCGTAAAAGAAGAATACAAGCCGGTCCAACAGAAACTTCGGAGGATGAGGCCAAACGTTTTACTAAAAATAAAAGAAGAGATCAAGAAGCAGTTTGACGCAGGGTTCTTGCAAGTGGTCAAGTACTCAGAATGGGTAGCCAATATCGTCCCCGTCCCTAAGAAAGATGGAAAAGTACGAATGTGTGTGGACTACAGAGATCTAAACAAGGCTAGCCCGAAGGACAATTTTCTGTTACCTCATATTGACACCTTAGTGGATAATACGGTGGGTTATTCATTGTTCTCGTTCATGGATGGCTTCTCAGGATACAACCAGATAAAGATGCTTCCTGAAGACATGAATAAAACCACATTCATAACTATGTGGGGAACCTTTTGCTATAAGGTAATGCCATTTGGGTTGAAGAATGCGGGAGCAACATATCAGAGAGCCATGGTGACCCTATTCCATGACATGATGCACAAGGAAATTGAGGTTTACGTCGACGATATGATTGCCAAGTCTCGGACCGAAAAGGAGCATATCCAAGTCTTAAGGAAATTATTTTTGAGGTTGAGGAAAGTCCAACTGAAGCTTAACCCGGCAAAGTGTACCTTTGGAGTCGGTCGGAAACCGCTAGGATTTATAGTCGATGAAAAGGGATTGAGGTTGACCTGCATAAAGTCAAGGCTATACAAGAATTGCCTCCGCCTCGCACGCAAAAAGAAGTTCGAGGTTTCTTAGAAAGATTAAATTACATTGCTCGGTTTATTTCACAACTGACTGAGAAATGTGACCCCATATTTCATCTTCTTAAAAAGCACAATCCAGGTGTGTGGAACGGGGAATGTCAGAAGACCTTCGACAAGGTAAAGCAATACATGTCCAATCCTCTGGTATTGACACCGCCTCATCCGGAGAAGCCTTTAATCCTCTATTTGACGGTACTTGATAATTCAATGGGATGTGTGCTCGGCCAGCATGATGAGTCGAGCAAGAAGGAAAAAGCAATCTACTACCTTAGTAAAAAGTTTACTGAGTGTGAAACAAGGTACTCACCAATTGAAAAAATATGTTGTGCCTTGGTCTGGACAACTCGGAGATTAAAGCAGTACATGTTGTATCATACGACCTGGCTCATCTCAAAGCTAGACCCACTGAAATACCTAATGGAGTCGACTACTTTGAATGGACGGATGGCCCGATGGCAAATCTTACTTTTCGAGTTTGACATAGTTTATGTGAACCAGAAAGCGATAAAAGGAAGTGCAATAGTGGATTTTACGCTAGTAGAGCTCGCGATTATGAGCCTCGACTTTGATTTCCTAATGAAGACCTAATATACGTAGCAACCATCAAGAAGATACCACGAAAGTCATCCTTGAAACCGAACTTGACGGGCATCGAATGCTATGGGCAATGGAAAGTTCGGTGTCCCCAAATGGAGATCATTACCCATTCACTTGTAAATTGGATTTCGACTGCACAAACAATATGGCAGAGTATGAAGCTTGCATCATGGGTATCCGTGCTGCTATTGAACGTAAAATTAAGGTGCTGAAAGTATACGGAGACTCTGCATTGGTAATTTATCAACTTAAATGAGAATGGGAGACGAGGGATCCTAAATTGGTTAAATACAAAAGATTGGTCCAAGAACTGATTAAAGAGTTCGAGGACATCACTTTCAGTTATCTACCAAGAGACAAAAATCAAATGGCTGATGCTCTAGCCACATTGGCTTCTATGGTACGAGCAAACAACAAGGAGGATATGAGGCCTATACAAATGAGTATTTATGAGGTCCCAGCCCATTGCTACAACGTGGAAGAAGAGGAGCAAAATAATCACCCATGGTATCACGATATACTACAATACATGAAAGATCATAAATACCCCGATCAGGCAACCGAAAATGACAAAAAGACATTGAGAAGACTAGCTTGCGACTATGTCTTAGACGGAGAGATCCTATACAAAAGAAGAAAGGATCAAGTGCTATTGAGATGTGTAGATGGCGCCGAGGCTAAGCAGATCCTAGAAGAAGTCCATGAGGGTGTCTGTGGAACACATGCCAATGGGTTCGCAATGGCAAGACAAATCATGAGATTCGGGTATTATTGGTCTACCATGGAAAGGGATTGCATTGATTATGCTAAGAAATGTCATAAGTGCCAAATTTATGGGGACAAGATTCATGTACCACCCTCACCTTTACATGTTATGACCTCCCCATGGCCATTTTCTATGTGGGTCATGGACGTCATTGGACCAATCTCACCAAAAGCTTCCAATGGACATCGGTTCATCTTCGTGGTAATTGATTACTTCACTAAATGGGTGGAGGCCACTTCATATGCCAATGTGACAAAATCAGCGGTCAGCAAGTTCCTAAAAAAGAAAATCATATGTCGATATGGAATGCCTGAGAGGATCATATCGATAATGCGTTAAACTTGAATAACAAAGATGATCACGTAAGTCAGAGGCAATTCAAGATCGACATCACAATTAAATCACCAGACGCCTAAAGATGAACAGTGCGGTTGAAGCGACTAATAAGAACATCAAGAGGATAATAGGAAAAATGATCGAGACTTACAAAGATTGGCACGAGAAGCTACCATTTGCCCTTTTCGCCTATCGAACAGAACCTCCACTGGGGCAACTCCTTTCTCATTGGTTTACGGAATGGAAGCAGTTCTACCCATCGAAGTTAAAATTCCATCCCTTCGAGGATTGTCCGAATTGAAATTGGATGAATCAGAATGGATCCAAGCACGATATAATCAATTGAATCTGATCGAAAAAAAAAGGCTGAGAGCTATCCGTCATGGTCAGATGTACCAAAAGCGAATGATGCGAGCATACAACAAGAAAGGCATCCACGAGAATTCCACGAGGAGACTTAGTTTTGAAGAAGATTCTCCCATACAAAAGGATTTCAGAGGAAATGGATGTCGAATTGGGAAGGACCTTATGTGGTGAAAAAGGCTTTCTTTGGAGGGGCACTAATCTTGGCCGAGATGGATGGGAAAAATCTACCCAATCCCATAAATTCAGATTCAGTTAAGAAGTATTATGCTTGAAGAAGGGAAAGGCTAAAGCAAAAACCCGAAAAGGGCGCTTTAAGTTAAAAAAAACCGAAGAGGCCAAAGCGAAAACCCGTAAAGGGCGCTTTGAGACCAAAGGGGCCTTGAGTCGAAAACCCGATAAGGGCGGCTCAAATTAGCACGAAAAAGGAGGTACGTGACAATCTTTTTCCCGTAATTAGCAAAAGGAGGAATGTTACACCACGGAACATCTACAAAGCAATCGCAGATCTCCCAACGCCTATTCAAACTCAAATGATCTTCGTAAGGATCCGGTGGTGAAGCCCAGGCTGCGATATCTGGGGCACCTACTCTTTCCTTTTACCCATTTTTTGTACTCCAATAATGTTTACTTTTGTTGATTTAATCCAATTCCATTCTTTATAAATTCCATTGTTATTTTAAATCTTTGAGTTGTTTGCAATTGAAATAACGACCCATTGACCCATAATGCTTCCATAAAACGAGTCTCGCTTATTACTGGAAGCCTCTAAACAAAGATAGGAACACAAACGATATCGTTGTTTAGTAACCACCACAATTTGGGTTGGAAACGTTCAAGGAAGAGGAGTCTAAAATCATGACTATCTCCCCAGATTCTCTGACATAGGTACCAGACGAAATATTGTGTCTGTGCCGTGACCTCGACAAGCGAACGAGCAATTACAGCCCTAAGCTTTTTTTAAAAAATAAATAAATAAATCGTTCTCATGACATCCTGCATTCATGCAAATGTCCTCCGTAATATCATTTAGTTAGAAGCATTCGATTTATTACAATCATTGCATCTTAACGGAAAATCATCATTCTCATGACATTCTGCATTCATGCAAGTGTCATCCATATCACACGTTGGTTAGGAGCATTTGAGTCATTCTGACCGTAGCATCCTCACCATTTGGCATAAACACAAACATATAAAATCGAGTCTACAGGATATGTCCCTAGAGGACAGTGTAACAACACTATTGAAGATTATCCTATTACCATCGACCAGCGGTGGAATGGGTGGTCCTATCGCCATCGACCAACGGTGGAATAGGTTGAAGATTACCCTATTGCCACTAACCAACAGCGGAATAGGTGGAAGATTGTTTTATTGCCATTGACCAGCAGTGGAATAAGTTGAAGATTACCTTATTGCCGCTGACCAGCAGTGGAATAGGTGGAAGATCGTCCTATTACCATCAGCCAGTGATGGAATAGATTGAAGATTGTCCTATTACCATCAGCCAGTGATGGAATAGGTTGAAGATTGTCCTATTGCCATCAACCAGTGATGGAATAGGTTGAAGATTGTCCTATTGCCATCAACCAGTGGTGGAATAGGTTGAAGATTGTCCTATTGCCACTGACCAACAGCAGAATAGGTCAAAGACTGTAGATCTTGTTACTCTGACCTGTAGTGGGGCAAGATCGAAGGCGAATCTTGGTTCCCTAACCAGTAGGGAACATGGTTTAGGCCACCCTCCTATTGCCACGAACCAGCAGTGGAATAGGTCAAAAATTGTAGATCTTGTCGCCCTAACCAGTAGTGGGGCAAGATCGAAGGCGAATCTTGGCTCCCTAACCAGTAGGGAACACGATTTAGGCCACCCTCCTATTGCCACTGACCAGCAGTGGAATAGGCCAAAAATTGTAGATCTTGTTGCCCTAACCAGTAATGGGGCAAGATCGAAGGCGAATCTTGGCCCCCTAACCAGTAGGGAGCATGATCAAGCTTTAGTCCTATTACCATAACTAGAAGTGGGATAGGCTGAAGACCAAAGACCTCATCTCTCTGGAGATGCAGCGGAGCAATCTAAAATAAAACAAGTCACATCCCATTGGAGTCGCAGCAAGAGCAAATTAAAGCCACATAGCGATGGAGTAGATTGAAGTAACAAGATGCGATAGACTGGAATGAGATTACATGAAGAAGAGAAGCACCAAAGAAGTTAGGACTCAGCAAAACCGCAAATTTGGTCCTCTTTATGTCTTTGTTTCTATTCAGTTACGACAATGAGCAAAGAGGGCAATGAGACGGCCCAAATTGCCCGGGCCCAACAAACAAAACAAAACAAAATAAAAATCTAAATTTTACAACCCAAAATAACCCTAGCCCAACTACCCCAGCCCATTAAATAAATCAGAAAAAAAAACAAAAAAACCCTAGCCCTTTGCCTCGACCCTCGACTTCGACTCGCCCCCACACGCCTCTCTGCACGACGCCCGACACCACCATCCGTCGCTTTGCCCGACACGCTCCGCCCATAGCCTACAAAACAAAAACACGCAACAGCCACAGCAAAGAGCAGAAGCAATTTGTCTTCTTTATTCAACTTTGGCTATAAAGCCACAAAAAACAATTGTAAGAAAAGGGGATTTTTCGGAGAGAAAAAAAGAACAACAGAGATTTTGAATACAAAAATTGTTAGAAATCGAAAGCAAAAGCAGTAGAAGGTTGTTTTTAACACTTCCGTTTTCATTTTTATAATAAACTGTTACTTTTATTTCCCTTTTTTTTATTTGTTTATTGTTTCTTTTTTTTAATTTTTTTTTTACAAATAATAATAGCAAAAGAGAAGGCAAAACTTACCTGAACCCCGGCACGCGTCGTTGAGTCTCCTTCCGTCGTCGAAGCCGAAATCGGGAGCAAAGTGGGGGGTTTTCTTCTCTTGGGTTTTCAAAAAACAAAAAGGAAATAGATCAGCAACAACAAAACAGATCGAAGAGGTTTTTTTTTTACTTTCAAAACTTTTTATTTTATTTTATATTTTTTTCTTTCATTTTATTCCAGAGATATACTTAAATACATATATATAAACGGTAATAAAATAAAATAAAAAGAAAACACAAAAAAATTAAAATTTTTACCTTTTTCTACCATGTGGTGGTGGTTGACTCAGCCACTTGAGCGACGGAGGCATGCCCATTCACGGATTTCCAACCCTGCAGAGAAAAAAAGAGGAAAAGGTGTTTTTTTGTTTAATTTGGAGAAATGAATTTTTTTCAAGTTTTGGCCCTTAATAGGCCTCCAAAAGCGACGTCGTTTTGGCGAGCCTCTCGAGCACCAAAACGATGTCGTTTGCCCGGGATCCGCGTCGACCCGACCCGGTTGAAGGATCTGCGTGTTTTCATTAAGTGGGCTAATTGCCCATTTGGTCCTTCCGCTTTTCGAATCCAACAATCGTGTTTTTTATTTTTCGATTTTTGCCCCAACATTTCGCAGACTTTCGATTTAATCCTGTCGAGCAGCTGCGTTTAGGAGAAAGGAATAATTGCCATTTTGGTCCCCCTCCTTCCACGCGTGTCTCAAATAAGCCCTTTTTCTTTTATTTTATTTCGAATTAATCCCTAAACTTTCGTTTTAAATGCAATTTAATCCTATTTTGGTTATTTTGTAATTTTTTTTAGCCCTTTTTTTGATAATATATTATTGTAATTACCATCACTCTATTTTATGTAGATGTTCTATAGTTATTTTGTTTCACTATTATTTGTTTCATTATTATTATAACATACTATTATTTGTTATTTTGATTTTGTTTTCATTATTTGTTTGCTATCACTATTATTCATTATCACGATCGTATGCATCATTATTTTCTCTGTTATTATTAACTAAGATTATTAATTTATTTATTATTATTATTTGTTGTTTTCATTATTATTATCTATTTTTATCATTATTTTATCGTCATTATTACTACTATTATGTTTTTTATATATATTTTTATGTATTTATTTTATATATAGTATTTCATTTATTAATTGCCATCATTATTTTTTTCATATTACCATTATTATCTTTTTCTTTTTATTTTAAGTATCATAATCATTATTTTGTCATTATTATTTCTTGTTTTATCTTTTTACTTCTATTACTATTTTGTTATTATTATTATTATTATTATTATTATTATTATTATTATTATTATTATAAATATTTATATTTACTTTATTTATATCTCGTAATTGTCTTCTTAGTTTTGTACCATATTGTTAAACAAAATACATTTTGTAAAATCATTATATTTCATTTAAAGATTTTTTTAAAGGCAATGTTTGGTTTTAGAAACTCGAGTGAATCAAGCCCTAACTTCTTTGGGTTACGATTTCCTCATTCAATATAAACAACGAAATATCCCTTCCAAAATCACAAGTCCCGATTTCAAATTGACGTTTCGTATTAGCAATTCGAGTGAATCGAACCCTAACTTACTGGGTCCTGATTTCTCCTCGTTTAAAGCTAAACAACGGGATGTCTTTTTTTTAAAATTGCAATTTAAATTTTAAAAACTAAGATACTTAATCTCGAAGATTCGAAATGTCGCGCCCTAACTTATTGGACTCGACACCTAGACACTTCGAGATAAGCTTCTTTTTTTTTCCAAAATAGAGGCAATATTCCTAATTTGGATTTTCGGGAAAACAAGCCCTAACTTACTGGGTTCTGATTTCTCGTTTGACAAATGATGGGAGATCCTCTTCAAATAAAAACCAAGCTTCAAAAGGCGAGCTTAGTTTCGGGAGTTTAAAGCATTGTGCCCTAACTTACTGGACGTGATGCTTTATCTCTTCGAAAATAAGAGAGCCTTAACGTCCCTTCCAATTTTGAAAATAAAAAGCATTGTATTTTCGAACCCTTTAAAGTTTTCAACAAATAGGACATCAATCAATCAGTTTGGTACCAATTTTGGGCGTGTCGAGGGTGCTAATCCTTCCTCGCACGTAATCGACCTCCGAACCCGTTTTCTCAAAGTTCGTAGACCAAAAAGCACTGTTTTAGTAAATTAAATGTTTTATTAAAACAAAGGTGATCCGATCACACCAAATAAAGATCGGTGGCGACTCCCTTCCTTTTCTTTTTCCAAAAATCGAGTCGACCGCATCGTTTACTGTTTCACCAAAAAAAATGGTTACGACAGATAGCTTGTTCATTTTGCATAATTTACGTGTTCAACTAGACTTATTCTCGAATTAATCCCTCCGAATTGGTGCATTTTGTGTTTAAATATTGTTAGGAATGAAATTCGAGCACTTTAAATCAAAGACAAGCAAACAAAGGGCTAAATTGAAGCATAGGAAAAAGAAGAGGGATCGAATTGTAAGTTTGGGACATTTGAGGGGTAAGTTAGATTTTGACATTGTAAAAGCCAAAATTAGTAAATTAAATCTGAAATTATTTTGTGTATTTAGTGGTAGGTGGAAAGAGTCTAAAATTAGCATATGGATTTTATATAAATAAGTAGGGTGGTGCACTTGAAAAAACACACTTGATTTGCTTAAGCAATTGAATAGAAAAAGTTTCTTTCTTTCTTATTTTGCTTGAAAGTGTGCAGGCATTCTACCAACTTTTGTTTCCAATTCAACTTTTGGCATAATCGTTTCCCAAGCCTTTCCCTTTCCATCTTTCTCCATTATCATAAAATCCACTATCATAATCCATAAAACATGATTAATTTCACGCTTCACTAAATTCTAACTTAGCTTTAGGCCGGTATTCTTTTCGGTCAGAAAACGTGAAATAGGTATTTGTACTAAAAATCTTTCCAATCAGTATTCACTATTTTTTCGAAATATTAGGATTGACAAATTTATCCCTTAAAGTTAACTCGGTTTCAAATCAGAAAGAGTGTTGGGTTGGAGTCGTGTTTGCAGACAGTTGGGGAAACGAGTTCGCCGTGCTACATTCGGATCTCTAAGAACAAATCAAGGGAGATAGTGATCGGGTTTTAACGTCCCACACGATTGAGGCCATCAATCTGAGTTAGGTTCTTCAGAACACAAGGCTGTTGAAATCTTGAATTGCGAACGCGTGTATCACGGTTAGATGATTGGCAAGGGTTAGTTTGTAGGTCATACCGGGGTCAGCTACAAGAGGAAGAATTATGCCAAAAGTTGTATTGGAAACAAAAGTTGGCAGAATGCCTGCACACTTTCACAAAAAAAAAAAAAAAGAAATTGCTTTTTCTATTCAATTGCTTAAGTAAATCAGGTGTGTTTTTTCAAGTGCACCACCCTACCTATTTATACAAAATCCACATACTAATTTTAGGTTTTTTCTACCTACCACTATCTACACAAAATAATTTCAGATTTAATTTACTAATTTTGACTTTTACAAGGTCAAAATCTGACTAGTCCCTCAAATGTCCCAAATTTACAATTCGATCCCTCTTCTCTTTCCCATGCTTCAATTTAGCCCCTAGTTTGCTTGTCTTTGATTTAAAGTGCCCGAATTTCGTTCCTGATTATATTTAAACGCAAAATGCACCAATTAGCAGGGATTAATTCGAGAATAAGTCGAGTTGAACACGTAAATTATGCAAAATGAACAAGCTATCAAGTTAGTTGAGTTGGTGAATCTCATTTCATCACCCTAACTCGATTTGATTTTTTTTTTCAAATCAAGTCTAGTGAAATGAAATTCGAATCAAGCCTAATCGAATCTAGTAAAATTGTTAGAGTTAATTAAAAAAATTAAATATGTCAAATTACTTGTTACAATATAATTAATTTTATGTTAGAACACATTAATTTGAAACTATATATATTTGAAAACTCTTTTAAAGAAAAAAAGAAAAAAAAACAAATACTTTAGTATGATAAACTTGAATAGGTAATTTACTTGTTTAAGTCCTCAAAATTATTATTTTGAATTTTTTAATTTTTAACTTTTCCTATATATTTTTAAATTTGCTTAGAATTTTATTTTTTAAAATTATGAATTTTAAAATTTTTATAAATATTTTGAATTTTCAAAATTAATTTTGAATTATTTTGTAGTTTTGTTGAGAGGACCAATTTGCTCATTTTCAAAATTAATAGGGACCAAAAGAGTAATTATATCAATCTATTATTTGAATTATATCAATTGTAAAATTTAATTCAACTCGAACTTAAAAAATCAAATCAATTATTCAAATTAACATGTAAAAATCAAAATACTCAATTCAATTAACTTAAAATCTAAAACTTTTTCGAATTTTTATAAAAATCAATTAATGGGCAGAGCTTTGACCCACAGAGCCTTTCCGCAAGCATACTTTTTGCTCACAATGAAAGTCGACACCACTAGCTTAGTTAAAAAATGTGATCGATGTCAAGGGTTCTCCAAAATATCAAAGTAAGCGGCCGAAAAACTTAAGACCATCTCTAGCCCTTGGCCCTTCATGACTTGGGGAATTGATGTGTTGGGCCCATTTTTATTGGCAACTAGGTAGCGCAAATTTCTAGTAGTCGCATGCGATTACTAAATGAGTGGAAGCAGAACTTGTGGCATCCGTCACCATCAGGGCCGTTTGTTTTTTTTTTTTTTTTTTTTCTAAAATACTAGTTTCGGCTAAATGCATTTGTAGATTTATGCATCATATCTGAACAGCAGTAAGTCTGTTTTTGGTTTTTGTATCTATCTTAAGGATTGATTGATTTCTTGGAGCGATTATCAATATAGATCTACAGTTGAAGCAAAGTATCGAGCCACGGCCTTAGTTACATGCGAGTGAGTTAACTTGGGTGGCAACACTTCTTTCATCTTTTCAATATTCAATTCCCCATGCTATTCTTTAATGTGGTAACTAAGCAACATTGCATATTGCAAGCAATTTTGTTTTCCATAAACAAAGAAAATATATTGAAGTCTGTTGACATTTTGTTGAAGACAAAGTAAAGGGTGGTTTTGTACAATCTTCTCTCTCGTTGCCAAATATCATTGTATGCACCTGCTTTTTACAAGTTTATTGGCTAGATGGGGCTTCTTTCAACATTCATGCGACTCCATCTTGAGAGGAACTTTTATCTGTACCTAATTAACTAATTGTACATTTAATATTACAGTTAACAGGTTGCTAGAGTTTATATACTTCATCTCTGTACATCGTTAAGCAGATCCAATAGTGAAAAACATCAAGATCCAACGAAACGGCATTAGAGAGTGCGTTAGAGAGTTATGAAGCGATCCAACGAAACTTCCTTACGAACGCCGTTTCGTTGTTGACGCCACCAGCTTCCACCACGATCCAAACCAGATCGTAGGAAACCAGCATTAGAGAGTGCATCACCCCGGTCAAATGCAACGCTTGGAAAGTGCGTACATACGTCGAAGTGCCTACAATAATTGTCATGGGATTCTTGTCGCCGAATTCTGACCTCTGCTCCTTTTGAACTATTTCTATGATCCGGTGCGCCTTCATGACCTCAACGGGTCCTGATGCGGCCACGGCCTAATCTAGATCCTGTGGCGCCCCACGATGACCCTCGGATTGATGACCGTCTTTTTAAACAAAGGCAAGTCAAGGTTGGTGACGGGGTTGTTGGAGAGAACGGAGTGGACATCGAGGGTTTTGATGAGCTCGATAGTGGATCAAAACGGCGGCGTATAGAAGTTAATAGAAGAAGTGGAGAACAAAAAGAATGGATATTTTTGTCTCTTAAAAATACCAACAATCTCACTGGGTTTAACTGCTGCTGAAACCCCCAGCCACTTTTCAGTATATTAGTGTGGCTGAAATTAATTTTTACTGGACTGTGCTGTTAAATCAAATACCATATCAATGAGTTTGATAACCTCAACTGCACTACACTAATACTAACAACTGAACCAAAGGAGACTTTAATCTACAAATTTTTCTTATAAAAAGAGTAAATAGCTAAGAAATGAAAATAAGGACTTTTTTTATTTTTTTATTTTTTACTCTAGGCTGTTACAATATTACTTTATCTATACAACCAACTCACTCCTTTCCTGCTTTCATCAGCAAAAGGCTAAAATACCTTTCTAGAACAAAGATATTTCTTTAAAAATAAAAATAAAGAAAACCCCAATCCCAATAGGTCTCCCCATGGCCATAAAGATTCAAATCTTTAAAGCTCTAATTTGCACCACATAAAACACAATCTGTCCCTTAACCATAAACCATGCTCACCTACTCTATACATTAAAAGTTTTAAACGCCCATATTTCTTTTCTTCTTCTTTTTTTTATGTATAATAAAAATAGCACCAACCCATCTGTCTCTAGTCTCCATTAGTCTCCATCTCAAGAATGTAAATGCCATCAACAGTTGTATATTTTCTTTTATTGAATAATACCCAAAAGAGTGTAAATGCCATAGACGGTGTCCTATACCCCCCTCCTTTTTTCTTTTTTCTTTTTTGCTGCAAACAAAAGAGAATTTCTATCATTGGTTAACACAGTGAATTAGCATTCCTTTTTCTTTCTTTTTTTATAGATTTTCTTTCCAATTTTCATGCTCCAAAGTAGATGTATGTGTAAAATTATATAAATCTTGCATGCCTAGTCCTAGATTGTCTTGTCTTGTAGCTATTATTCTTTAGGTTTTAGCCCCACAAGGGCATAAAAAAATTGAACCTCCTTTGGCCTCCAACACAATTGTATTGGTGAAAGTCAGAGTCCATAAATATAAGTAGCTTGACTAATGGCTATTGGGTAATGACCGGTCTTATAGAGACCCCTATGCTTCATTCTCGAGCAAGAAACAAGACCCCCGGTTTGCTTCGCCTGCACTGACTTCTGCATTTTCCATTGTTTCTTTTTTCTTCCTTTTGCAGTAGCTTTTGCTTTATATTCCACTTGTCTCCCTATTTCCCTTTCTCTCTCTCTCTCTCTCTCAAAAAAATTCAAATTTGTCTAGTTTTTGCTGTATAAAAAACCCACTTTTTCTGCACCCCTTGTTGCTTCCCTAACAGTGTTTCTGAATTACAAAAAAAGTTTCAGTTTGTTTGAACTTTGAAGCCATGGGATGTTCTGAGATTATCTGTGAGGATGATGGGAAATGGGAAGCTGAGGAAGATGAAGCATTGTCATTGTGTGATCTGCCGGTCAATTTGACTAAAGAAGAGGAGCGAGTCCAGACAAAGAACGAGGAAGATGGCGACGAACCCCAAGCACTTAAAACAGATGAAGATTTCAACTTTGGTTCATTGTGTGGCTCTCTTTCAACCGAACTAGAAATGTGTGCTGCTGATGAAGTGTTCTTTCAAGGCCAAATTCTACCCCTGCGCCTCTCAGTTAGTTCAGATAGTGGGCTCACAGGGTGGTGCCGCCAAGATAGCCTCAACACTAGCCGGTGCTTGTCGAGGTCAGAGTCCATGGACCATGGTTCATTGAGTAGGTTCACAAGTGCCAGTAGCAGCAGCAGCAGAAGCAGCAGCTGTAATTCCATCACAGTTACTCCAAGAACATTCAGTTCCAGTTCAAAGCCAATGAAAATCAGAAACAACTTCAACACACATCCAAGTCCCAAACCCCATATAAGATCGTCCAGAACTCGGCCCATCAATGTCAGCAGCCGAACCCAAAAATCATCATCGATGTGGGGTTTTTTCAGGTTAGGCTTAGTTCGAGCACCAGAGCTCGAATTAAAAGACTTGAAAGTCCGTAGCAACAGCAACAACAATGGCAATAAAAATTCTGTGAGTAGAAACAGCAGTTGTAATAGCAGTGACAGCAGTTCAAGCACCAAGAACAGCAACAGCAGCAAGATTGTTAACAAAAGTGGTGAAGTAGTGAAAAATCCGCGGGATTCGAACAAAGGGTCCTTGGGAAAGAGAATAGGGTCATTCAGTGGATGTAAATGTTCTGTAGATGCAATTGAAACAGTTCCATTGAACAACGTAATTATGACCAAAAGTAGCAAGGACAATGCCGCCATGGAAGACAAGAAAAAGCTGCCGCAAGAATTGAAGACAAAGAAGAAAAGGAAAGGAAAGCAAGCTTTGTCACGTAATAGAACGTTTGAATGGTTAACAGAGCTTTCACATGCAAGCTATGTTGATGGAGCCTTAAAGAAACACTCATGAACAATCCCTCGCATGCTTCCCTTTTTCATTTCTTTCATCAGTATCTACTATTTTTCTTTTTTATTGGGGTTTTAGTTTTCGTTTATTATATGGAATATATATTGAAATACTTCAAAATGCAGCTCTTGTTCCAAAGAAAAACCTCTGTTTTTAACTTCAAATTGCTGAATCCACGTTTCTGATGTATTTAATGATTGAGAAAAATGGGTGGAAAGAAATTAAAGAAAAAGATGAAAATCAAACAAAGGTAGAGATAGTGGTGGTTATAATGATTAAAGTTATAAACTTTAACAGAGCATGAAACGGCGATTCGTGACTGTCACTAAAGTACACAAACGACACATGAAACAGAGAGACAGACACAGAAAGACAAAAAAAAAAAAAAAAATGAAAAAGAATTCTTTCGATTTACAGCCTCATTTGTCCTTTTGATGATTTCATGATTACCGAAAGTAAGGTTAACGGTTTTTTGTCTGTCTCTTTGTATTGCTTTCATTAGATGATCATAATATCTGATTAATTATATGAGAATCCAATAATTCTTTTCTTCTACTGTGCCTTAAAAATCTTAATATATTGATAGTACATTTTTCCTCTTTCAACTTAACATAAAGTTTTAATCTTTATTGATGAGTTGTGGGATCCAATCCTAAAATTATCACTATTATACTCAAATTAAAAGGATAAATATATACGTGGTTATAAAAATCCATGTTTACATAAATATATTTTCTGTTTGAGATCTTTGCGTATGCCAGTAGGTTAATGGATTCGGTCACGGAACATGTGAACCAATCTTTTGTCAAACTTGTTCAGACCATGCTTGAGTTTCATCCCTCCTCCTATCCTATTGGCAGAACAAATATGCTTTGACTCATTCTTCCAAAAATAGTTTAATCATGGCTGATCTTTCTAGCATGATAAAATTTTGGATTTAATTAATCTATTGTAACTTCTCTTCATAGAAATTATAACACTCTAAATCCAGTCTAGATATTATGGTTAAATTTTGGATACATCATATGACAGTGTTTTGGCACTAAATAAGTTGTCGTAAAAACTTCATTTCGAATTAGCCTCATTACAAAATCTTATGTTAATTCTAGGATGTGCCGTTCATTTTTAAAATGTAGTTCATTACCACAAAAGTATTCTCTTTTAAAACGATATTAATTTTCAAAACATCACTTATCGCGTAAGCTTTTTAAATCAGTTCGTGTATTTGAATGTATTTTGTTAAAACATTTGATTTGTTTTAAAAACTCGATTAACCTACTACTAGCAGTTGTAAATCAAAATCATAGAAATCCCAAATTAACCATTAAAATCCAAAAAGGCCATTATTATAGTAAAATACCCAAAATAAAATCAAAATTATAATTAAGTACTAAAATAGAACGAAACGGGTTATGTGGCCACCGCTGAGTCCTCTGTCGCACCGATCCGCCTATGTTTGGGGATTACCTGTACAGTTAAAACAGAAGGGTGAGTTTACGAAAACTTAGTGTGTAATCCCAAATAGCACAAACAGATAGACAGAAGGCAATCACAGTCTGGGCCTAAGCCCTATTCAGAATCAGTGACAGTATCAGTTTGGGCTTTAGCCCATCTCAGTATAGAGGCAGTCATGCATTTGGGCTTTGACCCATTATAGTATCAGTAATCAGTACAGTATCACAATATGCAATGTACAAGTCCTACCCAACCAGCTTCTACACTCCATCTCTGTCCAACCCTACACTCCATGTGGGGATATAATCAACTCACCCATCCCTACATTCCAAGTAGTACCAGTTGCGGCACTAGACAGTAGTTTGCAGTTGAGCTGCCAGTAAGTTAGGCTCGAAGCCTTTCAGTACACTTCCTCCGATTCATATAAACCCATCGCCATGCAATGCATCATACAATCATGTCATGCCAAATCATGGTATCATATATGTATTTAGTATAGATTTAACAGCATGCTCACAATACAGTCGTACACGGATGTAACACTCACTCAGTTAATTAGGGATCTAGGTAATTTTACCGACCCTACAGTAGGTCCACAGTCGACTTGGGCGACCCGTGCAACCTTAGCAGTCAAAACAGTAAAAATGGGCCCACAAGTCCATGTAATTTACGCATGTGGGCCCACATGCTAGTGTGGCCCTCAAGGCCCAAAATGGCCATAGCAGTGTGAATTACACGGCCTGGCCCAATAATCCCACATGCTCGTATGGGGCCCACACAGCCTAATTTGACCCCGTCCATGAATCGCACATGGCCTGCCTCGTCGATCACACGCCTGTGTCCGATCACACGGCCTACCACACGGGCGACCATATGCCCGTGTGGTGTCGACAGTCCCACTTTTTGGCTTTTCACTGATTTCTGTTTGCAGAGTTGTGTTTACACACCTGGTTACGAAAGATGCGCAGACAATCCTCGATCACTCCAAAACCTATGTTCACCCATAAACACTCGATTAATCGAATATCAATCGAATTTAAAACGAACCCTAGTCAATACACTTATCCACTTGATCGTCAGCCACTTACCTTGTTTGAACAACCGAAGCCCTATACTGAAGCCGTTGAGAAGTAATTACCGGCCCCTCGATTAGTGCCTGCAAACCAGTCGAAATCCACTCTTTAAAAATATTCACAAGAACAATCTAAACCAAATGGTTACCTAAACTTACCGAATGCACGGAAACGAAGAACGGGAATAGGACTATTGGAACAACAACAAAAAAAAAAACCAAGAGAAACAAAATTTGACAAAGTGCAGTAATCAATAGGATGGCAGCAAAAAGAAAGGAACAAGACGGCACAGTGAGGGAAGAAAAAGAAGTTGGCAAGAAAAGAGGCAACTCTCGGCAACTGAAAGAGAAAGGGGCAAACTAATGGCCAAAATCGGTAGGAATAGAAAAGAAGAAAAAAATTTTGGCAGAGTTGGGGGAGGAGAATGACAGAAGAAAAAAAAACTTTGGGGATTTGAAAAAAAACCAAAATAACAAAAATAAAGATTTTTGCACCATTATCCCTCCAATCTCTCAAATTTCTTCTAAAACTATCCAATCACTCCCATCCAAATCCCTTAATTTTCTCTCCACACTTCCCACTACACCTCTACCACTTTGGCATTTCAGTTCAGCTAAAACACTACACGGCACCACTAGCAAAAATAATACTCAAGCACAGCTCGAACCCAAGACCTCTAGCATTTTAACACACCACTTAACCATCAGACCAGCAAGCCCATTTTGACATGTTTTTACAAACTTTTAACTATAAGCCTACTGAACAAAAGCAAGGCTTTATTCAATTAAAATAAAAATTTAGCTCAAGACAAGGCTTGAACTTAGGACCTCTCCCACACACCCAAAACACTTAACCACTGAAGTAGATAGGTATTTGTGTCACAAACACATAGAAATAACTATAAGATATTTTTTGGGGTGCTACAACTGTACCCCCTAAAAGAAAATTTTGGCCTCGAAATTTTACCTGATCAGAACAGATGAGGATACTGCTATCGTATCGCATCCTCAAACTCCCACATGGCCTCTTCAGAGCTATGATTACACCAAAAAATCTTAACCAGTGGGATGAATTTTCTTCTTAGAACCTTTACATCTCGCTCCAATATCTGAACTGGCTCCTCCTTAAATGTCAGATCTGGCCTAACCTCGATCTCCTCAATAGGAACAATATGCGTAGGATCAGAGCAGTAGTGCCTCAACATTGAGACGTGGAACACATCGTGAATCTGATCTAACTCTGAAGTTAACTCTAACTGATACGCAATCGGTCCCACACGTTTTAATATGCGAAGGTCCAATAAACCTAGAGCTCAACTTGCCCTTACGACCATACTCAGTACCTTCTTCTATGGCGAGACCTTGAGAAAAATGAAGCCCCCCACAGAATACACAATTTTTTGATGCTTCAGATTTGTATAGGACTTCTGTCTGTCTGATGCCACTTTCAGTCAGTCTCAAATCAATCTAACTTTGTCTTCGGTATTAGAAACTAGTTCAAGGCCTAGAACACCTGCTCGCCCAACTCAGTTTAACATGAAGATGTGTGACACCTACGACATACAATGCCTCGTACGGTGCCATATGAATGCTAGACTGATAGCTGTTATTATAAGCAAACTCTGCTAGGGGTAGATAATCCTCCCAATTGCCTCAGAAATCAGTCACGCAACTCCTTAACATGTCATCTAGTATCTGAATCACCCTTTCTGACTGACTGACTGTCAATCTGAGGATGGAACGCAGTACTGAATTCCAATCTTGTACCCAGAGCTTCATGTAGCTTCTTCTAGAACTGAGATGTGAAACGAAGATCCCTATCAGATTTATCAAAATCGGTACCCCATGCAGTCTCACTATCTCAGACACAGTTTAGCCAACTTCTATAGAGAGTAGTTAGTATGAACCGGTGTGAAATGGGTGGACTTGGTCAATCGATCCACGATGACCCATACTAAATCCTTTTAGTGGGTGTGAGGGGTAACCCACTAACGAAGTCCATAGTTACACGCTCCCACTTCTACAGTGGAATCTTGACTGGTTGCAACAATCCCGAAGGAAATTGATGCTCAGCCTTAACCTGCTGGCATGTCAAAAACTTGGGCACAAATTCAGTAATCTCTCACTTAAGACCTGGCCACCAGTATAACTCACGAAGGTCTCGATACATCTTATTTCCACCATGATGCATAGCATAAGGGCTACTATGCACCTTTTTCAGTATAAATTTCCTCAATTTAGTATCTTTCAGTACACAAATTCTCCCACAAAAATAGAGCACTCCTTCGCTATTCAGTCTAAAATCCTCGGTATTCCCACTCTCAACCTGTCGAAAACGAAGACCCAACGACTCATCCTCTATCTGTTTACTCTTAACCTGCTTTATCCACGTTGGTTTAACTTGAAGCTCGGCCAACAGACTACCATTATCAAATAAACTGAGACGTGCAAACATCACCTTTAGATTAGTCACAGCCCTACGGCTCAGTGCATCGGCCACAACATTGACCTTGCTAGGGTGATATCCAATCGTACATTCGTAATCCTTAAGTAGATCAATCCATCTGCGCTGCATAAGATTCAGCTCCTTCTAAGTGAGGAGGTACTTGAGGCTCTTATGATTGGCGTAAATGATACACTTATCACCATACAAATAATACTCTAGATTTTCAGGTAAATACCACAGCGGCCAACTTCAAGTCATGCGTCGGATTCGCCTCATGAGTCTTAAGCTGACACGACGCATACGCTACTACCTTACCCTTTTGCATCAATATACATCCCAAACCAATATGTGATGCATCACTGTAGACAGTAAACTCTTTTCTAAACTTTGGCTGTACCAGAACAGGGGCCTCAGTCAATACAGTCTTGAGCTTCACAAAGCTTTCTTGCTGCGAATCGGTCCAGTTAAATGGCACACCCTTACGTAGCAGCTTAGTCAAGGGTGCGACGGTCAGTGAAAACCCTCTATAAAATGTCGATAATATCCTGCTGGTCCTTAAAAACTGCAAATCTCTGATACAGTCTTAGGCTGCCTCTAATCCAAAACAGCCTCAACCTTTCGAGGATTAACTCTAATCCCCCCAGAAAAAACCACATATATTAGAAACGTTACTTCACGTAACTAGAACTCACACTTACTAAACTTGGCCTACAGTTGCTTCTCTCGCAGAATGTGTAGAACCACTCTGAGATGTTCATCGTGCTCATCCTCAGTCTTCAAATACACTAGTATGTCATCAATAAATACCACTACGAACCGATCCAAATAAGGTTGGAACACCTAGTTCATCAGATCCATAAAAGCTGCTGGTGCATTCGTAAGTCCAAATGGCATCACTAGGAACTTGTAATGACCATAGTGAGTCCTAAACTTTGTCTTATACACATCAGCTTCCTTGATTCTTAACTGGTGATACCCTGATTGAAGATCAATCTTGGAAAAAATTGAAGCCCCTCGGAACTGGTCGAACAGATCATCTATCCTCGGTAGGGGGTACATATTCTTGACGGTCAGTTTGTTCAGTTGACGGTAGTCAATACACATACGCATGGATCCATCCTTCTTTTTCACAAATAGTACTGGTGCCCCCCACGGAGACACACTAGGGCGGATGAACCCACGATCTAGTAGCTCTTGAATCTAGGCCTTAAGCTCCACAAGCTCCTTCAGTGCCATTCTATAAGAGGTGATGGACACTGGAGCTGTACTAGGAAGGAGCTCAATCCCAAACTCTACTTCACGATCCAGAGGTAACCTAGGTAGCTCTTCAGGAAAAACGTCTGAAAAGTCTTTAACCATCTTGATATCCTTAACTGAAGAATCCCAGAATCTAAAACAATGATGTAGGCCAGATACGCCTCACATTCGATAAATAGTTTTGACCTTCCCCAATTACAACTACCTCGCTGTCCTCCTTAGTTCTCAGTACAACCCTTTTTTAGGCACAATCTAAGCTTACTCGGTGTTTGACTAACCAGTCCATTCCTAGTATCAGATCAAATTCTCTAAAAGGTAGTTCCATTAGATCAGCCAAAAAGATAGCTCCTTGAACCTCCAGAGGAACATCTCTAAACAGTTTATAAACCCTTATTGACTACCCCAATAGACTCAGTATAGTGACCTCACTCGTAGTGCTCTCAACCAGTAAACCCAAGTTTTCAGATATGGTACAAGTTATATAGGAGTGAGTGAATCCTATATCTATCAGTGCAGTATAGGGTACATTATAAATAAAGAACGTACCTGTAATAATGTTCGGAGCATCACTATCCTCTCGACGACATGAAGTATAAACTAGAGCCGGGTGCCTCGCCTCAGTATACCCAGCACCTCTGCCTGGTGCTTTCTAACCACGGTCAAAACTATTTCCACATCTGGCCTAACCACGGTCGCTCGGTGGCTGCTGAACTACCCTCGGTGGTAGTGCAGTACCCATGCCAGAAGCTTACATCTGATTGGACCTTTGCGGACAATCCCTAATATGGTGCTCCAAAGAACTGCACTTCAAGTATGATCCAGTCCTTTTCCAATACTCGCCCTGATGGCGTCTACCACAATCAGTACACGGCGACTGTCTAGTAGCAGCAATAGGAGTCCCAACTCTGATCGGTCCATCAATTTTGACTTTTTCTTATGCCTCTGAACGGAACTCAAGGGCTTCAAATCCCTCTCATTCCTACCTCTCTCTCTGTTCTGGCGCTCTGTGCGCTTCACTTCTTCGGCGATCTTCGCTTTATCGATCAGTGCAAGAAAGTTTCGCTCCCTCTGTGGAGCTATCAGTTCTCTCAAATTATCCTTGAGGCCATCTTTGAAGTAAACGTATCTCTCATACTCAGTCGACACCATACCACGTGCATAGCAGCTTAGTCGCAGAAATTTGGCCTTATACTCAGCCACTAATCTATCACCCTGGGCCAAATTTAGGAACTCTCTCCTACGGGCATCCACGTAACTGGCCCCCACATACTTCCCTTGAAAGGCGATCTTAAAGAACTCCCAAGTCGGTCGGTGCTGAGTGCCCTCCTTAACAGTGAGCCACCACTAGTAAGCCTCATCCCTCAGCAGTGACACTGCACCCTTCAGTTTCTACTCGGGGGTACAGTCCAAATCGTCCATAATTCTCTCTGTGGCCTCTATCCAGTACTCAGCTACATTAGGGGCAACTCCAGCAATACCCCTAAAAATCTCGGCTCCATTGGACCGAAGTCGTTCCGTAACTAACCATCGGCCTCCAACTCTAGTATTGGGCCTAGTGACTTTCTCCAGAATCCTTAACATGGCTTGGACAGTGCGTCGTCCCCAGCCGCTAGATCATGAGACCCAGTCTCAATCACAGATGAAGCCAGAGTCTCAATTGTATCCAAATTAGGCAGGTTACTAGAAGATGAGGACCCAGCTCGAGCGCCTCTATGGCCTCTTGTGCCCCGTCCGCGAGTACCTCTTTCGCTTATTGTCTATTCGCGTTAATCTGTATTTACAGTTTTATGTATCAGTTTACAGTTTCAGTGTTTATTAATGGATATTTTATGAAAACAGTATCAGAAGTGTAAAGTTTATTTCATATATCGCAGTGTCAATCAATGCCTATTGGTTTTTCTACAGTATCAGTATATACTAACTTGAGTGTTTTCAGTACATTTTATATATAGTAGTTTCGGTACATACTATCTATAGCATTTTTAGTTTTTAAACAGATAATAGTTCAGAAGACTTATAGGATCGACGCTAGAGACTCGGTGTACCACACATTTAGTGAAAAACATTTCACGTTATTTAGAAATCAATTTTAGAGAATCAATTCTTAAAAACTCAAACCCACAACTGAGTTTTGTAAGCTGACTCTGATACCACTAAATGTAACACCCTAAACCCGGCCTAGATGTTATGGTCGAATCTTGGCGATGTCATATGACAGTGTTTTGGCACTAAATGAGTTATCGTAAAAACCTCTTTTCGAATTAGCCTCATTACAAAATCTTATATTAATTCTAGAATGCGCCGTTCATTTTCAAAATGTAGTTCGTTACCACGAAGTATTCTCTTTCAAAACGATATTAATTTTCAAAACATCACTTATCGCGGAAGCTTTTTAAATCAATTCGTGTATTTGAGTGTATTTTGTTAAAACATTTGATTTGTTTTGGAAACTCGATTAACCTACTACTAGCAGTTGTAAATCAAAATCATAGAAATCCTAAATTAACCATTAAAATCCAAAAAGGCCATTATTACAGTAAAATACCCCAAAATAAAATCAAAATTATAATTAAATACTAAAATAGAACGAAATGGGTCATGTGGCCACCGCTGAGTCCTCCACCGCACCGATCATCCTATGTTTGGGGATTACCTTTATAGTTAAAATAGAAGGGTGAGTTTACGAAAACTCAGTGTGTAATACCAAATAGCATAAACAGACAGACCGAAGGCAATCACAGTCTAGGCCTAAGCCCTATTTAGAATCAGTGACAATATCAGTTTGGGCTTTAGCCCATGGCCTTGGCCCATTACAGTATTAGTAATCAGTATAGTATCACAATATGCAGTATACAAGTCCTACCAAGCTAGCCTCTACACTCTATTTTTGTCCAACCCTAAACTCTATGTGGGGATATAATCAACCCACCCATCCCTACACTCTAAGTAGTACTGGTTGCGGTACTAAACAGTAGTTTGTAGTTGAGTTACCAGTAAGCTAGGTTCGAAACCTTTCAGTACACTTCCTCAAATCCATATAAACCCATCCTCATGCAATGCATTATACAATCATGTCATGCCAAATCATGGTATCATATATGTATTCAGTACGTTTTTAACAGTATGCTCACAATATAGTCGTACATGTATATATATAAACTACATGGATATAACAGTCTCTCAGTCAATTAGGGATCTAGGTAATCTTACCGGCCCTATAGTAGGTCCACAGTTGACTCGACCGACCTGTGCAACCTGAGCAATCAAAATAGTGAAAATGGGCCTACAAGCCCATGTAATTTACCAATGTGGGCCCACACGCTCGTGTGGCCCACAAGGCCTAAAATGGCCTTAGCCTGTATGAATCACATGGCCTAGCCCAATAATCTCATACGCCTGTGTGGTTCACCCGTATAGGGCCCACACGGCTCAATTTGACCCAGCCCATGAATCGCACATGGCCTACCTTGTTGATCACACGCCCGTGTTTGATCACACGGCCTACCACACGGGTGGCCACACGCCCGTATGGTGTCAACAGTCCCACTTTTTAGCTTTTCGCCAATTTTTGTTTGCAGAGTTGTGTTTACACACCTGGTTACGAAAGATGCGCAGATAGTCCTCAATCATTCCAGAACCTATGTTCACCCGTAAACACTCGATTAATTGTATATCAATCAAATTTAAAATGAACCCTACTCAATACACTTATCCTTTTGATCGTTAGCCACTTACCTTGCTTGAACAACTGAAGCCCTACACTTAAGCCATTGAGAAGCAATCACCGGCCCCTCGGTTAGTACCTGCAAACCAGTTGAAATCCCTTCCTTAAAAAATATTCACAAGAATAGTCTAAACCAAATGGTTACCTAAACTTACTGAATGCACGAAAACGAAGAACGGGAATGAGACTTTTAAAACAACAATAGAAAGAACCCAAGAGAAACAAAATTTGGCAGAGTGTAGTAATCAATAGGACAGCAACAAAGAGAAAGGAACAAGATGGAACTATGAGGAAATAAGAAGAAGTCGGCAAGAAAAGAGGCAACTCTCGGCAATCGAAAAGAGAAAGGGGCAAACCAATAGCCAAAATTGGCAGGAATGGAAAAGAAGAAAAAAAATTGGCAGAGTTGGGGAGGAGAACGGCAGAAGAAAAGAGAACTTTGGGGATTTAAAAAAAAACCAAAATAACAAAAATGAAGATTTCTGCACCATTATCCCTCAAATCCCTCAAATTTCTCCTAAAATCGTCCAAGCACTCCTATCCAAATCCCTTAATTTTCTCTCCACACTTCCCACTACACCTCTACCAATTCGGCATTTCAGTTCAGTTCAAACACTACACGAAACCACTAGCAAAAATAATACTCAAGCACAACTCGAACCCAAGATCTCTAGCATTTTAACACACCACTTAACCACCAGACCAACAAGCCCATTCTAACATGTTTTTACAAACTTTTAACTATAAGGCTACTGAACAAAAGCAAGGCTTTATTCAATTAAAACAAAATTTTAGCTCAAGACAAGGCTTGAACTTAGGACATCCCACACACACCGAGAACACTTAACCACTGAAACAGACATGTATTTGTGTCACAAACACACAGAAATAACTATATGATATTTTTGGGGCGTTACAAAAATAGTTAATAACATTAATCATTTCTATTAAAATTTTAAATTAAAATTTCTTCTTAAAAAGACTTTTTATCTCAATAATATAAAAAATTAATTTAATAACTTATATAGTAGGGGAATCAAATTATTTATGAAAATGGTATGTTATAAACAGTAATACCGGGTGGTATTTGAGAAGGTGGCAACGCCACCTATTTTTTTTGTCCCCATCATAAGGCCATCATTAGGCTATAATAACTTTGAAAAAAAATCTAATATTTTATTAGTGGTGCCACTCAATACGAGGGTAGCGATATATCACACTTATACCAGGTAAATATGAGGAATTATACAGTTTGGAGGTTTGTGTTGGAGGAGGAATGTTAGCCGGTATAGTGGTTGGAAGGCGTTGTCAGGCGGCACCAAGGTTGAAGGGGTGTAGGAATTTTATGTGTTTTCTTAAAGGGTTGTAGTAGCTAACCGATAAGAAGAAAGGAAAAAAAAATTGTAGAAAAGGAGAAAAGAAAGAAAGATTTGTAAGGTTAGTACAATAATTAATTTTATTATATTATTTTTTATAGCAAAATCTTGTTTTTCAAATAATATTTGAGAAATTTAATTATTTTAATTTTTTTTACAAATTAGTATTGAAGATGGATAATCAATTCTTTGTACACGTTTATTTCGATGAAGTAATTTTAAGAACAACAATTAGTTATATATTTGAATCTCGTCAACAAATAGTAATGAGACTGATGCTCATGGGACTACATACATCAGTGTGCACAGGTTCTAAAGGTTGGTTGGCCCTTGTACCTTTTGCATTAAAAGAACTTTTAGCCATTTTACCTTCCAAGCATGATCTACATTGTGGAAGACTAACTTCCTTAAGCATATTTAAAGGACCATCTTTCACGAGTCCAGTGATTCTTTCTTGGTTAATATGACGAAGTCTTAAGTGCCATAGGTACCCCTCATTAGAGTGAGAAGTTTTAAGCTTTTATTCACTATTTCAGTTTGAAGCATTGAGTAGTTATTTGGTTTGATAAAGTAGAGATTGTTTTCCATCCATCCATTACAGATTAAAAAATTATTTCTGTGAAAAACAATCCCTTTATTGAATGTCACAGTATAGCTATCATAAATAAACATGCTACAAAAATTAAATTACTCTTAAAATGAGGTACATAAAACATGTTCTTTAAAATAATCTTCTTAAAATTATCAAAGTGTAAAATAACTTTTCTCACTATTTCGGCTGAAACATAGCTCCCATCTCCGGTTTGCAACGAGAGGCTCCTATCACGCAGACTTCTCATTTCGCTGAACCCTTGTAAGAAACACACACATGGTTAGTGGCTCCAGAATCAATAACCCAATTGTCAATTGATTCTTCCACTAAACAAGTTTCAACCATAAAGAGTTTCATACCTTTTCCCTTTTCAGCTAGATAATCAAAATACTCCTTTCAATTTGATTTGAAATGCCCTTTGCTGTTGCAGAAGAAACATTTAATATTTTTAAGATCATTTGATTTCTTAGCCTTCTTCTAATCCACACGAGGTGAAACCGAAGATTTAGTTGGTTTTTTCTTTCCTTTAGCTTTCTGTTTCCCCTTAGAGGATGAAAGGCCCACAACTAAGTTTGTCTTATGTTTCTCCTGAACTAGCTTACCACCATTCAACATCAACTCATAGGATTTTAATTTCTTCATGAGCTAAGTTAAGGTAAGTGTCTTGTTCCCGAAGTTATAAGTGAACCTAAAAACCAACAAACTCTTTGGTAAATGATTTGAATTGTGACACCCCAAACCCGACCAGGAGGGACCGGCTCGAATTCGAAGCGTTACATTAGCCATCTAAGTGACTCTTTGACTAACGACCACAACACCTCAATTCATATTTGGATGTTAATTATTTATTAACGTAGAAGCAAATTATGAGCTAATTTTAACTTTTCCTAGGTAATTTGACTTATGGGCATTTTCGATATTTTACTACTTAAGGAAAAACTAACCCGATTATAGATCTAAATGTTTACCAACCTTTTTAAGTCAAAATATGTAAGCCTAAAAATTTCAGGTTAAATTGAGTTCGTTTGCTATGTATAATTCAAATTTTACTATTATGGACTAAATTGTAACAAATATAAACTATCAGGATCTATTCTGATTTACAAATTAAGTGCGTTTCTATCAAATTTTATCCTTTACTAGACTAATCCTAAAATTTTACCAAGTTTCCTTATCATCTAGGGCTCTAATTAGACCAACCAATTTTTAAGACTAAATCGTAATTTAAATAAATTAGAATACCAATTTAAAAAGATAAAAAAGCAAGCCCCCAAAAGTCCACAGGGCTGTGTCCCAAAACCATGTGTCATTAAATGATCGTTTTCATGTCGTGAAAAACTTTTTGGCAGATCATACATGCCCGTGTGGAAATCTCACACGTACGTGTGTGATAGCTCCAATTCCCACACGCCTGTGTCACTTACCCACACGCCCATGTGAAAACCAATGCACTTATTTTTGCAAAAACTTATTTTAAAACCCGATTTTGCATATTTTAATGGCCAATTAAACCTAATTTAACTACGATTAATTAACATACATATACATACACCTTCAATTGAAATTATTGACATCAATTAAGCCTCAATTAAATAGAATTAGGCAATCAATTTCATGCATATCAAACATTGAATAAATCAAACAAGTGGGGTACCTTAGTCACTAGTAAACCACTCCATGAAAGCTTCTTTTAAACAATCGTTACTATAAATTTCATGCTTCATACACCGTGTTATCAAGCAACAATACACCGTAAATCAATCAATAATTAAACTCAAACATGACTCAAAATTATTATAAAACCATCCAAAATAAATGTCCAATATCCAAAGTCCAATTACAACCAAAATTTGAACTAATTCCTAGGTGTTCCACAATGCCCGATTATAATCTCTAAAATTCATAATAAAGTCTCTACCAAGCCTAAATCTCTTGGAAATCACTTGCTCGACTCCTCAGCTCCTCAAACCTGATGATTATATGACAAATGTGAGGGTGTGAGCTTTAAAAAGCTCAGTGAATGTTAATAAAAATGAAAAATAAATTAGCATCCAACCACTAATCAATCACCAATGTAACACCCCAAACCTGGCATAGAAGTCTAAACTAAATTCGGAACGCTACATTGATCACCGAAATGATCGTAAGAAGATTTTACAAATGCAGTCGTTTAAAAATTTAAATTTCGAAAACATTTATCCTGAATCAATTCAAAAACATTTAATCATTTAAATTTCCCAGTAAGTTCGACAGTATAACACTTATGAATGAAAATACCATAGTATTATGAAACTCTACAGTTCAAAAACCGAATAGTAATTAAAACTGAAAATACAAACTGATAGTTTATTTCCACCAAGACTATCTGAGTCCTCCGCGTACTGAGTCTAGCATCTAGAATCCAAAATTGTACCTGAAAAAGGGAAACAAAACAGGGGGTGAGCTACTCAAGCTCAGTGTTAGACCAAACTAGCTAAACTAAAGAAGTAGAAACAGAGAACTAGAAGCAGATCAAAACCAAAACACACTTACAGAAAAATAACAGTTAAGTGAGTTCGCCCAACATCAAACACACATCATATGTACCTTACAGTCATATGGAATGAACAGACACACCTAACCTCACGTGCTACTCAAATACCATAGCAACAATTCACAAGTCAGTCACACTATCACAATAACAATTCAGTCAGACATTTATAGAGAAAGTCTATTGAATTCGCATAGGCACACGTGCCTTTCAATCAATCAGTAACACATTCAATCATAGTTTCACATTCAGTCCAACATATCAATCAGATATTTCAGTCTAATAGTACAATCACATTCAGTCACACAGATTCAATCAGATGCATATAAGTGCAAATGAGTTATAAAATAACCCACCCATCCAGCCAACACACCATCTCAGTCCAACCCTACACTTACTATGGGGATTTAATCAACCTACCCATCCCTGCACTCTGAGTAGGACCTCGAAAAGCCCATCCAACCTTATACACCATAGGATGTCATTCCAGGTTGCCCGATAACAATGATTATCAGCATTATCCTCGACCCTCAGAGAATTGGGACCGCTCTCGACCCTTTGGGAATTGGGGCTAACAGTGTGCAGATAAACTACCAGTCTCATATATTATGTAGCAAAGCTAGCGTATAAGCTGTATTGTGCAATACGGTGAACCGCAGTATAGACATGCAGTATGAACTACTAGATCAGATAGTGGTATGTAGTGTAGCTAACGTACATGTGATATAATGCAATGTGGTAATCCACTATACCGATGAGTTACACTAAAACTACCAGATCAGTCAATGTACACATCGATGTTGACGTATGTGCTATACAGTGTAGTGTGAAAATCCGCAATACAATTAAATCGTCCAGACCCTCACGATATTGGGATTGCCCTCGAACCTTTGGGAATTGGGGCTATCAGAATGCAGATAAATTGCCAAATCGTAAATCTCATCGTAAATCTCCCTTCTCTTCAACATCCCACCCCAAAATACTTTATATGCAGATGTATGAATACATATGCACCAAAGATGAATTAAATTACAGGCAGTCATTCAGAAGCAGCCACTTACAGTCAGTCAATCAGTCGTAAAAACGTGCACACTTATGCACTCAGATTCAATACTTAGCATAACACACATTCACTTACAAGCAGTACATAATTCGAAGTCAGAACAGAATTGTATTCACCCTCAGTAAGTTTAGTCGAGGGGTTGGAGCACATAGACTCACAATGGCATTCGATTTGCCCTAAAACCAGAATTTGGCTAGTTAGGGCCAAACGCCCGTGTGCTCCGGCCGTGTGGAGTAATCCAGGCCATATGGGGATCCAAATGCCCGTGTGTGGGGTGGCACACGGCAGTGTGACAGAGGCATATGCCCGTGTGGTGCAGTGACACGGCCATGTGAACAGGCCGTGTAACTCACTGTCCAATTTCCCTAATATTATGTGCAGGGCAGACACGACCATGTACTCCGAAACACACGGCCATGTGTTTCGAAACACACGGCCATGTGTTCCGAAACACACGCCCGTAAGGAATCCCTAATCCCAAATCAATCACACGACCATGTGGCCCCAAAAATCTAATACCCTAATTTCTAATCTCACACGCCTGTGTGCCCGAGGGACACGGCTGTGTGAAAGTTGACAAAAATCCCCAATCGGCCACACGGTCGTGTGGCACCCAATTTGGCCTAAAACCTTAATTCTCAAATCCACACGCCCGTATGCCCAAATGACATGGCCGTGTGAAAATCGACAACCCAAAATTGGCCGAAAACCTTAATTTACAAATCCACACGGCCGTATGCCTAGGCACATGCGCTCGTGTGGCCGTCGGGGAGGCTACTAAGCCACCCTAATTCATCCCAAAACTACCGTTTTGGCCACTAAACTCATCTCCAACCTTACCCACATAAAGTGTACATCCATATGTGACATATTTCCCTCACTTTCAGAGTTCAAAACCCAACATAAGGGATTACACCCATACAAAACTTGTTGAAACTGAAAATTTACGAAAAACCAAAATTGTAGTGAAGGTTAGGATCCTACACCTGATATACGATGACAGAGGAGCGACCTCCCGAAGTCACCAATCAAAAAATAAAAAATAAAAAAACCGAGAGAGGAAGAAAGAACGAGAAGAAGGGAAAAACGTGAAAAAAATTAACAAAACTAAAAACAAAACCCCAAAATAAAAATCAACAATCAACAAATAAAAATAATAAATAATATAATATAATATAATAAATAAACATTTATAATTAATACTAAAACAAAACAAAATATAAGACTCTCCACAATTGCTCATCCAATTACTTGAACCCAGAACCTCAAGGTATGCTAACAACACTCACACAACCACTAGACTAGCAGGCCCATTCTTGTCACTAAATTGCACAATTAAACACATATGTGCAATCTCCCTCTATCCTTATGCTCAAAGCTCAAAACTTCTAGGCCCAAAATTCGGGGCGTTACAACCAATTATCAGTCAAAATAATGAAACATGTCAGTTAAATTTTTCCATAAGCATTTTTAATACCAAAAATCATTTATTCATGGCATTCAATTATCAATTGATATAGTAACAATCACACATGAATATATATTGGCATACACTTCTCATGGCTTAATCGGATGATCATACATCGGATAAACGGATCTTTGAATTCCCACAAATATCAAATACAGTCCACCGAGTTGAGCGGGCTGAAGCATGCGCTCCCTTATAATGCCTCAAATAACCCATTGAGTGGAGACTCATGCTCAACACTCCCTTATCTACTCCAACAAATCAGTTCACCTGGAGCCATATACTCACAATGTCACAGGTAAAGGTGAGTATGTAAAAATCTTATGGCATGCCAACTATATCCAATGGATCCACCATGCATGTTTTCGATATATTTAGTCAAACATAGCATACAAATCAATCATTATTGTGCTCAATTTAATGTGACAAAATGATTATGTATAGCTTTTACATAGCCATTTAGTATCCAATTAAATCAAGCAATTCATTTGCCAATCTCCCATATTCAATTACCAAATGTAACACCAACATATCATGGTAAAAAAATTTCAGTACACATGCGTAAAATCATCCTTAAAATTCATCCAATTAAATAGCACAAAACCACCCAAAAACTTACTTACCATTTTTCAATACAAATTCAATTTTTGCACACTTAATATCAATCTTGCAAAATCAACCATTCAACCATAATTAATTAATTAAAATCATTAATTAAGCTTCCAATTAAACACAATTGAGGGTCAATTTATCAAATCACCCTTAGAAACACTCACTATATAATTTTATTCTACCACAACAAGTGATAAACTAGGCAATTTCAAGCTTCAATTCCAGTTATCTCGATCCTCTTCAAGATTCGGAGCTTCAACAGAGGTAAAGTAGGCATTACCATCTTTCCAATGCTATGATAAACACAAATTATAATTAACTATACTAATCAAAATTCACTCACAAAGATACTTTACTGGATTTGTAACATCAAGTCGAAAACTCGATTCCTCACAAAATCAATCTCTCCAGCCCTCCTAATCACTTCCAAACATCAATACTAAACCAATTACACATAAACTAAGTATCAATTTCACATTTAAATCAATTTCATAAAAAATCTAAAAAATCGATTCATGAAGATGATGAAATTCAAATTTCTTCAAATTACCTCACAAATCATTTTTCATCTTGATAAGTAAGACCAAAAACCATTTAATATATCCATTTTGAGTTAAAACATCCATTGATTTGTGGATTTCCTCTCAAAATTCAAGATCCACCATTAAAACACCTTAAGCTTTTGAAGAAGATGACATTGATAAAAAAATCATTTAATTGACTCTCAAATTGTGTAAAAATGTTTCTAATAATCATAAAAATAAGTGTAGAAATAATAATTACCTCTGATTCGATCTAAATCCTTTGAATGAAAATCTTGATTCAAGAATTTTGAGAAATTTCAGAATATTTTTTGCTGCTTTTGAGAAGAATATCAGGTGAATTGAAAGAGTGTTTGAGAAGAAAAATAGTTGGATATATTCTTTAATGATAGATGTTCAAAACCATGCAAAGAAAATGAATTTTATAGCTCTCTAACCTGATGTAATTGGTGTAAAAAGTAGGCTAGTTGCATTGTGTTTAAAACTAACAACCTACCAAAATTTAAAATTGGGGAATTTGCCTAATGGTCATTCCCATATTTTCCTTACTTTACCAATTGATCGTTTCCCTCTAAAATTTTGAATTTTAATGTTTATTTGACAAAAAAAAAAATACTCTAAAATTTGCCTTGTTTTACAATTAAACCCAATTTAATTAATATTTAAATTTAACTCAAATTAACCCCAATAAAAATTATTTTAAAATTCTTTTTCGACTCAAATTAATTATTTTCACTTATAATTATTTAATTACTTAAAATTAATTTTCCAAAAATATTTTTATTTTTGAATTATTGTTTAATTAATTTTAGATAAAATTAACCTCCTAAATTAAATTAAAAATGACTAAAAACCCCATAAATCCTTAATTTCACACTCAAAACCTGAAAAATATACCCGAAACTACTAGACTCAGTTTAGGGATATTACATGAACACTATTTCAATTAGCGTGTTCACGTCTAGTTCAGCCCCATTGTCTTTCGCTTCCGTAAAAATCTCATAAGCTTAAGCATATGCTATTTGACCGGAGTGCCAATTTTGTTGAGAATTCATCAAATTTGTAATAGCGGATTGTCGAGCCAATACGACTTGGCCTCTAAGCAAATCCTCCAAAGTTTTCATGATCTCTTTAGCAGTATAAAAATTCTCGTGTTGCTTTTGCAACATATAACATCGAGCGATCGAGTCAGAATCTCTCTGTAACGCCCCAAAATTTTAATTTTTAATTTCGTGTATGTGTGACACACAATTGTGTATCTACTTTAGTGGTTATGTGTTCTGGGTGTGTGTGAGAGGTCCTAAGTTCAAGACTTGACTTGGCCAAATTTTGGTATTTTTATGAATAAAGCCCAATCTTTGGTCAATAGGATTATAGTTAAAAGTTGGTAAAAATGTATCAGAATGGGCCTGCTGGTCTGGTGGCTAAGGTGTGTGTTGGCCTGTGGGAGGTTTGGAGTTCAAGTCCCTGAGCGAACAAGGGAATTATTTTTATTGCTTGGCCGTGTGGCGTGGTGGAGTCCTAGTCAAATTGAAATTTTGAGTACTGGAGTTGTTGTGGAAGGTTAGGGAGAGAATTAAGGAGATGAGTTACCAGATTTTTAGGCATTATCTTTTTGTTTAGTTTTTTTTTTAAAAAAAATTCGGACTCTTTTCCACCTTTTTGACGTTTTCTCTCTTTTCTTCCACTCTCAATTTTCGGTTTTCCTTCTTTTTAAAATAATAAATCCTTATTACCAAATTTCCTTTGAATTCCTCTTCCGTTTTCTTTGCCTTTCTTCATCTTTTCCCCTTTGTGCAAGCGTGCAATTGTGTTGTACGGTAGGTTTTCATTTTATTAAACTCGAATGTTACTCTGGATAAGGGATTAAGGGGTGTTTTGTTGACTATTTAGGAGTCCATCGTGAGGCTGGAATTAACGTTCGTCGATTTGACTTGAAGTAGTGATCGTTTGGTAAGCGTATAAGGTATGCGTTTTCTTGTGTTGTTTGGGCGAGTGGTTTTGGCTTTGAATTCATTTTTAACTTTGTTGAACTCTTCGTTAATGAGTAATGGTGGAATTTTGTGAAGTTAGAAGGTAAGTGATGAACGGACAAGCTTAGACCTTTTGGTACGTGAATACGGTTTAATCTTAGCTTAAGACCGATTCTAAAGTTGGGATTGTCGATTATAGGTTTTTGGTGATCTCGGGATTGCGTAAGCAATGAAAACGATGCAGGTGTGTACCCGAAACGCAGAAAAATGGATTCAAAAAAAATTCAAAATTGCTTGCTACCGAAAAATAAGAGAAATAAGAGAAAATGATGCAAAAAATTGTAGAGAAAGGAATTAAGGGTGTTATACATTTGGAAATCAACATTTTGCACTAAAATAGTTTTGGACAGCAGCAGAAGTCTAACTTTTAAAAATCATCAAAAATAGTGGAAATTGTGTTATAGGTTTAATAAATATGAAATTAATGTTTATTGAGCCAAGTTTTTCATGGAAGTAGTCGTGTAAGCAATGGAATTGTAAATAATGAGATATAATAAATTTTGTGAGACAAGTTTAGAATGATTTCTGGTTCCCCTGTTCTGACTTTGAAAAATCATAAAAAATTGTAAAATAATAATTAGGGGCCTAAATTTATATGTTTAAATACTTAATGAGTCTATTTTCAATAGAAATAAATGGAAACATCATCCAAATTCTGTACTAAGAGATAAATAATTTATAGTAAGGAAAGGTTGAAGCTGTCAAACAATAGAATAGGGACAAATTTAAGGATTTTCTGTACTTATTTGATAAACTATAAATTTTGAAAATTTTATGGTAGAAATATGTTTGAGTCTAATTTCAAAAAAATCAAGAGGATCTTAATTTGCAATTCTGTAGCTCAAGATATAAATAATTTAGTGATAATGACTCAAGTAGACAACTTTGAATGAACATATAAGTAAATCGTGAAAACATATATGAGTTTTGAGCTAGCATAAGTTACTTTAAAAATGGATCACACGGCCAAGGCCAATTTGGGCTGAGTGGTCCACACGAGAAGATCACATGGGCGTGTGAGCCCATGTTTACCGGAATGTTTTTAAGGTTTCACGGGTCGCCCAAGTCGACTGTGAACCTACTGTAAGATCGGTAAGTGCTACTTACACCCCTAAATGTGTGAAATTGACTAAATGATATCTGTACTGAGCATGTTAATATCTAAACTAAATATATGTACTGAAATTGCATAATAACGTATCATCCATTGTATGTTGCATTGCATTGGGTTGGGGGTTGTTATTCGGAGGAAGTGTACTGAAAGGCTTTAAGCCTATTTACTGGCAGCTTAGCTGTAAGCTACTGTATTGTGCCGCATTCAGTACTACTTGGAGTGTAGGGATGGGTGGGCTGATTATATCCCCTCATGGAGTGTAGGGTTGGATGGAGATGGTGCGTAGAGGCTGGTTGGGTAGGATTTTGCTCTTGCATAAGCATATTCACATCGACGTCTTGTGATGGGCTAATGCCCTCTTGCATTTTGACCTTTGTCTTGAGATGGGCTAAGGCCCAAACTGTCATTGATACTGAAAAGGGCTTAGGCCCAAGACTATTCAACTATGCACTGTGAATATTGATTGTTTGTTTGTTTCTGTGGGATTACACAATAAATTTACGTAAACTCGCCCTTTTTGTTTAATGTGCACAGGTAATTCCCAGACTTAGACAGGTTGGTGCGATGGAGGACACAGCGGTGACCACAATAATTTTTGGACTTCATGGTTTTCAATTTACGATTTATGATTTGATTATTATTGATTATTTGGGTTGTAATTTAAGGACCCTCTGGAACTTTGGTTTTAAATTTGGGTTTTTATTTATTTATTTTACTTTATGGATTTATACCTGCTGGCCGTAGGAAATTCGGTTTTCAAAAAGTTAAAGTAATTTCTAAACGCATGATCACTTAGACTGTTTTATTAAAGCTTCTACAACGTGGGATGTTTCAAAAGAAATGTTTTAAATGAATAAAGACGACTTCTTAAGTTCTAACAAAGGTTTACTAAAGATAATAGCATTGAATGTTTTCATTGTAACAACGAGGTTTCAAAAACACTATCGTGTGGCATTGCTAGATACGGCCATAACGTCTAGGCCGGGTTTGGGGAGTTACACTCTCCAACGATTTCTTGCTTTGGACTAAGCGTTAGGACGACATGTTTTGTCAAGAACAAATTTCTGTTTCTTACAGCTGAGAACTATCAGTAAGTTCCGTTTCCATTCTCAAAAGTTATCTGCATTTAATTTATTCTCAGTAAGAATGTTAATAAGAGGAGTAGGAGACATATTTGAACTGAAAAAATAAATAAAGATTCACTAATTACTATCTTTGTATTAAACAAATATTTTTCATTTCAACAAAATATTAAGAATGTAGTATGATGCATGCATCTTGTATTAAAATCTTGAAAAAAAAGTTTCGTTGCTACGATCATTCTCACTATAACAGCCCGATTTAGACTCTAGTCGGAATAATGGTTTCGAGACCAAAAATTTGAGGCCAAAAAAATATTTTAATATTATTTTTTGTGTTTACAGTATGAGATAAAGTATGTGTGAAAGTTCTGTGTGAAAATTTTATCGATTGTGTGTCGAATTGTGAAAAAGAACTTAATCGCATAAAATACAAAAGCTGTGTGCTAGTTGTTAAAAGTTTTTGATTTCATGGATTATTAAATGAGGATTCCTTATGTTGTGACTCAAGCATTGATAGAGGAATTTGACATAAATGGTCATTAAATGAATGAATTTATAATGTTTTAAACAATGGATAAAATGGCAAAAAGATAATTATGTTAATATTAATTAAAACAAAGCATAAACTAGTGGCATTTTATGTTCATTCTTGCCAAAATTACTAAGGAAAAGAAAATAAAAAGAGTTTAAGGGTTTCGGCTAGAATATAGCTCAATCAAGGTATGTTGTGAGCTCGATTTTTAGTGATTTTTATGTTTTTGTGATCATTGCTTTGTGTTCTATCAAGCCCATGTCTTAATTTTAAAATTTGATGATGATTTTGAGAAGTGCCATTGATGAATATGTGAGCTTTGTGTTGATAGTTGGTGAAATATGAAAGTTTAATGTTGGGTTAACATATTTTGTCTTTGAATTTTTGATGAATTTGACTATTTTGGGTTAAATAGTGAAAATGAGAAATTGAGGTGTTAAAATGTGAAATAAATGAAATATTTGGGCTTACATGAGCTAGGAGAAAATTCAGCTAGGCATGTGTGTAAAGAAATTATGAGTATTTTGTGATTTTATGAAATAGGGACTAAAATGTCAAAATGTGCAAATATGAGGACTATTTTGTAAAATGCTTAAAATATGTGTTTTTGGATTGGATTGAAAGATTTGGTGAATGAATGAGGTAAATTTGAATATGTATAGATCAAAAAAAGAGAAATTCAGACTTAGATCGAGGCAAGAACAATGTGCTCGATTGATCGACTTGTATCGTGTCTACGTCCGAGGTAAGTTCGTGTATAATATGAGTTGTTTAAATTGTGTTCATATATTATTTAATGAATGCATATATGGGGTTGATGAATTGGTAAAGCTATATGTGTATTGAGTGTTGTGTCACTAAGTGTGTGAAATAGAAACGATACAGTGGTGAATGGCACTGTGTGTGCGAAATAAAAAAGCATCGACTATATTGATTGGCACTGTGTGTGGGATACCGAGTTAAGTTCGGTTTAATGTAAAGGAACTAAGTGTGCGATGATACTAAAGCTTCGGCTAAGAAATGGGCACTAAGTGTGTGAATAAATCAAATGTTTAAAAAGATTGAACAGGTTTGTGGTATTGAGCATTGAGAAGTAAAAGTGCTCGTCGATTAAGTGTTGGCACAGGTATGTACTGTACAGAACCTATATGGTTGATGATTTCGTATATGGACAAATAGATGGTTATGTAAGTGATGACTATGAATGAGATTGTACATCATTGTGAATTGAACCATGTGATAGTTTATTTGTATATTGAATTCTAATGGTTAAGTTAAATGTATTATATGACAAACTTACTAAGCTTTTAAGCTTACTGTGTGAAACGTTTCTCTATTTTACAGTGTCATTAAAGCTAGCTCAGGTCTGGGGATCATCAGCGACTCAATCACACTATCAACTATCTATTTTGGTACTTTTGGAGGTTGTATATATTTGGTATATGGCATGTATAGGCTAGTGTTTATTGTATGCTTTGAAGTATATAAATCTTGCCATGTGATATGGCTTGTTAGTTTAATGATTTTGGTATATGCTTTAGGTATGTATAAAGGATGGTTAATATGTGTATATGTGTTCTATGTGAAATAGTCATTTTGGCACAAGTTAGTGAAATGGAAATGGTATGTTTCATGTTTAGATTTACTGAGGATTGAATGATGAATGGACTATATGATCTTGATGTAGAATTGATACTTTGGATAGGTAAGCTTTAATTGGAATTTGAATATGAAATGAATGATGATGTTAAGAGGTTAATTGGTGCATATATTGGTATGTTTTGGATGTCATTTGGGTATGAATTTATATGGATTGATGCTTGTAGCTATGACCCAAAGTGTGCGTGGCAAATTAGCCTTACAAATGGCCTATATTTTCCCACATGGTGGAGCACACGGGCTTGTGGCTCGACCGTGTCTCTTAAGTTTTCTAATTGAAACAAGTCAGATTTGCACTCGGGCTGGACACACGAACGTGTGATTGGCCGCGTCAAATAAGTCAGTGTCAACCACGGGTGAAGCGCACAGGCATGTCCTCGGTCGTGTGGATAAGTCAGTAAGTATGCCTTGTGTTTTTCCACGGCTTGGACACACGGGTGTGTCTAAGACCATGTGAGGCACACGGCCTACCCACATAGGTATGTGACCTCTGTAACTTTGAAAAAATGTTAAGTTTTTAGAGAAATTTTGTATGTGCTCGGTTTAGTCCCAATCCCTTTCCAATGCATGTTTAAGGTCTCGTAGACCTTATTAGGGGACTTAGTGACATTGCTTGATTATGATTTAATTATGTATAGATAATGAAGGTTAAATGTTATGGTTTGATTGGTAATGCCTCTTAACCATATTCCTGTGACGGATACGGGTTAGGGGTATTACATTTTATTGGTATCAGAGCTATGATTTAGTTGATTCTAAGACTAACGTAGCATGTGAGGGTCTAGCTATACATGTCGTATATATATTTGCGATAGTGTGATGATTCTTGACAGTTAAAAAATGTGTTTTTATATAACAAATGGATCCTAATCGAGCAGTTGCTGATGATGTTGAAAGTAATGCGCTTGCTCCCGCTCAAGGGACAGCATCAGCTAAATCTAGGCCGATAGCTAGTAGTTACGAGGGAGAGGCAAAGCAAGCCTTCTTACAAATGATGAGTGAGTGGTTTACGGAGATCGTTCGAACGAATTCAGCTGCTCAACATGTAACAGCCCGATTTTGGGGCTAGTCGAAACAGTGGTTTCGAGACTGCTAATCCGAGGATGAATAAAATTATTTTGATATTATTTTATGTGTTATGGCATTAATATATGCTATTTGAAAATTTTGGTGCTTTAGTTTTAGCAATTGTATGCTTAATTGTGAAAAAGGATTAAATCGCATAAAGTGCAAAAGTTCTATTTTTCAAGATAGAGGTGTCTAATAGCCATAGAATATTAAATTGGAGGTATTTAAAGTACAATTATGCCTTCCTAAAGGTGATGGCTGGCCGAGGGGAAAAGAGAATTAAAATTTGGCAAGGGTTGGTAACATTAGTCGATTAAATGAATAAAATAAGATAAACTAAGCAAAGGCTATCATCTTTTCATTTTCTTTTCTTATTCCAGCGAATATTCAAGCAATAATAGGGTTTCTTTATCTTCTTGCAAGTAAGTAATTTTAGAGGTCTTTCTTGATAATTTTTGTATTTTTGGAACCCCTAAAGCTTAAGCTAGCTAAAGAGGGGACTAATTTGCAATATGGTTGAAAGTTTAGGGAAGTTCGATGAGAGTTTTCATGTTTTTTGCTGAGTTTTTATGGAAGAAAATTAAAGTTAGTGAGATAAGAAACAACTTTAATGAAGGGTGTTATCATGAAAACACCTAAATATGACTTATTTGTAAAGATTGAAATTGTAACACCCTAAACCCGGCCTAAACGTTACGACCGGATCTGGTGCGTTACATAAAAAGGTTTCTCATGGATCTTTGCAATCGTCTAAAAATATTTGAATCTCTTTTAAAACATCGAGTTAGGTTGGTTGTTTGAAAACTCAATGTTCATTTTGAAAAAAAATTCATTTAATTCAGTATCTGTTTTTAGGTGATGTTTGAAAATACTTGTTGTTGCTTTAAGATTAACTTGACATGTTGTCCAATATCGTTTGTAAATTCGTTGGTTAAGTTTTGAAAAAACTGTCAATTCCATTTTTGTTAAGAAAACATCATACCAATTAATTCATAATTGAAAACGTTTAAAAATCCAAACCAAAAATACTAGTGGCCTTATTGCATAACCAAAATCCCCAAATTAAAGAAAATTCAAAGAAAGTAAGGTTCAATATACTAAAACCCTGCATGGCCACCTCGAAGTCTGCCCCGACCCATATCCACTGGATTAAGAATTACCTGCAAAATTTTAAGCAAAATGAGAGAGTCAAGAAGACTTAGTGTGCAATTACCCTACACGAACCATAACTGGGCCCGAGCCCATTTAAAAACTGTCTGGGCTTTAGCCCTTTCACAATCACCTTGGGTGAAGTCCATTCAGAGTCAGACCGAGCCTTAGCCCTATTAACACAGTATAACACATAACGTATGCAAAAAATGATGCAATGTCCAACCCAACCTAGGTATTTATCCGCTACACACCGCCCATTCCTGCCAAACACACCAGTTGGGATTTCTACACTCAACCCTCACCGCTACACACCATCGATGGCAGTCTTACTGTAGTTAGTTGCTCATCGCCGAAACATGTGGCATAGCCATTGAAATAATTGTGACAATGTCACCCATAGATGTGGCAAAGCCATCGAAATACACTGCCCCTTTCAATATTGTCATATCCATGTTCCCATGTAGCATACATTCATACTGAAATGGATGCAACATGTAACAACTTACATAAAGTAGTTAAAGCATATGCATATTCATTTTAACATATATAATATATGGCATAGTCAAAAAAGTAGCAAACCTGGTATTTAGGTTTCACCCTCCAAGGGTAACTCATTAGCTAATACCAAGATTTCAATTTTCAGATAACGTATACACTTATTACAATCAAACGACAGAAGCTGTGGGAATTACACTCCTAAAAATGCGGAGAACTAGACTCTCAATGTTGTCGACACTTTCACTAGAAGAAACCACCGTAATCTGTCCATTCCAAGCAGGTGTCGGCTCCCTTCCACAACCCAGCGAAAAGTCTCGCACCGCCGAGACCGCATGTCTTTTAAACTTAGGAGTAAAGACCACAAGTCTGCTTCCCTCAGGCTCCTTAGACGCACCCTCCTTAGATCGGCTAGCACTCATTTCCACGATAAGAGTCTTTAATCAGAAAACTAAGTTAAGGCAATGAAAGAGAAAGAGAGGATAGGTACCAAACAAAAGAAGCTTCTTACCTTGGTCAGCGAAAACCACATACTAGAAGGTTGGCTAATGAATCCGGATGAGTCCCTAGATATCACCAAGTTAGAACCGATACCCAAAATAGAAAAAAAGAAATGGCCTTTTGGCCTAACAGAAACGAGAAAGGACCCTCTACAATCGGCCAAAGTCCCAAAAAAAGTGAGTCACAATCTTCAGTTTAACAAGACAATGGGAGAAGAGAAAAGAATGAAAGAGGAAGAAGAACCCTTATCGAAATAACAAGGAAATGTCTATTGGAAAGGCTAGAAGGTGCTTGCACTTCAACAGATTCGGCCTTAGGAAAAAGAAACAGAGTAAGACAATTGACTCTTAAGGGCGAAGAAGATAGAAAGAAAAGAGAGCAAAACTGATGGCAAGGAGATTTAGAAGACTTTACCTTTCAGCTAGCAAATACCACACGCAGAGGAACCTTCAACAGTCCACAGAGACCTCTCTACCCGCTTCACAATATTCGGCAGAGTTCGGTTAAAGGGGATTGCAAGAAGAAAAGATAAGAGGAACAAGGTGGAAATAGATGAACAGCAACTCAAAGAAAAGGTTCGACTCTCCCCCAAACGAACAACTACAGGGATATATGATGGCTATTTAACAACGAAAAGAGAAGAGTTAGGGAGTAGAAGAGGATTGGGCAGCATTAGACACAAGAATGAGATGAGACGAAAAAGGAAGTGGTAGCTAGGGAATTCGGCAAGAAGAATGGAAACTAAAAAGAAACAAAAAGAAGGAAGGGAGAAAAGAAAAGAAAAGAAATGTTCAAAAGAAAAATAGCAAGAACCATACAACACAGAAGAACCGAAATGACTCAAGATGAAAGTCTCGAAATGTCAAAAGAAGAAAACTAAGCACATAAGGGAAATTTGACACACACACTCCCAAACTTTTGGTTTTCACTTCTGCTTAACAAAAGCTGATTTTGCCTTTCAAAAACACCTCTAGCCGCAACACACACCTCCTAACAACTCCCCAAATTCGGCCAACAACACCACTCCACCAATATCCCTGATTTTCTCCATGTCTTACTCCATAATTTACTCCCCAACATCCATTTGATTTCGTTGACTAGTTCAAATCTCCTAGAGCACCTCTTCACCACTCATTCAAACCTATTGACTCGTTCAACCTCCACCTAGAAAAGTCCCAACCGAAGGCTACCACCTCTCCAACCTGACGCCAAAAAATAAGACTCATTTGTGTGGCATATAGGATTCGAACCTTCACCCTCTCTGCTCCCCTTGTGGCATCATCCCCCTTGCTCTCTAAGGCGTCACTTACCACCCTTCCACACTTCTTTCTTTGTCATAAACCATACACAAATATACATAAGGCCTACCTCTACAAGCTCTCCTCCCTAAAGTGCCCTAAAACAAAAATTTGACCAAGGCTATGGCTTGAACCCGAGCCTTCCTAAGACCCCTAAACACATCCAAATAGCAAGCAGAACGAGCCAAACACACAGAACATGAGATGCAGAACCCCCTAACTTGGGATGTTACAGTTCTACCCCCTAAAAGAAATTTTGACCTCCAAATTTACATGATTAAAAGAGGTGAGGGTATTGCTGTTGCATCACATCTTTCGGATCTCACGTGGCTTCCTTTGCACCGTGATTTTGCCATAAGACTTTGACCAATGTAGTTGATTTCCTCCTCAGTACCTTAATGCCTTGATCCAAGATCTGCACTGATTCCTTTTCAAATGACAGGTCTGGTCTTACCTTAATTTCCTCCACTGGCACTATGTGAGATGGATCCGAACGATAGCGCCTCAACATCGAGAAATGGAACACATCATGTATCTGTCTCAATTTCAAAGGCAACTCCAGCTGATATGCCAATGGTCCCACGCGTTTCAATACCCGATAAGGCCCAATGAATCGGGGGCTTAGCTTACCTTTCCGTCCAAATCTTAGAACCTTCTTCCAAGGTGAGACCTTCCGGAAGACTTGATCACCCATAGAAAATTCTATATCCTTACGCTTCAGATTTACATAAGATTTCTGCCTGTCGAAAACTTCCTTCAACCGAGCCCAAATCAACTTAACCTTCTCCTCCGTCTCTGAGATCAATTTCGGACCCAACAACTATCATTCACCCAATTACATCCGGCGGTAGGGAGTACGACACCTCGACCATATAAGCGCCGTAGGGTGCCATCTGAATCTTTGGATTGATAGCTATTGTTGTCTGTGAACTCCATGTGATGAAAATCTTCCCAACTGCCCCTAAAGTCGATTACACAACCCCTCAACATGTCTTCCAAAATCTGAATCACCCTCTTTGACTGACCATCAGTCTGTGTACAAAATGCCGTGCTGAAATCCAATCTTGTACCCAATGCTTGATGTAATGCCTTCTAGAACCGTGACGTAAACCTAGAGTCTCCTATGATATGATAGACACCGGTACCCCATGTAACCTCACAATCTCTGTTACGTACAGCTTAGCTAACCTCTGTAATGAATAGTCAATACAAACATGTATAAAATGGGCGGACTTTGTCAACCGATCAACGAGTACCCACACTGAATCTTTCTTAGGAGGCGTAAGAGGTAGCCCACTAACAAAATCCATCGTTATCCTTTCCCACTTCTAGAGTGGAATCTTTACTAGCTGTAGTAACCCCGAAGGCAACTGATGTTTCGCTTTCACCTGCTGACACGTCAAGCACTTACTCACAAACTCGGTAAATTCCTGCTTCAGACCTGGCCACCAAAACTGTTCACGCAGATCTCGATACATCTTACTCCCACCAGGTGCATAGTGTATGGGCTACTATACGCCTCTCGAAGAATTATCTGTCTCAACTCGACATCCCTCAGCACACAAACTTTTCCACGAAAGCACAACACCCCTTCACTGCTCAAACTAAAATCCCTTACCTCACCATTCTGCACTTGTTGAAGTCGAGCACTTAACACATTGTCCAATAACTGCTTCTTTTTAATCTATTCACCCACGTCGGCTTCATTTGAAGTTTGGCTAACAGACTACCATCTTCGTACAGACTAAGATGAGCAAACATTGCCCTCAAATCAGATATCACTTTACGGCTCAATGTATCTGCCACTACATTAGCTTTATCGGGGTGATACTCAATCGAGTAGTCGCAATCTTTCAGCAATTCAATCCACCTCTGCTGCCTTAAATTCAACTCCTTCTGGGTGGGGAGATATTTTAGGCTCTTATTATCGATGTAGATAATGGACTTTTCCACATACAGATAGTGTCTCCAAATTTTCAGAGCGAATACTACCGTAAATAGATCCAAATCATGAGTGGGATAACTCATATGCAAACAGTCGAGTCGCATACACAACTACCTTCCCTTCTTGCATCAACACACACCCTAACCCGTCTGCGAAGCATCATAATAAACAACGAACTCCTTTCCAGCCTCAGGCTGAATCAATACTAGAGCCTCCGTCAAAATCCTCTTCAACTTCTCAAAGCTTTCCTTCTGCTTACCCGTCCAGACAAACAGTACCCCTTTCCGTAGCAACTTGGTTAAAGGTTCTGCATTCAAGGAGAATCCCTCAACAAACCTTCTGTAGTACCTGACCAATCCTAAAAACTTCAAATTTCTACTACTGAGACTTGCGGTTTCCAATCGAGCGACTTCGATCTTTGAGGATCCACCTAATCCCTTCATAAAACAACATACCCCAGAAAGGTCACTTCCTTCAGCCAAAACTCGCACTTGCTGAATTTGGCATACAGTTGAGTCTCTCTTAATATTTGTAGAACAACCCGACGATGTGAATCATGCTCCTCTTCCGTCCTTGAATAAACCAAGATATCGTCTATGAACACTACGACAAACTGATCCAGATAGGGTTAGAATACCCTGTTCATCATATCCATAAACATAGCTGGTGTATTCGTCAACCCGAACGGCATCACTAAAAACTCGTAGTGACCATAGCAAGCCCGGAAGGCTGTCTTATGGATATCCACCTCCTTGACCTTAAGCTGATGATAACTTGACCTCAAGTCTATCTTTGAGAAGACTGAAGCTCCTTTAAGCTGATCGAATAAATCGTCAATCCTCAACAGCGGATACTTGTTCTTAATCATCAACTTATTCAACTGGCGATGATCAATACACATACGCATTGACCCATCCTTCTTTTTCAAGAACAACACAGGTACTCCCCACGGAGATACACTCGATCGAATAAATTCGAAATCCAACAGTTCCTGAATTTGAGCTTTAAGTTCTACCAGCTCCTTCGGCGTCATTCTATAAGGGGCGATGGACACCGGAGCCGTACCCAAAAGTAGTTTAATTCCAAACTCCACCTCGCGATTCGGAGGTAACCCCAGAAGCTCTTCAGGAAAGACATCCACAAATTATTTCACCATTCTAACCCCCTTTATAGTCACTTCTTCTGCACCAAAGCAATGATGAAAGCTAGAAACACCTTGCACACTTTCCGAACCATCTTAACAGCCCTTAGTGTAGAAACCACATTGGACAAGTAATTCCTTCTTTCTCCTATCACAACCACTTTTTTATCCTCTGGAGTTCTCAACACCATTCGCTTAGTCGTGCAATCTAAATTAGCATGATGCTTAACTAGCCAATCCATGCCTAAGATAAGGTCAAACTCACCGAATGGCAATTCCATCAAGTCTGCCAAAAATACTATTCCTTAAATTTCTAAAGGCACAACCCTAATCAGCTTGTTTACTACTACGGATTGTCCTAAAGGGCTAACCATAGTGATTTCTCTAGCAACAATTTTAGGTTCTATACTCAAGGTCTCAAATACGATACAGGCAACATATCAATGGGTTGATTTGATATCAATCAAAGCAATAAACGGTTTATCAGCTATAAGAAACGTATCGGTTATGATTTTCAGTGCGTCACCATCCTCTCACCGTTGTGCTGCATAGACTAAACTCGACTATCTTGCATCTGTACTACCAACCCCTGCCCGATGCTCCACGACCTCGACCGAAACCATTTTCTCCCTTGGCTGGACCACGACCTTTCGGCAGTTGCTGACCACCTCTCTTGAACTGAGCAAAACCCTAACCTATTGGCCGCATATTATGCAATTCTTATGGATAATCTTTAATCATATGATCCTTTGATCCACACTTGAAACATCCCTCAATTCATCTCCAACATTCCCCCGAATGTATTTCCCTACACTGAACACATGGTCGAAACTGGCCTACCACGGTGGCATCGCAACACGAGCTAGCCCGTCAAACCTAGGCCTCTTTTGGAAACCCCCAGATGATCTTGATGACCCAAAACTCCTCTTATTTTTACCTTTGTCTTTCTCCTTATTCTGCCTCTCAGTTCGCTTAACCTCTTCGGCTATTTTAGCATTTTCAACCAGGACGGCAAAATCTCTTTCCCGCTGTGAAGCTATCAATACTCACAGCTCGTCTCGCAACCCATCTTCAAACCATACACAACGTTCATAGTCGGTCACAACTATCCCTCGGGCGTAAGACTTAAACACAAAAATTCTGCCTCGTATTCAGCCATAGATTTACCCCCTTGCACCAAATTTAGGAATGCTTTCCTCTGAGCATCCACATAGCTTGCCCCAACATATTTCCCTTAAAATGCTATCTTGAAGAAATCCAAGTTAATACGATCTACTTGAGTACCTTCTCTTACCATGAGCCACCACTGATATACCTCATCTCGGAGAACAGATACCGCTCCTTTCAATTTCTCCTCTGTCGTGCAATCTAGATCATCCATAATTTGCTCAACAGCCTCTAGCCAATACTCAGCTACATTTGATGCCACACCAGAGATCCCCCTAAACATCTCAGCCCCATTTGCTCAAAGTCACTCAGGAATAGACTTTCGAGATACTGACCTAGTGCTTGCCCCAACAACTCGCTCCAGAACACACAACATTACTTGGGACAAAGCATCACCTCTACCAGTTCGGTCTTGAGACCCCGCTTCTGCTACGGGTGATACTGGCGCTGCACCTTCAGGTTCATGTCTTACTTATGAGAACTCAACCTCAGCACCCATGTACCACGTCCACGTCCTCTAGCACTCATGTCTACTAATTATTCTTAATCTGAGTACAAATTTTTATGAATTAGCATTTCTTTCACTATTTATTACCGAGTAGTCTTATGAAAATAGAGTTAAAAGTAGTTTTTCGCAGAACATACATATACCTAAAGGTTTCAATCTCTAAAGTTGAGTTTCTTAGTTCTAACATTCATAGCATAATATAATTACTTTATACAAATCACCCAACAGTCAGAAGACTTACCGTACGGACTTGGTGCTAGAGACTCGGGTGTCATACTTCCAGAAAACATGTATATATTTTTCTAAATCATTTTCAAACCAATTTTGGAAAATTATTTTTGAACCCAAAACCCATAGCTGAGTTTTGCAACCTAGCTCTGATACCACAATTGTAACACCCTAAACCCGGCCTAAATGTTACGATCGAATTTGGTGCGTTACATAAAAAAGTTTCTCACGGATTTTTGCAATCGTCTAAAAATATTTGAATCTCTTTTAAAACACCGAGTTATGTTGGTTGTTTGAAAAATCAGTGTTCATTTTGAAAAAAAATTCATTTAATTTAGTATTTATTTTTAGGTGATGATTGAAAACACTTGTTGTTGCTCTAAAATTAACTTGACATGTTGTCTAATATCGTTTGTAAATTCGTTGGTTAAGTTTTGGAAAAACTGTCATTTCTGTTTTTGTTAAGAAAACATCATACCAATTAATTCATAATTGAAAACATTTAAAAATCCAAACCAAAAATACTAGTGGCCTTATTACATAACCAAAATCCCCAAATTAAAGAAAATTCAAAGAAAAGTAAGGTTCAATTTACTAAAACCATGCATGGCCACCTCGAAGTCCACCCCAGCCCATATCCACTAGATTAAGAATTACCTACAAAATTTTAAGCAAAACGGGTGAGTCAAGAAGACTCAGTGTGCAATTACCCTACACGAACCATAACTGGGCCCGAGCCTATTCAAATACCGTCTCGACTTTAGCCCTTTCACAATCACCTTGGGCGAAGCCCATTCAGAGTCAAATCGGGCCTTAGCCCTATTAACACAGTATAGCACATAACGTATGAAAAAAATGATGCAATGCCCAACCCAACCGAGGTATCCATCCGCTACACATCGCCCATTCCTGCCAAACACATCAGTGGGGATTTCTACAATCAACCCTCACCGCTACACACCATCGATGGCAGTCTTGCTGCAGTCAGTTGCTTATCGCCGAAACATGTGGCATAGCCACCAAAATAATTGTTACAACGTCACCCACAAATATGGCAAAGCCACCGAAATACATTGCCCCTTTCAATATTGTCATATTGCCGTTCCCATGCAACATACATTCATAGTAAAATGGACACAACATGTAATAGCTTACATAAAGTAGTTAAAGAATATGCATATTCATGTTAACATATATAGTATATGGCATAGTCGGAAAAGTAGCAAACCTGGTATTTCGGTTTCACCCTCCAAGAGTAACTCATTAGCTAATACTGAGATTTTAATTTTCAGATAACGTATACACTTATTACAATCAAACGACAGAAGGTGTGGGAATTACACACCTGAAAATGCGAAGAATTAGACTCTCAATGTCGTCGACACTTTCACTAGAAGAAACCACCGCAATCTGTCTATCCCAGAAAGATGTCGGCTCCCTTTCACAACCCGGTAGAAAGTCTCGCACCACTAACACTCACGTCTTTTAAACTTAAGAGCAGAGACCACAAGTCTGCTCCCCTCAGGCTCCTTAGACGCACCTCCTTGGATCAAATAACACTCATATCCACGATAAGAGTCTTTAATCGAAAACTAAGTTAAGGCAATGAAAGAGAAAGAGAGGATAGGTACCAAACAAAAGAAGCTTCTTACCTTGGTCAGCGAAAATCGCACACTAGAAGGTTGGCTTACGAATCCGGATGAGTCTCTAGATAACACCAAGTTAGAACCAATACCCAAAATAGAACAAAAGAAATAGCCTTTCGGCCCAACAAGATCAAGAAAAGACTCTTTCCCCCAATACTTACCAAAGACTTCTTGAATGCAGGCAAAATGAAGAAGAGAAGATGAGAATAATCCCCTCTACAATCGACCAAAGACCCAAAAGAAGTGAGTCACAATCTTCGGTTTAACAAGATAATAAGAGAAAAGAAAAGAATGAAAGAGGAAGAAAAAACCTTACCGAAATAACAAGGAATGCCGATTGGAAAGGCTAGAAGGTGCTTGCACTTCAATAGATTTGGCCTTAGGAAGAAGAAACAGAGTAAGATTATCAGCTCTTAAGGGTGAAGAAGATAGAAAGAAAAGAAAGCAAAGCCGCTGGCAAGAAGATTAAGAAGACTTTACCTTTCAGCTAGCAAATACCACACACAGAGGAACCTTCAACAGTCTACAGAGACCTCTTTACCTGCTTCACAATATTCGGAGAGTTCGGTTAAAGGGGATTGCAAGAAGAAAAGATAAGAGGAACAAGGTGGAAATGGATGAACAGCAACTAAAAGAAAAGGTTCGACCCTCCCCCAAACGAACGACTATAGGGATATATGATGGCTATTTAACAAAGAAAAGAAAAGAGTTAGGGAGTAGAAGAGGATTCGACAACATTAGGCACAAGAATAAGATGAGACGAAAAAGGAAGTGGTAGCTAGGGAATTCGGCAAGAAGAATGGAAATTAAAAAGAAACAAAAGGAAGGAAGGGAGAAAAGAAAAGAAAAGAAATGTTCAAAAGAAAAATAGTAAGAACCGTGCAACACAGAAGAACTGAAATGACTCAAGATGAAAGTCTCAAAATGCCAAAAGAAGAAAAGTAAGCACATAAGGGAAATTCGGCACACACACTACCAAACTTTCGGTTTTCACTTCCCCTTACCAAAAGTCGATTTTGCCTTTCAAAAACACCTCTAGCCGTAACACACACCTCCCAACAACTCCCCAAATCTGGCCAACAACACCACTCCACCAATATCCCCTGATTTTCTCCATGTCTTATTCCACAATTTACTCCCTAACATCTATTTGATTTCGTTGACTAGTTCAAATCTCCTAGAGCACCTTTTCACCACTCATTCGAACCTGTTGACTGGTTCAACCTCCACCTAGAAGAGTCCCAACCGAAGGCTACCATCTCTCCAACTTGACGCCAAAAAATAAGACTCCTTTGTGTGGCATGCAAGATTCGAACCTTCACCCTCTCTGCTCCCCTTGTGGCGCCATCCCCCTTGCTCTCTAAGGCGTCACTTACCACCCTTCCACACTCCTTTCTATGTCAAAAACCACACACAAATATACATAAGGCCTACATCTACAAGCTCTCCTCCCTAAAGTGCCCTAAAATAAAAATTTGACCAAGGCTCTGGCTTGAACCCGAGCCTTCTTAAGACCCCAAACTCATCCAAATAGCAAGCAGAACAAGCCAAACACACAGAAACATGAGATGCAGAACCCCCTAACGTGGGATGTTACATGTATGCATGGAATAGTTGGATTGTGAGTAGTTGTAAGTCAAATAAATGTTCAGCTACGCTTGTTATAAACCATAAATGTAACATATTTTAAATCCATGCTTGGCATATTTTTGGATGATTTATGATGAGATTTAGTGAATTTGATGCTCCTAATCCCTTAAATTCATGTTTCTATACTTAGGAGAGCATTTGGGAGCAAAAGGAGAAAAAAAATGGCCAAAGTTAGAGTTTTCAGGATCCACACGAGCTAGGCACATGCCCATGTGCCAGCCCGTGTCGATTTAACACCTTGCTTCCCTGTTACACAAAAAAAAACCCCAATATTTAGGGTTTCTGAGCATTCAAAAGCCTATAAATACATACTATAAGAAGACCTAAAGAGAGCACGTAGAGTAGATCGAAGAAATTACTCGAAGGAAGCCGTCGGAATCATCTCGGAAGCAGGATCTCATTGAAGATTGAAGATCTCTATCAAGTTCTTTAGACGTTTCTGGGTTCTTTATGTCTTGTTGTTTTCTTAAATCTACGATGTTTTCCTTTTACGTTATGAACTAAACTCCCTAGAGACTAAGGGAGGATGAAACCTAAATGAATCTTATTATTTAATTATCTGAATTACGTGATAAATACTTGTTCTTGTTCTTAATTATGTGTTATTAACTCTTGCTTTAATATTTTCAAGATATTGATTCAAGTCTAATGTGCTTATTTAATGGAGCAAAAGTCCCTGTTTAAGAGAAGATATAGCATAATTAAGCGGAGTTGATTGCAACCCTAGAAATAGGATGACATAAATCTGCCAGATTAGAGTCAAATCTAATAAGGGAATCCATAGATCGAGTTAATGCGACGATAGGGGTTTTAATTAGAAAGAGATTTTTATTAATCAACCTAGAGTCATTTGTTCTTAGTCTCGAAAGAGATATTAACATAATTTAGGGATTTCTATGGATCAAGGCAAGTGAATAAATCGTTTAGGTGTATTCTTTCTTGGGTATTGTCTTTATTCATTGATTATTCGATTACTTTCTTCACTCTTTGTCGCGTTCATAGTTAATTGGTTAATTAGTTAGTTAAATTTTAGATTAAAATAAATCCCCTTAATTATTAGGCTAAATAATAAAAAGATAGTTATTACTAGTAATTTTAGTCCTTGAGGATACGATATTCCGGACTCATCACAGCTATACTACTGTTCAATAGGTGCGCTTGCCTTTGCCAAAATATTAGTTAGTTTCAAGCCCATCAAGTTTTTGGCACCGTTGTCGGGGACTAATATATTAAGAACGCTTAATTTTTATTACTTTAGCCATTTTTTATTGCAATTTATTTTTGTTTTTATTTTAATTTACTAACTTTTCTTTTATTTGCTTCTGGCAGGTACTTTTAGTTTATAACTTGAAGGAACCCGTCAAGACCGTTGCTTTTTGATAGTAAGATAGAAAGTACAGCACGCAGAAACCGTAGAGAAATAGGGAAAAGTCTACAATATATAGAGGAAGAGCAAGAGGACGCCAATACTACCCAGGAGATGGCTGATAATAATCTGCTACCTTCTGTGGTTACTGCAAATCCCGTGATTCAAAATCCTACTCCTCGTACTACGTACAATTATGCTAAGCCCAATTTAACTGGGGTTAAATCGAGTATTGTTAGACCTGCTATTGCTGCAAATAATTTTGAACTAAAACCTAACACTATTCAGATGATTCAACAGTTTGTTCAGCTTGATAGTTTGCAGGATGAGGACCCAAATACCCATTTAGCCAACTTTCTAGAATTCTATGACACTTTTAAGATTAATGGCGTTTCTGATGATGCCATTCACCTTCAGTTGTTTCCTTTTTCCTTAAGAAATAAAGCTAAACAATGGTTAAACTTGTTACCACGAGGTTCTATCACTACTTGGGAACAAATGACCAAAACGTTTTTATTAAAATATTTTTTGCCGGCTAAAACAGCAAAGTTGAGGAATGATATCTCTTCTTTTGTGTAGATGGATTTAGAAACTCTTTATGATGCATGGGAGAGGTATAAAGACTTATTGAGAAGGTGCTCTCACCATGGGTTACCTTTATGGCTACAAGTTCAAACTTTTTACAACGGTTTGAACCCTCAACTAAACAACCGATTGATCTGACCATCGGTGGAACTCGAATAAAAACACACAAAGCGACTTATGACTTTATAGAGGAAATGTCGCTGAATAATTATCAGTGGCAAGTCATGAGGACAAAGCCTAATAAAGCAGCTGGTGTTTTCAACCTTGACGCGGTCACCATGCTATCTAACCAAGTAGAGCTTTTAAATAAAAATTTGATGGTTTATGCGCTTCTACGTAGGTACATCCGGTGATGCAATGCGACACAAATGGAGGAGGGATGAACATCACAGAATATCCATCTTACAACCTTAGCGCAGGAGGCGAACAAGTCAACTATATGGGTAATAATTCTAGACCTCAGAATAATCCCTATAGTAACACTTATAATGTAGGTTGGAGGAACCATCCCAACTTCTCTTGGGGTGGACAAGGAAATCAAAGACCACAACCCCCTCTAGACTTTCAACAACAACCCTACCATCGAGAGAAGAAGTCAAACCTTGAGGAGATGCTAACGAAATTCATCTCGGTGTCAGAAACACATCTCTAAAACACTGAAACAACACTTAAAAATTAGCAAGCATCGATTCAAGGGCTCGAGAATCAAACAGGTCATCTTGCTAAGCTGATCTTAGAAAGACCACAAGGTAGCTTGCCTAGCAACACCGTAACTAACCCAAGAGAGCAGCTCCATGCGATTACTGCTTGAGATGAAGAAGGGGTAGTTGAATCCAAACCAGAACTAAGGCAAGAAAGCGTGGTAAGTAAAGGTAAGGTTGATGAAAGCCACAGTAGACAAAAATCGGTAAGTAAGGAGTATACACCTCGTGTGCCATATCCCAACGCGACAAAGAAAGACTTGACAAATGAACATTTTGGTAAATTTCTTAAACTTTTGGAAAAGCTACATATTAACTTACCGTTTATTGAAGCTCTTTTACAGATGCCCAACTCAGTTAAATTTTTAGAAGAGCTTTTGGCAAACAAACAGAAGTTAGATGATTTGTCGCACGTGGAGCTAAATGCAGTGTGCTCAGCTATCTTACAAAAAAACTACCCAACAAATTGAAGGATCCAGGGAGTTTTACTGTTCCTTGTTTAATTGGTAGTTTAAATGTAAATAATGCTTTAGCTGATTTAGGGCAAGTATTAATGTCATGCCTTACAAAATGTTTAAACAGCTAGGTCTTGGGAATCCCAAACAAACTAGAATGAGCATTCAATTAGCAGATAAAACCATTAGATTTCCTAGGGGTTTTGTTGAAGATGTACTCGTAAAAATTGATAAATTCATATTCCTAGTTGACTTTGTTGTCCTAGACATGGATGAGGATAGTGATGTCCCTTTAATTTTAGGATAGCCATTTTTAGCAACTGCAAGAGCTATCATTGATGTTTGTATAGGTGAACTCACACTTCGTGCAGGTGATGATATGATCACGCTCCAAGCTCGTGATTCAGTTAAGACATCAAGTAATAAAGACGATTCTAAAAATCCTATTAATAAAAATAATCATGGGATTCAACCCTCTTTACAGGAAACTCTTTCAAAAAACTCAAATGAGCCACGTTCTGGTTCATGTGCCAACAATAGAACCATCTATGAAAGATGAATACTATAGATAGATGAACTAGACGAATAGAGGACTTATGTCAAAGAGGAGCAGAAGCAACACCATGTCAAGCTTAAGGATAGAACCAATCAATTTAAAGTTGGGGACCAGTCAAGGAGAGAAGAGTTTCAACTCTTCAAACCACCATGACCATGTAATTGAGAGGTAAGTCGAGCTTAGACTCTCAATAAGTGTTTCTCGGGAGGCAACTCGAGCACTAACCCTACTAATTAGTTTATTCTTACTTCTTTTCATGTTTAAATGCAGGTTTTTGACCCATACGCCCTGGGCACACGGGCGTGTCCTTGGCTGTATGGAAACAGGGCTAAAATTTTCCCAAAAAATCAACAGAAACAAGGCCTTAAATTAAACCACATGAGTGTACGACACGGCTGTGTGGACCATACGGCCTGGACACACAGGCGTGTCATAGGTTGTTCAAAACTGGGAACAATTTTTTTTTTTGAATTTTAAAACAAGTCAGAGAGTTACATGGGCAAGGCACATGGCCGTGTGTGAGACACGGCCTAGCCACACAGGCATGTGGGAGGTCACACGGGCGTGGGAGAAGCGAAGGACAATATACTTGGTCGTGCGACTCAGTCATCACATGGGCATGTCCGAGGCCGCGTGAAGACTGGGCTATTTTTTCCCTCGACGAACACGGGTTGAAAACAAGCCACACGGGCATGTGACATGGCCGTGTAGCCTAACAGGGACCCTCACACAACCATGTCACCCCATGAAAACCCTAACCCCTTTTCTCTTTTCTTATTTTGTCTTTTTATTTTATCTCATTTCTAGTTCTAGTTCTATTTTTCTTTTTCTTTTATTTTATTTGTCTTTTATGTTTCTTATTATCTTTTAAAAACTTGTCTATTATATTTTGATCTATATTTTAGTTATTATGGTTCTTCCTAATTGAGTAATCCTTTAATCTTCTCCACCAGTTGTGTTTGTTTTCTTAATAGCACTACAGGAAAATAGACTTTTTGCGGCATTTTTTTGGCCTTTAGCGGCGCTTAGAAGTGCAGCTAAAATTATTTGCGGCCCTTTTAGAAGCACCGCAAAAGACGCTGCTATAGACAACGCCTCTAAAATTTGCGGTGTTTACTTGAAAAAATGCTGCTAAAGATCACGACTTTTAGCGACACTTTTTTAAAAATGTCACTAAAGACCTAGACTTTTAGCGACACTTTTATAGAAAACGCTGCTAAAGGTCATGATCTTTAGCGGCACTTTTGTAGAAAATGCCGCTATAAGTTCTGATCTTTAGCAGTGCTTTCCCACAAACGTCGCTAAAGAACATGACCTTTAGCGACACTTTCCTTACAAATGCCGTTAAAAACATAACTTTAAGTGGCGCTTTACAAAAATGCCGCTAAAGGTAATGAAAAAAAATTAAAAACTAAAAATTTTGTGTCGTGTAAATCATATTTTTACAAACTGTAAAAATCTAAAAATCCCACATTTCAAGATCTAAAAATCCAATTAAAAAGAACATGCGCAACCATTGTTACAAACTGTAAAACTGGATCCAAATATACTGTAAAACTCCAAAGATACAAATGCCCCCATCACATAGGGGTTACATCACTCAATACTTTCTCAGCACCATACGATTATGACATGTACTGATGTATCCTTTTATCCTGTCAATGAAAAAATAGCATATGTAACAAATTACTAAGGAGCCAGATCAACCACCAAAGATCTTATTTACTTAGACACTATAACTAATAAAATAAATTAGAACATTAATCCTTAAAACCAGCACACTACCAAAAACTAACAAAGCTAAACCCACGATGAATCTACATTTTTTATTTTTGCATGCCATAATTTCATTTAAATCTACACCTCAATGACCTCAAAAGAATGAAAACTTGGGTTGACCCTTAGCTCATACAATGTATTAATATACAAGGATTCACAAATCATAAAACAAGCTAGCTAACCGGTTCACTAAAAAACTAATCTAAACAATGTCCGAAATGATCGTTGACTCTTGGCATATCTGAGGTACTAGTGCTCAAGCTTGATATATCCTTGAAGAAGCTAGCTACTAGCTCAGCAAATGAACTTCTCTATAGGTGGTTTGAAGGACCTCGTACATTTATAATCTCTTTTTTCTTTTTCAAAGTGGTTCGTGGATTTTAGAGATGGAAAAATGTAACATCCCAAAGTTGGGCCTAGTAGGATTGGGCCTATTGGGCCTTAGATGTAGGAGTGTTTAAAATTTTTAGGAATAAGAGAATGGTATTAGTGCAATTTGGATCTAGTATGTGAGTGATTTTGGAAGGTTAGGGGGCTTCTATGAAGTCCCGGGTTCAAGTTAGGCCTTAGGAAAAATTTTGGTTTTAGGTGAATGAAACCCTAAGAGTTAGTAGTAGGCTTTAAGAATAAAATGTGGAGAAAAAGGCACAAGTGGAGCTTGTGGCTTAGTGGCAAGTGATGTGAATTGGTTGATGGGAGAACTTGGGTTCGAATCTCATGAGAAGTAAGGGAGTTTTATTTTGCTAAGATGGGGCGGCAAGAGTTTGAGTTGGATTTAAACTCTGCTAGCGGAAGGATCCTATATCGGAAAGATACAAAGAAGGAAGGTGAAAAGCTAGCTATATATAGAGCATTCTATGAGGAGAGTTAATATAACTTGGTGGGCATTTGGGTGCAAACCTAGAGGATAATCGCCAATAGTAGCGAAGGAAGGGCTACTACAACGTGAGGTGCACGGTAAGGTTACGGTGAGGTTTCAGTTTTCGATAAGTGTATATTAAGTTATGATTAATCATTAGGTGATGTCGATTGTAGGTTCGTGACTAAGGGATTTGTAGCCCGCATGGTTACCAGGTGTGTACAAATACTACACACACGATATCGACAATGCTGAAAAGCCGAAAAGCCAAAAGTGGCTAAATGGGCTGGTGGGCCCTGAGGCTAAGTTTGATGAAATGGTTTGGTTGGTTATACGAATTGAATTAGACATGCATGATACATGATCTGAATTTGTTTTGGGCCTATTTGACCATATGATGAGACTTGGGCCTGATGGGCCGTAATGATGTAATTTAGGTTTGATGGGCTTTATGGGGACGTAAACAAGTATGCTAGGGTTTATGGACCTTAGGCCTAGTTTGAACAACTCTTAAATTCCATAAGACTTTCTAATAATTAAACATGTTAAGTAAACAAGTCATTTGGGTTGGAGTGTGGCATGAGCATACACATGTCTAGGATTGGATCTAGGGAGAGCTTGGTACTTAAGCGACCCTAGTGGCCCACCTCCTCTTTTTCGAATCTACCAGTCCAAGTGTCTGCATTCACTTTAGCCATGAGGACTTGTTGATAGCCAAAGTACATAGCTAAAACCCGAAAGGGACCGAAGTACCCCCGATTTTTAAAATTACCAAAATACCTCTAGTTTACGAAATTACCAGAATACCCCTGGTTTGTAAAATTACCAAAATACCCCTAGTTTGTAAAATTACTAAAATACCCCTAGTTTGTAAAATTACCAAAATACCCCTGGTTTGTAAAATTATCGAAATACCCCTGAATTACAAAATTACCGAAATACCCCTAGATTACAAAATTACCAAAATACCCTTAGTGTGTAATTACCGTTTTACCCCTAAGCGACAAATGATTGTTGTGCCCTCGTGGTAGTACTAATGTTGTTTGTGTTAATTGTATGATTGATTATGTTCGAGATACACTGCATACATGGATTAGTTATGAGTAGAATTACCGAATTACCCTTGGTAGGTAAATTACTGAAATACCCTCGGTAGGTAAAATTACTGTTATACCCTTTGAGGTTGATTAGCGTGATAGTGTGTAACTTTTCACACCATTAGATTGTCTGTTAATATGTGTTAATAAATCTGCTTATATTCTGTTAAATGCCGAAATCCCGGCATAACGTTCGAAACCCGAGGAGGGTAAAAGCGAATCACCAGGTTAGTGGTCTCTGTCATTCTTCAGTGAATGTTCCTGTTAAGATGATATGTTTTATAAGTATGTCGATTTCTGTGATTGCATGGGGTTGGGTTTGATGAAAGGGGAAGTGTTCTGTGTAGTGGCTTTTGCCATGATCTGTTGTAGTGGCTTTTGCCATGATCTGTTGTAGTGGCTTTTGCTATGATCTATTGTAGTGGCTATTGCCATGATCTGACGATGAGCAACACGACTGCCATCGATGGCGTGTAGCAGTGTGGGTTGATTGTAGAAATCCCCAATGGTGTAAATGGCTGGTATGGGTGGCGTGTAGCAGATGGGAACCTAATATTTGGGTTGGGCTTGCATAATTTTTGTTATATATATATTACTATGTTATTCTGTTCTGTGGGGCCAAGGCCCAAATCTGATGGTGCATGAGGGTTGCACACTGAGTCTCGCGACTAAACCTATTATTTAATATTTTTTTCAAGTAGCACCTAGTGCATCGGACCGGGCTGGAGAGGAGCGCAAGGTGGCCATGCAAAAGAACATTTGGATTCAGCAAAAGACTTTAGTTTATTATTTTATATCTTTATTTAATGGGTTTTAAATTTCAATGTAATAAGGCCACAGTCATTAGCTTTATATTTTGGTTCATTTTAATTTTGGGCTTTTATTATTATCAGACATTTTAAGTTTACATTTTTTTTCTAAGGCATGTATTTAAGTTTCGGTTTTTAATTCATAAAAACATCTCATAGAATTTATAGCTTATCTAAATTAACAACCTATTAATTTTTCCCGAATAAAAGGTTAAACTCAAGGAAATATTTTCCAAAAATGCGACATGTTTTATTAAATTTTCTTAGTGACATACCAAATTCGGTCGTGGTGTTTAGGCCGGGTTTGGGGTGTCACAAAACAAGAAAAGGATAGCTCATGGTGTGCACTTAAAAGTCAACAAAAGGCTAAACACAGTCAGCTACGACAGTGGCTTCTTCGTGCAACAAACTACGATAAATTCAGACGGGTACCTCTATATAGCAGTTTACAACTTGTATTCTTCAACATGCAGCCACTTCGTTGAGGACCATTTGTTCCCCAAAATCACAAGGCATCCACCTGGCATCAGCCACATGAAAGTTAAAATCATATGTCCTCTAAGTAGTAGAAAACTAAGAGTTGCTATATGATGAAATGAAAAATAGTCTCTGAACATGTGTCAATCATTTATGGCAAGAGCTCAATTATTTTCCTATGGGAACTGTAAAACTGCTGAATCATTCTTGAATTGAAACTAAAGATAAAAGCCAAAAAAAAATAGGAAAAATAATTTATTGCAAACCGTGCAAACTTGAAGGATCTAGTGTGGCATCAGGCCTCATGCTCCAGAACAGCAATGCATCTCCTATCTTAGGTTTCACACCAAGACCCTTTTTACCACGTTCTGACAATTCATTCCACCAAGGCATAACACTAACATTTCCCTTGGTTGTTGGAAATATTGTCTCACCCCTTCTTCAACATCCGACTCGCATGAGTAATGTAAAGTAAGGTAAGAGATACCAAATCCTTTTATTTTTCAAATATAGAAAGATGAAATGAGGAAAGTAGTACTTTGAAACTAGATTGGTTATAGAATACATCATAGACATGTACATATAAAATTATAGAACTTACAAATACATAAGCACAGAGCCATCCATTGGCCTCCATTTTTAGTGTTGAACTCATCAAGGAAGTAATCAAAGTGTGCATCATATTTACATTCAACTTCATAGTGGAGAACTTGAAGACCTTCTCCATTCTCATGCATCACAAAGTTAGCTTTAATTTGTACAAAGAAAATGCAATAAACCAAAAGTAAATTGAAAACTATCAATTTAACTCGAAAATGAAATAAAAAGATAACAAATTTTGGAAAGATCTAATCTGGACATCAATAGCTGTAAATAATAAATGTGCTAGAGAAAAATGGTACAAGTATTCCATATGCAAATGATCACTACTCAGGTTTAACTAAGACTCATAACTAAAGAGTTTTCAGAGAAAATTTTTGCACAAAAAAGAAAGGTTCAATTATAGATTTCAAAGTAAAATACTTATGCAAGGTTTCACTTGGTCTTAGAATCTCATACCTACAGGTATGAAAGTATAGTTGGCTATCCTTTTTTCTATGTCCATGATGTTTTTATCTTGTCCTCTTCTCAGAAACATACCCGAACTTGTATGCACCCTGTGAACAATACCAATCAAATGTGATAGATGTAAGATAAGGTTCCATGCACAAATTAAATTAATTAAAAAAGAAAAAGAAAAAAGAATACCACAAATGCATTTCGTTATTCTAGAAAATTAGATCTTCCTTGGTTCAAATGTTCATATAACTCCCCTGCGCTCAATACTACTAATTAGTTGATGGATTAGAACTTCTTTCTGTAGCATCGAAGTTCCTTGGAAAATAATCATCGGGCAGCATGATTTTCTATATTCACTGAGCTGAAGCATGAGAGAAATGTAATGTTTTCATAAACATGGAAGTTGAATTAGATAAAAGGGAAATACAAGCATGATTATGATGTTATTGACAAACCTGGTGGTCTTAACTTCTTGAAACCGAATTTATCTGTCAGATTGATTCAAACTTCTTCAGATTGGGAGAATGATATTTTTACATTCAAGAATGCCAATGACTTTTAAATAATCTTTTACATTAAGTATTTCATATATCTCTTGAAATGCAATTAAAATTTTATTTGTTTTAAATAATTAATTATACATTTAATTTTTTTAAATATGATAAATATACTTAATTCTTAATTCAAGTGTAAAATAAACCTATTAAAATGTAAAGTCTTGTTAATGTTTTGTATAATTTATGTCTATCCTTTTGGAAAAAAAAGTATTCTTTAATTTAATTAAGCTAGCTCCTTATTTCTTCTAGTTTAGAAATACTTAATTGTCACAAATGATAGAAAAATAAGGTTAAAAAATAAAAAGTTGGAGAGTAAATTGCAATGGACAAAAGATCATAGCCCAATTTCCCATAAATTTGCATTTAAATGGATTGTACTGGAGAACTAACAATAATGAAATGACTAGTTGAGTTAGGATTTTTAATTCTAAAAATATTATATGAAAAGAGTTTTACCACGTGTTGATGCTTTTACTATACTTAACCATGACCGAGCATGTGCTGCTGCATTATTTGTTAACTCTTGAAACTGCAAGTATCAAAGAACATTTCACTAATTCTGAATATATACATAGTTTAAAATATAAAATCCAATATGAATAACACAAGGTGAGTGTGTTTGTATCAAGACATTAAAGGTTATCATAATTTAATGCATAAAATGACATGACCTCATCCTAAAACCAATACTAACGAATCAATATGTAAAATATATTTACTTTCAAATAGTGAAGAGTTAAAATAAGGCATCAAACATTTATTAATTCATGTATCTAAAAGATTTTCTATGCAATACTCTATCCCCCAGCAGATGCTCTTCTATGTTACTTGGATTTGGGAGCAAATGTCATCTACCACTTTAATTCGGTATGTATAAGCATCAACCATTCCAAGCCCTAAACCTACCACTACCATGAACTAAGACCACAACTGTCTCACCATGAGGCTACTGAAAAGAAGATGACGAACAATTACACTGCTACCTTACATACAAGTTCTTTTAAATACAAATCCACACACCTTCGGAGGTAAAAAGTGGCTACTATTCCTCCCAAGATGCTTCCCTAATGTAAAAAGAGCAAACTGAAAAGTAGAAAATTTCACCCCCTTGTAGTCTATTATTTTCTGTAATTTAATATTCTTTCTTCATTTTATCATTTCAGAAACTAATTAGATAAAATAATACAGGTGGGAAACAAGAACAGAGATAATATTACATCTTCTCTATCAGTTGCATCTCTTGGTGGAATGTCTTGTACCCTCTCAACCTCTTCCATGCGATATCTGCATTTAAACATTGCAAACGTATGAAGTCTGACAACAAATTCAAGTAGGTATGAAAATTGGAAATTTTGATTAAAGGCATGCAATATACATGACCCAATGATGAGAAAACTAACCCATCTTGATCCCAGGATCTGAGGATGCAAAATCTCTGTCGACTTTCAATCTACATTCCATTTGGTTTATATAAATATGAATATCCTTCTATCATTTCTTTTTGCTAGAATATAATATGAACATTTATTAAGATCAAGAAACTTCTAAAGAGTTCAGATCCAATCATCCAACATAAGTGTAACATCCTAAAAATGGGCCTATGCATTTTTGATTTAATTATACGAAATGGCATGTCTTATGTGTTATGAATGTATTATGAACATTTTTGGAAACTTGGAAATGTAAGAAATGATTTAGAAATGTTAAGTTTCAAAAAGAAGAAAGTGAACATTTTGGAAACTTGGAAATGTTAAGTTAAAAGAGGAAAGTGAACATTTTGGAAACTTAAGTTAAAAGAGGAAAGTGAACATTTTGGAAACTTAAGTTAAAAGAGGAAAGTGAACATTTTGGAAACCTGGAAATGTATGGAAATGTTAAATTTAAAAAGAGGAAACTAAGGCAAGGTGGCCTTAAGAAAATTAATAGAAAAAAATTTGACACAAAAACGGGCTTGGAAAAGTGACAAGGAGGCACCACTTAAAGCCCAAGAATGACGCCACCAGCATGTGTGCAAGCTTAGGTTCGAGCAACAAGGAGAGCATTTAAGAGTGTTTTGCATCTGAATTGGGCTTACGCCCAATTCATTATTAAAGCTAAACTAATCATAGGAGGTGCCACTTAGGTGGATAATTTGGGCCTCGTATGGCCACAAGGAGTCCAATAGAATAAGTTTAAATTTGGCTCATCAAGGGAATGGGGTGGGCGGCATCTAGCTAAGACTTTAAGTAATTTTATTTAATTACTTAAAGAGGAAGCAATGGACTGACAATAGGGACTCTTAAGGGAAGAGTTTAATTCTCCTTAAAACTCGACTAAATAGGTGGATAAATGATGATTTATTTTAGATTATTTTCAATGAGATAATTGAGGATTATTCTTTAATTTTTAATTAAAGAGATAAAGCTATCAAAATAGAAGAATGATGGCCAAGTAAGGGATTCTAAGTTAGTAATTTCGGCTATAAAAGGAAAAGAGGGCCATTCATTCTTTCTTCTAACTCTCTCTCTCTGCCAAATTCTCTCTAGCAAATATCTCCTTTCTTCATTATTTTGCTGTCGAAAATACACCCCTGTAGCTGAAACTTCATTACCAAATTGCTCAAACTCTTTTCTCTTCTTCTTTCATAATCTTCCAAAAGCCGAAAGTTTGCTAAAATCAAGGCCATAGCCGAATAGTTTTGAGACTTCAAACAAGGGGTTGTCGACTTCTGTATTAAGGGTAAGAACTAGTTATCATTCGATTTTCATCCTTTTCTTTTAAGATTTGCGAAATCTAGGACTAACCCATTAATATCTTGTTCTGAAACTTTGAAGAGATCTTTTCGGATTTGTTTAAGTCAACTACAAGAAGGAGAAGTTCTTTTCAGAAGGTACACCATAGGCAGCGTGTTCCCTAGTTATTCGGTGAATTTTGAGATTTAAAATCCACAAGGTAAGACATGCGAATATTCGGCCAATGCCTATTTTTGGTGTTTTAGATCTAGTTCATATTTATTCAAAAGCCGAAACTAATTTGTTAAAGTGATTTAAAGCTTTGCCGAATACAAGAAAGAGTATAGTGAAGATTTCGGGATTTGGCACCAAGGTAAGTTTTAGTGTACTAATCCTACTAGGATTTGGATTTATGGCCGAATGGCTTACTAAGTATTAAATGATTGATTAAATGTAGAGATTTAAGATCTAAGGCATTAGATCAAGCTTTTCGGGGTTTGAATTGGAAACCTTAAGCGAATCATGTGTGTACCCCACAATAAATCTCAATAGATTTACGGTTTTAATTCATTATATGTGTTAATATGAAAGTGTAAGAATATGGCTAAGGTACTGTGTGTACCCTACCCTAAGTTTTAATATGTTCATGGCTATGTTTTAAATTAAATGTGCATGTTTATAAGAATGTGAATATGGCTAAGGTACCATACTATGGTACAAAGTACTAAGGTATGTTTCCTACTCCTACTAGGAATATGAATATATGTTATTTTTAACATGTGAAAAGTGATAAGAATGTGAATTAAGGCATGATTTTGCATATTGTGTATGAAAAATGGGGGCATATGGGTTATATGAAAAGGGAAAGTTAATGTGGTGACCTAAGACCACGAAATCTGAATGTGGTGACCTAAGACCACGTAAAACTAAATATGGTGACCTAAGACCACGAATTCTAAATGTGGTGACCTAAGACCACGAATTTTATAAGGGCGATGAGCACGTCATCGCAATGATCGCCTTCGATGGTGTGTAGCGGATGGAGGGTTGACTTAGTAGTCCCCACGGTGTGCAGGATGGTACGGGTGATAGCGGATGGCATATAGGTTTGGGTTCGGGTTGCATCATATTGTTTAAATGCTTTATGAACATGAATGATATTGTATGCCTGAAATATTAAATTTTAGTGTTGGTTACACATTGAGTCTATTGACTCACCCCGTTGTGGGATTACTTTTCGTGTGACGACCGGTGATGGACCGGTAAGCAGATGATTAGTGGAGGCCATGTGAAGTTCAGATTTCTTTTATTTGGACTATTTTACTTTAAGTATTTTGAATTTAAATTTTGGGAATTATTTGATGTAATAAGGCCTTAGTAGAATTATTTCATTTTGTTTTTATTTGTTAAGCTTACAAACCTTTATTTATTAAAAGATTAAGTAATCATTTTTTTTTAAAACGAAGCCCAAACATTTTGTCACCTAAAGTAAAGGATTTTAATAATGAAATAAACTTGTTTTCAACTCAAGCACAACCCAAAACGGTCTTTCTTTCAAAACACACAAGTTTTCCCAAGTAACAAAAGAATTTGAAACGGTTTACACCGGGGAACATACCAGATCCGGTCAAGGCTCGTGGGCCGGGTTTGGAATGTTTCAATAAGCATGGAAGAGGAGGCTGTTCTGTCACAAAACTGAATCATCAATCGTTTCCCAAAAGAACAAAAAGCTTTGTATGAGACTGTTAGTTTTACAGGCTCAGCTACTACCCAAATAATCTAGAGAATCAGAAAGATACAAATATATTATTCAATCAATCTTTGGAACAAAAAAAGAATCACAATTTCTTTCTGATTCTCATAACTAAAAGACCTTAATGAAAAAGCATTCATGAAGTCCATTAATTCTTCTTAGTCTTGTTATATGGAGGAAACTTTTTCCCATTTTTGGCATGAAAAAATGTAAGAAGGCATCCCAATGTTTAATTCATCCCTTGGGAACAAATGGAAATTATACTTGCAATGACAATTAAGAAAAAAAGAAAGCTGCAACTTAATTCTTACAAATAATTGGTAATTCTTTCAACCTAAAATTTCACCCCGTAACGTAATCCTGAAATTCCCCAGAACTAAAATTTTAACTTCTAATTTTCCAAATTGCCTTTAATTTACAAATGATAATCCTGAAAAAAATTCAAATTAATCAATTTTTTTTCAAATTTTAACAGAAATTTATATCCTAAAACTGAATATTATTATTTTTCAAAGATAAAATGAATCATTATATGAATAAAAGGTTGAGAACTGACAGGTGGGCAGTGACTTTGGAGCCAGATATGGTAAAGGGGTAGATGGTTAACTGGAGCAGCTGGAAGCGTTAGGCGACGCGACGAACCTTGAGGTAAACGGTTTCTGGCAAGTCGAAGGAGGAGACTAGGTTCCAAGGAGTGGAGAAAGAACTGGAGTGAGTCACTGAAGTTGGATTTGGTAACCTGCTTTGTGCTCCATTGGAATAAATGGAGATCTGGAGTGAAGACGAAAGACCTGGCGAGATTTGTAGAGGAGACGGGTAGAAAACGCCATGAGAGAGCTCAATCAAACTTCTATTTGGGAGTAAGGTTTCTAGTATTTGTTTTGGGAATCTGATTACTGTTTGATATGCTGATACAATTTTCTGCATTTTACCAAAAAAAAGCCACTAAAAAAAGTCATTTTTTGCGGCGTTTATGAAAAAATGCCACTAATGCCTTTAAAATTTAAAATTATTTAATATATAAATTAAAAACAATATAAATTAAAAATAATCAGTTATATACTTAAAAATTTTAAAATTATCTTAAATAATAGTATTTTAAAATTTTCATTTAAATAAATAATTTTTAAAATTTAAGTAATATTTAAAAGAATTAGATAAAGTTTGAAATTTTAAAATTATTTAAAATTTGAAATATTTAAAATTTGAAATTATTTAATATATAAATTAAAAGACAATCAGTCATATACCCAAAAAATTTTAAAATTATTTTAAATAACATTATTTTAATTTTTTATCATTTTTAACATATATTTTTCTATGTTTTTACTTTTAAATTTTTTCTACGTGTCGAAAAGAATATATGATGGGCACTTGGATGATGGGTGACAATATAGAGAGCAAAATGGTTCCATTTAGTTTAAAGTAAAATGATTTTCTACGACATTTTTATCAAAGCCCTAAACCCTAAAACCCTAAGTTCTAAACCCAAATCATAAACCTCAAAACCATAAACCCTAAAACCATATACCTTAAACCTTAAATTCTTAAACCCTAAAACCCTAAATGCTTGTCATAACTATAGAATCTAACACGAAAACCTTAAAGTTAAATTATTTAGCATTTTAACCTTAAAGTTATATTTATTTTAAATAATGGTATTTTAATTTTTTTAATTTTGACATATATTTTCTATGTTTTTACTTTCAATTTTTTCTTCGTGTCATTATTTTTTGAAGAAATTAAATATTCAATTAAAAATAAATTACATTTTAATTAATATAAATAGTTAGGGTTTAGGGGTTTCGATAAAGCAAAACTTCTAAATAGTTTAGTTATCAATTTGTAACTTTTCATAATTAAGTTAGTTTCAAGTAGCAAAATAAAATTAAATTCAAAACAAAAATAAGAAAAAAATGAAAATTAAATCGAATCAAATCGAAACGAGTGTCGGTTACCCTAGATGAAAATGGAACTATTGCACCATTTTTTAGCGGCGTTTGTGCCAAAAACGCCGCTTTTGCTCTATTTTTAGCGGCGTTTTCATCAAAGCGCCGCTATTGCTCTGATTTTAGCGGCGTTTGTGCCAAAAACACCGCTAATGCTCAACTTTTTGTGGCGTTTTCTTGCAAACGCCGCTAATGCTTAATATTTGTGATGTTTTTTGTCCAAACGCCACTAATAAGGCCTCTAAAACCCTATTTTCCTGTAGTGTAGCTTGCTCAGAATCATGCACTACAGTTCGCCTTCTCTACAATTCCGCTAGTCACTAATTTGAGGACCTCATCCAAATTCAGGGCAGTTTCACTTCTCTCCCCTTCTTATGATATTCTACTTATACTTCATTACATATATTCATACATCGAAGACAATGTATATGTTAAGTGTGGGGAGGTTATTTATATGATTATTAGAAAATGCCTAAATTATGTCTTGTATTCAAGTAATTTTCTCATTTTACTATTAGAATGAATTCTGTAACATCCGGGAATTGGGCCTAGTAAGATTGGGCCCATTGGGCCTTGGGCGTAAGAGTGTTTAAAATTTTTGAGAACAAGAGAATAGCATTAATTCAAGTTGGACTTATTAAGAAAGTAATTTTGGAAAGTTATGAGGTTTCTATGAAGTACAGGGTTCAAGTTGAGCCTTAGTAAAATTTTTTGTTTAAGCCTATTAAGGAGAGATAGTAAGTGATCTTAAGGCATATGGGAATAAATGGGTAAATGGTTAGCATAAATGAGCAATTAGTAAAGAGGTTATGGCATCAAGTGAAGGACTTTAAGGGAAGAGGTTCAAATCCCATAGTATGCAAATTTTGACTTTTATTTTTGCAAGCTCTCCCTAAGTGTCGGCCAAGGTGTATATATGGCAAGGTGGACTTATTTATTTTTGGTAAGGTGGCTAAAGGAAATAAGGAAAGGTTGAGGTTGGGGAAAGGAAAAAAGAAATAGGTAAGTAAGGGGGACAAGAGGCTTATTTCGTGGATAGTGTTTTGGAAAGTTTGGGTGGACAAACTTTTATCCTAGGGGGGTGAATGTGGACGGTTTTGGGGGTAGATAGGTAGCTAAAATTTTACTTTGGCATTTGGTAAAGTCTTGGTATTGTTTTGGCCAAAAATCCTATTGCAACTTTTGTGTCATCTTCTCCCAATTTGCTATTTTCCTTGCTGAATCCTCCTAGCACAATTGTGCATTTAGTCCATTTTTGTTTGGCCAAAACCTTCATCCTTTGTTCATCTTTCTTGGATAGTTGAACAACCTATCACCCATCCAACCTTCCATCCTTTCTTCTAATCATTCCTCTAATCTTTTCTCTTCTCTAAACCCACACCACCATTAAATCACATATTCTTGTTTGATTTTTCCCTATAGCCGAATATCAACATATATTTTCCTCTAAGACTGAATCTTCATCTCTTCTTTATCATTCTTCTCATCCGTATTAACACTCACTCCTTTGATCAATCGTGTTCTAAGTGGGAAGGCTGAATCTATCACATTTGATTCGCTCGTAGCCATAAGTACAATCGGTAAGTAGTAGTTCTCCCTTTGTCAATAACTTTGCTTCATTCGAGTTCTTCATTAATAATCGTGTGTTCTTCTTTCTCTCCCTCGTTGGGTCTGAGCTACATTCTTTTCTATTATATGGCCATCGTTGGGCTTAGGACTTTCAACAAAGTGAAGGAGCACAAGTGACTTGTATTAACCAAATCGTTATCATCGACTCGTCAAGCAAGTGGGGACGGGATTTCAGTAGCCAAAGGGTAGGATTGATTGTAACACCCCAAACCCGGTTCAAACACTACAACCGAATCTGGCGTGCCACAAAAAAGAAAATGTTTGGAAACCGATTTGTTTTAGAAAAAAAACCGTTGTAAGATTTTTGAGAAAACGTCGATGTATTTTGTATCGTGTAAAACATGTTGAAACTTGGTTTGGAGAAACTTAGTTGTCATATTGTTACTCCGTATTAATTACTTAGTCTTTGTATACAAAAAAAAAAGAAAAAAAGAAAAACAAGTATTTATTTAGCTTTTGAAAACATCCATCTCATAGCTTAATCAACATATTAAATAGAAACTTCAAAATCAACTAAATAAAAGAACCCAAATAAAACTTAAGCGCCCTTATTACAGAACTGAAAACCAAAAGTTAATAAAATAGCTAAGTCCAAATGGAAAACTTTGAAATAAACCAAATGCTGTGCATGGCCACCTCGAGTCCGCTCCGGCTCCATATCCACGATCTAGGTTTGATTTGCAAAATGTAGCGGAAGGGGTGAGTCGTCTAGACTCAGTGTACAAATCCCCATCCCAACAGAAGTTATGCTCTTATACAAATTCATACACTAATATGCAAGTCATGCAACCCATCCAACCTAAGCATCCATCCGGGTCTCCCAAATCTACCCCTTGTGGTACCAAACCACTGGTGGTGCCAAACCACTGGTAACCGAAGTTACAAAAATATCATATGTGGTACCAAACCACTAGTAACCGAAGTTACAAAAATATCATATATGGTACCAAACCACTGGTGGTGCCAAACCACTTAGACTTAGTCACAATTTTTAATATGTGGGGCCAACCCACTGTGTGATACCAAATCACTGGTGACAGTCTGATAAATCATACTCCCCCTCCTCTCATCACCCATAACACATATTTATGGTAACAATATCAGTATGATCATGCTTAACATACGAAAATCATGCATACAAAATATCATGCTCTCATAGATCACAATCAACGCGAGAAATAGTAACAACTTACCTGGCATCCTCGCTTTTACCCACAAGGGTAATTTAGTAACCATTGCCATTATTCCGGCTTTTAACAACACACAACATTTACATATTAAGTATAAAAAGTGTGTAAGAGTTACGCACCTGGTTTTTGTACTAATGTTTTACTGCTTCTACGCTACTGTCACTCGACACTACCACTCTCGGCCTACGATCTACTTCCGATGTCAGCCAACACTCCAAAGGCCAATCTCGCACTCCCGATACTGGTCGTTTCTTGTACTTTGGTGTTGGGTTTACAGATCCAACCCTACTGCTTGACTGTTAATATTGTCCATGATAACTCCTTGGTCACTAAACCAATCAACCCGATGAGATCTAATAAATAAACACAGTGTTGAAAGTCTTTATGAAAACGTCACCACCAACCCACCTACATTCGGCCAACACCCATATATTAAATCAATCCCTGAAACGCAACCAATTGAGTACCATAACACATTCAGCCAAAGGGGAAAGAACAAAAAAGGCCATTCGGCCGAACCTACCACTACCTACCTTCGGCTTTTTCACCAAATCGGCACCTCTGACTATAGAAGATAGGATTCAGCTTCTAGGGGCAGAGAGTGAAATCGACAGGGCCTTTGGAACAAATGATTCGGATTAGAACTTGATAAAAAATAGAGAAATCACAGAGAAGCAAAATCCCGAAACTCACCAGATTAAAGAGGAGTATTCGGCTTATGGTGCACCTTCGGAAAAAAGAACCCACTCTTGTAGATTCGGCTATGGAGGAAAATGATGGGGACCAGGGTATTTGGCTTTGAAAGAAAAGACGGAAGAGAAAAAGAAAGTGTTGGAGAGTGGCGGCAAAGAAAATTTGAGACAATAGGAAGAGACGATTTTCAGCTAGCAGAGTAGGTAAGAAAGATTAGAAAATAAAAAGATGAAAGAAAGATGAACACTTTGGCTTACAAAATTCGGCTACACATGCACACCTCAGAGTTGGAGTTTCGGCCAACTCTCCCCTCTTCGATAGCCTTTATCCCTTATCTCATCCATCTATTATCACATCCCTTATCTTACCTTTAAAAGAGCCCACCTTAAAACCACCTCTTCCCCCTTAATTATCAGCTTTTAACACTTAAAATAAAAGAAATAAAGCTCCTAAAATGCAGCCTCTATGCCGTCCACCCCTTCCCCCTTGAAGTGCCAAAATTTGACCCATCAATTTGGGCCCCAAGCGGCCACACCTGGCCCAAACTCCTCCCCCTTGTGATGCCACCCTCATGTCCACTTAAAGTACCTCCAAATTTTGGGCCACAAGCCTAGCTTGCTATAAACATAATAATTTACAAATAAATTACTACTAGCACTATTTTTAATCAATTTAACCCAGATTTAAGCCCAACCCTGAGCCCAATACACACCTCAAAGCCTTTAACCTACTAACTTATCCATGCAACATACCAAGAACATGGACCCACCAAAATCAGGATATTACAGTTCAACCCCTTAAAAATAAATTTTTGCCTCGAAATATACCTGGTCAAAAGAGTTGAGGGTATTGCTGTCGCATAATATCATCCGACTCCCATGTCGCTTCCTCTGATTCATGATTCCGCCATAATACCTTCACCAAAGGAACTGATTTTCTACGTAAAACCTTAACATCCTGATCCAGGATCTGCACTGGTTCCTCCTCAAAAGACAAGTATGGGCTCACCTCAATCTCCTCAACTGGCACAACATGCGACGGATCTGAGCGATAGCGTCTAAGCATAGAAACATGAAACACATCGTGGATTTGACTCAACTCTGGTGGCAACTCAAGCTGGTAAGCCACTGATCCTACTCGCTTCAACACCCGATAAGGCCCGATAAACTTAGGGCTCAACTTGCCTTTCCTACCGAACTTCAGAACCTTCTTCCACGGCGACACCTTCAAGAAAACCTTGTCACCTTCTGCAAACTCTATATCCTTTCGTTTAAGACCGACATAAGACTTTTGCCTGTCGTTGCTTCTTTCAATCGAGCTCGAATCACTTTCACTTTATCTTCTGTCTCCGCAACCAACTCCGGACCCAACAACTGCCGCTCCCCCAACTCCGTCCAATATTTAAAGGTACGAAACTTCCGACCATATAACGCTTCATATGGTGCCATCTGAATACTTACCTGATAACTATTGTTATATGTAAAATTCGCCAACGGTAAGAATTCTTCCCAACTGCCTTTGAAATCCAAGACACAACCCCTTAGCATGTCCTCTAAAACTTGAATCACCCTCTCCGATTGTCCATCTGACTAGGGACGAAATGCCGTACTAAAATCCAATCTTGTGCCTAGTGCCTGGTGCAAAGCCTTCTAGAACCTTGAGGTAAATCTAGGGTCTCTGTCTGAAATAATCAACACTGGTACCCCGTGCAACCTCATAATCTCTGCTACATATAGTCTTGCTAACTTTTGAAGAGAATAATCCATATGCACAGGTACGAAATGAACAGACTTTATCAGACGGTCTACAATCACCCAAATTGAATCCTTCTTAGTAGGCGTAAGGGGTAGCCCACTCAAAAATCCATTGTAATCCTTTCCCACTTCCATTGTGGAATCTTAATCGGTTGCAATAGACCTGACAAGAACTGATGTTCAGCCTTGACTTGCTGACATGTCAGAAACTTACCCACAAATTCCGTTACCTCTCGCTTAAGGCCCGGCCACCAAAATTGCTCTCGCAAATTTCGATACATCTTACTACCTCCTAGATGCATAGCATATGAACTGCTATGTGCCTCCTGCAAAATCTTCTGCCTTAACTCCACATCCTTAGGCATACACACTTTTCCCCAAAAACATAACACTCCATCACCGTTCAGACTATACCCCTCCAATCCATCATTCTGCACTTGTAACCTTCGTGCGCTCAAAACTTCATCCACCAATTATTTTTCCTTAACTTCGTTAATCCATGTTGGCTACACTTGCAATTCCGCTAACAGGCTTCCATCATCATACAGACTAAGGTGAGCAAACATGGCTCTTAACTCTTCCACCACCTTACGACTCAAGGCGTCCGCTACCATATTAGCCTTTCCCGGGTGGTACTCAATCGAGCAGTCATAGTCCTTTAACAGCTCAATCCACCTTTTCTGCCTCAAATTTAACTCCTTCTGCGTAAGAAGGTACTTCAAACTCTTGTGGTCCGTATACACGACAGACTTTTCTCCATACAACTAATGTCGCCAAATTTTTAGGGCAAAAACCACTGTAGCCAATTCCAGATCATGCGTCGGGTAGTTTACTTCGTAAAGTCTTAACTGCTGAGAAGCATACGCTACTACTTTCCCCTCTTGCATCAGCACACATCCCAATCCTGTATGGGACGCATCACAATAAATCGTAAACTCCTTCCCGGCTTCCAGTTGAATTAACACCGGAGCTTCCGTCAAAATCCTTTTCAACTTTTCAAAACTTTCCTGTTTCTTATCCGACCACACAAACGGAACCCTTCCACAAACCTTTCACAAACCTTCGGTAATACCCTGCTAAACCCAGAAAACTCTGAATCTCTACCACAGACTTCGGTGGCTTCCAATCCAAAACTGCCTCAATCTTCCGACGGTCCACTCTAATCCCCTCAGTTGACACCACATGACCCAAAAAGGTAACTTCCTTCAACCAGAACTCGCACTTACTAAACTTGGCATATAACTGCTTCTCCCTAAGAATCTGCAACACCACTCGCAAATGCGCGTCATGCTCCTCCTCCGATTTTGAGTACACCAAAATATCATCTATAAATACTACCACAAACCGATCCAAATACGGCTGAAACACCCGGTTTATCATATCCATAAACGCTACTGGTGCGTTTCTCAACTCGAACGGCATTACCAGAAATTCATAGTACCCATATCGAGTACGAAACACCGTCTTATGGATATCCGCCTCCTTTACCTTAAGTTGGTGATACCCCAACCTCAAATTTATCTTGGAAAAGACCGATGCTCCCTTAAGCTGGTTGAACAGGTCATCTATCCTAGGCAAAGGATACTTGTTCTTAATTGTCAATTTATTCAACTGACGATAGTCTATGCACATCTGCATCGACTCGTCCTTATTCTTAACAAAAAGCACAGGCGTTCCCCAAGGTGAAACAGTTGGCTGGATAAAACCCCGATCCAGCAACTCCTGAATCTGTGCTTCCAACTCCATCAATTCCTTTGGCACCATCCTATATGGAGCAATTGACATTAGCGCAATTCCCGGTAGAAGGTCTATACCGAACTCCACTCCCGATCCGGGGCAAACCCGAAAGCTCTTCCCGAAAGACATTAATAAACTCATTTACTGTTCGAACACTTCATATAGCCGGTTCCTTACCTTCCAAAGCACAAACATAAACTACAAATGCCTCACATCCTTTCCTTACCATCTTCTTCGCTTTCAGCGCGGACACCACATTAGATAGGTAATTCCTTCTCTCACCTATCATTACCACCTCTACAACCTCGACCGTTTTCAACACCATGCACTTAGCTCCATAGTCCAGTTCTGCCTGGTACTTAACCAACCAATCCATTCCTAAGATTAAATCGAACTCCCCAAAGGGTAGTTCCATCAAATCCGCTTGAAATATGACCCCTTGAACTTCTAGGGGTACATCCCTATACAGTTTGTCTACCACTACAGAGTGTCCTAGAGGGCTAAATACTGTCATTTTCCTAGCAGATATCTCATAGGCTAAGTTCAAAGTTCCCACTACACTACTAGCAATATAAGAATGTGTCGAACCAACATCAATTAAAGCAATTAAGGCAGCCCAGAAATAATAAACGTATAGGTTATGACGTCCAGTGCGTTGCCCTCCTCTCGACGCTTGGCTGCGTAGACCAACCCAGGCTGTCTAGCATTAACACCTCCAGCACCTCGGCCAAGTGCTCCACGGCCCCGTCCGTTACCATTTCCACCCCTACTTGCAGCTCGACCCCTCTGTGGTTGCAGGCCATCTCTCCTGAATTGACCACGTCCTTGACCCTCAGCTTGAGTCCTGGCTAACTTCCACGGATAGTCCCTTACCCGGTGCTCCAATGACCCGCACTCAAAACATCCTCTATTACCAGCCCAACATTCTCCCGAATGAGACTTCCCACATTGAGCACATTGAGGTGGCCATCGAAAGCGAAGAAGAAGCTTTTGTACTCGATTGACCCACCAAATCTAGCCCTTTTCTGAGCACTTCCACCAGACCCTGATGGCCCAAAACTCCTTTTATCCTTGCCTCTATCCTAATTCTGTTTCTTGGTCCGCTTCACCTCTTCAGCTATTTTGGCCTTTTCCACGAGAACGGTAAATTCCCTTTCACGCTGAGGTGCAATCAACACCCGCAATTCATCTCTTAGCCCGTCCTCGAACCTAACACAGTGCTCATGTTCTGTAGCCACCATACCCCGAGCATACCTACTCAACCTCAAAAATTTAGCCCTGTACTCGAGTACCAACTTATTCCCTTGCACTAAATTCAAGAACACCCTATGTTGCCCATCAGTATAACCAGCCCCCACATACTTTCCCTGATAGGCTGCCCTAAAATAATCCCAGGTGATATCACCGTCCACTGCACCATCTCTAACCGTGAGCCACCACTGGTATGACTCATCTCAGAGAAGAGATACTATCCCCTTCAACTTCTCCTCAGCCGAGAAGTCTAAGTCATCCATTATCTGCTCTGTTGTTTCTAACCAAGATTTCGGTGTGTTGGGAGCCACACCGAAACTCCCTAAATACTTCGCTCCATTTGCCCAGTCGCTCAACCACGTGTTTTGGGTTCCGCACTTTGCCCGGTAACTCTTTCCAAAACTCGCACATCTTGCTCGAGATATCAGATCGTTACCACCGTCGATCCTCGAAACTCACTTTCTCCATTGGCGAGATCCGACATCACATTTCTGGACCCATGGCCAGACCCTGCTGGCTCCGACAATGCCATCCTACCCCTACCCAGGCCACGCGACGGACGTTCTCGACCTTTTGTACTCATCTCCTCGTTCGCATTTATCTGGTTAAGAATTTTATGAACTATTATCTATTTTTACTATTTATCCACGAACAATTTTATGAAAATAGTTTTTAAAGTGATTCTTTCGAATTCGAATCTATCTAAAGTTTCAATTTCAAGCTTATCTCCTAGTTCTAAGTATATTCATCACACAAACAACATCCACAGACCACATTCTATGAACATGGGTATTTTCGTCATTTTACTACTCGAGGGTATTTTTGTAATTTTAACCTACAGGGGTATTTTTGTAATTTTCCAAAATAAAGTTTCGGGTGATTTTTTCAAAATAAGGGTATTTTGGTAATTTTGTGAAGTAGGGGTATTTTGGTAATTTTACAACTCGGGGGTATTTCGGTAACTTTGTAAGTCAGGGGTAATTTGGAAATTTTACAACCTAGGGGTACTTTGGTCATTTTCCAAATCTAAGGTAGTTTTCACAAATCTAGGGGTAATTTGGTAATTTTAAAACTAGGGTTTTTACAAAACAAGGTGGCTGGTCCCTTTCGGGTTTTAATTATCAGATTTAACAAGTCCTCATGGTTAGGGTGAATAATCACTACGCACCAGGTAGGATTCGAGCAAAGAGGAGATGAGTCACTGGGACTGCTTAAATACCAAGCTCTCCCTGAATCCAATCCTAGACATGCGCATGGCTGTTGCTACACCCTAACTCAATGACTTACTCCCAGGTTTGTTCAATTATGCTTAAATCTTATTTAATTAGGAAGTTGAATAACTAGCCCTATGGTCCATTAGTACTATCATGCTTAACTACGTCTAAAGCCCACAAAGCCCAACATATATATCACAACAAGAGTTAGGGTACTTACCTAGGTGGATCGGTGTTGGAGAATCAGGTGCCATGCTTTCCAAAAAAATGATCATTTCACAAACTTTTAAAACATATTTTGGGCCCTAAGCCCACAAACGAGCTTTTGAATCGGGCTCTGATACCAAATGTAACACCCAAAACCCGGTCCAAACACTACAACCAAATCTGGCGTGCCACAGAAAAGAAAACGTACAGAAACTGATTTGTTTTAGAAAAAAAACCATTGTAAGATTTTTGAGAAAACGTCGATGTATTTTGTATCATGTAAAACATGTTGAAACTTGGTTTGGAGAAACTTAGTTGTCATATTGTTACTCCGTATTAATTACTTAGTCTTTGTATACAAAAAAAAAAAAAAGAAAAACAAGTATTTATTTAGCTTTTGAAAACATCCATCTCATAGCTTAATCAACATATTAAATAGAAACTTTAAAAGAACCCAAATAAAACTTAAGCGGCCTTATTATAGAATTGAAAACCAAAATTTAATAAAATAGCTAAGTACAAATGGAAAACTTTGAAATAAACCAAATGCTATGCATGGCCACCTCGAGTCCGCTCTGGCTCCATATCCACGATGTAGGTCTGATCTACAAAATGTAACGGAAGGGGTGAGTCATTTAGACTCAGTGTACAAATCCCCATCGTTATGATCTTACACAAATCCATACACTAATATGCAAGTCATGCAACCCATCCAACCTAAGCATCCATCCAGGTCTCCCAAATTTACCCCTTGTGGTACCAAACCACTGGTGGTGCCAAACCACTGGTAACCGAAGTTACAAAAATATCATATGTGGTACCAAACCACTTTGGTAACCGGGTTACAAAATATCATATGTGGTACCAAACCACTGGTGGTGCCAAACCATTGAGACTTAGTCACAATTTTTAATATGTGGGGCCAACCCACTGTGTGATACCAAATCACTGGTGACAGTCTGATAAATCATACTCCCCCTCCTCTCATCACCCATAACACATATTTATGGTAACAATATCAGTATGATCATGCTTAACATACAAAAATCATGCATACAAAATATCATGCTCTCATAGATCACAATCAACGCGAGAAATAGTAACAACTTACCCGGCATCCTCGCTTTTACCCACAAGGGTAATTTAGTAACCATTGCCGTTATTCTGGCTTTTAACAACACACAACATTTACATATTAAGTATAGAAAGTGTGTAAGAGTTACACACCTGGTTTTCGTACTAATGTTTTTACTGCTTCTATGCTACTGTCACTCGACACTACCACTATCGGCCTACGATCTACTTTCGATGTTGGCCCACACTCCAAAGGCCAATCTCGTACTCCCAATACTGATCATTTCTTGTACTTTGGCGTTGGGTTTATAGATCCAACCCCTACTGCTTGACTGTTAATATTGTCCATGATAACTCCTTGGTCACTAAACCAATCAACCCGATGAGATCTAATAAATAAACACAGTGTTTAAACAAACCCTTACCTAGATTTCGGATCCCGAAAGTCTTTACGAAAAACGTCACCACCAACCCACCTACATTCGACCAACACCCATATATTAAATCAATCCTGAAACGCAACCAATTGAGTACCATAACACATTCGGCCAAAGGGGAAAGAACAAGAAAGGCCATTTGGCCGAACCTACCACCACCTACCTTCGGCTTTTTCACCAAATCGGAACCTCTTACTATAGCAAGACAGGATTCGACTTCTAGGGGCAGAGAGTGAAATCGACAGGACCTTTGGAACAAATGATTCAGATTAGAACTTGATAAATAATAGAGAAATCGCAAAGAAGCAAAATCTCGAAACTCACCAGATTAAAAAGGAGTATTCGGCTTATGGTGCACCTTCGGGAAAAAGAACCCACTCTTGTAGATTCGACTATGGAGGAAAATGATGGGGACCAGGGTATTCGGCTTTGAAAGAAAAGACTGAAGAGAAAAAGAAAGTGTTGGAGAGTGGCGGCAAAGAAAATTTGAGACAATAGGAGGAGAGGATTTTCGGCTAGCAGAGTAGGTGAGAAAGATTAGAAAATAAAAAGATGAAAGAAAGATGAACACTTTGGCTTACAAAATTTGGCTACACATGCACACACCTCAGAGTTGGAGTTTCAGCCAACTCTCCCCTCTCCTGATAGCCTTTATCCCTTATCTCATCCATCTATTATCACATCCCTTATCTTACCTTTAGAAGAGCCCACCTTAAAACCACCTCTTCCCCCTTAATTATTAGCTTTTAACACTTAAAATAAAAGAAATAAAGCTCCTAAAATGCAGCCTCTATGCCGTCCACCCCTTCCCCCTTGAAGTGCCAAAATTTGACCCATCAATTTGGGCCCCAAGCGGCCACACCTGGCCCAAACTCCTCCCCCTTGTGATTCCACCCTCATGTCCACTTAAAGTACCTCCAAATTTTGGGCCACAAGCCCAGCTTGCTACTAAACATAATAATTTACAAATAAATTACTACTAGCACTATTTTTAATTAATTTAACCCAGATTTAAGCCCAACCCTGAGCCCAATACACACCTCAAAGCCTTTAACCTACTAACTTATCCATGCAACATACCAAAAGCACAGACCCACCAAAATCAGGATATTACATTGATTCTTGGTGCATTGAGGGAGATCACATTTGTGGTAAGTGGGGTTAGCCTAATAAAGTGTTTCTAGTTACGATTATCAAAGTTGAAACTAACCTTCTATCAACCATCGTTATAGGTGTTAAAATCGGTAGAAAGCACGACTCGTAATCAAGGTGTGTAATCCCTATTTTCCGAATACATGTTTGAAATGGTATGTGATCTCACACTTCTCTGGCATTTTGCATGAATGTTCTGTGATTTGGTCGAAATACCAAAGAAAACCGAAAATCAAAATTCGGGATCACTCGGGCGCGCGTAGGTTCATAGTGGTAACCATGTTTTTGTAATAAAACAGTTTTGGTCAGTGGCAGTGACGTGATTTCGAAAAATCATGAAAAATAGGAGAAAGGAAAGTAGAAAGTGAATAAGATATAAAATTAAATTTTAATGTGTCTATTTTGATATGGAAGAAACGGATAAGGAAAAGGGATTTTAGATTCTGAGATATCTTAATTTTAGTGAGACTGGTTCTGATTAATTTCGTGGTTCCCTGATCTGTTTTGGAAAAATCATATAAAATTTTACAAGGTGAATTATGGATTATAATTTATATGTATGGATTCTTAATGAGCCTATTTTCATTAGAAACAAGTGGGAGCATTATATGAAAACCGTATAGTGAGATATTTGAAATTAAGATAAGAGAAGTCAGAATCATTGGACAGTGAAACAAGGGAAATTTCAAGGAATAAACTGTACTAAATGGTTAAGACAAAAATTCTGGAAAAATTGTAGTAAGAAGATATATGAGTCTAGTTTTAAGGAAAATTTACGGATTTAGATTTCGAGATTTCTAGCTCAAGTTATAGTCAATTTAGTTAGTACGACGCAGATGGACAGCTTAAATTTTTATGCCCAAATTAGTAGTTAAGTCTGGATTTCGAAATTACCGAATTACCGTTAGTGGGTAAATTACCAAATTACAAAAATGCCCTTAATGGGACAAATCGATATATTTGATATGTGGGCCAAATCGATATATGATTATATGGGCCAACTGATAATTTGTTATATGGGCCGACTGATAATTTGCTATATGGGCCGATTGATATTTTGCTATATGGGCCGTTTGATAATTTGATATATGGGCCAATATGATAATTTGTTATATGGGCCGATGTTATAATTTGATATATGGGCCGAATTGATATGTGATAAAATGGGCCGAATTAATATGTGATAAATGGGCCTTAGTATTGGAAATAAATTTTGAATTTTTAATTATCTTTGTTATACTATAAAGATTTTGATTTGATATGTATGATGCATATACATGGTTTTGCATGGGATGGGAAAATATGATGAAGAGAAGTTCGGTTCGCCACAAAATTTGGTGGTCACAATCATGCAGTAGCTCGCTACATGGCTGGCTCGCCACAAATCAAAAAAATGGCAATGCCATGTAAATTCTGTTAATTTGGTGGCTTGTCCACGAATTTGATATAAATGGCTTAATGCCTACATTTGGTGTGTTGGCGGGGTGGGTGACTAAAGCTCCCCACAGATGTGTTGGTTGGTATGGGGGGTGTGTAGCGGATGGAAAACTAGGTTTGGTTGGGAATTGCATATCATATGCATATTATATATGATACCTTTATATTATTGTAAATGGGCTTGGCCCAAAAAAAAATTGCTTAATGAGATTTTGGCCCGGTGGATTATGGTAAGCGGGTTACACACTGAGTTCTTGTAACTCACCCCCTTCTCTTAACCCTTGTAGGTAATGCTTAGTGACGCGGACTTGGGGCCATGGATGACTCGGTGGAGGCCATACTTCAGTAATGGTGTTATTAAACTTTAGATTTTTATTTTGTTTACTTTACTTCTTTTAATATTTTGGGTTTTAAAGTTGTAATAAGGCCTCGGACTATTTTATTTTGCTTTATGTTAGGGATGTTGTTATTATTACCAATAATTGTTTAAAAGGGATTTTCTAAAATATAAATAATGGTTTTCAAAATTGATAAATAATTGGATTTTATAGTAGCGTTTACAAATAATTTTAACTCGGATACTCTTTCAAATTATCAACGATATTTTTTTTTAAAGTCATGGTTTTATAAGATTATTAGTTCAAATTATCGATTTATCAATCAACCTTCGAGGTTATTAATGTTTTATCAAATATTTTAAATCAAACTTGTTTTCTTGTTTTTAACAAATCAAAACCTATTTTAGAACGAATCAAAAGGATTTAACATGTTTTCTCATTTTACATGTTTTCTTTATACGTTTTCGAAAAACTCTTCTGTGTGACATGCCGGATTCAGGCCTAACTTCTAGGCAGGGTTTGGGGTGTTACAAATTCTTATCGATTTATGATTTTTATTGATATGTTTTAGATTAAATTCATAGGTAATTGTGCATTGATTGTTTAAACTTTAAGACATTGGAGAATCAGTCATGATAAGTCTATTTTCAGAATAAAAAAATTGCTAGGTTGTTTCCCTAAATTTAAATAGTACATTGAAGTTTGAAATTTGCAAGATTGACATAAAAAACCATAAATTTTGTGAGATTTTGAGCCTTTAAGAGCATACACTTTTCTTGCTAACTTCATTGTTGGTTATGAGTGTGTCAATACTGATTTATTATTCTAGAATTTGCTTTGATTATGCATGTTGAGATCACACTTTTGATTTGATATACTGAGATGATAAAGGCACTTTGGTTTTAACCCACTTATCCCGTTAAAATCCAACCTTCATAATTAACCCTTAGTGAACCTCTTTGAGCCTAATAAACCGTTTCTTGATCTACCCTTAATATTAACCCATAACTCAATCTTTTTGATTCATTGAGAATTTTTCCTATTGTATTGACTCCCTTTTTGTCGAGATTTGATTTGGTCATTTGCCTAAATATGTTCTTTTGTTTCAGTTGTTAAATTATCTCTTTTTATCCACAACTCGAAAAAAAAAAAAGAGAAGTGAAAAAAAATTAGAAGTAAAAAAAAAGTGAAAAAAATATATGTACATTTATTTTAATTATTACTAGTTCTATGTTATTTGAGCTTAAACGGTTAATTTCACATTTTGAGAAGAAGGTTGTGTTATTATTGATAAGTTTTCAGTTGATGTAATTATTTAGTATTAGTTTATTTTTCTAGTTAGGTAAATTGTCAATTCGATCTCGATTTTAACCTTCTTTTTCAGCCTTTATCCACACCTTTAACCCAAGCCCCATTACAACCCTTTAAAGACCTTTTGATTTGTGTATTATCTCATTTTATAGTGGTGGAGATTTGATTTTCATGCAAGCTTATGGTAATAACTTTTCATTTTTGACTTTTGAGTGCTTAATTTTTGAACCTTAAACACTTTAAGTGATTTGAGTGAATCTTTAGTGAGGATGTTGAATCTTGTCTGTTTTGAATTAAAGGTAATTATTTAGACAAGGGGAAATACCTATGTTTTCATGCTTTAAAAATATGTGACTTGGATTGTTTGAATCTTTAATGCTCTTTTAGTTAAATTATCAATGTGTGATTATTTATGAATTATGATAAAACATTATTGATGAGAATTATGAATTGAGAAAGCTTAATTTTAATTGTGAGTTGAGGATTTTGCTCGAGGACAAGCAAATGGTTAAGTGTGGGGATATTTGATAAACCATAAATGTAACATATTTTAATTCTATGCTTGGCATATTTTTGGATGATTTATGATGAGAATTAGTGAATTTGATGCTCCTAATCCCTTAAAATCATGTTTCTATACTTAGGAGAGCATTTGGGAGTAAAAGGAGTGAAAAAGGGGCCAAAATCAGAGTTTTCAGGATCCACATGGGCTGGGCACACGCCCATGTGAGCCACTCGGGTTGGCCACATGCCCATGTGCCAGCCCGTGTCGATTTCGCACCTTGCTTCCCTTTTATGCGGAAAAACCCAATTTTTAGGGTTTCTGATCATTCAAAAGTCTATAAATACATACTAGAAGAAGACCTAAAGAGAGCACACAGAGTAGATCAAAGAAATTACTCGAAGGAAGCCGTCAAAATCATCTCGGAAGTAGGATCTCATTCAAGATTGAAGATCTCCATCAAGTTCTTTAGAAGTTTTTGGGTTATTTATGTCTTGTTGTTTTCTTAATTCTACGATGTTTTCCTTTTACGTTATGAACTAAACTCCCTAGATACTTAGGGAGGATGAAACCTAGATGAATATTATTATTTAATTATCTAAATTATGTGATAAATACTTGTTCTTATTCTTAATTATGTGTTCTTAACTCTTGCTTTAATATTTTCAAGATATTGATTCAAGTCTAATATGCTTATTCAGTGGAGCAAAAAGTCCCTATTTAAGAGAAGATCTAGCATAATTAAGCAGAGTTGATTGCAACCCTAGAAATAGGATGACATAAATCTGCCGGATTAGAGTCAAATCTAATAAGGAAATCCATAGATCGAGTTAATGCGACGATAAGGGTTTTAATTAGAAAGAGATTTCAATTAATCAACCTAAAGTCAGTTGTTCTTAGTCTCGAAAGAGATATTAACATAATTTAGGGATTTCTACGGGTCAAGGCAAGTGAATAAATAGTTTAATTCAGAGTCAGAATAATAAGTGAAGTCTAGGTGGATTCTTCCTTGGGTATTGTCTTTATTCATTGATTATTCGATTACTTTCTTCACTCTCTGTCACGTTCATAGTTAATTAGTTAATTAGTTAGTTAAATTTTAGATTAAAATAAATCCCCTTAATTATTAGGCTAAATAATAAAAAGATAGTTATTACTAGTAATTTTAGTCCTTGAGGATATGATATGCCAGACTCATAACAGCTATACTACTGTTTGATAGGTGCGCTTGCCTTTTTCGAAATATTAGTTAGTTTCGAGCTCATCAGCTTGTTTAATGAGAAAATGTGATGAAAAATAATTTACGAGCCTAGGACCAAAATCGTAATTTTGCCATAGTACAAGGGTAAAATGGTCATTTTTTCCTAAGTAGAGATTATGAGGAATTATGATTATAAATGATTGAATGAGTGAATTCTTGTTATTATAAACAAAGTGTAACGTCCCGATTTTGACCCTAATCGAAAAAGTAGTTTCGGGACCACAAATCTGAGTTTAGAAAATATTTTAAAATTATTTTTCGTGTTTATTATGTGTGAATTTATTGGTGTTATATTTTCGTGACTTAATTTTGTCGTTTAGGTGCCCGATTATATAAAAGGACTTAATCGCGTAAAATGTAAAAGTTACAAATTAAAGTGTAAAGTGAAAATTTGATAGTGGCTTTTTAATATGGGATCCTTAAAGGGAAATTAGCCCATTTTAGTAGATAGTTAACGACATAGGACAACTTTGTCCATATTATTATGTTTTATAAATAAAACATTAAAAGGTTAAAATAGTAAACTAATTATAATTTATAATATATGTTAAAATAACATAAAATAAAACCATGTTTTCATCTTCCTTCCTTAGCCGAGTTGAATAAAAGAAAAAGAAAGAAGAAAACCTAGCAAATTCGACACTTTGGAGCTTGAATTTAGGTATGCGTTTTGTTCGATTTTTGATAATTTTTACGTTTTTGAGATCGTTGTTAAGTGTACTTCAAAACCCATGTCTCAATTTGTGATTTTGATGATGATTTTGTGTTTTGCCATTGATGATACCTTGTGGTTTTTGATGTTTGATGATGAAATATGAAATATATGTGTTAGATTAATAAGTTTTGTTTGTGAATTTTTGATGAAATTGAGTAATCTGGATTAAATTGCAAAAATAAATTTTTGAGGGACTAAAATGTGAAATAAATGAAATGTATGGACTTGTACGAGGACTAGGAATATTTGGCCTTGTATGGTGTAGTCAAATTTTGTGTATTTTGTATTTTGTGTTTTGTGTAAAAATCACTAAATTGTAAAAAGTGTGAAATGTTAGGGGCAAAATTGTAATTTTCCCATTTATGTGTTTTTAAGCTAAATTGAATAGAATGGTGTTTAAATAAGCTTAATTTGAATATGTTTAGATCAAGAATTAAAGAAATCGGATTTGGATCGGGGAAAGACAAAAGTGGTCGAATAGCCGATTTCATAGTCGTCGATGTCCGAGGTAAGTCAATAAGCATTTAAATGTTGTTATATCTATGAATATATATTTTTTACATAATTGAAAAGATTTATTTGAATTACTTAAGCTATGGCCGAATGTGATTGTGGTGAATAGCTATATTCCGCTCTTGATTCGATCGAGTTTTGACTTCTGTAAGCCCCGTATGAACCTTAGGAATAGATAGGATACATATGTCATGACATAGGATATCTGATATGTGTTATCGTGTAAGGCCATGTCTGGGACATTGGCATCGACTTGTGTTTACGTGTAAGACCATTTCTGGGATAGTGGCATCAATATGTGATTACATGTAAGACCACATCTGGGACGTTGGCATTGTACGAGCTTTTGACAATTTGCGTATCCTTTTGAATTTCGAATGGTTTACGGGCATGTGTAAGTGAAGGCCAAGAACTCAGGTATGCATATAAACTGTGTTATGAAAAGAAAGGTAAGTTGTATGTTTAGTTTATTGTACAAAGATTAATGTATAAACATGTGAACTATTTATAAGTTATAATTTTGGGTATTTGGCCAAAGGGTGTTATGTGTGACTATGATATTGAAATTCGAGTAATTATTTGTGAATGAGTATGATTTAACTAATTAATATAACTTTGTATATTTGATGTTGCTAAGTTGTTTGTTAATAATTTTCTTATGACTTACTAAGCTTAAATAGCTTACTCTGTGTTTTATCTTCTATTTACCTCCATTTTTATAGATTTTGGATACGTTACGAGCTCGGGGTTCGCTAGCAAGACTATTCACACTATCGACAATCTCCTTTGGTATTTTTCTAAGTTAAGTTTGGAATATATGGCATGTATAGCATAGTAAAAGGTTGAATATGGATTAAGTACTTTTTTATGTAATTAATAGCCATGCAAAAATGGCTTATCTTCTTTTGATCGATTTGGTATCTATGCTTATAGACATAATGGTCATTGAAAATGAGTTTATATTATGCCTATTTGATTATGGTATATGTTCATGGTAAGTAAGCATGTATGATGTTTTATAATTAGACTTGTTAAATTTTGGGTATGTGATTAATACTTGTATTTTGGTTATTCATTGTACAATGGATTGAATTAGTTAAGATATGGACTTGAATCGAATGTATACATGGATACTTTAGCTATGGGTAAGTGATGATTATATTGTGGACATGTTGAATTCGATTAGGTGATATATATATGTTCAAATACAACAAATAAGTATGTTGTCATATTAATCATCAAGTCTTGGATAATTGGGATTTAAATGATGATGTTAATTACAAATGTATGCGGCATTAATATGAAATTAGATAGATGCTTAAATGTGATGCAAATGAATTTTGTTTTGTAATTGGGTTATGAAATTTGTATTAGTAAATGGTAAATGTTAGATGTAATTTTGGTTTGTGAAATAATGGATATGCCTTATTATTAATCGGTTGTATAATGTGATAAGAATTTGATTAGGAAATTATGTATGTATTAATATAGTTATTCGGCTATACTTGGTTGAAATATTTGATGGTTGTTAATGAACCTGTTCTTTATGAGATATTTGTGAGATTATGGAAAAGTGATTAATATGTTATATAAGAATATGTGTGTATTAATTTTGAAAGGTAACATTATTAGGTATAACATTTACCTATTTACATGGAATGAGTGATTAAACATGTGCTTTATTGATTAATGATATGTATTAAAATGATTAAGCATAAGATTAGCTTGATAGTTGTTTAATAAATGAAATTGAAATAATGAATATCTTATTGCTTAGTAATTATAAGATGATAAATATGTTTGAATTTGTAAAGATTAGTATGGTTTGATTTAAATAGAAAATATGGAACCTCATTCTATTTGGATGATTCAATACTTAAACGCTAGATTTGATTTGAATGTTAAGTATGTGTCTTTGATCTGAATGCTAAGTATGTGAATATAATATGTTATGTAATGATTATTTTTACTCTTGAATGTACCTGATATGTTTATTTTTTTAAAAAAAAATATGTCTGTTTTAAGTTGTGTTTTATTCGGTAATGCTTCGTAACCCTAGTCCGACGATGGATACGGGTTAGGGGTATTACACCAAGAAGAGCGCATAATCAACCTTGACCGAGGAAAAGGCAAGGTTATGGAATAGATCGTTGATCAACATCAAGGTAAGTTCATGTGTAAACGATGCACCTTAAATATACATGCTGTTACTTACTGGTGTATTGTATGATTGAGAACATTCACGATTTAAGTGGATTGAATTCGATAGATAATGAATCATTTCCGTATGAACTTTGAAATAGATGTGTAAATGTGGAATATTAACCATAGTAGTTAATGGTGTGCAATACCACCTTAATTATTCTTGTTGGTGGGATATGTGTGATACCAGCTTATTACTTATTCAAGATGGGCTGTGTGTGATACCATCGTTTATATTAACATTTTTTGGGCTATGTGCGATACCACCTTAAATATTCTTGTTGGTGGGCTATTTGCAATACCACCCTATTAAAGATTAATGGTGGGCTAAGTGCGAAACCACTGAATGTTTGTAATTACTATGAATGGCTTATTGTGAAATTGTGATGTGTTGTTTTATGTGATCATGTGGTGATAAGTGCAGGGATGCATGTTAAATAATATGAGCATTTGGCTTGTGATATGGTTGGAGTGTGGTAAGAGATGAAATGAGTAAGCATGATCTTGGAATGTGGATTGTTCTTACTTATTATGTAATACTATTTATTGATTAGCATATATTATGATGTTATTTGTTTACATGTAAACTTACTAATCTTAAAGCTTACCCCCTTTCTTCTCCCTTATTTTTTAGTGTCAAAGAGTTGGGTCGGGATACGAAGATAATTGGAAGATCACCCACACTATCAGTTAATCTCAGTATATCTAGACTTATTGTTTTGAGTATGGAATGTATAGGGGCTAGACTAAGTGAATTGTTTTGTTATTTTGGCCAAGTATGTATTGGCTCATTTAAGAATGAATTCTTTTGTATATTGCCATGGTTGATGGCTCATTATTACTAAATTATGAAATATGAAGTTATTCATGGAAGTGTATGTTGCAAATTTGAGTTGCTTAATGGGTTGTTGAATTGAAATTATGTTGTGTGAGTTAGGGTGATGAAGGAGCTTGGCAAATAGCCTTGTTCTTGTCCACACGGATAGGCACACAGGCGTGTGACACACGGTAAGTTCCATGGGTGTGTGACCAGGCCGTGTGTCCCCTTGCATGCTAGAATTGCAAGTCAGTATGATCAGTAGTAATCACACGGGCAGAGATACGTCCATGTGTCTCAATCATGTGGGAGGCACAGCCATGAACATGGGAGTGTGCCCAAGCCGTGTGAAGTCTGCACTTGATGTTAGGAATTTAATTCAACATACAATCTAAGGACACGGGTGTGTGCCTTGGCCGTGTGACCATAGTGAGGTGATGACGTCATAAACAGGATGCCAAGGTTTTGGCATATGAGCTAAGACACGGCGTGTCGAGGCTGTGTGAGAGACACAGATCAGGGACACGAGCGTATGTCTGACCGTGTGAAATAAGTCAGTGTCGACCATGGGTATGGAATACGGGTATGTCTCAAGGGCACATGGGCGTGTCCATTGAGTAACACGGACGTGTGACCCTTGTTTAGGCAAAAAAATTTTAAGTGCGTAAAAATTCTCAGTTTAATTTCGTAACCTTTCGGTAGTATGTTAAGGCCTCGTAGGCCCATAATGAAGTTGCTTGATTAAGAATGGAAATTTTAAAGTTGGAAACGATATTTTATATCCCAAAGTCCTGTGTTCAAGTGAGATAAGTTCGGTAATACCTTGTACCCAGTTTATGCGTAGAGTACGGGTAAGGGGTGTTACATTTAGTGGTATCAAAGCTATGGTTTAGTCGATTTGAGGACCACCGGAGCGTGTGTAAGAGTCTAGCTATACATGCCATAAGAGTATATTGATAGTGTGGCGGCTTCTGACAATTCTAAACTTTATTTTTATATAGTAAATGAATTTCGATCGAGCGGCTGCTGATGACACTGCTAGTAACGCGCCGACTTCCGCGCAAGGGACCGCACTTGTAGAAAGTGGACCCGAGACTATGGGTCAAGGAGAAGAGGCTCGAAAAGCCTTTCTCCAGATGATGAGTAAGTGGTATACGGAGTATGTACGAGCGAATCCTAATTCTCAACCTCCTCCAGCCCCACCTATATCTCAGCCAGTTTCTGTGGCTCCTCAAGGTATAGATTTAGTGAGAGTGACCAAACCCTCGGTAGATAAGATTCGAAAGCAAGGGATGAGGAGTTTAGGGCTAACATAGATGATGATCCTAAGAGGGCGGAGTTCTAGCTTGGAAACACAATTAGGGTATTTGATGAACTCCCCTGCACACCTGAGGGAGCTTGAAATACGCCATGTCTTTTCTAAAGGACTCAGCCTATCGTTGGTGGAAGACGTTAACTTTGGTGGTTCCAAGAGAGGGTAACCTGGGACTTATTTTTGGAAGAGTTTGAAAGAAGTATATAAGCCAAAGATTTGTGGATCAGAAATGAAAAGAATTCCTTGAATTGAAGTAAGGAAAAATGACTGTGGCAGAATATGAGCACGAGTTCGTTAGGCCCAGCAAGTATGCACAAGAGTGTATGTCTATAGAAGCTATCTTGTGCAAGAGGTTTAAAGATGGACTGAATGAGGATATCAAACTTCTACTTGGGATTTTGGAGTTAAAAGAGGTTTTGGTATTGGTTGATAGAGCATGTAAGGCCGAGGAGCTAAATAAGGAAAAGAGGAAAGCCATGAGTGAGGCTGGAGATGCAAGAAAAAGGCCAATGAGTAAATCATACCAAGCTCAATCGAAGAAGTCCAAGGAGTTGAACCTTCTGACGACTGCATCAGTTGGATATCCACATCGGGATTGGGGTAACACATACTTAGGCTTAAGAGTCCAAACTACCTTGATGGCAAGTGTGGGCAATCCGAAGTCCAAATCAGAGTGTCCAAATTGTGGAAGGCAACACATTGGGGAGTGTTGGGGGAATAACAGAAACTGTTACAAGTGTGGTTCATCCGATCATTTCATCCAGAATTGCCTTGAGAGGGATGACAAGGAAATGAAGCAAAAGATAAGATCAAGCAATGTACCTTCGAAGGTTAGATCACAAAAGAACCTGGGAGGAGGGACTGGTAGTAGAGGAGTGCCTCGAGATTCTGCTGTGAGACTGGAGGGTCGAGCACCTGCAAGGACTTATGCCATTCGCACTCGCGGAGAGGCATCATCTCTAGATGTGATAACGAGTACTTTTTCTCTTCATGATACCTCCATTATTACTTTGATTGATCCGGGTCTACCCATTCGTATATTTGCATGACATTGGCATCTAGTATAAGTATGATTATTGAGTCTACGAAATTTGTAGTAAAGGTGTCAAACCCTTTAGGTAAACATGTGCTAGTTGACAAGGTGTGTAGACATTGTCCTTTGACAATTAGAGGTCATTATTTTTCGGCAAATCTTATGTTGTTTCTGTTTGATGAATTTTATTTGATTCTTGGTATGGATTGGTTGACGGCTCACAATGTTTGAGTAAACTGTGGTAACAAGTTTATTGAATTGAAATGTGAAAATGGAGATGTCATTCGTATATGTGTGTGAACTTAGTATCTAGTAAGACTCTACCTGTTGAGTCTACTAAATTTATAATCAGAGTAGCAAACCCGTTAGGCAAGCGTGTTTTGGTTGATAAAGTGTGCAAGAACTGTTCGTTGATGTTTCGGGATATTTGTTTTCCGGCTAATCTGATGCTGCTACCCTTTGATAAATTTGATATAATTCTGGGTATGGATTGGCTAACCTTGCATCATGCTATTGTGATTTGTAAATGAAAGAGTATTGATTTGAGAAGCCAGAATGGTGAGATAGCTCGAATTGAATCCAATGATTTGAATGGGCTACTGGCTGTAATATCTTTGATGAAAGCTTTAAATTATGTGAAAAAGGGATGTGAAGCTTATCTTGCATATGTGATAGATGCCAAAGTGACTGAGGTTTGTGAATTCCCTGATGTGTTTCTTGAGGAACTACCAGGATTACCTCCAATATGAGAATTCGAATTTGGTATTGATTTAGTGCCAGGGACGACTCCTATCTCAATAGCTCCGTATAGAATGGCAACAACAGAATTGAAAGAGCTGAAGTCTTAGTTGTAAAAGTTGACAAATAGAGGATTTGCACGACCGAGTTTTTCTCCCTAGGGTGCACTAGTTTTGTTTGTGAAAAAGAAAGACGGAACTATGAGAATGTGCATTGACTATAGACAACTCAAAAAAGTGACTATAAAGAATAAATATCCTTTACCTTGTATTGATGATTTATTTGATCAGCTAAAAGGAGCTACAGTGTTTTCTAAGATAGACTTGAGATTGGGTTACTGTCAGCTACGAGTTAAAGAATCAGATGTACCGAAAATTGCTTTCAGAATGAGGTATGGACATTATGAATTCTTAGCTATGCCTTTCGGACTAACGAATGCTCTTGCAGTGTTTATGGATTTGATGAATCGGATATTCAGACCTATTTGGATCGATTTGTTATGGTGTTTATTGACAATATTTTGATTTATTCTTGTGATGAGATGCAACATGTCGAGCATTTGAGAATTGTGTTATAGACTTTACGTGAGAAGCAATTGTATTCAAAGTTTAGTTAATGTGAATTCTGGTTGCGTGAGGTTGGTTTTCTAGGACATTAGTGTTAGCTGCAAGAATACGAGTTGATCCGAGCAAGATTTCAGCAATTCTGGATTGGAAACCTCCGAGAAATGTGTCCAAAGTTCATAGTTTTCTGGGATTAGCGGGATATTATAGACGGTTTGTAAAAGGCTTCTCGATGATTGCAAGTCTATTAACGAAATTGCTACAGAAAGATGTTAAACTTTAGTGGTCAGAAAAGTGTCAGCAGAGTTTTGAATTGTTGAAAGTAATGTTGACAGAGGCTCCAGTGTTAGTTCAACCTGAATTGGGTAAAGAATTCATAGTTTATAGTGATGCATCGTTGAATGGTTTAGGCTGTGTGTTGATTCAAGACGGCAAAGTTATAGTCTATGCTTTGAAAGAGTTAAAACCGCATGAAAAGAACTACCCGACTCATGATCTTGAATTAGCAGCTATTGTATTTGCATTCAAAATTTGGCGTCACTACTTGTTTGGTGAGAAGTGTCATATTTATACTGATCACAAGAGCTTGAAATATTTGATGACTCAGAAAGAAATGAATTTGCAACAAAGGAGATGGTTAGAATTACTAAAAGACGATGAATTAGTAATTGATTATCATCCGAGAAAAGCTAATGTTGTTGCTAATGCTTTGAGTCGAAAGTGTTTGTTTGCTTTACGAGCAATGAACACTCAAATAGATCTGTTTGATGATGGTTCGATTTTGGCTGAGTTGAAAGTGAGGCCTATGTTTATACATCAGATTTGTGATCCCAGAAAAGTGACGTTGAGATGATGGCAAAATGAGCTCAATGTGGTTTGAATTCTGATTCAGAATTCTGAGTTGTTTGAGATTTCAAGACCGAATTTGTATTCCAAGAAATTCAGAGTTGATCCAGTTGATTTTGAACGAGGCTCATAATAGTCGTATGTCTGTTCATCCGGGAAGTACGAAAATGTACAATGATTTGAAACAATTTTATTGGTGGCATGGTATGAAACGAGATATCTCAGAGTTTGTTTCGAGATGTTGAGTTTTTTAGCAGGTTAAAGCTGAACATCAGGTTCCATCCAGTTTGTTACAATCGATTATGATTCCTGAGTGGAAATTGGAGAGAATCACAATGGACTTTGTGTCGGGGTTGCCTTTATCTCCGAGAAAGAAAGATGCAATTGGGGTGATAGTTGACAGATTAACGAAATCAGCTCATTTTATTTCGGTGAGAACAAATTATTAGCTGGATAAGTTAGCCGAATTGTATGCTTTCGAGGTGGTGCGATTGCATGGAGTACCATTATCAACTGTGTCTGATAGAGATCCTAGATTTATTTCATGATTTTGGAAGAAATTGCAAAAGGCCCTAGGTACGAAACTACATTTCAGTATTGCTTTTCATCCGCAAATGGATTGTCAATCCGAGCGGATCATTCAGATTCTCAAGGATATGTTGAGATGTTGTATTCTTGAGTTTGAAAGTACATGGGAAAAGCATTTACCGTTGATTGATTTTGCGTACAATAATAGTTTTCAATCTAGCATTAAAATGGCACCATATAAGGCTCTTTACGGTCGTAAATGCAGAAATCCATTATATTGGACTGAGCTTAATGAAAATAAAATTCACGGGGTTGATTTGATAAAAGAGACTAAGCAGAAAGTGAAAGTGATTCGTGACAGTTTGAAAGTAGCGTCAGATCGTCAAAAGTCTTATGCAGATTTGAAATGAAAAGATATTGAATTTTAGATAAGTGATAAATTATTTTTGAAAGTGTCTCTGTGGAAGAAAATACTTCGATTCGGCAGAAAAGGCAAATTGAATTCGAGGTTCATCGGGCCTTATGAGATTATCAAACATGTCAGACCGGTTGCTTGTAGATTGTTATTGCCACCTGAGCTAGAGAAAATTCATTATGTGCTTCACGTATCGATGCTTAGATGATACAAATCTGATCCATCACATGTGATTGCCCTTACTGAGGTAGAGATTCAGTTAGATTTATCTTATAATGAAGAATCGATTCGAATTCTGGCACATGAGATCAAAGAATTGAGAAATAAGAAAATTTCTTTAGTGAAAGTGTTGTGGAAAAAACAAGGAGTTGAAGAGGCTACGTGGGAGCCTGAAGAAGTTATGAGAAAGCAATATCTGAATCTATTCACCGGTAAGATTTTCGGGGACAAAAATCCCTAAGGGGGAGAGTTGTAACAGCCTGGTTTAGACCCTAGTCAGAATAGTTGTTTTGAGACCACAAATTTGAGGTCAAAAAAATATTTTAATGTTATTTTTTGTGTTTACAGTATGAGATAAAGTATGTGTGAAAGTTCTGTGCGAAAATTTTATCGATTGTGTGCCGAATTGTGAAAAAGGACTTAATCGCATAAAATTCAAAAGTTGTGTACTAGTTGTTAAAATGTTTGATTTTCATGGCTTATTAAATGAGGAGTCCTTATGTTGTAATTAAACCATTGATAGAGGGATAAAATGGTAAAAAGACTGTAACACCCCAAACCTGGCCCATGCGGTATGACCAGATCTCGCATGTCACACAAAGAAAACGAGTAAAGAACTTGTGATTTTTATTAAAGATGTTGTTATTTGGTTATAGTTTAAGAAAACAAGTTTGGTTATAAACATTCGATAAAATACTATTAATTTCGAGAGGTTGACTGATAAATCGAAAATCGAACTAGTGAACCTTAAAATCATGACTTTTGAAAATAGCATTGATAATTGAAAAAAATTCAAGTTAAAATGTTTATATATATTGGTTATAAAATCTATTTGTTAATAAATTTTGGAAAATCATTATTTATGATTTTATAAAATTCTCATTTAAAGCAATTCAAAAAAAAATATTAAGTACGCCTAAACATAAAACAAATAAAACTTATTCCAGAGGCCTTACTACAACTTTAAAACCCAAAATAGTAAAAGTAACGTAATAAACTGAAAAAGAAGTTTACTAATATTCAAAAACATTATTCCAAAAGTATGGCCTCCACCGAGTCATCTATGGACCCAAGTCCTTGTCACAGGGCATTACCTACAAGGATTAAGAATGAGGGGTGAGTTACTAGAACTCAGTGCATAATCCTCTTATCGTCATCCACTGGGCCTGAACCCATATAGCATCATCTCGGACCGATGCCCATTTACATAGCAATATTTAAATGAAGTAAATGCATGCAACCCAACCCATCCATCCATCACACCCCCGACCAGCCAATCACACCTGTGGGGATCAAGTCAACCCACCCCGCCGCTCACACCAATTTGTAGTCAAACTGCCATTTATAATATTTTTGTGGTCAAACCACCAAAATCATAGTTAAGCACGATAATAAACGAATTGTGGCAATGCCACCAGGCTACACTGCTCTCCATACAATTTTCCCATCTCATGCAATATGTAAAGATGCAACATACATAGTAACATAAAATATCCACATATAAATAACAACCATTAATCTATTAAACAATTTTGGTCAATCGACCCATTAAAGTAATTTAATAATTCGACCCACTAAGGCATTTAAGCAAATCGGCCCATAGGGGTATTTTCGTAATTTAGCAATTTAATACCAATTTTGACAGATCCTTAGAAATAATGCAATTTAAGCAAGTTACTCGATTTACACCATATTACGATTTTTAGCCTTGTAAATAATAACGATCTATTTTCTAACATGATATCGAGTCACGAATCTATGGGATTTCGATGTGAGATTACACACCTGATTACGGTAAGGACTAATCCTTCTTGATCATCGGCACCTAAATCACCATTACATTCGATTAACCAACAAACGAGATTTTATTAATCCAAATCTAAATTAGACGATCTAATGAAATGCTTACCCTTAGTATCGTGAACGCCCACGATTTGTCTATTTTCATCGGATGATGGTCCAAAACCCGGTGGAAAATCCTGAACCGTCGATACCGCCCTACGCTTGAACATAGGAGTAGGAATTGTAAATCCACTCTCTTTTTGTCCTCCTATCGCCTTTCTTTTAAAATCGCTACCACTTGCCTCAATTGGAAAAGTCTCGGTTAGAATAATACTACTATGAGAGAAAGTAGTTATCTAAGGAGAGGTTTCGGCTTACGACCACTTACGAAGGATCAATAAATACAGAAGAACGAGTGATTTAGTCCCTAAAATAACCGATTAGTCAAATCCATCAATCTGTTTTAACGGTATAACCAAGTATTAAGAAATATCGAGATGAACCTTAAAGAAATCCCTTACCTTCACAATAATAGATCCAACTTCCACCGATTGGCTTATGACTAAGGATGAATCGACAAGGATGTCGTATTCGGCCACCCACTAGAACACTATGAAAAAGAGTTGATCATAATATGAGAGTGTAGGGGAGAGTGATGTTTCGATTTAGAAACAAAGTGTAATAGCCGTATAGTGATGGACATATATATTCGGTTAGAAAAAAAGAAAATGAAAATGAAAAAAGGGAAAAAAGTCACTTATCGATTTGGACAAGAAGAGAGTGCCCAACACAAAAGAAAAAGAAATAGTGAAGAGGTAAGGTGTTAATAGGTTCGGCTATGGAGAGAATTGAACAAAGAAAATTTGGTCACAAGGTAATGTCAATTTAAGAAAAGTGAGAATGGTTGAAGAAATGTCAAAAAGAAAAGAAGGGATGGAGAAAAAGAATGCTAGATAGTTTTGGCTAACAACAACAAAAGAAGATGAACCAAAATGAATTGACAGTTACAACAAAGCAAAGGAAAAGAAAGATAAACAAATGGCTAGAGTGTTTCAGCCAAAACAAGAGAAAAAGAAGTTGGAAAAGAAAATACCAAAATGTTAAAAAGAAACAATACCTTTAAGCACAAACTTGCAGAAGACTATAGGAAAAAATTGGCTCTCACAATCCCTCTACCAAAACTGTGTATCCCTTTACCAAAAGGATCAAGATTGACCAAAAACTCTTTCCAAAACACCTTCCACAAAATTGGCCAACATGTCCCCCCCACCTTATCCCTTTTCTTGATTTCTTTCCTTATACTCCTCCTTACCTTATTTTCTTAGTCTTCTTTCCATCATTAGAAAGTCTTCCTTTCCTTATTTGATGCCATGGCCGACACTTACCATTAACATAAAAAAAATTAATCCAAAAATTTGCAATGGGTGGGATTCAAACCCTCTCCCCCTTCCATGCTCCCTTATGACGCCAACCACTCCACCATGTGCTCCACTTATGCTAGCAAAATACACTCTTATTTCCTTAAGCATTGATACCACTTACCTTATATCCTTAAAGTGCATAAACACAAAAAATTTACTAAGGTCCAACTTAACCTCAAGCCTTCTTAGGACCCTTAAACATACACAGTTAACATTTTTAACTAGCCTATCGCATGATATAATGCAAAACATAAAATTCTGAATTTGAAGATGTTACAATTCTACCCCCTTAAAGAAATTTCGGCCTCAAAATTTTACCTGATTAAAAGAGATGAGGGTATTGTTGTCGGGTCGTGTCTTCTGGGTCCCATGTAGCTTCCTCTGACCCGTGGTTATGCCATAATACTTTGACTAATGGAACCGACTTCCTTCTCAGCACCTTAATATCCCGACCTAAAATCTGTACTGGCTCTTCCTCAAAAGACAAGTCAGGTCTTATCTCAACTTCCTCCACTGGCACAACATGAGACGGATCCGAGCGATAACGCCTTAACATCGAGACATAGCATACACTATGTATCTGACTTAACTCCGAAGGTAACTCAAGCTGATAAGCCACTGGCCGAACACACTTAAATACACGGTAAGGTCCGATGAACCTAGGGCTCAACTTGCCCTTCCGTCCAGATCTAGACCTTTTTCCAAGGTGAAACCTTCAAAAAGACCTGATCACCCACAGAGAACTCTATCTCCTTCCGCTTTAGATCCGCATATGATTTTTGTATGTCAGAAGCTTCTTTTAACCGAGCTCGAATTACCTTAACTTTTTCTTTTGTATCCGAGATCAACTCTGGACCCAAAAACTATCGCTCCCCCAGCTCAGTCCAGCAAGTAGGAGTATGACACCTACGACCATACAATGCCTTGTAGAGTGCCATCTGGATACTGGATTGATAACTCTTGTTGTATGCAAACTCTGCCAATGGTAGAAAATGTTTCCAACTACCCCTAAAGTCAATCACACAGCCTTTTAACATGTCTTCTAAAATTTGGATTACTCTCTCCGACTGACCATCAGTCTGTGGGTGAAATGCCGTGCTGAAATTTAGTCTTGTACCCAAAGCTTCATGTAAAGCCTTCCAAAACCATGGCGTAAACCTAGGATCCCTGTCTTCTATGATAGACATCGGTACCCCATGCAACCTCACGGCTTCTGCTACATACAACTTGGCCAACTTTTGCAATGAATAATCTGTACGAATAGGTAGGAAATGAGCAGTCTTCGTCAACCGATCCCCTATCACCCATACCAAATCTTTCTTAGTAGATGTTAAAGGTAACCCACTAACAAAGTCCATTGTTATCCTTTCCCATTTCCATAGTGAGATTTTCACGGTTGTAGCAACCCTGAAGGCAATTGATGTTTCCCCTTCACCTGCTGACATGTCAAGCACTTGCTCATGAAGTTGGTAACCTCCCTTTTCAACGCTGGCTACCAATACTGCTCACGGAGGCCTTGGTACATCTTATTTCCTCTGGGGTGCATAGCATATGGGCTACTATACGCCTCACGAAGAATCATTTGTCTCAATTCTGAATCCATGGGCATACAAACTCTTTCGCGGAAACATAATACTCCATCACTATTTAATCTAAAATCCCCTTTCTCACCACTTTCCACTTGCTGAAGTCGAGAGCCCAACACTGAATCTAACAACTGCTTTTCCTTAATCTGACTTACCCATGCAGGCTTCACTTGAAGTTCAACTAATAAGCTACCATATTCATAAAGGCTGAGATGAGCGAACATCGCTCTCAAATCCGATATCACCTTACGACTCAACGCATCTGCCACTACGTTAGCTTTTCTTGGATGATACTCGATTGAGCAGTCATAATATTTCAACAATTCTATCCACCTCCGCTGTCTTAAGTTCAACTCCTTCTGGGTAAGGAGGTACTTTAGACTCTTATGATTCGTGTAGATAATCGACTTCTCCCGTATAGATAGTGTCTCCATATCTTTAGAGCAAACACCACTGCAGCTAACTCCAAATCATGAGTGGGATATTTCACCTCATAAGGCCTTAATTGATGAGATGCATAAGCCACCACTCTTCCCTCTTGCATCAACACACATCCCAAGCCTGTGTGTGACGCATCATAATAAACAATAAACTCTTTACCAGCCTCAGGTTGAATCAATACTGGTACTTCTGTCAGAATCTTCTTCAATTTCTCAAAACTCTTTTGCTATTAATCTGACCACACAAACGGTACTCTCCCTACGCAATAGCTTAGTTAGGGGTGCAGCAATCAACAAAATCCCCTCAATGAATCGCCTATAATACCCACTCAAACCTAAAAACTTCAAATTTCTGCGACTGACTTGATGGCTTCCAATCTAATACAGCCTCAATCTTCCGGGGATCAACTCTAATTCCCTCAGCAGACACAACATTCCCCAACAAGGTCACCTCCTTCAGCCAAAATTCACACTTACTGAATTTGGCATACAGTTGCTTCTCCCTTAATATCTGCAATACTACCCGTGGATGCGAATCGTGCTCCTCTTTTGTCTTTGAGTATACCAAGATGTCATCTATGAACATCACCACAAACCGGTCTAGATAGGGTTGGAAGACTCGGTTCATCATGTCCATAAATGCAGCTGGTGCATTTGTCAACCCAAACGGCATCACCAAGAACTCGTAATGCCCATAATGAGTTCAGAACACAGTCTTGTGAATATCCGCCTCCTTGACTTTTAGCTGGTGATACCCCGATCTCAAATCTATCTTCGAGAAGATCGAAGCTCCCCACAGCTAATCAAATAGATCATCGACCCTCGGTAATAGGTACTTGTTCTTGATCGTCAACTTATTGAATTGTCTATAATCGATGCACATACGCATTGACCCATCTTTTTTCTTAACGAATAAAATTGGCGCTCCCCACGATTGCACACTTGGTCGAATAAATCTACGATCCAACAACTCCTTAATTCAAACTTTAAATTCCACTAGCTCTTTAGGCGCCATTCTGTAAGGAGCAATGGACACCGGAGCCGTTCCTGGCAACAACTCAATGCCAAACTTCACTTTTCGATCCGTAGACAATCCTGGAAGCTCCTCGAAAAAGACGTCAGAAAACTCTTTCACCGTTCTAACATTCTCTACCGAAAACTTTTTGGTATCCAAAGTACTGATAAAGGCTAAGAACGCCCCACACCCCTTTTGTACCAACTTTTTTGCCTTTAAAGCAGATACCATATTAGACAGATAGTTTCTTCTTTCACCTATCATCATCACTTCCTTATCCTCAGAAGTTATTAGCATCATTTACTTTGCAACACAGTCCAAGTTCGCACGATGCTTAGCCAACCAGTCTATGCCCAAAATAAGATCGAACTCGTCGAATGGCAGTTCCATCAAATCTGCCAGAAATACTACCCCTTGAACTTCTAAGGGCACGTCCCTATACAACTTATTTACTAGCACCTACTATCCTAAAGGGCTAATCATAGTTGTTTCTCTAGCAGTAATCTCACATCTAATATTTAGAGTTCTAGACACAGTACAAGCAACATACGAATGGGTGGATCCAATGTCTATTAAAGCGGTAAAAGGTATATCATATATGAAGAACGTATTGGTTATGATGTCTGGTGCATTACCATCTTCTCGACGTCTGACCGCATAGACCAATCCTGGCTGTCTTGCCTTCGTGTTACCTCTATTATCGGTACCTCTACCCGGTGCAACCTAACCTCGTCCTACAGCATTACCACTTCGACCTAGCCCACGGCCTCTCGGCGGCTACTGAGTGCCTCTTACTGGCTGCACAAATCTGTTACGAACTCCCTGAGTTTGAACAGGCTCTTGAGGGCAATCCCTAAACAGATGGTCTTTGGATCCACATCTGAAACAACCACCAATTCTCTTACAGCATTCCCCAGAGTGAAGTTTCCCACAATCCACACATGGCTAAATCTGATTAGTAGTAGCTGGAGCACCCACTCGAATTGGCCCCTCACTCTTGGGCCTTTTCTGAAAGCCTCTAGTAGGCCCGAATACCCAGAGTCTCTCTTGTTCTTACCCCTATCCTTGTCTTGATTTTGTCGTTTCGAGTGCTTAAATTCTTCAGCAATCTTAGCTTTTTCCACTAGGGTAGCAAAATTACTCTCTTTCTGTGGGGCTATCAGTAACTGTAATTCATCACGCAATTCGTCCTCAAAACACACACAGCATTCATAATCAGTTAGCACTATACCCCGGGCATACCAACTCAGACGCAGGAACTCTGCCTCGTAAACTGCCACAGATCTACTTCCTTGAACCAGATTCAAGAATTCCTTTCTTGGGCATCCACATAGCTAGCCTCGACATATTTTCCCTGGAATGCTGTCTTAAAGAAATCCTAGGTAATACGATCAGCCTGAGTGCCTTCCCGAATAGTGAGCCACCACTGATACGCCTCGTCTCTCAGTAATGACACAACCCCTTTCAGTTTCTGCTCAGCTACGCAATCCAAATCGTTTATAATCCACTCCACCGCCTCAAGCCAATATTCCGCTACACTTGGAGCTACACCTGAAATACCTCTAAAAACTTCAGCCCCATTCAATCTAAGTCACTTAGATATCGATCCACGAGCTGTTGACCCAGTTCTTGCCCCAGCAACCCTTTCTAGTACCCACAACATTGCTTGGGACAGAGCGTCGTCCTCTCTCATTCGATCATGTGACCCAGCTTCAGTCACTGGTGATGTAGGTGCGTCCATTTCAGGCATATGTCCCGATGCCTCAGATATAACTTTAGCACCTCGGCCTCTACCACGTTCACATCTATCGCGTCCACGTCCTCTAGCGCTCATGTTTACTAAGTCGATTTAATCTGTTTAAAAGTCTTATGACTCAGTATGCTATTCAATGTTTATCAAACAATGTTTTATAGAGTATAAGAAGTAAAGTTATTTTCGCAAAAACGTATCCTAAAGTCTCAATCTCTATAGTTTAAGATCCTAAAGCAAAAAGTTCTAGAGTACTTCTATTTTGTGGAGTTCTCTTAACACAGTCATATTACGATAATCATAAAATGAAAACAAAACTTACTAACTTGGTGCCGGATACCCGTGGTGCCATACTTCTCTAAAACATGCAATTATAAATTAAAATTCAAAACAGCTTTGGAAAAACTCTTTTGAATCTAAACCACAGCCGAGTTTTGCAACCGGGCTTTGATAAACCACACCCCAAACTCGACCCATGCGATATGGCCAGATCTGGCATGTCACACAAAGAAAACGAGTAAAAAACTTGTGATTTTTATTAAAGATGTTATTTGGTTATAGTTTAAGAAAATAAGTTTGGTTATAAACATTCGATAAAATACTATTAATTTCGAGAGGTTGACTAATACATCGAAAATCGAACTAGTGAACCTAAAAATCATGTCTTTTGAAAATAGCATTGATAATTCAAAAAAAAAATCCAAGTTAAAATGTTTATATATATTGGTTATAAAATCCATTTGTTAATAAATTTTGGAGAATCATTATTTATGATTTTAGAAAATTCCCATTTAAAGCAATTCAAAAAAAAAAAATTAAGTTTAAGCATAAAACAAATAAAACTTATCCCAAAGGCCTTATTACAACTTTAAAACCCAAAATAGTAAAAGTGACGTAATAAAACAGAAAAGAAGTTTACTAATATTCGAAAACATTATTCTAAAAGTATGGCCTCCACCGAGTCATCCATGGCCCCAAGTCCTCGTCACTGAGCATTACTTCCAAGGATTAAGAAGGAGGGGTGAGTTACTAGAACTCAGTGCATAATCCTCATACTGTCATCCACTGGGCCTGAACCCATATAGCATCATCTTAGACCAATGCCCATTTACATAGCAATATTTAAATGAAGTAAATGCATGCAACCCAACCCATCCATCCATCACACCCTCGACCAGCCAATCACACCTGTGGGGATCAAGTCAACCCACCTCGCCGCTCACACCAATTTGTAGTCAAACTGCCATTTATAATATTTTTATGGTCAAGCCACGAAATCATAGTTAATCACGATAATAAACGAATTATGGCAATGCCACCAGGCCACACTGCTCTCCATACAATTTTCCCATCCCATGCAATATGTAAAGATGCAACATACATAGTAACATAAAATATCCACATATAAATAACAACCATTAATCTATTGAACAATTTTGGTGAATCGGCCCATTAAAGTAATTTAATCATTCAGCCCACTAAGGCATTTAAGCAAATCGGCCCATAGGGGCATTTTCGTAATTTAGTAATTTAATACCAATTTTGACAGATCCTTAGAAATAATGCAATTTAAGCAAGTTACTTGATTTACACCATATCATGATTTTTAGCCTTGTAAATAATAACGATCTATTTTCTTACATGATATCGAGTCACGAATCTACGGGATTTCGGTGTGAGATTACACACCTGATTACGGTAAGGACTAATCCTTCTTGATCGTCGGCACCTAAATCACCATTACACTCGATTAACCAACAAATGAGATTTTATTAATCCAAATCTAAATTAGATGATCTAATGAAATGCTTACCCTTAGTATCGTGAATGCCCATGATTTGTCTATTCTCACCAGATGATAGTCCACAACCCGGTGGGAAATCCCAAACCGCCGATACCGCCCTACCCTTGAACTTAGGAGTAGAAATTGTAAATCTACTCTCTTTTTGTCCTCCTATCGCCTTTCTTTTAAAATCACTACCACTTGCCTCCATTGGCAAAGTCTCAGTTAGAATAATACTATTATGAGAGACAGTAGTTATCTAAGGAGAGGTTTCGACTTACCACCACTTGCGAAGGATCAATGAATAGAGAAGAATGAGCAATTTAGTCCCTAAAATAACTGATTAGTCAAATCCATCGATCCGTTTTAACGGTATAACCAAGTATTAAGAGATATCAAGATGAACCTTAAAGAAATACCTTACCTTGACAATAATAGATCCAACTTCCACCGATTGGCTTATGACTACGGATGAATCGACAAGGATGTGGTATTCGGCCACCCACTAGAACACTACGAAAAAGAGTTTATCATAATATGAGAGTGTAGGGGAGAGTGATGTTTCGATTTAGAAACAAAGTGTAATAGCCGTATAGTGATGGACATACATATTCGGTTAGGAAGAAAGAAAATTAAAATGAAAATGAATGATCTAAATTTGAATATATATAGATCAAGAAAAGAGAAACTTGGACTTAGATCAAGGCAAGAACAAGGTGCTTGATTGATCGACTTGTATCGTGTTTCTACGTCTGAGGTAAGTCTGTGTATAATATGAGTAGTTTAAATCGTGTTCATATTTTATTTTATGAATGAATATATGGGGTTGATGAATTGGTAAAGCTATATGTGAATTGAATGTTTTGGCACTAAGTGTGTAAAATAGAAACAATACAGTGGTGAATGACATAGTATGTACAAAATAAAGAAAGCATTGACTATATTGATTGGCACTGTGTGTACGATACCGAGTTAAGTTCGGTTTAATGTAAAAGCACTAAGTGTGCGATGATACTAAAGCTTCGGCTAAGAAATTGGCACTAAGTGTGCGCATAAATCAAATGTTTAAAAAGATTGAACAAGTTATTGGTATTGAGCATTGAGAAGTAAAGTGCTCATCGATTAGATGCTGGCACAGGTATGTACAGAACCTATGTGGTTGATGATTTCGTATATGGAAAAATAGATGGTTATGTGAGTGGTGACTGTTAATGACATTGTACATCATTGTGAATTGAACCATGTGATAGTTTATTTGTATATTTAATTCGAATGGTTAAGTTAAATGTATTATATGATGAACTTACTAAGCTTTTAAGCTTACTATGTGAGGCGTTTCTCTATTTTACAGTGTCATTAAAGCTAGCTCGGATCTGGGGATCGTTAGTGACTCAATCACACTATCGGCTATCTATTTTGGTACTTTTGGATGTTGTATATATTTGGTATATGGCATGTATAGGCTAGTGTTTATGGTATGCTTTGAAGTGTATAAATCTTGCCATGTGATATGGCTTGTTAGTTTAATAATTTTGGTATATGCTTTAGGTATGTATAAAGGATGGTTAATATGTGTATATGTGTTCTATGTAAAATAGTCATTTTGGCATAAGTTAGTGAAATGGAAATGGTATGTTTCTTGTTTAGAGCTAGTAAGGATTGAATGATGAATGGATTGTATGATCTTGATGTAGAATTGATACATTGTATATGTAAGCTTTAGTTGGAATTTGAATATGAAATGAATGATTATGTTAATAGGTTAATTGGTGCATATATTGGTATGTTTTGGATGTCATTTGGGTATGAATTTATATGGATTGATGCTTGTAGGTATGACCCAAAGTGTGGGTGGCAAATTGGCCTATATTTGCCCACATGGTTGAGCACACGGGCATGTGGCTCGACCGTGTCTCTTATGTTTTCTAATTGAAACAAGTCAAATTCGCACACAGACTGGACACACGGGCGTGTGACTGGCTGTGTGAAATAAGTCAGTGTCGACCATGGGTGAAGCACACGGGCGTGTCCTCGGCCATGTGGATAAGTCAGTAAGTATGCCCTGTTTTGCCAGTGTCTGAGATCGTGTGAGGCACACGGCCTACCCACACAGGCATGTGGCCTCTGTAACTTTGAAAAAACGTTAAGTTTTTAGAGACTTATTAAGGTCTCGATCCCTTTCCAATGCATGTTTAAGGTCTTGTAGGCCTTATTAAGGGACTTAGCGACATTGCTTGATTATGACTTAATGATGTATGCATAATGAAGGTTAAATGTTATGGTTTGATCGGTAAAGCCTCTTAACCCTATGTCGGTGACGGATACGGGTTAGGGGTGTTACACTCACACCCATCAACCATCTTGCCTTTAGGGTCCCATGATTAATTAGCAAGAACATGAGTTACATCTAATCAATTCGTGAATCTTAATTCTCAAGAATCTACACGAACTAACAATTGTTTAACATTTGACCATCATCTCTAGCTTAAATATCATTTCTTGGGAAACTATTTAATAAGAGATGATCTTGAGTGTGTAATCATTGACTCAAAACTCATAATGAACATGCTTTCATTCGTGAGTCATCTTACGACAATCTCTCTAAAATTCATACCTAACTAGTTGTCCTTAAAAGGAAATCTCATCTAGTGAACCCATATGACAAAGTTTACTTTAGAGTGCATGTAACGACCTGATAGTCAAGGGTGTCAGAAACTGTAATTTCGGGACTTCATTTTTGTAAATCGAACTGAGTCTTATTAGAGACATAAAATTTTAAATGGATAATTTGCTCGAATTAGGAGCTATTATGGTAGAAGGACTAAATCGTGTTAAAGTTAAAAGTTATGTTATAGATTGAAATAAACTAAAGGGGCTAAAGTAGTAATTATACCAATTAATAAATGGTTGTGTATAGGTGGCCGACCATGGGTTAAATGTATGCATTTTTATATTATATATATGTTATATTATAAGGTTAATAATAAATATAATAGAAACATAATAAAAGAAATAGAAAGAAAGTGGAAAGAAAGAGTGGAAGGCATGCAAAATTTAAATAAAGAAAAAGAAAGAAAGAAAGAAGAAGAACCGACGGCACCTAGGGATTTCTAGCTTTCCAACTTCAATTGGTTAGTCAATTTAGTCAATTTTCTTGAAACTTTCATATTTTTGGAATTCCAGTACTTAGAACCACCCGACCCATGTTGAAATTTTAGTATTGCTCAAGATTTTAGATGTTGTCATCGTTGAATAGTTTAAGTATTAGGAATTAAATAGATAGATTTTTAAGTTAGAAGTGGAAAATGACTAAATTGTGAAATTAATTGTTGATTTTGAGCAATAGGGACTAAATTGAGAAAATTTTAAAATTTAGGGGTAGAATTGGAAAATAGTGAGCTAAATTTAGCTTAGAGTGAAATTAGTATAAAAATTTGAGTTTAAATGTTGAGGTTAAAATTAGTCTTGGTTTAGGGACTAAATTGAAGTTTAAGCAAATATAATGTAAAAATTGAAAATTTAATGTGAAATTGAATTGTGTAATATTAATGTATTTTAATTGTTTTATTCCATATCTAACGTCATATTGGAATCCTCGAGCAAAAAGGGGAAGGATAAAATCGACGTCGAATAGCTCGAAATTCACTGTTTATGTTTTTATAATCTGAATTAAATAGTAGATTTTTCATATTTAATTATGTTTTTATAATTCATAGTGGATTTGAAATGGATTGATTTTGTATATTATAAAATATGTTGATTATATGAATATTGAATTGATATATGTGATAATGTGTGTATATATGAAATTAAGACATTGGTTGTCTTGAAAAGTGGAATGAAACCCTATTAACTATTTAGGCTGAGTCGGATACAGATGGCATGCCATAGGATAAGAAGAGTTTAAGGATTTTTACGACCTCGAGTCGATGAGGCATTGGGTCCTAGTTTGCTTCGATTAAACCGATGAGACATTGGGACAGATACACGGATCTAACCAACACACCAGTTTGGCACCCAATGCCTCATCGTAAAAATTCGAAGTAATAACTGCGTCCAACGCTGTAATATCCTGAAAATGGGCCTATGCATTTTTTATTTAATTATACGAAATGGCATGTCTTATGTGTTATGAATGTATGGTGAACATTTTTGGAAACTTGGAAATGTTAAGTTTAAAAGAGGAAAGTGAACATTTTTGGAAACTTGGAAATGTAAGGAAATGTTTTAGAAATGTTAAGTTTAAAAGAGGAAACTAAAACAAGGTAGCCTTAAAAAAATTAGTAGAGGGAATTTAACACAAGAACGGGCTTGGAGTAGTGGCTAGGAGGTACCACTTAAGGCCCAGGTAAGTGACGCCACAAGCTATGCAAATGGGCCTAGGTTCGAGCAACGTGGGAAGCAAATAAAGGATTTTATTTTGCTACAAGGAGCAGAGGAGGTGGACGGCACTAAGGAACTTAAGTAAAGAGTTTTATTCTCTTTAAAATTCGGCTAAAGGATGTGCTCAAGTGTGGATTAAATTCCTTTTATTTTAAGTGGATAAAAGAAGAGATAATTGTGGATGGAGAGAAAAACTAGAAAATTGATAGAGTTGGCCGATTGGGGGGGCTCCCTTAGGTGATAATTTCGGCCAAAGGAGGGAATTTAGGCCATTATTCATTCTTCATTCTTTTCTAAGTCTCTGCCGAATTCTCTCTTTCTCTGCAAATGATCATCCTCTTTTCCTTTTTGATTCTCCAAAAGCCGAACCTACAACGTCAACCTACTCTCCTTCTTTTGCAGATTCAATCAAAGCCGAACCCTCAAGGTAACCATTAGCCGATTTCTTCATAGTTACAAAAGCCGAAATTTGCTGATCACACTTAGTCTATAGTCGAATCTCTGTGGGTTCAAACAAGGAGCAGTTGACTTCTGTATTGAGGGTAAGAGCTAGTTATCATTCGGGTTTCATTCTTTAATTATAGACTTGTCGAAATCTAGGAACTAACCCAATAGTATTTCCATCTTGGACGAATCTTGGAAGGTGGCTTCAAGATTTAGTGGTTGTCGACTACAGGAAGAGATCTTTCGGGACTCTCAAAGATCTAAGGTGAGTCAATCGGTCTAAGGTTATTTCTCATGTTTAAGTGATTGAGAATCGGATCTAATATAAAAGTCTATAGGGATTTCGACAGAGGTATACACGGATTTCGGGATTTGAGAATTTCAAGGTAAGTCCATATGTTCATTCGGCCAAGGCCTTAATTGTTGATTAAGATCTATTTTTCATTTAAAAAGGCCGAAACTAATTTGTTAAAGTGATTCAAAGCTTGGCCGAATACAAGAAGAGTATAGTGAAGATTTCAGAATTTGGTACCAAGGTAAGTTTTAGTGTACTAATCCTACTAGGATTTGGATTTATGGCCGAATGGCTCTTTACTAAGTATTGAATGATTGATTAAATGTAGAGATTTAAGATCTAAGGCATTAGATCAAACTTTTCGGGATTTGGATTGGAAACCTTAAGCAAATCAGGTGTGTACCCCACACTATCTTTTAATAATATTTATGGCAATATTAAATATATGTATGAATGTGAATATGGCTAAGTACCATATTAAGGTACACAGTGTTAAGGTACGTTTTTCCTACTCCTACTATGAGTATGATAAGACTTATTATGCCATGAATGTGAATATGATAAGAATGTGAATTACGGCATGATGATGCATAATGTGTATGTTATATGGGGGCATATGGGATATTATGAAAAGGGGAAGTGAATGTGGTGACCTAAGACCACGGTATCTTAATGTGGTGACCTAAGACCACGATATCTGAATATGGTGTCTCATGACACAAAGTATGCATCTGGTGGCTATGCCACGAATTTTATAAGGGTGATGAGCACGTGACTGCAGCAACTGCCTTCGATGGTGTGTAGCGGATGGAGGGTTGACTTAGTAGTCCCCACGGTGTGCAGGATGGTACGGGTGATGTGTAGCGGATGGCATATATGTTTGGGTTTGGGTTGCATCATTATTTCCTATCTGTTATATGAATATGCATGTAATATGTGAACATATGCCTAAATTGTTAAATTTTAGTGTTGGTTACACATCGAGTCATTTGACTCACCCTTGTGGGATTACTTTTCAAGTGACGATCGGTGATGGGTAGGGTCGGCGGGAGCTTAGTGGAGGCCATGTGAAGTTCAGATTTTTCTTCTTTTGGACTCTTATTATTTTGAGTACTTTGAATTTATTTTTGGGAATTATTTGATGTAATAAGGCCATAGTTGAATTATTTTATTTTACTTCTACTTATCCTGCTACAAAATATTATTTTAAAAAAAAGACAAAATGAATTTATCAGAACTAAACCCTAAATGTTTTGTCACCTAAAGTAAAGGATTTTAATAATGAAATAAACTTGTTTTCAACTCAAGCCCAACCCAAAACAATCTTTCTTTCAAAACACACAAGTTTTTCCTAAGTAACAAAAGAATTTGAAGCAGTTTACAGGGAACATACCAGATCCGATCAAGGCTCGTGGGCGGGTTTGGGGTGTTTCAATTTGGTATCGAGCCCGATTTTAAACTCTTGGCTTGGGTTTAAGGCCCAAAACATTTTCAAAGTTAAGCCCAAAAGAATTTTTGTGAATTAAGCAGGATTTTTCGGCATGGCCCACTAAGTCTCAGGCAAAGTCCACCAGGTAAGTACTCCGATCTCTTGGGTGATTTATATTATGATTTGTAGAAGGGTAAAAATGGAACGTAGAATAGAGATTTAGTACTTGAACCCTAGGGCTAGTTACCCCAACAATTACATAAGACTTAAATGCCTAATTGAACAAACCTGCGGTTAAGTCACCGAGTTAGGGTGTGGCAACCATGGTGCGCATGTCTAAGATTGGTTTCAGTGGGAGCTTGGTATTTAAGCAGTCCACATGACTCACCTCCTCCCCACTCGAATCCTACCTGGTGCGTAGCCTCGGTTCACCCTAACCAAGAGGACTTATACACGGGCTAAACCCCTAACTAAAACCCGAAAGGGACTAGCCGTAACTTTTTTATGAAAACCCTAGTTTTATAATCACCAAATTACCCCTTGAATAGTAGTAAAAACTTATTTTGGGAAATTTTCAAAATATTTCTGATTTATAAAAATTACAAAAATACCCTTAGTGGTAAAATTACAAAAATGTCCTTGGTTTATGAAAATTTTCAAAATACCCACAGTTCTTATCAAAATTTCACTACTTTGCTTAAAGGAACCCTAAATTTACAAAATATCAAAATACCTTGATTATGGAAAGAAAAAAATTTACGAAATTACCCCTAACCTGTAAATTATCGAAATACCCCCGAGTTACAAAATTACCAGAACGACCCCCGACTTCAAAAAATTTTTGCAACAACACTGATTTGGAAAACAAATTCTCAAAAACAACCCTCAAGTTTTGTAAATTCCAAAGTATCCTTGATTTATCAAGATTTACAAATTTACCCGGGTTAATTACCAAAATACCCTCAGATTTCAAAATTTCCAAAATACCCCCGGGAATGTAAAATTTCCAGAATACCCTTATTGACAAAAACACCAAGGAACCTTATTTTGACAAATTAAAAAAATACCCCTGTAGGATAAATTACGAGAATACCCTTGGGATAGGAACGGACAGAAATGTCCGAAGAGTAAATGTGTATGTGAGATACTATGGAATGGATGTGCTTTTCTGTAAATTAGGATAGAAGACTTAAAAATTTGAATGATCGAAAAACCCTATTAAACTCTTTTCATAAAACTTCTTCGTGAATAATCAGTGAAACAATGGCTAATGCATAAAATTTCTTAATCAGATTAAAGCGCGGCTGTAGAAATGAGCTCTAAGGGACGTGGTCGCAATGTACGAGGACGCGGTCAAGGTAGAATGACCGTGTCAGAACCCGTTAGATCGGGACAAGGATCTGAGAATGAGGTACCACCGCCACCACCACCCTCAGCTGTTGGTGTTAAGCAGCAAGATTAAACGGAAGAAGATGCTGTATCGCAGGCTATGCTGCGAGTTCTTGAAATGGTGGCTGGTGCTGGAGGGAATATGGGAGCTCGAAAATCTGTACCCAAGCGACTCCGAGCCAACGGAGTTGAGGTGTTCCGTGGAGTATCTGGTGGGGCACCCAGTACAGCTGAATACTGGTTGGAGGCGACCGAGCACATTATGGATGAGCTCGATCTGACTCCTGAGGAGAAGTTGAAAGGATTGGTGGCACTGCTACGCGATGAAGTGTATCAATGGTGGTTAACAGTTTGGGATGGTGCCACAGCTGAGGATCTGACCTGGGAATATGTTAAGGCGGCATATCAGAAGAAGTATGTCGGCACATGTTATATTGATGAGTAGAGGAAGGCATTTTTGGGGCTGGTTTAAGGGAACAAGTCAGTAGCAGAGTACGAAGCTGAATTTCTGAGGATAAGTCGGTATGCTTGAGGAGTGGTGTCAACAGAGCATGAGCGGTGTGTCCGGTTTGAGGACGGATTAAGGGATGACCTGAGGTTGTTAGTCGCTCCAGATCAAGAGCGGGAATTTTTTGCTTTAGTAGAGAAAGCTAAGATAGCGGAAGGAATTAAGGACTTTGTGAGGCAGAACGCGGACTGGAATAAGCAGAATAGAGGATTTGGGTCATCTGGATCTTCTGGGAATGCTCAGAAAAAGCCTAGAGCTGATGGGCCGCGAAGTCAGCAAATTGGTACTAGAGGGCAATACCGTACTTTAAGCGGTGTGGGAAGAAACACTTAGGCAAATCTTTGGAAGAAGGCAGTGGGTGTTTGGATGTGGGTCAAAGGACCATATGATCAAGGACTGTCCGATGAGACCAGATGGGAATCATCTAGTAGCTCAGAATGTTAAACCAGTGGTAGAGGTGGACAAGCACCTCCGTGAGGTCGTGGTCCGAATAATCGAGGAAATGGTGCTGGTAGAGGACGTGGAACACTGGGCAGAGGTGTTGCTAAAGCTAGACAGTCGGGTTTGGTTTACGCAGTACATCGGAGGAAGGATGGAGACGCACCGGACGTCATAATCGGTACGTTCCTCATTCATAGAAAGCCCTATTTTGCTCTTATTGATGTGGGCTCGACCCATTCTTATGTTGCATGTAGAGTAGTGGAAACACTAGGCCTAGACTCTAAACCTTCTGATAAGGAGATGACTGTAGTAAGCCCATTAGGCCAAACTGTAGTGGTGGATAAGATCTTTCGGAGTGTATCCCTAGAAATTCACGGAGTGAGCTTTCGAGCTGACTTAATGGAGTTACCCTTCAGAGAATTTGACCTCATACTTGGTATGGATTGGTTAGTAGAGCACCGGGCCGTGTTGGATTGTGCGGCTAAACGAATGGAATTAAGGACCTCGGAGGATGAGGTGGTCATTATGATAGGAGAAAGAAGAAACTACTTGTCTAATGTAGTTTCGGCGCTAAAGGCTGAAAAGATGGTTCGTAAAGGGTGCAAGGCATTTTTAGCCTTCGTAAGTGCGTTAGACGAAAAAGAAGAAGGTGTTTGTGGAGTTAAAATGGTAAGGGATTTTGAAGATGTGTTTCCGGAGGAATTACCAGGAATACCCCCAGATAGGGAGGTGGAGATTGGAATTGACTTGCTGCCGGGAACAACTCCTGTGTCAATTGCCCCGTACAGAATGGCACCAAAGGAGTTGGTTGAGCTCAAGGCTCAAATCCAAGAACTGTTGGATCGTGGGTTTATTCGACCCAGTGTGTCTCCATGGAGAGCACCGGTCTTGTTTGTGAAGAAGAAGGACGGAACTATGCGAATATGCATAGACTATTGTCAGTTGAATAAGCTGACCATCAAGAACAAGTATCCTTTGCCAAGGATTGATGATTTGTTCGATCAGCTTAAGGGGGTGGCAGTGTTCTCAAAGATTGACTTAAGGTCAGGATATCATTAGTTGAAGGTAAAAGAGGCGGATATCCATAAGACAGCCTTTAGGACAAGATACAGCCATTTTGAGTTTGTAGTAATGCCGTTTGGGTTGACCAATGCCCCAGCCGCATTCATGGATATGATGAACCGGGTTTTTCAACCCTATTTGGATCAATTAAATCGTTGTGTTCATCGACGACATCCTAGTGTACTCAAGGCGAAGAGGAGCATGATGAGCATCTCGCATTGTCTTTGCAAGTATTGAGGAAAAGAAGCTTTATGCCAAATTCACAAGTGTGAATTTTGGCTTAAGGAGGTTGCATTCTTAGGGCACGTGGTGTCTACTAAAGGAATAAGGGTGGATCCTAGAAAGATTGAAGCAGTGTTGGATTGGAAACCACCTAGGTCAGTGGCTGAGATTCGCAGTTTCTTGGGATTGGCAGGCTACTACAGAAGGTTTGTAGAAGGATTCTCGTCGATAGTCGCGCCTTTAACAAAGTTGTTAAGGAAGGAAATACCCTTTGTATGGACGGATAAGCAGCAGGAGAGCTTTGAAAAGCTCAAGAGGGTTTTGACTGAAGCTCCAGTGTTGATTCAGCCGGAGGCAGAAAAAGATTTTGTGGTGTACTGTGACGCTTCGCATACGAGATTAGGATGTGTTCTGATGCAGGATGGTAAAGTAGTCGCTTATGCATCTCGACAGTTAAGGCCGCATGAGGTTAACTACCTAACCCATGACTTGGAGTTGGCGGCAGTGGTCTTTGCTTTGAAGGTGTGGAGGCACTATCTTTATGGAGAAAAGTCGATAATCTACACAGACCACAAGAACCTTAAGTATCTGTTGACTCAGAAGGAGTTAAACTTAAGGCAGCGAAGGTGGGTGGAATTACTGAAGGATTATGACTGTTCGATAGAGTATCACTCGGGCAAGGTGAATGTGGTAGCAGATACGCTAAGTCGGATGGTGGTGTCGGATCTAAGGGCGTTATTCACACACTTGAGTTTGTATGATGATGGAAGTCTGTTGGCAGAATTGCAAGTCAAACCACCATGGTTGAATGAGGTAAAGGAAAGTCAGTTGGTGGATGAGGACCTAAGTGTTAAGTTACAACAAGTACAGAACGGAGAGTTAGAGGACTATGGTGTTAGTGATGAGGGAGTATTATGCTTCAAAGGAAAGGTATGTATGCCGAGGGACGAGGAGTTAAGATAGAGGAATCTTCGGAAAGCGCATGGTATCCCTTATGCTATGCATCCTGGAGGCACCAAGCTGTACAGGGATCTAAAGGAACAGTTTTGGTGGCCTGATCTTAAGCAGGAAGTTACAGAATTCGTGGGAAAATGTCTGACGTGTCAGCAAGTTAAGCCTGAGCACCAAGTTCCATCGGGATTGCTTCAGCCAATCGAGATTCCGCAATGGAAGTAGGAAAGAATTACCATGGACTTCGTTAGTGGGCTTCCCCTTACACCTACTAAGAATGACTCGGTATGGGTAATAGTGGACCGTCTGACCAAGTCTGCGCACTTTATCCCGGTAAGAGTTGATTATTCTCTTCAGAAATTGGCTAAGTTATATGTGGCAAAAATTGTGAGGCTACATGGAGTGTCAGTGTCTATCATTTCGAATAGAGATCCAAGATTTACGTCTCGATTTTGGAGGGCACTTCATCAAGCTTTAGGCACTAAGTTGGATTTCACTATGGCTTTTCATCCACAATCAGACGGGCAGTCTGAACGAGTAATCCAGGTGTTAGAAGATATGTTGAGGGGCTGTGTGATGGATTTCAGAAGAAGTTGGGAAGAATATTTGCCTCTAGCGGAATTTGCGTACAACAACAGCTATCAAGCTAGCATTCGGATGGCATCGTATGAAGCGTTATATGGTCGGAGGTGTCGAACTCCTACGTGTTGGACTGAATTAGGGGAACGTCGAGTTTTGGGACCAAAATTAGTAGCAGAGTCTAAAGAGAAGGTTGAGATAATTCGTGCACGGTTGAAGGAAGCATCTGATAGGCAGAAGTCGTACGCAGATCTCAAACGAAAGGAAATAGAATTTGATGTAGGAGACCAGGTATTCCTTAAGGTTTTGCCTTGGAAGAAGGTGATGAGATTCGGTCGCAAAGGGAAGTTAAGTCCAAGGTTTATAGGACCCTATCGAGTGTTGAAGCGAGTTGGCCCAGTGGCATACCAGCTAGAGTTGCCACGAGTTGCAGCGAGATGCACGACGTATTCCATGTATCCATGCTACGTCACATCGATTGGATCCATCTCATATGGTACCAGTTGAAGAAGTGGAGCTAAGGCCATACTTATCCTACGAGGAAGAGTCGATTCAGATCTTGGAACGAGACATGAAAATATTACGGAGGAAGTCAGTTCCCCTAGTCAAAGTGTTATGGCACAATCATGGATTAGAGGAAGCTTCGTGGGAGCGGAAGAGGCAACGCGACAAACAATACCCTCATTTATTTTAGCGTGCAATTTCAAGACGAAATTATTTTAAGGGGTAGAAGCGTAATATCCGAAAATGGGCCTATGCATTTTTGATTTAATTATCTGAAATGGCATGTCTTATGTGTTATGAATGTATGGTGAACATTTTGGAAACTTGGAAATGTTAAGTTTAAAGAGGAAAGTGAACATTTTGGAAACTTGGAAATGTAAGGAAATGTTTTAGAAATGTTAAGTTTAAAAGAGGAAACTAAAACAAGGTGGCCTTAAGAAAATTAGTACAGGGAATTTAACACAAGAACGGGCTTAGAGTAGTGGCTAGGAGGTACCACTTAAGGCCCAGGTAAGTGACGCCACAAGCTATGCAAATGGGCCTAGGTTCGAGCAACGTGGGAAGCAAATAAAGTATTTTATTTTGCTACAAGGAGCAGAGGAGGTGGACGGCACTAAGGAACTTAAGTGAGGAGTTTTATTCTCTTTAAAATTCGGCTAAAGGATGTGCTCAAGTATGGATTAAATTCCTTTTATTTTAGTGGATAAAAGAAGAGATAATTGTGGATGGAGAGAAAAACTAGAAAATTGATAGAGTTGGCCGATTGGGGGGCTCCCTTAGGTGATACTTTTGGCCAAATGAGGGAATTTAGGCCATTATTCATTCTTTATTCTTTTCTAAGTCTCTGCCGAATTCTCTCTTTCTCTGCAAATGATCATCCTCTTTTCCTTTTTGATTCTCCAAAAGCCGCACCTTCAACGTCAACCTACTCTCTTTCTTTTGCAAATTCAATCAAAGCCAAACCCTCAAGGTAACCATTAGCCGATTTCTTCATAGTTACAAAAGCCAAAATTTGCTGATCACACTTAGTCTATAGCCAAATCTTTGTGGGTTCAAACAAGGAGCAGTCGACTTCTGTATTAAGGGTAAGAGCTAGTTATCATTCGGGTTTCATTCTTTAATTATAGACTTGTTGAAATCTAGGAACTAACCCAATGGTATTTCCATCTTGGCCGAATCTTGGAAGGTGGCTTCAGGATTTAGTGGTTGTTGACTACAGGAAGAGATCTTTTGGGACTCTCAAAGATCTAAGGTGAGTCAATCGGTCTAAGGTTATTTCTCATGTTTAAGTGATTGAGAATCAGATCTAATATAAAAGTCTATAGGGATTTCGACAGAGGTATACAAGGATTCCGGGATTTGAGAATTTCAAGGTAAGTCCATATGTACATTCGGCCAAGGCCTTAATTGTTGATTAAGATCTATTTTTCGTTTAAAAAGGCCGAAACTAATTTGTTAAAGTGATTCAAAGCTTGGCCGAATACAAGAAGAGTATAGTGAAGATTTCGGGATTTGGTACCAAGGTAAGTTTTAGTGTACTAATCCTACTAGGATTTGGATTTATGGCCAAATGGCTCTTTACTAAGTATTAAATGATTGATTAAATGTAGAGATTTAAGATCTAAGGCATTAGATCAAACTTTTGGGATTTGGATTGGAAACCTTGTTTAATCGGTGTGTACCCCACACTATCTTTTAATAATATTTATGGCAATATTAAATATATGTATGAATGTGAATATGGCTAAGTACCATGTTAAGGTACACAGTGTTAAGGTACATTTTTCCTACTCCTACTATGAGTATGATAAGACTTATTATGCCATGAATGTGAATATGATAAGAATGTGAATTACGGCATGATGATGCATAATGTGTATGTTATATGGGGGCATATGGGATATTATGGAAAGGGGAAGTGAATGTGGTGACCTAAGACCACGGTATCTGAATGTGGTGACCTAAGACCACGATATCTGAATATGGTGGCTCATGACACAAAGTATGTATCTGGTGGCTATGCCACGAATTTTATAAGGGCGATGAGCACGTCGACCGCAACGACTGCCTTCGATGGTGTGTAGCGGATGGAGGGTTGACTTAGTAGTCCCCACGGTGTGCAGGATGGTATGGGTGATGTGTAACAGATGGCATATAGGTTTGGGTTTGGGTTGCATCATTATTTCCTATCTGTTATATGAATATGCATGTAATATGTGAACATATGCCTAAATTGTTAAATTTTAGTGTTGGTTACACACTGAGTCATTTGACTCACCCTTGTGGGATTACTTTTGAGAGACGATCGGTGATGGGCGAATTGGCGCAGGAGCTTAGTGGAAGCCATGTGAAGTTCAGATTTTCTTCGTTTTGGACTCTTATTATTTTGAGTACTTTGAATTTATTTTTGGGAATTATTTGATGTAATAAGGCCATAGTTGAATTATTTTATTTTACTTCTACTTATCCTGCTACAAAATATTATTTAAAAAAAAAGACTAAGTGAATTTATCATGAACTAAACCCTAAATGTTTTGCCACCTAAAGTAAAGGATTTTAATAATGAAATAAACTTGTTTTCAACTCAAGCCCAACCCAAAACAATCTTTCTTTCAAAACACACAAGTTTTTCCTAAGTAACAAAAGAATTTGAAACGGTTTACACCGGGGAACATACCAGATCCGATCAAGGCTCGTGGGCCGGGTTTGGGGAGTTTCAAACGCTATATAAATTGACAAAGATGGAAATGAAAAATGAAATGATGAAATGAGATGTGAATTGTGAAATGAAATCAAGTATTGATCAAAGAGTTGGATCATGCCATTGCATGAGTTGAGATTAACAAATGCTATATAAAATGCCATTGATATGTGCTTGAACATGTGGAATTTAGTGAATGTAATAAAGAAAGAGTAAATTGGTATTATTGATTTGAATCATAAGTGCATAATATTTATCGTTCCATTGTCACATTTTGATTACTGCATAATATTTCTCATTGCATTGTCACATTTTGATTACTTATATCAAGTTAAATTGTTTGGATTATAGAAATACACAGAGTTATACCCAGCGCATGGTTCTGTTTTTCGTGCACAGGCTAGGTACTTTTCAAACCATCACCGACTTAGTATCCTACCTCAATCCCGAGCTCAAGTGTGGTGATATTTCATTTTGAAATGGCATGTACCTAGGAAGTCTTTGGTTGATAGTTGGTTTGTTAATGTGAAGTTATTTTGGTTTCTAGTGAAATGATGATCATATGTAAATATGGTAGTGAATGAGGCTATGTTGGTATAATATCTTAGCTTAATATTTTGGTATGTGTTAGTTTAATAGCTTAAGTAGCCAAGTGTTAGTCCAATTATGGTAAATTTTGGCATGAAGGAAAGCTTGAATGGTTGAATTGCTTTGCTATTGTGTTGATGATATAAAATGTGGTACCCATGAGGGTACATTGGTTAAACACTTAAGATGGATTTTTTTGGCTTGTTTTAAACATGTTTAATCGTGTTTTAAATAGGTTAAAGGGCTAGTAATTGAGTTACTTAGTGCCCAAGTGAGTAGGAAATGGTAAACTTGAGTTTTAAGGTATTTATAGGTGCACACGAATTGAGACATGATCTGTCATATGATCATGTGTCACACACGGGCAACACACATGGGTGTGTGCCCTAGGCATGTTGAAAAATTGTAACACCCCTTAACCCTTATCCGTCACTAGAACAGCGTTACGGAGCATTTTCAGACTTTTCAGATCAAAATACAATCATTTAAAATTCATTTAATAAATTAATCATATTGTCCCTTATTTAGGACCTCGAGGCCCTAAATATGTATTAGAAACAATTCGGGACTTATTCGGGTTCTCTGAGAATTTTTCACGAAATTTTAAAATTTTTCCTAGGTGCAAGGCTCCCACGCTCGTGTGACCCTGTGACATGCTCATGCTTCAGTTAATGTCGTACGCCGTGTAACTCTCTAACTTGCCTCACACGGCCAAGTCACACGCCTATGTGCTAGGCCGTGTGCCTCATACAGCTGAGACACACGCCTGTGTCTCTGCCCATGTGGAGAATCCTGGGTATTCTTTTTTGAAAATTTTAGGTTGCAGGGGACACACAACCAAACCATATGCCCATGTAATAGCCGTGTGTCTCACATGGTCTGGTCACACGCCCATGTGCCAGACCATGTGGACTCAAAATAAGCCTTGTACATCAAGTTTACCAACCCTGCAAATCTTAAACAACAAGCAACTAAAAATCTAATTGTTCAACCAATCCAAAACACGTTTAAACATCTCTAAAACTTATCAAAATAGACATCCTAAGTGCCTAATCAATGAATTCTCTTAAATATCTTATTCATATCATCAAAACAAGCCAAGAAATCATCATTCAATTCATTTCTAGATTATGTCAATTTCACCCCAATCTACCTGTTTCATATTCACTTATACATTAACTTAAACATACCATTTTAGAACCTCAACATAACACACATGTATTCATGTTTATAATTAAGTAATATCATTTTATAGCATATTTACAATCATTTTCCCAAAATGACAACTTCAACATCCTAGGTACATGCCATTACAAACAAAAAGAAATATACTTTACCACGTTGAGTTCGAGATTGGCTTTGGATGTTGATTCGACAATCTGACTTCAACCTAACCTGCACACAGAAAATAAACCGTATGCTGAGTATACAATCAGTGGTATTTCTATAATCTGAATACTTATTAAGCAAGAATTTATAATATTTATATATCTAATCACACATAACAAAGATCATTCAAATAAATAATGAATTTCATAAACAAATCATTCATAACATTTTCAATTCTCATCTCTTACTATTTCAATCTCATAATTGTTATTCAAATAGCTTCTCTAAATAGGATACACAATTCATTTTCAATATCAATATTCATTCCATAATTCATGCTTTCCATTTGAATAATTAAATTTCATATGCCCTTCCATTTTCACATTCAATATCATTCAAAATCATTCATATTATCAATTTACTTATTTAACCCTCTAAACAAGACTCAGACTTTGGCGGATACATGGATCCAACCAAAACACACCAGTATGGCACCCAGTGCCTCATCGGATAATTAGAATTAAAAGATTGACACCTAGTGTCTCATCGGCCATTCCGAAGTAAATTGGTACCCAGTACCTCATCGAATTTATCCAAAGTACAAATTTGACACCCATTGTCTCATCGACTCAAGGTCAAAGTAATCCCCGAACTCTTCTAATCCTATGGCATACCAACTATATCCGACTCAGCTTGATACAGTTAATAGAGTTTCAATTCACTTTCCAAATTCAACTAATATTCATTCCAATTCAAGTATTCACATATGCTCATAAAATCCATTCAGTTCAATTCAATATCACAATATCAATTACTCACCTCAATTCACTTACCATACACAATAGTAATAAATTCAACAATTATTTATTAAGTTCGACTTATAGAAATACAAACCGTAAGTTTCGAATCACTCCTCATCGACTTTCTCTTTTTCTTTCTTAGCCGAGGTCTCTAGCTCAACGTTAGCTACGAGAATCGAAACAATTAAAAGTTTTCAATACATTACAATTTCATATTGAATATTTCAATTTATACTCAACTTTTGCCTAAATTCCAATTTAATCCCTAATCAAGACTAATTTTATTTTCTTTAAAACTAATTCCATATTTTCATTCCATTCCCACTTTAAACTAATTTCAGCTCTCAAATTTCACCATAAAACCCCAATTTTAAAATTTTCACAATTTAGTCCCTATTACCTCAACTTATAATTTATTCTACAATTCAATCATTTTTTCAATTCTAACTTGAAATTCTATCAATTTAACCCCTAATACATCAATTTACTCAACATGAACAACTTATAAAAATTCACTAACTTTTAAAATTTCAACATAAATCAAGTAGTATTTTGTTCTAGGATTCTAATAACATCAAAATTAGAAGAAAATGGACTAAATTGACTTACCAATTTGAGTTTGAACCCTAAAATCCCTAATTCCCCTCCTTTTTTTTCTCCTTTCTTTTTCTACCTATTCTTTCTCTGTTTTGTTTCTTTCTTTTGGTTCTTTTTACTTTATTTCTTTTATTTCTTTTATGTTTTAGTTATATTATATAATTATATTATATTATAATATATATTACTTAAATAATAAGAATACATGTATTATTATTTTAAACATATGACTATTTCTTTTTACACATGTATTTCACCATCACCATACACTTTTCACTTATGGCTTAATTACTAATTTAGTCCCTTCACTTTTCATTTAATTTATAATTCAATTTCACACTTAATTCAATTTAATCCCTATACCTAATTACCCTTAATTCAAACTAATTCACCTAACCAAAACCAAATTAACCACACAACTAACTTCGTACATATTTTTAATAAATATTTATGAATCCATTTTACAAAAACAAAGACCCGAAAATACACTTTTCGATATCCGTGACTATCGGGTCATTACAAAAATAGTATAGGTGGAGTTTCCACAAGGCCTAGGACACGGTCGTGTTACTTAAGTCAGTGAGTTACACGGGCAGAGACACAGTCATGTGTCTCAACTTAGTGAGTTACACGAGCGGAGACACAGGCTGGGACACTGCCGTGTGTCCCAACTTTGAGAGTCACACGATCTGGGGCATTTCACATGGCCTGGCCACACAGCTGTGTGTCCTCTTTTTTAGGTATTTTTAAAAATGGCCCTAAACTTTTAGAATTATTCCAAATTAGTCCCTGCCTATTTTTAGACTATTTTAGGGTCCCATAGACTTGAAATAGGGACCGTAAGAGTAACTTTTGCTCTGAATTGGAATGAACTAGCAAACTTCAATTAAGTGAAGTAGGTCATTATAACAGCCTATTTTCAGTGAAATTAGAATAGTGGTTTTGGGACCACAAATCTGAAGTGGAAAAAAATTATTTTTATTATTATTTTATGGCCTACAGTATGATATAAATACCGTATAAAAATTTTGTTAAGAAATTTTTACCGTTTACATACTTAATTTGATAAAAATGGACTAAATTGTGTAAAGTGCAAAAGTTTAGTTCTAATAGCTAAATGTATTAAATAGATATATAATTTTAAAATGGAGGTCCTTATATAGTAATTAGCCATTAAATTTGTTAGTGGATAAGTATGATTAGGGTGTTACAGAGCGACCAGGGTAGGAACCGGCTCGAAACTTTATCATGCTATTACTTAAGGACAGTAAATGGAGGCCGTAGATCTTGTTCAAGGACTTTCTCCCACTCAATATTTTAAAACTATGCAAGGTTTTTTATCCCAAATTTCAAGAATGATCATACAATAGTCCTAACGACATTCCCACTTAATCTAAATGACATGCTTCCAATATATACATGGCATGCTATAGCAATTTTATAATATTCACATTCATTCGCAAGAATTAATTAGAAAAACATTCAATTTTGATTCTCCACAGTATTTCTTTTAAAGGAAAAACCGAAGAAGTAAATGTGAACCGTGCACTAAGTAGGGTCCTAGGAAAGAGAGGTGAGTCAAATTTTACCGCTTTAAAACCAATCATTTCCTAGCTAGAGTCAATCCTACACATGCACCTTCTCATTACCACATTTTTCTCGTAGTTATCGAATAACCTAAAGAAGTGAATAAAAAAATACAACACTTGTATTTTCTCATTACACACTTCTTGTTTTTAATTGATTAACTATGGATCATCTCATATATATATCACAATTATAAAATTACACAATATAAACATTATAAACAATTATAAAACAAATATATAATGGGATAGACAATTAAAATAAAATTGCTAGCCAAGGTTTCCATGGCTCTTTTTCTAGAAAATAAATAAAAAATAAAATTACATAATTTTTTACCATAAGGCATTTGTAACGCACTGAATTTTGGGGCTAGAATTTTTGGGTTTTGTTGTTAGGGTAAGTGTGTTGGTGGTGTTATTACGTTTGGTGGTGCATTTAAGTGTCAGCATGCTGGTCTGATGGTTAAGTGAGTGTTTGTAAACCTTAAGGTTTTGGTTTCGAATCCTTGTGTGGACGTTTTGGAAGATACTTTCATTTTTATTATTCTATTTTGATTTTGTTTTAATTTACAGATATATAATTATTTATTTTTATTATTTTTTCTTTATCCTTTCTTTCATCATGGAAACGTTCTATTGTTCTTTTCTCTGGCTCATTTCTTCTCTTTTCTTTTTGGAAACGTGGGCATGGGGCTTCCAAATGGCTATTGATTTCCTGGTCGTCGAGGTGAGTTTTGGGTGCGTCGTGGGTCGCAAATCAGGTGTGGGTTTCGTATCTTTTTCCATTTTATTTGTGAAATTTATTTCGACCTTGTGAAAAGTCGATAACGTGTGTGTGAGTTTTCATAACTTGTTAATTTCATTGTTATATCACTGTGTAATACATAGAATTAGCATGATTTGGTGTGTTTTCAAACTATCGAAGGTTGGAGAGTGCTTCGTGGCTAAAAGCACATTTTCGAGGCTATTTTTAGGGTGGTTTCATGGCCACTGGGGTTTCCACACGACCGTGTGCTTTTGGGAATTAAGGTTTTTGGGCTGATTTGGGTGCCACACGGCCTGGACACACAGTCGTGTAGCTGATTTGGGGTTTTATCGCTTCTCACATGGCCATGCCTCTCAAGCACATGGGAGTGTGAGTTTGAGGATTAAGGTTTGAATGATTTGATGCCACATGGCCTGGCCATATGGCTGTATGGCTAATTTGGGGATTAGGGATCCCACATGGGCGTGTGTGTTTTGGACACACGGTCGTGTCTGGTGGGCACACGGGCATCTGAGACCCTCATACTACCGTGTCAGCCCTGTACTCAAATTTAGCGCAAATGGACATAGAGTTACACAGCCTGTTCCCACGGTCATGTCCCTAGTCCACACGAGCGTGTACTTCAGTCACACGGCCATGTACCGCTCTTCACACGGGCGTGTACCTCTGTCACATGGTTGTGTGCCTCTCCTCACACGGGCTTTTGATCTCTCACACGGCCTAGGCATTACCACACGACTAGAGCACACGACCGTGTGGTTTTAAGACACTTATACTGGTTCAGTGTGCATTTCTGATCTGAATATGTGTTTGTGTGTGCTCTGACCCTTAGTTTAGTTTAGTGAGGGTGTTCAAGACTCGATATTTATGATGATTGTGTGTGACGTATGATTTTGAATCTGGTCTGTGGAGGCGCTACATAACTGTTTTGGCTAACTGTCTGTTAATGTGTCTCTGTTCTGTAAGCTTGAATGCATTCATGCATTTGCATAAAGTATTTTGGGTTGGGTTGTGAAAAGAATGAAGATTGTATCTATTCTGATATGGCAGTCTAACTATAAATTTATGCGTATAGTGATTTATCGCATTGTACTGCTCATGCGTCAGCTTTGCTGTGCACTCTTATTTGATCTGGCAGTTTTCACTGTAGCATGTCTATACAGCAGATTACTGCATTGCACTGTACTGTACGTACATCAGCTCTACTACGTACTATTATCTGAACTGGCAGTTTAGCTACAACTCATCTGTATAGTGGACTACCGCATTGCACAGTACAACATATACCCTAGTCCTGCTGCGTATTATTATCTGAGTGGCTTAGGGCCTTTTGAGGTCTCAATTGGTATGTTTGCTTGGATGAGCTTGATAGCTCTTTTGGGGTGTGATCGGGGGATAGAGAGATGTGTTGGCTAAATGGGTGGGTTTTTATCTGACTGCATTTGATCTGCATCTATCTGTGGGTTCTGACTGTAAGATTTGTTAACCGTATTCTGTTGTCTGAACAGCACTTGTGATGAGTTTTTATGTGAATTTGGTGTGCTCTGGTTGATACGTTTGGTTGGGACATTAGTTCCAAGTTTACTATCTGTCTCTTCTTTTGTTTCAAACTCACACTGAGCTCGAGTAGCTCACCCCCTCTTAGTGTTCCTTTTTAGGTATTTTCTTCTAAATTTTAACGCTAGACTCAGTGTACGGAGGTCTCGGACAGTCTTGGATAAAATTTAGTAAATGTTATACTTTCAGTTTCTATTTTGTCATTCAGATTTTGAACTATAAGGTTTTATTGTAACAACCCAAATTTTGGCCTACTAGAATTGGGCCTATTGGGCCTTGAGCGTAGAAGCATTTTAAAATTTTTAAGAACATGAGAACAACATTATTACAAGTTGTACCTATTAGGTGAGTGACTTTGGAGGGTTAGGGGGGCTTCTATGAAGTCCCGGGACCAAACTTGGGCTTTAGGAAAATTTTGATTTTAGGTGAATAAAACCCTGGAAGATAGTAGGTTGGCTTTAAGAATAAAATGTGGGAATAATTGACAAAAAGAGCTTGTGGTGTAGCATCAAAGTGACGCCACTTAGGGAGCAAGGGATCCAAGGTTCTTTTAGATTATGTCTTTTAAAAGGGAATTAGACTTTAGCTGTAGGGTTAACTTTTGTTATGCGTATTGTAAGACAAAGATGGCCACATGGTGGAGTAGTGGTGGCGTCAGTGTGATAACAAGGTGGGAGAGGGTTTGAATCACACATGCAGCATATGGGAGATTAATTTTTGTGCTCAAGGAGGGGAAGGGGTAGAGTTGGGATCAAACTCTACAAGGATGGTTGAAGACTTGGTCAACAGATTTGAATGGGTGATGGAGAGTGAATGGGGGAGTGAATCAAGGAGTGAATCAAGGATTTAGGAGTGTGATGATGGTTGGCCGAAAATGGGAAGTGTATGGGGGAGTAAATTCGGTCAAAAGAAGGAAAAGAGCAAAGGGGAATCGGGGGCATACTCGATTTTGGGTAAGTGTGCCGCGGTTCTTAGAGTGCCTAGTGTGCATTTTTTTTCTTTTTTGGCAATCTCGGTGTTAGCTCTCACATTGTTTCCATTCTCCTTTGCCGAAACCCCAAGTTTGCTATTATCTTTTCCACATCTCCTTCATAACACTTTCTTTATTGAGCATTGTGGGAACAATTTTGGCCGAACTCACCTTTTATCTCCTCTATTTTCATTTTTTCTTCTTCTTCCCTTCTCCCACACCATAGCCGAAACCCTTTTTCTTCCTTATTGATTGTCGATTCTTTCTCCATCAACAGAACCCTTTCTTTTTCATCTTTTGAATCAGTTTTTTGCTCTTTTGCCAATAGCCGAATTTCAACCCTTCTTCTTCTAGTTTCAATCGATCGTTCATTTTCTTAATCTTTCTGCCTATCATTGGAATCTTATTTCTTTTAGCCTCCATAGCCGAGCTTGGAGCTCTTTTATATTGCTGCCAGTGTCGAATCTCCTATTCCTGTTCGACTCATATCTGATCTAAGGCCGAATCGGAAAGGTATTGGCATACACTCTCATCACTCTTCTAGCTCCTAGTTTTTGGAAGTGTGTTGGGTCTCGAAGTGCTTTATCAGAGGAATAATCGAACCCCTATCCTTTGTAGTGGAAGTCTCGGATTGTTGGTGCCTCGGGGAAAATCGTGTTTCATGTTCCAAATCAGGTGTGCAATCTCACACCCTTTCGAATACACGTTTGAAATGTTTTGTGACTCGGCTGAAAGTCGAAAAGCCGTAGAACTGACATCTGTGTCCACACGGCATGCGAGCGCTCGTAGTGGCAAATCGGGATATGAGTAGCCGTGGTAAGGCACAGAGAGTGTTACGAGCACTCTTGCGAAATTGAGGCGGTAACGGGCCTAACCGAGCCAAACGGGCTTAGCGGGTCCAATGGGCTGTTCGGCCCACATAGGCAAAAATTGTAAGAAAACTATTCAAGGGTAAGTGCGATTGCAGAATTTAAAAACTCGAGACTGAAATCTTGAGAAATGGGCCACACGAGAATGTGGGCCCGCTTGGGCCCAAAATAGATTCTTGGCCTAATAGCTCCGTAGAGACCCAAAAAGGGTCCCGTGTCGCTCGAGGCGACAGAAGTTCTTTGAAAAGGCTGTTAGTGCAAAATTACTGAAATACCCACGGTTTGAGAAATTACCGAAATACCCCTGGTTTGTGAAATTATCGAAATACCCCTAGTTTTTGAAATTATCGAAATACCCCTATTTTGCAAAATTATCGAAATACCCCTAATTTATGAAATTATTGAAATACCCCTGGTTTGCGAAATTATCGAAATACCCCTGGTTTGTGAAATTACCAAAATACACCTGGTTCGTGAATTTATCGAAATACCCCTAGTTTGTGAAATTATCAAAATGCCCATGGTTTGTGAAATTACCGAACTACCACTGGTTTGTAAAATTACCAAAATACCTCTGGTTTGTGAAATTACCAAAATACCCCTGGCTTGCGAAATAATCGAAATACCCTTGGTTTGCAAAATTATCGAAATACCCTTGGTGGGTAAATTACTGTTATACCCTTATGGGTTGATTAGCATGATTGTGTGTATTCTGCTTATCTAGTTATGACGGTAATTTTTTTCATACATCATTTTTTATATATGCTTTGCATACATGACATATTACATGGGATGGGGATAATTTTGATGACTAGGGAAGTGTATTTCGGTGGCTCTGTCACATATTTCGGTGACTCTGTCACATATTGGTTCAGTGGCTATACCATATATATTTCGATAGTCTGGTGGCTCTGCCACAATTTCAGCGATGAGCAGCGTGACTGCCATCGAGGTGTGTAGCGGATCGAGGGTTGATTGTAGAAATCCCACAATTGTGTTAGGCTGGATACGGGTGGTGTGTATCGGATGGAACATTAGGTTGGGCTGGGTTGCATTGCATATATTATCTGTGTTATCTCGCTAATAGGGATAAGGCCCAGTTTGTCTCTGTATGGGCTTCGAGCCATTGTACTTCCGTATGGGCTAAGGCCCAACCTACTTCTGTGGGCTTAGGCCTAGTTTTTTTTGAATGGGGAATTACACACTGAGTTCTCGTGACTCACCCCTCAGCTTTAATTTTTCAGGTACTCCCCAGCGTTGAGGATTTGGAGCCGAGGTGGACTCTGTGGTGGCCATACATCATTTCTTAGTAAATCCCGTTTTTTTTTTTACTTTAAATTTTTATTTTAATTTGGGTTTATGTTTTGTAATAAGGCCTTTGGTATTTTATTGGTTTTTAACTTTTAACTTGGTTTCTACTTATTATTAAATGTTCAATACGAGATTTTCCTAAAACCTTAATACTTGTTGGTTTTCCAAAACGTTAATGAACGGTTATTCAAACTATAATTGATTAAACACTGGGTTCTCTTAAACTTCGAAAATAGTTTTCAAAATATCACATGTTCGAAATTCACTGAAGCTAATTTCTGTTATAAACAAGATTTTACCAACCATTCAAACTCAAATCTCCTAATAAAAGCAGTTTTTTCTCAAATTAGTCACAACTTTTCTAAAGTGAACATTGACTTAAACAGGTTTTTATAAACAAACACCTAAGCTCGAAGTTTTAAAAAGAATATGAACATTTTACAAACATACAACTTTTTTAAACAACCCTTCCATGTGGCATGCCAGATCCGATCATGAAGTCTAGGCTGGGTTTGGGGTGTTATATTTATAAATCTGTGGTACAAATTTTGAGTTAAGTTTTAATCGTTTTTATTCAGCTTACATATACATATGCTATCTTAATTTAAATTTTAATAACTGGTTTTAAACGATTAAGTATTATGATTAGACATGAAAATTGTTTTGTAAAAATTTACTTACGATCACTTCAGTGATCAATATAACATCTGGGCTTCGATCTAAACTTCTAGGCCGGGTTTAGGGTGTTACATCATTCCTTAGGTCTTCAACCGCCATTGCATATTTTCCTCGTCATGGACTCCTTTTGAAAAAATTACATTTAATTTTTATATTTGTTTTCGGCTTACAAGAATTCTATGAATTTTAAAAGATATAGACCAACGTGTAGATGATAGTCCATGGTCTATTTTCTAAGAACCACAACATCAGTCAAAAATAATTATATAACAAATATATAATATTGCATCCATTCTCATATATAACTCAAAACATGCGTAGGATCTAAAAAATAACACTTTCTATGTAATCAAACCATTCAAGAAGAAGAGAAATTTATTTTTATTATCTGTTTATACTTATAGATAGAACACAACCTAGCTTAGGGTACCAATTGTTGGAAAAAATAGGTTTGGAAAACGCAACGGAAAATAAATTTAGGGATAAACCAGAGTTTTAATATTTTTTCCCAAAACAAGATATTGGTTGTGATATCTAAAGCAATAAACACTTCATCAAAATTGTACATTTTGATTCATCTAGGATGAGTGCTTCGACTGAGTAGTCTTCTCCGCTATCCTCAAGCTTACGTCTGCCTGAGTGTGAGCTTGCTACAAATCATAATTTTTTTCACAAAAATTACAAGTGGGGTAGTTTTGTAATTTCTCTAAACTTTTGGGTCAAGTGATAAATTAAAAAATATCTCTAGAAATTTTTTGGAATAATCTCTTTAGAGAATTCTCTCTATAACTTTCTCTTGAATTCAAGTATATGTAAATAATGACCCAAAGCTCTCTTTTATAGGAGAGTTTATAGAGTTCAATTATGATTAAACTTAATCATTTTAATATTAAATTAATATAATATTTATCAAGATAAATATTAGATTAAATTTAATATTAAATCTTATTAAAATAATAGAATGCATTAAATTAAATTTAATATTAAGATAATCACTTTAATATTAAATTAATACAATACTATTAAGATAAGTATTAAATTTAATTGAATATTAAACTATTAAAATAATATTATTTTGAAATAATTAATCTGAAATCAAAATCTCTACTAGAGTCCCAGTATTCAACCACTGACAACCAACCGCCGTCGGCCACTGAGGCGCCGCAGTCACAGCGACCGACACCGCCATGTCTGATGATGTATGTGCAACACCATTACGACACTCCGAGCCGGTTTGGCTGCTGCCAGTTTGATTCAGGTCAGTGACAATCTGACCAATCCTGTCTAGCCACTGGTTGGAACGTCAGCAGGATTTCACATATCAGGCCCGGTTCAACCAATTTTTGGGTCTTGGTCTCGGTTTCGGGCTCTCGGACCCAATTTACGATTTCAGGTCCAATTTTCAAGTTTAATTACCCATTGGGCCAATTGTTTGACTTGAAAGTTAACTTCCAAAAATATCATATTAATTTTAACTGATTTGATTAATTTAATTTTACTTGATCAAAATTAAATCTTCCAAAAATCACTTAGATTTTCCAAATTAATTTTTCAAGAAAATTCTTTAATCAAATTCTCTAATTGAACAATTCTCACGACCACGTAATTTAATTCCACATCGAATAAACTGACTCAATTAAATTATTCCCAAAGTTCTAGAATTTTCTTCTGATTCAAATGCAGGTCAAATGAGCTTTTGTTGAGCTAGCGAATGGACCAATCAGACAAATACAATTAGGCTCTAGCGATTGCAATTATGTCCAGAAGCATCGTTTCGATAATTCGCAATTACTTAATCATGGAGTCAGTCTACAAAAATTACCATGACTGAAAACTCCTTATTGTATACTCTTTATGAAAGCAATTCATTCAACTACTTTGTCCAATGACCTCGCCATGTGTGTGTTACCCTTATATGATTTCTTTGATTCCTTTGAGTTAAATACGTTCACTCAATACAATTCTATTTTATCTTATTGTCACCATTGTGTCTTCTTAATGATTAATATGATCATTGCCAACAAATGACTATGATAAATTGCTCGTTTGAGAATGAGCAACCCGTGGTCACATTCCAAATTTATCAATCCAAACAATGCCAATGAAAGGATATCATTAACTCTTTAATTGTGCTATGAATTCCACTATTGCTAGTAAAGCCATGCCATACACAAGTCATATACCCAACATATTGGCTATGGGCTCGATCATCTTTAGAGCATAAGCCTCCATTTATATCAAAGCACATGAGTTGCATACGCATGGTCGGTGAATAACTCAGGATTTAGGTAAATAACACCATGAACGTCACAAATGAATCACAAACAGATTCAAAATTAATTCATCTTTGGTCCAGTCCAATGTATCATTCTATCCATGAATACATCTATGTCTCTACTCATGGAGTCAACTGCTCTGATAGCCAAGACTAGCCATCTCCCTAATTGGGATTATAGACAACTTAATAATCCTGTTTAGTATTTGAACCAAATGCTAAGTTTGATTCTTTTACAGGATTACAGACTCATTTAGATTATCTACTGAAGTAAGTTATCTTTCTCACAATGTAAACGTTCTTTAAAGTGCCGCTTATCTTCAATTTGAACTTTAGACAGTCAATGAACTAATATTTTCTTGTCACAATTTTGCTATGGATACAAAATATAAAAGACATAAATCAAAAAGATATAATGGTGAAATGTGAAATTAACTTTATTTATTTATTTATCGTTCAAATAAATAGAAAATAGTTACATGTTTACTAAAATATGGGCACATTTCCCAACATTAAGTAGACGTTAAACCTTGATATTAAGTTTCTTTAAAAACTCAAACCTGGCTCTACTTTAGGTTCTTCAAGTGGTAGCTTTTCATTGAAGACATTATTATTCTCAATCGCCGGAACTTCTTCAACTGTCACCACGCGATCACAATCTTTACTGAAACATCGGTCCGGACCGGTAGAGGAGGCTTCTTCCAAAGTTGTCACTTTAGGAAATAGATTACTAAAATGAAAAACCCCTACAAATAAACAAAAAAGCTGATTCAACTTTTACAATATGAAGTGTTATTACTTACAAAGATTGAGACTAAAAATAATAGTAAAAAAAAAAGACACTGAATTAAAAGAAAGGGCTAGGGTTTAGGAGAATTCGCACTGGAACGGAGGTGGCCAGTGGTAGAGACGAAATACTGTAGGGGGAGACGGGGATCTGAGGCAAAGAAGCAGATGGGTGGAAGAGTGGAAATGCAATGGGTGAGGCTGGTGGTGAGTGGCTCCATGCTTTTGAGTGAAGAGGTAAATGATCGTCTCTAGGTTTTTTTTTTTCTTTTGGCTTAATTAAAAAATTACCCTCTAAACTATACCATTTTCATATGGTAACACTTTTATATAGTTGGGAAAGGTATAACAAAAGTCGACATAGTGTTGGACGAAGTTGACTCTTATTTAAGTGTTACCTTAATCATGCATATGCTGACCCTTATACAAAGAGTTTTCCAAAGCATATGTTGGCAAGTCCATCCCAACACTTAGGAAAGTGCTAGCATAGTATTGGATAAAACCAACTCTTATTTAAGCGTTGCCTTAGGCATGCCTATCACAACCCTAAGACAAAGAGTTGGCCAAAACGTATGTCGACAAGTCTATCCCAACACTTAGGAAAGTGTCGGCCCAAAAGTGTCGTCTTAGAACTATTTTATTGTAGTGTCATGTACCAATTTTGACAAATTGTAAAGTTTTTTGGAGTTATCATTGTTGATTAATTGATGAACTAGGCTTGAAAATAGATTTTAAGCTTATGTTCTGAAAAGGACTAGATTGTAAAGTTAATTTAGCTTATTTTTAACTTTATTATATTAGGGGCCAAATTGAATAAATGTAAAACTTGTCATGAAATTATGTTATAATTATAAACTATAAGGTCCCTAATGAGAATATGTCAAATTAGATTTTGATCCAAAGCTAGTAATTGAAAATTATGCTTATCTCGAGTTTAGGGACTAAATTGAATAAAATGTAAAATATGTGGAAAAAATCAAAAATGGATTTTTTTGGATCTTGCATCTCATAATATTGTGTAACAAGATTTTTATTGATTTTGTTAAACAAAACATTTATATAGACAAAGAATTTGATCAAAATGGAGTTAATATGGGAAAAGCTAAAATTACGAATTAGTCCCTAAAGGATCCACTCGTTTTGTATTTTGAAAAGGTAAGTCCATATGGAACTTACTACTGATCTTTTTGTTATATGCATGTTTTTGTTTTGTTTCATTACTATTATGTTTGAGCTTGACTTTGGATGTTAATTAAATTGGCATATATGACTAGATAATGAATTGGACTTGAATGTGGTTGAAATGAATTGAGAATTGTTGATTTATATGAATTGGTATAGGGTATGAATGTGAATGATTTCAGGATGTGAAAAAGCAAAGTAACCGATTACAGGGTATGATATGTAAATGTGGATCATCACAGGCTATAAACATGTGAAAATGATTGGTTATAGGGACGATAATGAAAATATGTATAATTGATGCCTATGTGAACTTAGGGCCTGTTCAGCAGTGCTTAAAAAAAGCACTTTTGGCTCCAAAAGCATTTTTAGAAGAAAAGTTGTGCTAAACAAGCTGCTTTTGGCTGAAATTTTTAGATTTTCAGAAGTGCTTTTCAAAAGCACTTTTGAAAAGGAGAAGCTAAAATTTTTAGCTTTTCCTCTCCCAATAGCACTTTTGGTGCTTAATTACTTTTTAACCCCTCCAATAACATAGTACTTTCCTCTCTTTTCTCTTGGTGCTTAATTACAAATGTGTTAAAATCATTAATTAAAAGTAAAAAATATTTTAAAATATTAATTACAAATATTTAATGGTTATGTTTAAATATTTAAAATATAGTTTATATATTCTAATTAAATTTTATAAATAATTAATATTTATTGCTTTAAAATATTTAAAATTTATATTTCATATATTTAAATATTAACAATTTATAATATTTTTTTATATTTTTACTAAAATATAATAATATTAACTAATTTAAATATTATTTAAATGTGTATTTGTTACTTGATAATAACATGTCTAAAATGGACATTTTATTTCTCAAAAGCACTTTTTGACAGCAATGATAAACACTCAAATTTTAAGGCAAACTTGCTGCACTTTTTCACAGCACTTTTCAAAAGTATTGCCAAACTAGCCCTTAGTAAAAGGTTAGGATATGATTGGCATGTCAATAGGGTTTTATGTGCGCTTGTATGAGATATGTGATTATACGAAGATTATTACAGGTTATATCGAGATCCAGCATTTGTTGCGAATTATAGAGTAATATAAGTCTCTACGGAGACCTTGGTGTGGTGGAGGGATGTATTTGCATATGAATATGCATTTGTAACACCCCAAACCCGGTCTATGCGTAAAGACGAGATTTGGTTTGATACATAGATCGAACTATCTTAACAATTAAAGTAAATCGAAAATTTCAAAATCATCGTTTTATTTATAAGGTTTAATAAAAACCAAAAGAGTATTTTAAATTTGATGAATGAAAAAAAAACATTAATTGAAAATATCATTAATATTATATTGATAAAATTCTTAGAGTAAATTTTTTATAAGAGTTCAAAATATTTAAGAAAATGATAAAGGAATTTCATATATTTGAAAACCCAAATTATTTTAAGAAAACAAAATAATTATAATCCCATATTAATAGTCCAAAACATAATTTAAATCCATCCACACATAAAATCCATAAAATATTTATAAAGGCCTTATTACATCAAACCCATAATAGTAAATTATAGAAAGTCTTTAATAAAAGTTCACAGTTTCATTAACCCTTATTTGTAGTATGGCCCCCACGAAGTCATCCTCGGCCCAAGTCCACGTCAATTTCCATTACCTGAGATGAAAAATTTGAGGGAGTGAGTTACTTAGAACTCAGTGTATAACTCACTTACTTATTCATTGGGCCAGATCATCAAATCATTATTTTGGGCTTGAGCCCGTCAATAGGTTTAATAATATAAATAATAATATGTTTGCAAAATGAAGTTCCCAACCCCAAACCTAATTTCCATCCACTACTCACCCCCGTTGTAACATCCTAGATTAGGGGTTATGCTCGTCGTCGTAATTCATGAGATAGTGGGATCAGTTGGTGTGTTGGATGTGTTCGAAGAGTCTCAAGAACCCTAAGATGAAATGAAATATAAGGAAATGTAAGGAAATGTAGGAAATGTAAGGAAATATAAGGAAAATGTAAGGAAATGAAAGGAAATGAAAGGAAATGAGAGGAAATGAAAGGAAATGTAAGGAAATGTATGGAAATGTATGGAAATGTATGGAAATGTATGGAAATGTATGGAAATATATGGAAATGTAAGGAAATGTATGGAAATGTATGAAAATGTATGGAAATGTAAGGAGATGTATGGAAATGTAAGGAAATGCTTTAGAAATGTTAAGTTTTGGAAACTAAACTAAAATAGGAAAGTGACCATTTTGGAAACCAAGTAAATTAGGAGAGTGAACATTTTGGAAACCAAGCCAAAGAGGAAAATAAACATTTTGGAAACCAAACCAAAATAGGAAACTAAACATTTTGGAAACTTGGAAAATACTGAGCCATGTGAAAATTTTAGGAAACTTAAAATGACCCTTAATGTCGAACTTAAGAGCCCAAAGGGGAGCTTAGGGCCAAGTGACCCTAAAAATATAAAGAACATAAAATTTGACCCAATAACGGACTTGGAAATGTGGCTCAAGATGCCACCTAAGGCTTTAGGAAATGGCCCAAATGCAAGAGGTTTTGGGCCCGAGTTCAAGTCATCCAGAAGCAAATAAAAGAAATAAAATTTTGCCTCCATGAGTGGAGAATTGGATGACACCTAACTAAATCTTTAAGTGATTTTTTTATTTAATTACTTAGAGAGGAAGCAATGGACTGACAATAGGGACTCTTAGGAGAAGAGTTTTATTCCCTTTAGAATTTCGACTAAATAGGTGGATAAATGAAGAATTATTCTTTAATTAGGAGAATGAGGGAAGAGTGGTGGCCAAGCAAAGGATTCTTGGCCTAGTAAATTCGGCTATAAAAGGAGGGACTAGGCCATTCATTATTCATTCTCCTCTCTTTCCTCTGCCGAATATTCTTCTTGAGCATCCATTCTTTTCTTCTTTTCTTTTAAGCCTCCTAGCCGATTTCCTTCTAAGCCTATTATTCCTCTCTTCTTTCATCTTTGAAACCAAATACATAAGGGAATCATAGCCGATTGTTCATCAAGTCTCTAAGTAGAATCTCGAAGGTTGAAGTGAAGGTGCAATCGATTCCTTCAAATAAGGGTAAGATCCAAGTTTAGTTTTCCATTCTTTTATATTTTAGACTTATCAAAATTTAGGGACTAATTTTGATCTTGGCGAATCATGGAAGGAGAAGTTCTTTTCAGAAGGTACACCATAGGCCACGTGTTCCCTAGTTATTCGGTGAATTTTGGATTTAAAATCCACAAGGTAAGCACCTAAAAGTATTCACCAAGGCTTGTATGATTATCTAGATCAGTTCTCTAATTATTAAAAAGCGAAAACTAACCCATATTGAGATTCAAGGTTGGCGAATATCAAGTGAAGGAAAACCAAGTTTTCGGCATTTGAATAAACACCAAATCGGCATCAAAGGTAAGTCTTTTACAAATCCTACTAGGATTTGGATATCATAGCCAAATAGAATTTATGCTAAGTAATAAATGATGAATCAAATGTAGGGACTAAGGATCTAAACTTTAGATCTAGCTTTCTCAAGGAATCGTTAAACAAATCGGTGTGTACCCAACACTAAATCTTGATAGATTTACTGACTTTAATTCAATATATGTGTTAATATGAAAGTGTAAGAATATGGCTAAGGTACCGTGTGTATTCCACACTATTCTTAATAGTTTTATGGTTTAAATATGCTATATATGTTAATGTGAAAGTGAAGAGAGTGGCTAAAGTGCCATATTATGGTACAAAGTGCTAAGGTACGTTTTCCTACTTCTACTAGGATTACGTAAATAAATGTTATATAAGTGAAAAGTGATGTGAAAGTGAAATAAAAATATGTTATGCATGATATTTATAATTTGGGGCATTCGGGATTTATGTGAAAGGGAAGAAGGTGTTGACTACGGTCTCACCAGCGTTATAAGTGAAAGTGATGACTTCGGTCTCACTAAGTGAATGTGATGACTTGGTCTCACTAAGTGAATGTGATGACTTCGGTCTCACTAAGTGGTAACCGGTTACATTACGATGGTGGCTATGCCATAATATTATCGATGGGCGATGAGCACGTCGACCGCAATGATCGCCTTCGATGGAGTGTAGCGGAAGGAGGGTTGACTTAGTAGTCCCCACGGTGCTGTGGTTGGTACGGTGGAGTGTAGCGGATGGCATATAGGTTTGGGTTGGGTTTGCATCATGATTTTGAATTTTTGTATGCATATGATTTTTATGGTGTGCCTAATTCTATTATGTTTAGTGTTGGTTACACACCGAGTCTATCGACTCACCCGCTGTGGGAATATGTTTGTGTGATGAGCAAGAATGGACCAGGACTGGCAGAACTTGTGGTGGCCATGATCGACTTGAAGTTCAGTTTAATTTGAATATTTATTTTATTTTAAAATCTTGTACAATTTATTATTTTGGGTTTCATTTTATGTAATAAGGCCACCGTGATTTAATTTTTATTTCTACTATAATTACTATGTTATGAGTTTAGGGCTTTATAAAGAGTAAGCCCACTTAATATGAAATGAGTTTAAATATTTTGTCACTTGAAATAAATGGGTTTTGTTATAAAAATAAATTTGTTTTCAACTCAAGCCCAACCCACAACGAGCTATCTTCCAAAACTCACAGTTTTCAAAATATTCGAATGAATTTGGACCGAGTTACTTCGAGGAACATACCAGATCCAGTCCATTCTCGTGGGCCGGGTTTGGGGTGTTTCAATTTGGTATCAGAGCCCAGTTCAAACTCTCGGCCTGTGGCCTAAGGCCCAAAATGTTTTTAAAATAAGGCCAAATGAGTTTTATGAAAGTATTTTTACAAATGGACAAGTATAAAGACATGGCCCCTAAGTCTCCGACCCACAGTCCACCAGGTAAGTACCCCTAACTCTATGAGTGATTCTATGATTTATGAACTGTATAAGGGTAGAAAAGGCATGGAACGTAGAATAGCATGATAGGAACTTGAACCCTAGGATTAGTGTACTCAAACACAAACACATAAGACTTAAGGCACTAAACTAACCTATGACTAAGTCAATTAAGCTAGGGTGTGGCAACCATGGTACGCATGTCAGGAGTGGATCCCAAGAGCTTGGTATTTAAGCAGTCCTAGTGACTCACCTCCTCTTCTTGAATCCTACAGTGCGTAGCTTCGGTTCACCCTAACCTAGAGGACTTAGCGGGTGTAGCAACCCATGCACGCATGTCAGGAATGGTTTCATGGGAGCTTGGTATTTAAGCAATCGCGTGACTCACCTCCTCTCCACTCGAATCTCGCCAGTGCGTAGCTTTGGTTCACCCCGACCAAGAAGGCTCGGTCATAGGCTAAACTCAATAACTAAAACCCAAAGTGAATTAGCCATTTTTTTAACACTTAATATTAAAATTCTTAAATCACTTTCTTTCTTTTATCCTTAATTCACGAAAACTATTCCTGTACACAATTATTTTGAAAAATTTTGATCCATAAAATTACAAAATGCCCTTAGTGGTAAAATTACCAAAGTGCCCTTGGTTTATAAAATGATTCAACTACTCAACAGTTTTACCAAAATCTTATTATTTTATAAACATTCCAAAAGCCCTAACTTGCAAAATATCAAAATACCTCGATTTTGGAAAAATTTACAAAATTGCCCCTGACTTACAAAATTACCAAAATGACCCTGAATTTCAAAATTTTTGCAACATTCCCATTTTTGAAGGAATAATTTCTGAAAAGAACACTCAGAGTTTTACAACTTTTAAAATAACCCTAGATTTAAAAATTTTTCCAAATTACCCTAGACTTCAAAATTTTCAAAGTAATTTTCGACAAAAACACCAAGGAACGTTTTTCTTCTGAAAAATTACGAAAATGCCCCTGTAGGACAAAACTACGAAAATACCCCCGGGTAGAGGAAAACAACAACAACAACGAAAACTACAACATTTCTCTGAATGAACGAAAGTTCATACTTGTTTGAGGGATGAATGAATGAATGGAAAAGACTGTGTGTTTGTATGAATACGAAAGAACCACTCTTAAATCCCTTTCCATAAAACTCCTTCGCTGATAAATAAGTGAAACAAAGACTAAATCCATAAAAAAATTCTTAATCAGATCTCGACGCTAGAAAATGAGTTCTAGAGGACGCGATTAAATCAAGGACGCGTAGAGGAAGAATAACCGTGTCGAACCCGTTAGATCAGTCAAGGTTCGACAATGAGTTACCACCGCCACCACCACCCCATTTGTTAATGTCGAGTAGCGTGCTCAGACGGGAAACTCCTTCACCGATAAATAAGTGAAACAAAGACTAAATCCATAAAAAATTCTTAATCGATCTCGACGCTAGAAAATGAGTTCTAGAGGACGCGGTCGTCAAGGACGCAGTAGAGGAAGAATAACGTGTCGTAACCCGTTAGATCGAGTTAAGGTTCGACAATGAGTTACCACCGCCACCACCACCCCATTTGTTAATGTCGAGTAGCGTGCTCGGGACGGGATGAGGCCGTGTGGCGTGCTATGTTGCAGTATTGAAATGGTGGTGGCGCGGTGGAAATTCGGGAGCTCGAAAATTTATACCCGAGCGACTCCGAGCCAATGGGGCCGAGGTGTTTAAGTGGAGTGTCCGGTGTGGCACCCGTCATCATCCGAGTATTGGTTGGAAGCAATCGAGCGTATTATGGATGAACTCGACCGACCCTCGAGGAGAAGTTGAAAGGGATGGTAGCCCATTACGTGATGAAGCATACCAATGGTGGCTAACTGTCAGGATGGTGCCACGACGGAGGAACGGCGACGGGAGTATGCTAAGGAGGCATATCGGAAGAAGTATGTCGGACTCTCGGTATATTGACGAAGCAATGAAAGCTTTTCTAGGATTAGTTCGGGAACAAATCGGTGGCGGCATATGAGGTCAATTTCGAGTTAAGCCGATATGCTCGAGGAGTAGTCGTGGATGAACATGAACGCCGTGTCCGTTTTGAGGACGGATTAAGGATGACCTAAGGTTATTGATAGCTCCACATCGAGGCGGAGTTCTCACGTTGGTTGAAAAGGCTAAGGTATTTGAAGGAATCAAGGACTCGACCAGGCGAACTCGGCGGGAATAGACCCAAGAGAGGTTATAGATCGTCGGAAATGAGCGAAAAGGCCCAGGCGAGGGTCAAAAGGTCGACAAGTTGATACCAGAGACGATGATCGTCCTTGTGAGTATTGTGGAAGGAAGCACTCGGTGAGTGTTGGAAAAGATAGGAGCATGTCTTAAATGTGGGTCTAAGGACCATATGCTCAAGGATCGTCCAAAGATATCAAATGACGATACCAAAGAACTCGTAATGTTAATCGGTAGGTAGGGAGGACAAGCTGACCTCAACGAGGTCGAGGTTGAATAACAAAGGTAATGGTTCCGCCAAGGTCGTGGAGCACCAAGTGGAGGCGTTGAAGGTTCGAAGCAAGACACCAAGGTTAGTTTATGCAAATACCGTCATGAGGATAGTGACGCGCAGCACGAGACAACGAGTAAGTTTCTTATTTATAGATTATACTTCATTACTTTACTCGCTATAAGATTAGTTCGATCTTATGTTGCTAATGAAGTGTATGGAACCTCGATTGTGAACTTAGAGAATGTGCCTAGAAAATATGATAGTTCTTTAAGATCGAGTCTTTGACAATAGCGTAGTGTGGTCGGATTAGGCAGTGCGGATGAACGATAGTAAGTAATTTCGAGGACGAAATTATTTTTAAGGGGTAGAAGCGTAACATCCTAGATTAGGGGTTATGCGTTAGTGCGTAATTCATGAGATAGTGGGATCAATGGTGTGTTGGATGTGTTCAAGAGTCTCAAGAACCCTAAGATGAAATGAAATATAAGGAAATGTAAGGAAATGTAGGAAATGTAAGGAAATATAAGGAAAATGTAAGGAAATGAAAGGAAATGAAAGGAAATGAGAGGAAATGAAAGGAAATGAAAGGAAATGTAAGGAAATGTATGGAAATGTATGGAAATGTATGGAAATGTATGGAAATATATGGAAATGTAAGGAAATGTATGGAAATGTATGGAAATGTATGGAAATGTAAGGAGATGTATGGAAATGTAAGGAAATGCTTTAGAAATGTTAAGTTTTGGAAACTAAACTAAAATAGGAAAGTGACCATTTTGGAAACCGAAGTAAATTAGGAGAGTGAACATTTTGGAAACCAAGCCAAAAGAGGAAAATAAACATTTTGGAAACCAAACCAAAATAGGAAACTAAACATTTTGGAAACTTGGAAAATACAGAGTCATGAAAATTTTAAGAAACTTAAAATGACCCTAATGTCGAACTTAAGAGCCCAAAGGGAGCTTAGGGCCAAGTGACCCTAAAAATATAAAGAACATAAAATTTGACCCAATAACGGACTTGGAAATGTGGCTCAAGATGCCACCTAAGGCTTTAGGAAATGGCCCAAATGCAAGAGGTTTTGGGCCCGAGTTCAAGTCATCCAGAAGCAAATAAAAGAAATAAAATTTTGCCTCCATGAGTGGAGAATTGACTGACACCTAACTAAATCTTTAAGTGATTTTTTTATTTAATTACTTAGAGAGGAAGCAATGGACTGCAATAGGGACTCTTAGGAGAAGAGTTTTATTCCCTTTAGAATTTCGACTAAATAGGTGGATAAATGAAGAATTATTCTTTAATTAGGAGAATGAGGAAGAGTGGTGGCCAAGCAAAGGATTCTTGGCCTTGTAAATTCGGCTATAAAAGGAGGGACTAGGGCCATTCATTATTCATTCTCCTCTCTTTTCCTCTGCCAATATTCTTCTTGAGCATCCATTCTTTTCTTCTTTTCTTTTAAGCCTCCTAGCCGATTTCCTTCTAAGCCTATTATTCCTCTCTTCTTTCATCTTTGAAACCAAATACATAAGGGAATCATAGCGATTGTTCATCAAGTCTCTAAGCGAATCTCGAAGGTTGAAGTGAAGGTGCAATCGATTCCTTCAAATAAGGGTAAGATCCAAGTTTAGTTTTCCATTCTTTTATATTTTAGACTTATCAAAATTTAGGGACTAATTTCGATCTTGGCCGAATCATGGAAGGAGAAGTTCTTTTCCCGAAGGTACACCATAGGCCACGTGTTCCCTAGTTATTCGGTGAATTTCGGGATTTAAAATCCACAAGGTAAGCACCTAAAAGTATTCAGCCAAGGCTTGTATGATTATCTAGATCAGTTCTCTAATTATTAAAAAGCCGAAAACTAACCCATATTGAGATTCAAGGTTGGCCGAATATCAAGTGAAGGAAAACCAAGTTTTCGGCATTTGAATAAACACCAAATCGGCATCAAAGGTAAGTCTTTTTACAAATCCTACAAGGATTTGGATATCATAGCCAAATAGAATTTATGCTAAGTAATAAATGATGAATCAAATGTAGGGACTAAGGATCTAAACTTTAGATCTAGCTTTCTCAAGGAATCGTTAAACAAATCAGGTGTGTACCCTACACTAAATCTTGATAGATTTACGGCTTTAATTCAATATATGTGTTAATATGAAAGTGTAAGAATATGGCTAAGGTACCGTGTGTATTCCACACTATTCTTAATAGTTTTATGGTTTAAATATGCTATATATGTTAATGTGAAAGTGAAAGAGAGTGGCTAAAGTGCCATATTATGGTACAAAGTGCTAAGGTACGTTTTCCTACTTCTACTAGGATTACGAAATAAATGTTATATAAGTGAAAAGTGATGTGAAAGTGAAATAAAAATATGTTATGCATGATATTTATAATTTGGGGCATTCGGGATTTATGTGAAAGGGAAGAAGGTGTTGACTACGGTCTCACCAACGTTATAAGTGAAAGTGATGACTTGGTCTCACTAAGTGAATGTGATGACTTCGGTCTCACTAAGTGAATGTGATGACTTGGTCTCACTAAGTGGTAACCGGTTACATTACGATGGTGGCTATGCCACAATATTATCGATGGCGATGAGCACATCGATTGCAATGACCGCCTTCGATGGAGTGTAGCGGAAGGAGGTTGACTTAGTAGTCCCCACGGTGCACAAAGTTGGTACGGTGGAGTGTAGCGGATGGCATATAGGTTTGGGTTCGGGTTTGCATCATGATTTTGAATTTTGTATGCATATGATTTTTATGGTGTGCCTAATTCTATTATGTTTAGTGTTGGTTACACACCGAGTCTATCGACTCACCTGTTGTGGGAATATGTTTGGTGATGAGCAAGAATGGACCGGACGGCAGAACTTGTGGTGGCCATGATCGACTTGAAGTTCATTTAATTTGAATATTTATTTTATTTTAAAGTACTGTACAATTTATTATTTTGGGTTTCATTTTATGTAATAAGGCCACCGTGACGAATTTTTATTTCTACTATAATTACTATGTTATGAGTTTAGGGCTTTATAAAGAGTAAGCCCACTTAATATGAAATGAGTTTAAATATTTTGTCACTTGAAATAAATGGGTTTTTGTTATAAAAATAAATTTGTTTTCAACTCAAGCCCAACCCACAACGAGCTATCTTCCAAAACTCACAGTTTTCAAAATATTCGAATGAATTTGGATCGAGTTACTTCGAGGAACATACCAGATCCAGTCCATTCTCGTGGGCCGGGTTTGGGGTGTTTCACCCGTACCAACCATCACACCTGTGGGGATCAAGTCAACCCACCCCGCCATCACACCAATCGTAGGCATTAAGTCATTTTATATTTGTGGCAGAGCCACCGAACTAGATTGTGACAAAGTCACCGAACTAGAGGCATTGAGCCATTAATATTTGTGGCGAGCCACCGAACTAGAGGCAATCACCATTTAATTATTTTGTGGCAAAGCCACCGAGCTAGATTTTGGCAACAGCCTTTCTTCTCTTCATTATTAATCCCAACCCATGCAACATGTATGCAAAAATTTGTCTAAGTTTATATGATGATTTTCTCAAAAGATTTGAATAACATAAGAGTCAATATTTCTAGTTTTGTTAAGGCCCAAAATTTCAAATAGCATTTAGCCTGCTTAGCAATCTAGCATCTTAAACCCAATTTACGATCTAGCTAAGAGTTTGGCCCATTTAACAATTTATCAGGCTTTTCGGCCCATTTAACAATTTATCAGGCTATTCGGCCCATTTATCGATCTAGTAGAGATTTCGGCCCATTTATCGATCTAGCAGAGATTTCGGCCCATTTATCGATCTAGCAGAGATTTCGGCCCATTTAATAATTTAACAGGGATTTTGGCCCATTTAACTATCTATCCAAGATTTCGGCCCATTTACTAACTAGCAAACTTATCGGCCCATTTTACGATCTAATACATCTTTGGCCCATTTACACATGAGATTTTTAGTATTCATTTTACTACCTACACATCGAGGGCGTTTTCATAATTTTCACATTTTTAACAATTTTTATGAATATTTCACCAAAACACCAAATATTTCGTATTATGCCGATTTGTCGGTTTTTACGATTTTTACTCCATACCACGAATGACATCCAACCCGAGAAAAGTGTGAAGTTACACACCTTGATATCGTGAGTACTAAACCTTCCCGCTCTTCAACACCTAAACATAATACGATCTATTAGAACACCATCATTTATCAAAATATTCTATTGGGATTCGATCCAAATCCTTACCCTTTGATTTTGAATCACTTCTATTTTGGTTTCTCCTCGCTTATCGATTCGTTTCTCGCTGAGAATCCACTAACGTACAAAGGCTCGGGAGTACGAACTACTTCAACTAATTGATTCCCTCGGTTGATGGTCCGTAACCCGGTGGAAAATCTCGGATTCCTGAAACAGCCCTTCGTTTAGTAATAGGGGGATTTACAGAACCGCCCCTCTTTCGAAGGCTATAGACTGCCCTTTTCTGCCCTATTTTGAATGTCTTCAATGACAAAAGATCATTAATCCAACCTAATAATATATATCGAAAATAATACTAAAGGTTTTAAGGGTGAGATTTCCTTACCACAAAGATCCTTGCTCTACAATATGAGAATCGACCAAAAGCGTTCCCTCAACACCTTAAATCGATTCCAATGTTCTTAGATACACACGAACACTTGAGTTCCGGTCTTCCACTATCGCACTAAAGTATAACGAATGAAAACATTAATAGAATGAACGATAAATTCGATCTAAGAGATCCTTCTTATCACCATTAAGATTCGCCAAAACCATTATTAACTAAAATAAACTAAAAGAACTCTTACCTAATGTCCACGGTTGAGAAGAAACGATTGAGAAGGATGTTTATGAATAGAGAGAGATTCGCTATGAATAACCAAAGAAAAGAGAAAATGATTCAAGCAATGACACACTAACATTCGCCATGAGAGAATATTATGGAGAAAGTATGATTGAAAAGAAATTAAAAGATGAGAGAAAGAGATGATGATGATGTTGTTTCAGTTTTCAAAGAGAAGAAAAGAGAAAGAAAGAGATGAGTTTAGGAGCAAAGTACATTCTAAGCAATGGGGAAAAGAAAATAAAAGAAAAGAATGGCCTTTTGGCATTGGAGATTTCGGCACTTTGAAAAGGCATACAAAAGAGTACTAAAGTGATAGGCAAAATGACCAAATGGTCAAAAGATTAAGGCTTACCAAAAGATCAAATTCGCCAAAGGAGAAAGGTTGAGAAAAGAATTGCAAAACTTTGCACAAGATGTTAGGAATGACCAAAACTAATTCCTAATCCTAGCCAAGCTACTAACATATTCTACCAACCTCCCCTAGCCACAATGTTGTCCAAATTCATTGGTCAAATGACCATGAAATAATTTCCAAAACCTTTTCCTTGATACATGCCTTATGTCCCTTATCTTTCCAAAATTTCTTGATTCCTACCATAAGTTAACAATTACCTTATTCCTTTAGTCTACTTACCAAAAATGAAAAGTCCAACCTTACCATATATATTGCTTGGCCGACACTTGCTATACTTGTGCAAAAATAAAATTATCTAGATGCTAACCAAGGATTGAACCACTCCCTTATGCCACAACTCATGCGCCAACACCACCTTACCATTTACTCATCTTAGGCTACACTTTGACACTTAAATTAACTTAAGTATCAATGTCACTTAATCCACTTCATTAAATTCTCAAAACTAAAAATCATTCCATTCCCGAATAATTCTATACTCTTCTTCAGGACTATAATAAACACGAAAAAGAAATAAGAAAATTTTCCTTCATAATCTAAGCATCAAAAACATGCAATAAAAATCGATACTCGAATTTTAGGGTGTTACAACTCTACCCTCCTTAAAGAAAATTTCGTCCTCGAAATTTACCTGGTTGAAAGAGGTGAGGGTATTGTTGCCGAATTGCATCCTCAGGCTCTCACGTAGCTTCCTCCACTCCGTAATTACGCCATAAAACTTTGACCAATGGCACAGTCTTCTTTCTTAGCACCTTAACATCCCGGTCTAAAATTTCCACTGGTTCTTCTTCAAAAGACAAGTCTGCATTTAATTCCACTTCCTCAACCGGTACTATATGAGATGGATCCGATCTATAGCGTCTCAGCATGGAAACATGGAAAACATTATGAATTTGACCCAACTCCGGAGGTAATTCAATTTGATAAGCCACTGGGCCAACACGCTTCATCACACGATATGGCCCGATGAACCTAGGGCTCAGCTTGCCCTTCTTTCCAAATCTAAAAATCTTCTTCCAAGGTGAGACCTTCAAGAAGACTTGCTCTCCCACAGCAAACTCGATATCCTTTCGCTTCAAATCAGCATACGATTTCTGTCTATCCGAAGCTTCCTTTAACCATGCTCGAATAACCTTTACTTTCTCTTTCGTTTCAAAAATCATCTCAAGACCTAACATCTGCCGTTCACCCAACTCAGTCCAACAAATAGGAGAACGACACCTACGACCATATAACGCCTCATAGGGTGCCATCTAAATGCTAGACTGATAGCTATTGTTATACGCGAATTCAGCCAATGGTAGAAAATCCTCCCAACTACCTCTAAAGTCGATCACACATCCCCTTAACATGTCTTCCAATATCTGAATTACTCTTTCCGACTGTCCATTAGACTAAGGATGAAAAGCCGTACTGAAATTCAACTTTGTCCCCAAGGCTTCATGCAAAGCTTTCCAAAATTGTGACGTAAATCTAGGATCCCTGTCTGAAATAATAGAAACTGGTACCCCATGCAACCTCATGATTTCGAATACATACAGCTTAGCCAATTTCTGCAACGAATAATCCGTACGAACTAGAAGAGAATGAGCAGTCTTCGTCAAATGATCAACTATTACCCATACGGAATTTTTCTTAGTAGGTGTTAAAGGTAACCCACTAACAAAATCCATAGTTATTCGCTCCCATTTCCAAAGAGGAATCTTTACTGGTTGTAACAATTCTGACGGTAATTGATGCTCCGCCTTCACTTGCTGACAAGTCAAACATTTTCCTACAAGCTCAAAAATCTCCTGCTTTAACCCTGGCCACCATACTATTCACGGAGATCTCGATACATCTTATTTCCTCCGAGGTGCATAGCATAAGGGCTACTATGCGCCTCCCGTAGAATCATTTGTCTCAATTCTGAGTCTTTAGGCATACAAACCCTTCCACGAAAGCACAACACTCTATTCATATTTATACTAAAATCCTCTATTTCACCCCTTTCAACCTGCTGAAATAAAAGTTCCAACTTTTTATCTGATGTCTGCTTTTTCTTGATTTGTTCCAGCCACAGAGGCTTCACCTGAAGTTCTGCTAACAAACTACCATCCTCATACAAACTTAAATGAGCAAACATTTTTCTTAAATCTGATACTGCCTTACGACTTAACGCGTCAGCTACTACGTTAGTCTTTCCAGGATGATATTCGATTGAGAAATCATAGTCCCCATCTTCTTTGTCTCAAATTCAACTCTTTTTGGGTAAGGAGGTACTTAAGACTCTTGTGATCTGTGTAGATAATAGACTTCTCACCGTAGAGATAGTGCTTCCAAATCTTTAAAGCAAAAACCACCGCATGACTAACTCCAAATCATGAGTAGGGTAGTTTACTTGATGCGGTCTCAATTGACGAGAAGCATAAGCCACCACCTTTTCATTTTGCATCAAGACACAACCTGCACCGTGTGAGACGATCACAATAAACAGTGAATTCTTTTCCACCTCCGAATGAATCAAAGCTGGAGCTTCCATCATAATCTTTTTAATTTCTCGAAACTCTCTGTTGTTTTCGGTCAAATATACGGAACTCCTTCCGTAATGCTTTAGTTAGGGTACAACAATCAACGAAAACCCTCAACAAAGCGCCTATAATAACCGGCCGGACCCAAGAAACTCGAATTTCACCACCGACGTTGGTGGTTTCCAATCCAAAATAGCCTCAATCTTCCGAGGATCCACCCTTATTCCTTGGTGATACCACATGACCCAAGAAAGTCACCTCCTTAACGTAATTCACATTTACTGAATTTGGAATACAGTTGATTATCTCGAAGCAACTGCAATACAAATCGCAAATGCGAGTCATGCTCTTCTTCACTCATTGAATATACCAAAATGTCATCTATGAATACTACTACAAACCAATCTAAAAATGGTTGAAAGACCCGGTTCATCATATCCATAAATGCAGCTGGTGCATTGGTCAACCCAAACGGCATCACCAAAAACTCATAGTGTCCATAACGAGTTCGAAATGCCGTCTTATAAATATCTGCTTCTTTCACTTTAAGCTGGTGATAACCCGATCTCAAATCAATTTTGTAGAAAACTGAAGCTCCCTTCAATTGATCAAACAGGTCATCAATTCTTGGCAAAGGGTACCTATTCTTGATCATCTAATTATTCAATTGTCTGTAATCAATGCACATACGCATCGATCCATCCTTCTTCTTGACGAACAAAGCGGTGCTCCCACGGAGACACACTCGGTCGAATAAATCCCGATCCGGCAATTCTTGAATTTGAGCTTTAAGCTCGCTAACTCCTTCTTGCCATTCTATAAGGAGCAATGGACACTGGAGCCGTTCCGGGCAAAAGCTCAATGCCAAATTCTACTTCCCGATCTAGAGGTATACCAGGAAGTTCTTCAAGAAATACATCTGGAAATTCCTCCACCGTTCTCACATCATCCACAGATAGCTCTTTGGCATCCAAAGCACAAATAAAGGCTAGGAATGCTCCATACCCTTTTCGTACCAACTTTTCTGCCTTCAACGTCGATACCACGTTCACCAAGTAGTTCCTTTGTTTACCAATCATTATGACTTTCTTATCATCCGAGGTTCTTATTGTCATCCGTTTTTCAGCACAATCCAAATGCGCCGATGTTTGACCAACCAATCCATGCCCAGAATGAGGTCGAACTCGTCGAAAGGCAATTCCATCAAATTCGCCAAGAACTCCTCCTCTTGAATTTTTAAGGGTACGTCTCTAAACAGTTTATTTACAATTACCGACTGTCCTAAAGGACTAATTACTGTCATCTCACTATCGATAATTTCAGATTTTAGATTTAGGTTTCTAGATATGGCACTAGCAACATACGAATGGGTAGAACCAATATCTATTAAGGCAGTAACAGGTACATCGAATATGAAGAACGTACCAGTTATTACATCAGATGCATTGCCATCCTCACGGCGTCTAACTGCATAGACCGATCCAGTCATCTTGCATCCGTGTTACCTCTAGGACCATTGCCTCGACCCGGTGCACCCTGACCACGTCCAGCCCCATTACCACCACGACCTGGTCCATGACCTCTCGGTGGCTGCTGAGTACCTCTGGCCGATTATGCATCATTATTACGAACTTTCTGAGTCGTATCCATACGTCGAGGGCAGTTTCTATACTGGTGATCCATTGAACCGCATTTGTAACAAGTGCTCGTTTTCCTCCAGCACTCTCCAGAATGCCTTTTCCCACGTTCAGCACAATCTCAACCTTGATTATTAGTTACAGGTGCTCTACCTTGGGCTGATTCATCATTCCGAGGCCTCTTCAGAAACCTTTTTGAAGAACCCGATTGCTGTGTCTCTCTCTTGTTTCTAAATCTTTCTTGATTCTGACGTTCTGAGTTCTTAGCCTCTTCGGCTATCTTGGCCTTCTCCACAAGCGTGGCAAAAGTTCTAACTTGTTGTGGGGCAATTAGAACCCTCAACTCATCATTTAGCCCATCCTCGAAACGTACACAATGTTCGTGATCTGTTGACACTATTGTCCGAGCATATCGACTCAAGCGTAGAAACTCAGCCTCATACACTGCCACTGTCTTACTCCCTTGGACTAGATTCAGAAATTCCTTCCTTCGAGCATCTACATAACTCGTTCCAACATATTTCCCTTGGAAGGCAGCTTTAAAGAATTCCCAAGTAATCAGTGCAGCTTTGGTGCCTTCTCGAACAGTAAGCCACCACTGATACGCCTCGTCTCTTAACAAGGACACAGCTCCTTTTAGTTTCTGATCAACAGTGCATTCCATATCATCCATAATCCCCTCCACAGCTTCGAGCCAATATTCAGCCACATTTGGAGCTACACCGGAAACTCCTCTAAAAACTTCTGCATTATTTGACTTGAGTCGTTCCGAAATTGACCCACGAGTTGTTGGCCCAATTCTAGTTCCAGCGACCCTTTCTAGGACTCGCAGCATCGCTTGTGTCAAAGCATTATCTTCTTCCATGTGATCGTGTGATCCCGTCTCACTCTCAAATGACGCAGGTGCATCCATTTTCGGCATATGATTTGGTACTTCAGTTGTAGCACCTCGTCCTCTACCACGGCCATGTCTACCGTGTCCACGACCACGTCCTCTAGTGCTCATGATGACTAATTCGATTTAATCTGATTACAAGTTTTATGAATCAGAAAAATTTGTTTCAGTGTTTATTAACGATGTTTTATAAGATTTGAGAGATAAAGTTGTTTTTCGCAACACATCCTATAGTCTCAATCTCTACGAACTTTAACATCTAAAACTAGAGGTTCTAGAGTGTCCCTATGGTCATATCATCATCATCATAATAATCATTTAACAATGAATACTTACTTGGCTTGGTGCCGGATGCTTGTGGTGCCATACTGATCTTTAAAACATAATTGAATGATTTCATACAGAAATTATTTGTGAACCCAACCACAGCCGAGTTTTTGAAACTGGCTCTAATACCATTAAATGTAACACCCTAAACCCGGTCTATGCGTAAAGACGAGATTTGGTTTGTTACATAGATCGAACTATCTTAACAATTAAGTAAATCAAAAATTTCAAAATAATCATTTTATTTATAAGGTTTAATAAAAACCAAAAGAGTATTTTAAATTTGATGAATGAAAAAAAACATTAATTGAAAATATCATTAATATTATATTGATAAAATCCTTAGAGTAATTTTTTTATAAGAGTTCAAAATATTTAAGAAAATGATAAAGGAATTTCATATATTTGAAAACCCAAATTATTTTAAGAAAACAAAATAATTATAAGCCCATATTAATAGTCCAAAACATAATTTAAATCCATCCACACATAAAATCCATAAAATATTTATAGAGGCCTTATTACATCAAACCCATAATAGTAAATTATAGAAAGTCTTTAATAAAAGTTCAAAGTTTCATTAACCCTTATTTGTAGTATGGCCCCACGAAGTCATCCTACCAAGTCCACGTCAATTTCCATTACCCGAGATGAAAAATTTGAGGAGTGAGTTACTTAGAACTCGGTGTATAACTCACTTACTTATTCATTGGGCCGATCATCAAATCATTATTTTGGGCTTGAGCCCGTCACAGTTTAACAATATAAATAATAATATGTTTGCAAAATGAAGTTCCCAACCCCAAACCTAATTTCCATCCACTACTCACCCCGCACCAACCATCACACTGTGGGATCAAGTCAACCTACCCCGCCATCACACCAATCGTAGGCATTAAGCCATTTTATATTTGTGGCAGAGCTACCGAACTAGATTGTGACAAAGTCACCGAACTAGAGGCATTGAGCCATTAATATTTGTGGCAGAGCCACCAAACTAGAGGCAATCAGCCGTTTAATTATTTTGTGGCAAAGCCACCGAACTAGATTTTGGCAACAGGCCTTTCTTTTCTTCATTATTAATCCAACCCATGCAACATGTATGCAAAAATTTGTCTAAGTTTATATGATGATTTTATCAAAAGATTTGAATAACATAAGAGTCAATATTTCTAGTTTTTGTTAAGGCCCAAAATTTCGAAATAGCATTTAGCCCATTTAGCAATCTAGCATCTTAAACCCAATTTACGATCTAGCTAAGAGTCCCATTTAACAATTTATCAGGCTTTTCGGCCCATTTAACAATTTATCAGGCTATTCGGCCCATTTATCGATCTAGCAGAGATTTCGGCCCATTTATCGATCTAGCAGAGATTTCAACCCATTTAATAATTTAACAGGGATTTTGGCCCATTTAACTATCTATCCAAGATTTCGGCCCATTTACTAACTAGCAAACTTATCGGCCCATTTTACGATCTAATACATCTTTGGCCCATTTACACATGAGATTTTTAGTATTCATTTTCTACCTACACATCGAGGCGTTTTCATAATTTTCACATTTTAACAATTTTTATGAATATTTCACCAAAACACCAAATATTTCAGATTATGCCGATTTGTCGGTTTTACGATTTTACTCCATACCACGAATGACATCCAACCCGAGAAAAGTGTGAAGTTACACACCTTGATATCATGAGTACTAAACCTTCCCGCTCTTCAACACCTAAACATAATACGATCTATTAGAACACCATCATTTATCAAAAATATTCTATTGGGATTCGATCCAAATCCTTACCCCTTTGATTTTGAATCACTTCTATTTTCGGTTTCTCCTCGTTTATCGATTCGTTGCTCGCTGAGAATCCACTAACGTACAAAGGCTCGGGAGTACGAACTACTTCAACTAATTGATTCCCTCGGTTGATGGTCCGTAACCCGGTGGAAAATCTCGGATTCTCAAAGCGACCATTCGCTTAGTAATAGGGATTTCTGAACCGCCTCTTTCAAGGCTATAGGCGCCTTTTTCGCCTCTATTTTGAATGTCTTCAATGACAAAAGATCATTAATCCAACCTAATAATATATATCAAAATAATACTAAAGGTTTTAAGGGTGAGATTTCCTTACCACAAAGATCCTTGCTCCACAATATGAGAATCGACCAAAACGTTCCTCAACACCTTAAATCGATTCCAACTTTCTTAGATACACACGAACACTTGAGTTCTGGTCTTCCACTATCGCACTAAAGTATAACGAATGAAAATGTTAATAGAATGAACGATAAATTCGATCTAAGAGATCCTTCTTATCACCATCAAGATTCGCCAAAACCATTATTAACTAAAATAAACTAAAAGAACTCTTACCTAATGTCCACGGTTGAGAAGAAACGATTGAGAAGGATGTTTATGAATAGAGAGATTCGCTATGAATAACCAAAGAAAAGAGAAAATGATTCGCAATGACATACTAACATTCGCCATGAGAGAATATTATGGAGAAAATATGATTGAAAAGAAATTAAAAGATGAGAGAAAGAGATGATGATGATGTTGTTTCGATTTTCAAAGAGAAGAAAGAGAAAGAAAGAGATGAGTTTAGGAGCAAAGTACATTCGACAATGGGGAAAAGAAAAGAAAAGAAAAGAATGGCCTTTTGGTATTGGAGATTTCGGCACTTTGAAAAGGCATACAAAGGAGTACTAAAGTGATAGGCAAAATGACCAAATGGTCAAAAGATTAAGGCTTACCAAAAGATCAAATTCGCCAAAGGAGAAAGGTTGAGAAAAGAATTGCAAAACTTTGCACAAATGTTAGGAATGACCAAAACTAATTCCTAATCCTAGCCAAGCTACTAACATATTCGCCAACCTCCCCTAGCCACAATGTCAGTCCAAATTCATTGGTCAAATGACCATGAAATAATTTCCAAAACCTTTTCCTTGATACATGTCTTATGTCCCCTTATCTTTCCAAAATTTCTTGATTCCCTACCATAAGTTAACAATTACCTTTAGTCTACTTACCAAAAATGAAAAGTCCAACCTTACCATATATATTGCTTGGCCGACACTTGCTATACTTGTGCAAAAATAAAATTATCTAGATGCTAACCAAGGATTCGAACCACTCGCTCATGCCACAACTCATGCGCCAACACCACCTTACCATTTACTCATCTTATGCTACACTTTGACACTTAAATTAACTTAAGTATCAATGTCACTTAATCCACTTCATTAAATTCTCAAAACTAAAATTATTCCATTCCCGAATAATTCTATACTCTTCTTCAGGACTATAATAAACACGAAAAAGAAGTAAAAAAATTTTCCTTCATAATCTAAGCATCAAAAACATGCAATAAAAAATCGATACTCGAATTTTAGGGTGTTACAGCATTTGATGCTTATGGGCTTTGCAACTTGACGCCTTGGTGTGGTATAGTTTAAGCTCTTACGAGCTATCTGGTATGGTGTAGTTTACCCGTGTATTTGAGTCCATTTTACTAGGGCTCTATTGGGTGAAACATTATAATTGAAATTGGAAACATGAAAATGTAATGAAATGGATTCGATGAATCAATTTGATATGTCATTGAAAGGAATAATGTGTATTTGTGTGAACTTATAGATTGATAATAGAATGTTTCATCAAAATGAAATAGGTGAAATTGGTATAATCTTATAGATTGATGATAGAATATGGCATTAATGTGAGTTATGTCGAAGTGGTATAATTGGTTATGTTTGATTTTTGCTTTTGATGTTTAATGTGTATGAACACTTATGCTCACCTTGCTATTTTAAGTGCCATGTTCTAGCCCAAAATATGGTAGCTAACATGCTTAGGTATGATCAAGGTAAGCATAATATTTTCCATTTGAACTTACTAAGCATTTTTATGCTTACTCTAATTGTTTCTCCTACTTGTAGATTATCGACTTGCGAAACTCTCAAAGCCTGATCTTTGCGAACATCATACTATTGTTGAATAGGTAGAGTCATGTTCAATTTGATTTCAAGCATTGTGGCATATATATAAGGGCCTTGTCTTACAAATGGTCATTTTTTAGTGGATAGTTATGTGGTAATTGTGGCTGTGGTTAAACTTGTATGTTAAGATTGTCATATGACTTATTTGAGGCATGATCTTGGTCTTGTTTAACATTAGTATGTGTAATGATCTTAAACTCACATCTTCTCATAAAAAACTAGTGAACTTATATTCAAATGAATGCCTTGAACTCTCAAAAAATATAATACCAGATTTATTTTCTTTCTTTTTCTTTTTCTTTATCTTTTCTCTCTTCTTCTTTCTTTTTCTTCTCTTCATTCTTCCATGATGAACCCTAGTCATCTCTACTCCTATTACTGACACCTTTACGCCATCTAGTGGCCTTAATTCTCACTCTAAAATGAAGCTTGTCATTCCCCTATCTCTTTCTAAATTTGAATTTACCAAAAAATAACAAAAAGTCCAAACTATGACACCCTATACCCTGTAACACCTCTATCCAGTCTCTGTTGCCAGATTAAGGTTACAGAGCATTACCAAACAATCAAAAAAACATTATCATAACATTTAATAGATTAATCTCAATCAAAAACCAATCAAACATATGCATTTGGTCCCTAAATCGAGCCTTCGAAGCCCTAAAAAATAGCTTAGAAACAGTTTGGGACTAATTTGAAACAAAACAGGAGATTTGAGAAAAAGTGGGAAAAATTGAAAAACAGAGGTCACACGGCTGTGTGGCCAGGCCGTGTAACAATCGAACAAGGAGACACATGACCGTGTCCCATCCCATGTTTTCACTCATGTAACTTACTGTGTAGGGTTACACGGCCATGTCGTAGGCCGTATGTCAGGCCATGTAACTCTCTGAGTTGCCACACACGACCGTGTCGCAGGCCGTGTGCTAGGCCATGTAACTCACTGACTTAATACACTATGAATTTACAAATGAAACACGGCCATGTAGCCAGGCCATGTGATAGCCCATGTCCCAGGCCGTGTGATCCATAATTTGACCCTAAATTCAAGCCATTTTAAGACCAAAACACACCTAACCAACTATCCCATTTGTGCATACATTCAAGTGATTTAAACATCATTCAAATACACTTAAGCATACCATTTCAAACATCCTAATTCATCTAACCAATATGCCATTCAAAGGCATCACATTTATACCAAAACATCATTAACCAAAACAAGTCAATATGTCCATACTTAAAGCATTAAAACCTAGTTCATTTACCTACCAAATGATATAAGAAATGACCACTTACATGCCATCACAAACATACCAAAAGAGTTTTATATACAAGCACTTAAAAGTGGCCAAAATGACCTAACTTTACGAGGCATTAGAAGTCCATCAAACCAAACATAAACTTCAAAAGCATATACATACCAAATCAACCATTAACACATTCATGAAATACCATTACAAAAGATCCTATACATGCCATTTATAACATTGGCCGAAATAACTCAAAAACTACCGAAATGGTTACTAGATAGTGTGATAGATGTCCATCAAGCTTTCAACTGGTCGAGCTTCCAATAATCTATGAAATAAAGGAAAATAACTACGTAAGCAACTAGTACTTAGTAAGCTTGTATAAACTGAAACATAACTTACCATTTCTTATGCTAAAATTATAAAATAAGCATAACAACATTACCAAGACCATAAGCTTAGTAAAACCCTATACAAGCACCATCAAACTCACAAGTTATTAAATTCATACATGATACATATAAGTTCAACCATATCATGAGTGGATTTTCATATACACATCATTTATCACATTAACCCTTTTCATAAGATCATGAATCTATATCCAGTTGTATATAGACCATGCCACTTCCTTTGCTTACCCCTTGAACCATCTAGAATTTCATTGGATACTCAGGAATGCTCACACATAGTGTGCCTTTCAATATAACTTTAACATTTCCTTTTCAATAGTGCTCACATGAGCTATGAAATGGGCCTGCTCACACGAGATGTGGGTCGGAATGTTAGCTACAAGATGCTGCTCACATGAGCTGTGGAGAATTCGTAATAAATGCAAGACCTCAGTCATCGGTAGGATATTTAAGACCAGCACCCGAAACATGAAATTCCTAATGACATGTCATTCGTATCCTAAGAATTCTTAAGGTTCAAACAAGACTATTATCCGTCAATTCCTCAAAGCATCGAAATACATGCATTTTCAAATCAATTTATAACAAATCGATAATCAATCAAACTGTCATTAATAAAATTATAATGTATACGAACTTACCTAGACAACTATAGTCGTAGAATTAGAGTTGAGAACTAATTCGAAGCTTTCGCCTTTCCTTGATTTAAATTCGGTTGTTGTTTATTTTGATCTAAATAGATAATTTCATTAAATTAATTACTTCAAGTAACTTCAAGTATATAATTCAATCAATAGTTCATATTAATATAAAATTACAAAATTACCTCTAATGTTTTAACTTTTCATAATTTAGTCCTTAAGCTCGTAACTTGAGTCTTAACCATTTTAACCTAAATTCATGTTAACCAAGTCTACAAGGGACCTTGGAACAACCAATAATTACCAGCATTTCACAATAAAACCCATGGATTTACAGTTTCAACAATTTAATCCTTAATCCAAAACTCATCAAAAACCACTTAACAAAACAAGTTTATTTAACAACTAAGATTGATAATCTATTAATTAACATCAAAACACATTCATTTCATTCATGTTAAGTCCTTCAAATTTTAACAATTTTTCAAATTAACCCTTGGGCTAAGTAGTTTAAGATATAACAAGTTCAAAAACACAAAAATCATGAAAAATGGGTTGAAAAATACATACCATGCACTAGAACCAAGCTTAGCCGAACCAAACATTCAACAATGGAGTTTCTTTCCTTTTTACAATCGATGATATATGAAATAAAAAGATGATAACATGCTTTAGTTTCTTTTTTTTAATTTAATTACTAAATTACCATTTTAACCTGGGTTTTTAACTTACAAAACAACTAAATCATGTTCATATTTATCCATCATCAACATATATGGTATAATTAACATCTAAGTCCATTAAATTCTCTTTACATAGCCATTTAGCCCATTTAACTAATTGAAACCCATCTTTACAACTTTTACGATTTAGTCCTTTTTACCTAATTAACTATTTAAACTTCAAAATTTCTTAACAAAACTTTAATACAACCCTAATATAATCCCATAGAATTTAAATAAATAAAATAATAACTCACTCATTAGAATTGTGGTTTCAAAACCAGTGTTTTCGACACCACTGAAATTTGGCTATTACATACCCAGCCTAGATGTTAAGGCCAAATCTAGAGAGTTACAATAACCATTTTCGAAAAGTTCAACTTAATTTTCTTGAAAATTTTAACAGTCTAAACCCTTTAAACAGTTAAACCAAAACATGACTATCCAAATTAAAAGCAACAATCCGAAAAGTATGCAATAGTATCAGTGCAAATAAAACAGTAAAATAACCAAATAGAGATGACCGAGCTCTCGCTACGCTGACTCGCCTAAGTTAGTGGGTTACCTGAAATTTAAACAAACAGACGAATGAGTTTTCAAACTCGGTGTGTAACTTATCTAATCAATTAGACGAAATAATAACAGACATGCTTCATGTATTATTATCCAGGCAATTTCCCGATTCAGAAACATAATTCAGAAATAGAGTATGTAAGAGGAAAATACAAGAACATATACAGAGCTTATCATATATAAATGCATAATGCTACCCCCATCTCCTACACACCATCTCCGCCCATCCCTACACACCATTTAGGGTATTAAGTACCTGTCTAACACTACGCACCGCATAGTGATTGCACGTCACTTTTCAAAATAACTGCAAACTACCTACCAAATTAAAGTGCAATAAATCGCCAAAATTAGATATATATGTGGCTTAACCACCAAAATCGGCAGATTATTAAGCTGCCACACTTCCTCCTTTACACAATTCCCAACCCAATGTAGATATAAAGTTATAAGATATCAAAAATGCGTATATCGAGATACAGATTCAGAGCATATTCAGATAATAGCAGATATCACATCAAGTATATATATAGATAATAGACTTTTCATCATCAGGTCATCAGATACCAAGTTATATAACCTAATTCTGATCATACGGACCCTATGGAAGGCCTACATTCGATTTGAAACACCTTTACAACGTTTAAGTCCTGGGTCATGTGGCTCATCTCAGTGCCTCACACGGTCTGTCACACAGCTAAGCACATGGCTGTTTGACTCAAGTCAGAGAGTTACACGGTCAGACACACGACCTAACACATGCCCGTGTGGCTCAAGTGAGAGAGTTACATGGTCTAGATGCACACTTGTGTCATTAGCCCATGTGACTCACTGTAACATCCCCAAACCCGGCCCACGAGCCTTGATCGGATCTGGTTATGTCACTGCGGAAAGACGGTTGAAAATCTTTTTTTTTTTTTGACTTTAGAATAAAACATGAAAATATATTAACTTTTGAAAACCAAGCCCTTTTAAAAGTATAAGTAAACTTTAACGTTACAAAATATTTGAATAACCCTTTGTCATGTGCTTTTAGTAAATAAGTTGTCGAAATTAAAACATTTCCCGAATAATAGCTTATTCAACAATCCAATTTAAAACATAGCAAAATCCGTGAATATCTCAAATGGCCCTTATTACAACCAATACTTTAACAAAAATATTTAATATTAAAATGCATAAAATAATCAAAATATCTTCGTCTGCATGGGCCACCTTGTGTCCTCTCCGAACCCGGTCTAACTTTACGCATCACCTGAAATGGTTAAGAAAATTGGGTGAGTCCACGACTCGATGCATAATCATTACACATGTTCCCTTGCGTATGGGCTTGGCCCATATCCATACAATCCACATAAGTCGTCATGCAAAATGCATCCCAGCCCAATCCTAAAATCCATCCAAACACCTACCTCGGCAGACTCCCTGCCCAAGGCCGTGGCTAATCCACCACTAATCACATCGTTATCCACGAATCTTACCTTGGCACGCTCGCTGCTCAAGGCCGTGGCTGAGCCACCGATCACATAAGTGATCCCAATGTCTTAATCCGTCTACGGTGATGCACACAGCCATCAACCGCCGAGATGGGCACCTAGCCAACATCTCCCTTGATGTAGCACACAGCTAATCATCAAGCGCTAATGTAGCACGGGGCTATCATTAGACCACGTACATGACTATGTACACCCGTCCTTCCTTGATCAAAACCAAATCCCCTTGCATATATGTCAATGCATCATGTCAAATCAACATATAAAATGAGTGAACATCACATGCTCCATAAACACATTTAAATAGCACAAACTACTAACCTGTCAATTGATTACCCCACATATGGGTATCCACCACTTTAGCCTTTAATGTCGGCTACCACACATCATACACAAATGTATATACATCATTAAGCAATTAACAGGAGAGTAGTGTGATGATTACGCACCTAAACACTTGGAGTTCTAAACTCTCGATCCCAATGCTATCGCTAAGCGAGACCATGGCTATCTGCCTAACTTGCTGCTCTGACGCTGGTCCACACCCCGGTGGCTAATCTCGAATTGCCAAGACCGATCTCTTCTTGAACTTCGGGATAGGGACTTTCCCTTGCCCTCCTTGACTGGTATTTGCCTCCATCAAAATGCTTAATCAGATCTAAAGGTTAAACCTCCAATTCATAAGTCTAAATATTGAATCTTACCAAAATTGCTTACCAATCAAACTTGAATCCCGGAGACTACTATATGCCTCTGCAAGCGCTGACTATACGACTCCCGAAAAGGTCTCCTGCGTTAGACTCTACCTCCCCTACAATCGGCCTTAACACCTTTTTAGAGAAAACTCAGGGCTATTCGGTCAAGACATGAATCCGCAAAATAAAGAAAAGCTATCATAACCTTACCTTGCTAACCACTCCCTTTTGCTCTAACCAAGAATCGGCCACCACAAGAAATAAGGTTCGGCTTCAGGGACTTGCAAACAAAGCAGAGAGAATAAGAGAATGAATGATTCGGCAATGACTCCTAGATGGAGTTGGAATATTCGGGCAAAGGCAAACTTTAGGGGTGATTTTGCCAAGCAGAGTTTAAAAGAAAAGTGTGAAGGAAGAGAGAAAATAGATGCACAAACTTTCGATTTTGGCTTCAACAAAATAAAAGGAAAAGAGAGAGTGTTTCTTTGACTTACTTTCGGCAAGAGACTAAGGGAACAAAATAAATAACTCGGCACAGGAGAAACGGGTGGAACAACTTTCGGCAAGGAGAGAACAAATGGGGAAAAAGGGTGGCCAAAAGGGTGAGCACCTCCTACTTATACTACCAAGGTTTCGACACCCACCTAACACCCTCCAACAAAGCCGAAAATACCCTCCCCAAGCTCCCCAAAATCGGCCACTAGCTCCCCCTCCTCTTAAATCCCAAGATTTCCTCCTATTTTTCCTCCCTAACACTCATTCAAAAAGTTTGAATGAGTCCAACCTATATCCCTCTTCTATCACCTAGCTAATTCAAAATAAAAACAATAATAATTATCCTACACTTCTAAATAAATAAATAAATAAATAAGCATTATGCTCATCTAAATAAGAGCCTTCTAGCCGTCCAACACCTAGCCATCTTGACGCAAAAACAAAGGCCAAAGTTGCTACCTTAACAGCTCGAACCTGAGACCCCTTAGCACCCACAATGTATTTAGCACAGTTATTAATTATAAAGTGTGTATGTACACACTTGTTACTAGTGGTAGCCCTAAATCCCGAAGAATCAATCGCCACACTAGACTTCCTTGCCCCTATATTCGGCCATTCATGAAAATTAGCTAAGTAATTTCGAGGACGAAATTATTTTTAAGGAGGGTAGAACTGTGATATCCCAGATTAGGGGTTATGCATTTAGTGCATAATTCATGTGTTAGTGGGCTTAGTGAGGGTGTTTGGAGGTGTTTGAGGGGCTTTGGAAATTCTAGGATGAAGGTGGAAGCTTTGGAAAATTATTGGTTTTAAGTAAAAAGAGGAGTGGGCTAAGGTAGCCTTAAGAAAAGTTGTGGGAGTGTTTGGACATAAAACAGCCTTGGTAAAGTGGCTTCCATGCACCACTTAAGGGCACGGAAATGACGCCTTTGGACAAGGGCATTGGTTCAAATCCGTTGGCGGCATGGGCGTGTTTTATTTTGCTTTGGCGTTAAGACAAGAGGGAGCTAGGGAAGAAGGCTTTAAAATAAATTGTGGCGAGCTTATGTTATAAAAGAAGGCCATGGCGAGTGGCTTGGGGCGCTATATGTGGCTTTGATGCAATGAGGGCCTGTGTTCGAGTTTGAAGGAAGCAAGAAAGGGCATTTTATTTTTGTGCAAAGAAGAAGGCGCTTGGGCTAAGTAGGTCTTAAAAGAAATTGAGGTGAATTATGTCACAAAGAGCGCCTTGGCAAAGTGGCACAGGCGTTACTGCAGATTAAGGGTTCCAGAGGTCTTGGGTTTAAGGTGTGTGAGCGGCGGTTGGGTGTTTTATTTTTGGCTTTTGGCGCCAATAGAGAAGGAAGTAGTGGACTGCAATTGGACCTCTAATTGGGTAAGGATTAAGTGGATTTTATTTTAAATTTCGCTAGATAAGTAGTAGATAATTGTTAATTTATTTTTATTATTCTTTTATAGGTAGATAAGAGATGATTTAGGAGTTTGATAAGGGATTAGTGATGGATAATTTTATTTTATTAATTAAGTTGATAAAGGTGGATTTATTTTAAGTTGATAGATAGAAGATAATTATAGATTTATTTTTATATATTTTGAATATGTGTTCAAGAGTTATTATAGGAGAAGGAAGTGGAATTTGAGAGGAGGTAGGAGTGCCTTAATTTGAGTTGTATAAATAGGGTGACCATCTTTTAAGCTATTCTTCATATTATTTTCCTTGGCGAAAATTGTTCCTCTAATTCTCTCTTTGAGTCAATTGCTTCTCACTTCTTCTCCTATTCTTTCTCTTTTCTTCAACTTTAATTCTACATATTTTCTTGGATAGCGAATAACCCTTGCCATTTAGAAGCCATAGCAATCCTATAATGGCCTCACTCTCTCTTTTTGTCGCAAGTCTTAAAAAGCCGAAAGCGGTAGTGTGATTTTTTCTCTTCAAAGCAACGTGTGTAGTGCTAGCGTGAAGGAGGTTTACGAGATATGCAGTGATCAAGGGACTTCGATAACTTTTAAGGCAAGTGGAGGTTTTCGGGATTTAGATCCGTAAGGTAAGGCAAGAGTGACTTTCGATTATAGGCCATAATTGGTTTTAGTGTTAGTCGATTTTGACAAAAGTTGTGTAGGAGGATTCGACAAGGTTGGGTGCAAATCGTTTAGACGTAGAGTTTGAGATTTGATCGATTGTGCCAAAGCAAAGCGTAGTTATCGTGACTTGTCTCTTGAATGCTTAAATGAATGTTTAAATGTATTATTATGAATATGTGTATAATGTGAATGATAGCCGAAATAAGGGCTAGGATGGTGGATACCCATAATGGGCAATCGATTTATCAGGTCAGTGCTTTATGACATTAATTTGCCTATGGTATGTGTATGAAATTGAGATGGCATGTGATGTATACTTATTTTAATGATATTGTGGCATGATACATGGGGCTTGGGATGTGACTATCGAAGGAAAGGGTGTACATATTTATGTACGTGGTCTAATGTTAGCCTTGTGCTACATTAGCGCTTGATGGTAGCTATGTGCTTCATCAAGGGAGGTGTTGGCTAGGTGCCCATCTCGGCGGTTGATAGCTGTGTGCATCACTGTGGACTGATTGATATGTGGGATCACTTAGGTGATCGGTGGCCTAGCCACGGCCTTAAGCAGCAGGTCTGCTAAGGTAGGTGTAACGGATGGACTTAGGTTGGGTTGGGATGCATTTTTGCATGACTGATTATGTGGACTGTGTGGATATGGGCCAAGCCCATATGTATAGAGACATGTGAAATAACTATGCACTGAGTCTGTTTGACTCACCCAATATTTCTCAAACCTTACAGGTGATGCATAAAGCTTGGACCGGGTTGGAGTGGATACTAGGTGGCCCATGCAAGTTGATTTTCTTATTTTATACATTTTATATTTTCAGATTTTGGGAATTTATTTGATGTAATAAGGGCCACTTATGGTATTTGGGAAACTTTATTTACGGTTTGAAGTTTATTTTATTAATTGAACTAATAATGGAAAAATATTTTGAATCGATTTATATTACAATAACTTATGTAAAAGTTTTAATCTGGGAATTTATAACAACTAAATTTTAATGGGCTTTTAAATACACAATGTTTAATTAAAGTTCACAAATTTTCACGTTTTCACCTTTAAGACAAATTCTTCGCAAATGTTTTTCGCAGTGACATACCATATCCGGTCAAGGCTCGTGGGCCGGGTTTGGGGGTGTTACACTCACAATCAAAATAGTTTCTCATACGGCCTAGACACACATCCGTGTCACATACCCGTGTGACCCAAGTTTGTGTCTTACACGGCCTACCACACGGCCTTACACACGACCATGTCGTGTCGACAGCCATGATTTTCAGCTTTCGTCATTCACAAAATCTTAGGTTTTTGTTACACACCTGATACGATTTCAATGCAAAAGCAACACAGGCGATTTCGAAACCTAAAAACGACAATCAATTGCCCAATTAATCGATTAAATTAAACCAAAACATTAAATTAACATTGAACCAATGTTCAAGAACTTCGACGCAAAACCCCAAATCACAAAGATAACACTTATTGTTACGTGAAATGACGATATGAGAACTTAAATCATGGATTAACCTTGATTAATAACTTCTACTCCCAAAGTTCAAAACGGAACGATAGAAAACCCCGACAAGAAACAAAAAAAAATCAAGCAATAATAGAAGAAAACAACAACGGAACTTACGCTATTAGCCTGTCAATCAAATAAAGTACAACCTAATTCCTCGACAAATCTAGTAGACAAATTAATAAAGAAATGAAAGGAAAGAACAAAACAAAAAAAGAACAAAGAAAGAAACGGAAGAAAAGGAAAGAAAAGCGTTGAAACGTAAAAAAAAAAATCAAAAGAGGAATTTTGGAAAAGAAAATCAATTAATAATTCAAAAATAAGATTGATTTCACAAAATAGCAAAACATTTCTTTATCACTTACACAGGACTCAAACACAAAATCAAAGGGTATACAGAAGTTTAACCATTGAACCAACAAGCTCATTCTTTTCCAACAATGAGACTTAAACCCACAACCTCAAACACACAAACATGACACTTAACCACAGAAACAGATACTTATTATAAAATTTTAACAAATGAAAGCTCAAATTTTGGGGCATTACACAAACAAATTTTCAAAAACAAAAAAATTGATTTGCCGTTTTCCATTGTTAGATCATTGTGTGCATAAAATATTTTACTACCCTCGACCTCCTTTACATCCCCACTACTCGGATCTTTAAGAGGTGAACTTGAACCTCCTAAAGCTGAAGCTTTTGGAGCGGCTTGGCAAGGAAATATTGAAATATGTTTTACTAGAATGAAATGGGGGAAGATGCACATCTATTATTGAAGCTGCTATTCAATTACTTAAGAGAACCAATGGGAAAAATAATTTCTCTAGTTAAAATAGCAATGTATCAGTACAATAAGCATGATTTATTCCTTATGTTTTTGTTTTCATCCCATTTGATGAATAGATCATTCGCAACTCTGACTTTCTATAGGTCGAAAGGCATGCATATTATGTATAATTAGAAACCAAGTTGTGAATTCTATTAAGAAAAAATCAAGTTGTAAACGATTAATATTTTTCTATCTTTTTTTATTTATTCCTTGGATGATGGCAACAGGGGCCCCGGCCCACCTAAAATGTAAAATTACTATTTAGCCCTTGAGATTTTTTAAAAATTTTAAATTAGTAAAGGTAAAATTTTACTTTAGCCCCCCTAAAATTATAAAATTCAATTTAATCCTTTAAAAATTATAAAGATATAGACTATAAAAAATTAAAATTTCATCTAGCCCACTACAAAATTGTTCTGGCTTCGCCCCTAGATGACAAGAATATAACACCCCTAACTCGTATCCGTCGCCGAATTAGGGTTACGAGGCATTACCGAAAAAGACACAACTCAGAACAAGAATATATTTTTATTTTTTTATTTTTTAACATATCACATTACATCTAAAATAAGTATAACAAAGATATTAATATATCTCACACATGTCACATATTTACGTAACCACATTTTACATCTATGAATGAAAGTGATCAATACATAACATACCAAATTTACAAACTTAGTATTCAAATTAAAAATTAGATATGTATCTGAATCATCCAAATAAAATATAGTTGTATATTTTTTGTTACAACCGAATCATAATAATCAGATATGTTCGAACATATAATCATCTTATACCTATCATGCAATAAGACATCCAGTAATTCAATTTCATTTACTAAACAAATACCAAACTCACCAAATGCTTAATCATTTTAATTCATCCCAAGTCTCTACTCATAAACTTTATTAATCCATACATACCTAATTCACTTGCCATGGTTTTGGTTTAAACATTATTTCTATAATCTCTTAACTATCTCATAAAGAACAAAACATTAGCAACAATTATATATTTAATCAAGTATAACCGAATACATTTATACATACATACATGATTTCCCATTCGAATCCTTACCATTTAGCAATACCAATACCAAATTTCATAACCTAAACACAAAACCAAATCCATTTGCATCTCATTTAATTATCTATCACAAGTACATACCATAACCGAATATGCATAGTTAACATAATCAATTTAAACCAACTTATTAAAGACTTAATGACTAAACAAATCCTCATACCTATTTATTATATTCAAACTTTTATATCACCAAAACCAAATCACACCATACAAGTATATATATACTTACTAAAACTTTATGCACATACATTTCACTAAACATCATCCAAAATACATATAAGTATACATTCGATTTTAGTCCATTTCATAACTAAATCAATCCATCACACAAAGTGTAATAAGTATACATGTACTAATCACCCAACCAAATTCAATATGTCCAATTTATAAACATCACAATTACTTACGTATTTTAAACTTATGCCATACCAAATATGCATAAATATCAACTCATCTTTAATGACCATTACCAACCATAAACATAAATACCAAACTAAATCAAAAGAAGATAAGCCATTTTCGCATGGCTATTATTTACATTCAAAAGTACTTTATCCAAAATCAACTTTCTATTATGCCATACATGCCATATAATCAAAATCAACTTAGTAAAATACCAAAGGAAACTGTCGATAGTGTGATAAGTTTTGCTGACGATCCCCGAGCTCGTAACGAATATCCAAAATCTATAAAACAGAGGTAGATAGAAAAACAGAAGGTAAGCTATTTAAGCTTAGTAAGTCATAAGCAAGCTAATATTAATTAAATTAACAAAACAAAATATACAAAACTATAAGTACAATCTTAACATTAAATCCTTTCATATACAAATCCAATAGTTAAATTATACACATGCACAAGAACTTATACAAATCTCAATATCAAAATCATACATAATTCATTTTGGCTGAATACACTAAGTTAGAAGATTTACGCATAGATCACATGCACACACTATAGTTTTTATACAATGAATTATACAATTATCTTACCTTACCTTACCTTTCATAACATAATTTATATACATACCTGAATCCTTTATTTTGATTTCCATATTGGCCTTCACTTAACCATGCCCGTTGAACCGTTCGGAATTAAAAAGTATACACGGATAGTCGGAAGCTCGTACAATGCCAACGTCCCAGACGTGATCTTACATGTAATCACATATCGATGCCACTGTCCCAGACAGGGTATTACACGTAAACACAAGTCGACGCCAATGTCCCAGATGTGGTCTTACATGAGAACACATATCGGATATCCTATGTCATGACATAAGAATGCTATCTATTCTTAAGGTTCGTACGGGACTTTCGGACATTGAATCTCGATCGAATCAAACTCAGAAGATAGGTAATTCTCAATATACACATTCGGCTATATCAAAGTATAATTCAAATAATTCAAGTTATCATATAACAAACATATATTCATAAATATAACAACATTTAAAAACTTGTTGACTTACCTCAGACGTCGACGGACTGTGAAATCGACTAATCGACTACTTTTGTTTTTCCCCGATCCAAATTCGATTTCTTTGGTTCTTGATCTAAACATATTCAAATTAAGCTTATCTAAACACCATTCTATTCAATTGAATCTAAAACATATAAATGGGAAAATTACAATTTTGCCCCTAACATTTCACACTTTTTACAATTTAGTCCTTTTTGCACAAAATACACAAAATTTGAACACACTATGCTAGGGTCGAATATTCATAGTCTTCATACAAGTCCACGTGTTTCATTTATTTCACATTTTAGTCCCTCAAAAATTTATTTTTTTCAATTTAGTCCAAATTCATCAAAAATTCAAAGACAAAACATGTTAATCTAATACATATATTTCATATTTCATCATCAAACAACAAAAATCACAAGCTATCATCAATGGTAAAATACAAAATCATCATCAAAATAAAAAATTCTAGCATGGGTCGAATAGTACTTAAAGCAACAATCTCAAAAACATAAAAATTATCAAAAACCGAGCTAAAACTCACCTTGAACCAAGCTCAATCAATGGCCAAATGTTGCTAGGTTTTGTTTCTTTTTCTTTTGCTTAAATTTGGCTAAGTAAAAGATGATAACATGACTTGTTTTTGTTTTATTTTAACATATATTAGTTTATTATTAATTTACTTATTTAACCTTTTATATTTAATAATTATAACATATAAATTAAGGTCATTTTAGACCATATGTCGTCCACTATAGCTAGAATGGGCTATTTACCCTTTAAGGTCCTAATATTAAAAAGCCATTAGCAAATTAGTACTTACACATTAATTAGCAAATTTCACATTTTACTCAATTAAGTCCTTTTATTTAATCAGACACTTAAACGACGAAATTAAAACATGAAAATTCAACACAAGCAAATTCACACATAATAAACACTGAAAATAATTTTAAAATATTTTTTGGACTCAAATTTGTGGTCCCGAAACCACTATTCTGGTTAGGGTCAAAATCGGGCTATTACAACCCCCCCGTAGGGATTTTTGTCACCGAAAATCTAACCGGTGAATAGGTTTGGATAATGCTCTTTCATTGTATCCTCTGACTCCCAAGTTGCCTCCTCAACGCCGTGCTTTTGCCAAAATAGTTTAAGTAACGGAATTTTCTTTTTTCTTATTTCTCATTTCTTTAATCTCACGAGCCAGAATACGAATCGATTCCTCTTCATATGTCATATCAGACAGAATCTCGACCTTTATTGGTCTAATCACATGTGAAGGATCGGATCGGTATCTACGGAGCATTAAAACATGGAATACTTTGTGGATCCTTTGTAGATCGGGTGGCAACTACAATCTATAAGCAACCGGCCCGATACGCTCTATAATCTCATACGGCCCAATGAATCTCGGACTCAACTTTCCTTTACGACCAAATCTGAGTATTTTCTTCAATGGTGAGACTTTCAAAAACACTTGATCTTCGATATGAAATTCAATATCTTTACGTTTTAAATCTGCATATGACTTTTGACGATCTGATGCAACTTTCAAGCTATCACGGATCACGATCACTTTCTGTTCAGTTTCTTTCATCAAGTCAATCCTGTGTATCTTATTTTCACTAAGCTCAGTCCAATACAATGGTGCACGACATTTACAACTGTACAAAGCCTCGTAGGGTGCCATTTTGATACTAGATTGAAAGCTATTATTATAAGCAAATTCAATCAAAGGTAAGTATCATTCCCACGTACCTTCGAACTCAAGGATGCAACATGTCAACATATCCTCAAGTATCTGAATGATCCGTTCGGACTGACCATTTGTTTGCAGATGAAAAGCTGTACTAAAGTGTAGTTTCATACCTAAAGCATCTTGCAATTTCTTCTAAAATCGCGATGTGAACCTCGAGTCTCGGTCTAAAACAATAGAAATAGGCACACCATGTAATCTTACAATCTGAGAAACATACAATTCAGCCAATTTATCAAGTGAAAAATCTGTGCGAATCGAAACAAAATGAGCAGATTTAGTCAATCTATCCACAATAACCCAGGTTGCATCTTTCTTGCTTGGTGTCAACAGTAAACCAGATACAAAATCCATCGTGACTCTGTCCCATTTCCAATCGGGTATCATAATCGGCTGAAGTAACTTAGAAGGTACCTGATGCTCGGCTTTTACTTGTTGACAGACTAAGCATTTCGGTAACATTACCCACTGAGGGTATTTTAGTACTTTACCCACTAAGGGTATTTCGGTAATTTTACCCACCAAGGGTATTTTAGTAATTTATCCACTGAGGGTATTTCGGTAGTTTCAGTTGTCCAACGGCCTTTTTGGAGGCCTATTGTCGCCTCAAATGACACGGGACTCCTTTTGGGTTCTACAGTGTAGTTGGGCCTAATATTCATTTTCTGGCCCAAAGGTCCCACACGCTCGTGTGGCCCATTTAGCACGTTTTCGATCTCAGCTTTGCAGACTTCGCAGTCGCAGTAGTTATTTGGCAATTTTCCATCGATTTTTCTCATGTGGGCCCGTTAGCCCATTGGGCCCACTCAGCCTGTTTCGGCTCGATAAGGCCCATTACGGCCTCAGATTCATGAGAGTGTTCGTGACACTCTCAACAATCTACCGCCATCACTAGTGGCTCAGTTTATCACTACGAGCGCTCGCACGCTCGAGTGTCTCGGGTGTCGATACTTCGGCTTTTTGGCATTTCGGTTTATGCCCAAATCACAGAACATCACATAGTCACAATCAATAGTGTGAGATTACACACTTGACTACGAGTTATGCTTTCCAACGCTTTTCAAAATACCTATAGTGATAATTGACAACAGGTTAGTCTCCACTTTGATACACGTAACTAGGAACACTTACTAAGATAACCTCACTTACCACAATGCGATCTCATTCAGTGCACCAAAACAGCTCGGCCCCATCCCTTGGCTAAAGCAAACGGATTCCTAAAATAATTGATGAACAAAAAAAAGAGTTATCAACCACCCACATTCAGCAATAGGGAGAAACCCAGAATACGGTTAGTACTACTTACCCTCAGATTCAGTAGGGATAGATTCTTGAGTAGAAAGGAGTTGAACACGCACGACCCTCAGAGATGATAATCAACTAGGAAGAATAAGAAGAGATTAGTTCTGGCTTGACCAATTAGAGAACAAGAGATGAAGTGCTAGGGGAGAATAGATTCAGCCCTACTCAAAAAGGGTCAAGATTGTAAGTATTTCGGCTTATGCTTTGAATGGAGTGGGAAAGAACAATAAGAGGAGAATAATATATTGTATTCGGCCAGGGGAGAAAGAGTAGTGTAACGAGAAAAGAAGAGAAAATGGAAGTGGAGGCTTACCTATTCGGCCACTAGCAGGAGAAAGAAATGATGAAGTAGAGTATATTCGGCACTTGACAAGAGAAAGTGAAAAAGACAAAAGGTCGAAGAAAGAAAAAATGCACGAGTACTGAATTCACAAAAGATTCGGTAAAGAACACAATTGAAAGAAGAAAAGAAAGGGGAAAAGAGTACCCAAAAACACTAAGGAAAAATTTGACACCTACACTCTTCACTAGCCAAAAATTGCCAAACACAACTCCTAAGCCACAATGTTCACACTCAAGTTAATTTGATCTGACATTACCCACACTAGCTACTGAGGTAGCTCTCGAGCTCACAGGTGGTCTATCTCGATCACGTCTAAAATAACCTGCAGTAGTCTTCGAACGGCTACCATCATCTCGGAACTTCTTTGAGGTTGACTGAAATGACTTACTGAATGGTCTCTTACGTGAATCTCTAGCTTCAGAATCAGCTTTTCTTTTTTTTCTTTCCTAAGCTCTTCAGCTTTGCAGGCTCGCTCAACAAGTACTACGAACTCTTTTATCTCAAGTATGCCAACTAACAGTTTAAAGTCTTTATTTAGCTCATCTTCAAATCTTTTACACATAATAGCCTCGGTAGAAACACAATCTCTGGCATACCAACTGAGTCTCACAAATTTCCACTCCTACTCTGTCACTGTCATTCGTCCCCGTTTCAATTCAAGGAATTCTTTCTGTTTCTGATCAATAAACCTCTGTCTGATATATTTCTTACGAAACTCAGTCTGAAAGAATTCCCAAGTCACTCGTTATTTTAGAACCACTGATACTAGTGCAATCCACCAGTGATATGCAGTCTCCCGTAGCAGAGATATAGCACATTTTAAACATTCATCAGGAGTGCAGGATAATTCATCAAACACTCGAATAATATTATCGAGCCAGAACTCAGCTCGCTCAGCATCATCATCATCAGTAACTCTGGATTCTTCGGATCCATGTTTTCTGATTTTATCAACAGGAGGCTTAGAAAATCTCAGTGGATCACTCACTTGAGGTATAGTAGGTATTGAAGATGGTTAATCGGGGGTGGAGGTTGTTATGCAGCTGGATTAGTCCGGATATATTGAGTAAACCAGTCATTCATCATTTGATAGAAGGCTTGTCTAGCGTCCCCCTCGTAGTTACTCGAAGTTGGTCGAGCATCAACCGATGCTGTCCCTTGCACGAGAGCAGGCGCTATACTGTCAATGTTATTATCCACGGCTCGATCGAGATCCATTACTATACGAAAACACATTTTCAAATGTCAAAAGTCATCACACTATCACAGTATAAAATATGGCATGTATAGCTAGACTCATTCGCGCTACGTTAGTCCTAGAATCGACTAAACCATAGCTCTGATACCAATCAAATGTAACACCACTAACCCGTATCCGTCGTCAAATTAGGGTCACGAGGCATTACCGAAAAAGACACAACTCAGAACAAGCATATATTTTTATTTTTTATTTTTTTTAACATATCACATTACATCTAAAATAAGTATAACAATGACATTAATATATCTCACACATGTCACATATTTTTGTAACCATATTTTACATCTATGAATGAAAGTGATCAATGCATAACATACCAAATTCACATACTCTGTATTCAAATTAAAAATTCGTATATGTATCCTGAATCATCCAAATAAAATATAGTTGTATATTTTTACATTACAACCGAATCATAGTAATCTATATATGTTCGAACATATAATCATCTTATACCTATCATGCAATAAGACATCCAATAATTCAATTTGATTTACTAAACAAATACCAAACTCACCAAATTCTTAATCATTTTAATTCATCCCAAGTCTCTACTCATAAACTTTATTAATCCATACATACCTAATTCACTTGCCATGGTTTTGGTTTAAACATTATTTTTATAATCTCATAACTATCTCATAAAGAACAAAACATTAGCAACAATTATGTATTTAATCAAGTATAACCGAATACATTTATACATACATACATGATTTCATATTCGAATCCTTACCATTTGCCAATACCAATACCAAATTTCATAACCTAAATACAAAACCAAATCCATTTGCATCACATTTAATTATCTATCACAAGTACATACCATAACCGAATATGCATAGTTAACATCATCAATTTAAACCAACTTATTAAAGACTTAATGATTAAACAAATCCTTATACCAATTTATTATATTCGAACTTTTATATCACCAAAACCAAATCACACCATACAAGTATATATATATATATATACTTGCTAAAACTTTATGCACATATATTTCACTTAACATCATCCAATATATATATAAGTATACATTCAATTTTAGTCCATTTCATAACTAAATCAATCCATCACACAAAGTACAATAAGTATACATGTACTAATCACCCAACCAAATCCAATATGTCCAAGTTATAAACATCACAATTACTTACTTATTATAAACTTATGCCATACCCAATATGCATAAATATTAACTCATCTTTAATGACCATTGCCAACCATAAACATAGATACCAAACTAAATCAAAAGAAGATAAGCCATTTTCAAATGGCTATTATTTACATTCAAAAGTACTTTATCCATAATCAACTTTCTATTATGCTATAAATGCCATATAATCAAAATCAACTTAGTAAATTACCAAAGGAAACTGTCGATAGTGTGATAAGTCTTGCTAACGATCCCCGAGCTCGTAACCTATATCCAAAATCTATAAAACAGAGGTAGACAGAAAAACACAAAGTAAGCTATTTAAGCTTAGTAAGTCATAAGCAAGCTAATATTAATTAAATTAACAAAACAAAATATACAAAACTATTAGTACAATCTTAACATTAAATCCTTTCATATACAAATCCAATAGTTAAATTATACACTTTCACAAGAATTTATACAAATCTCAATATCAAAATCATACATAATTCATTGTGGCCGAATACACTCAGTTAGAAGATTTACACATAGATCACATGCACACACTATAGTTTTTATACAATGAATTATACAATTATCTTACCTTACCTTTCATAACATAATTTATATACATACCTAAATCCTTTATTTCGATTTCCACATTGGCCTTCACTTAACCATGCTCGTTGAACCCTTTGGAATTAAAAAGGATACACGGATAGTCAAAAGCTCGTACAATGCCAACGTCCCAAATGTGGTCTTATATGTAATCACATATCGATGCCACTATCCCAGATAGGGTCTTACACCTAAACACAAGTCGATGCCAACGTCCCAGACGTGGTCTTACATGATAACACATATTGGATATCCTATGTCATGACATATGTATCATATCTATTCTTAAGGTTCGTACGGGGCTTTCAAACATCAAATCTCAATCGGATCAAACTCGGAAGATAGCCAATTCTTAATATACACATTCGGCCATATCAAAGTATAATTCAAATAATTCAAGTTATCATATTACAAACATATATTCTAAATATAACAACATTTAAAAACTTATTGACTTACCTCAGACGTCGACGGACTGTGAAATCGACTAATCGACTACTTTTGTTTTTTCCCCGATCCAAATTCGATTTCTTTGGCTATTGATCTAAACATATTCAAATTAAGCTTATTTAAACACCATTCTATTCAATTTAATCTAAAACACATAAATGAGGGCAACTTACAATTTTGTCCCTAACATTTCACACTTTTTACAACTTAGTCCTTTTTGCACAAAGCACAAAATACACAAAATTTGAACACACTATGCTAGGGCCGAATATTCATAGCCTTCATACAAGTCCACGCATTTCATTTATTTCACATTTTAGTCCCTCAAAATTTTATTTTTTTAATTAATCTAAATTACTTAAATTCATCAAAAATTCGGCACTAAGGAAAAGAACACAATTGAGAGAAGAAAAGAAAGGGGAAAATAGTACCCAAAAACACTAAGGAAAAATTCGGCACCTACACTCTTCACTAGCCAAAAATTGTCTAACACAACTCCTTAGCCGAATTTCTCCTCCCCCCCCAACACTCCCAAATTCGGCCACCACTACCACTCTCCCCTATCCCATGATTTTCTCCTCTTTTTTCTCCCACAAACCCTCTTATTCATCCATTCAAATGATTTGACCTATTCTTCAACTCCCATAGCAGAGTTTGATCCCAACTCTGCTTCCTCCTCTCCCAAAGCATAAAATAAAAGCTACTAGTGCAGCGTGAGGGATTCAAACCCCATATCACCTTGCATGCCCAACACACTACTTGCCACCACAACACCAGCTCACTTGTGTTAGCAAAACACATGCAAATTCCCTTAAGTCTTGCTTTCAACAACCCTCTCCACTAAAGGGCCAAAAACCAAAATTTTTCAGGGCATAGACTCAAACCCAGGCCTCCCTAGAACTTCTAAACACCCTCAAACAACCCGCTGAGCAAGCACAACATGTAATTATGAAAAAATCACAACCCGTAATTTTTGGGATGTTATAATTCTACCCCTTAAAGAAATTTCAGCCTCGAAATTTACCTGATCAAAAGAGATGAGGGTATTGATGTCGCATTGCCTCTTCAGGCTCCCACGTGGCTTCCTCTGCACCGTAATTACGCCACAGCACCTTGACTAACGAAACAGGTTTCTTTCTCGGCACCTTAACATCACGGTCCAAAATCTGCACTGGTTCTTCTTCGAATGTCAAATCGGGGTTTACCTTGATGTCCTCTACCGGCACTATGTGAGAAGGATCCGAATGGTAGCGTCTCAGCATAGAAACATGGAACACATTATGTATCCAGTTTAACTCAGAAGGTAGTTCAAGCTGATAGGCTATCGGTCCAACACATTTTAAAACCCGGTAAGGTCCAATAAATCTGGGGCTTAGCTTACCCTTCCATCCAAATCTCAGAATCTTTTTCCACGGTAAAACCTTCAAAAAGACATAATCCCCCACAGCGAACTCTATCTCTTTATGATTTAAGTCAGCATACGACTCTGTCTATCAGATGCTTCCTTTAACCGACCCCAAATCAACTTCACTTTTTCCTCAATTTTAAAAATTAACTCTGGACCCAATTTTGTCCAACAAGTGCGGGTACGACACCTACGACCATATAATGCCTTGTAAGGTGCCATTTGAATACTGGATTTATAGCTGTTTATTGAAATCAAATTCTGCTAACGGTAAATAGTCCTCCCAACTACCTTTGAAATCTATCACACAGCTTCTTAACATATCTTCCAAAATCTGGATTACCCTCTCCGATTGACCATCAGTCTGTGGATGAAAAGATGTGCTAAAATCTAACCTGGTACCCAAATCTTTATGTAACACTCTCCAAAATCGAGACATGGATCTAGGTCCCTGTTTGAGATGATAGACACCGGCACCCCATGTAACCTTACAATCTCTGCCACATACAACTTTGCTAGTATCTACAACAAGTAATCAGTGAGAATTGGTATGAAGTGGGCAGATTTAGTCAACCGATCAACAATTACCCACACCGAATCTTTCTTAGTAGGCGTCAGGGGTAGCCCACTAACAAAATCCATTGTTATCCTCTTCCACTTCTAGAGTGGAACCATTACAGGTTGCAGCAGTCCCGAAGGTAGTTGATGCTCAGCCTTCACTTGCTGACCTGTCAAACACTTACTTACGAAATTAGTCACCTCACGCTTAAGTCCTGGCCACCAATACAATTCATGTAGATCTCGATATAATTTGTTTCCACCAGGATGCATAGTGTATGGGCTACTATGCGCTTCTTATAGAATTATTTGTCTTAACTTAGAGTCCCTCGGTACACAAACTCTTCCACGAAAACATAATACCCCTTTACTATTCAACTCAAAATCCACAGTCTCTCCCCTCTCCACTATTATAAATGAGAAACCAATGACTCATCCAACATCTGCTTCTCTTTAATCTGGCCAATCCAAGTCAGTTTTACCTGTAGTTCCGCCAACAAACTACCATCCTCAAATAGGCTGAGACGAGCAAACATTGCTCTTAGAACAGATGCCACCTTGCGACTCAGTGCATTCACTACTACGTTGGATTTTCCCGGATGGTACTCAATCAAGCAATCATAATCCTTCAGCAACTCTATCCATCTCCGTTGCCTGAGATTCAACCCCTTTTGGGTAAGGAGATATTTAAGACTCTTATGGTCGGTGTAAATGATTGACTTTTCCCCATATAAATAATGTCTCCGTATCTTGAGTGCGAACACTACTACAACTAATTCCAAGTCATTAATGGGGTAGTTCACCTTGTTTGACCTAAGCTGACGAGACGTATAAGGCACCACTTTTTGCTCTTGCATTAGCACACAACCCAAACCCGTGTGTAACGCATCACAATAGACAATGAACTCTTTCCCCACCTCTGGCTAAATCAATACCGGTGCTTCAGTTAAAATCTTCTTTAGTTTCTCAAAGCTTTCCTGCTGCTTATCAACACAAACAAACGGTACCCCCTTATGCAGTAACTTAGTTAGGGGTGCAGCAATCAATGAAAACCCCTCAACGAATCGTCTGTAGTACCCGGCCAGACCTGGAAAACTTTTAATCTTTGATACTGTCTTTGATGGCTTCCAATCCAATACGGCTTTAACTTTCTGAGGATCAACCCTAATCTCCTCAACAGACACGAAATGTCCCAAAAATGTCACCTCTCGCAGCCAAAACTCGCACTTGCTGAATTTGGCATAGAGTTGTTTTTCCCTCAATATCTGCAGAACAACTCGGAGATGTGAATCATGCTCCTCTTCAGTTCTTGCATACACTAGAATGTCATCTATAAACACTACCACAAATCAGTCTAAGTAGGGTTGGACGACTCAGTTCATCATATCCATGAAAGTAGCTGGTGCATTCGTTAATCCGAACGGTGTGACCAGTAACTCGTAATGCCCATAACAAGTTCAGGATGTAGTCTTGTATATATCTGCCTCCTTGACCCTCAGCTGATGATATCCTAATCTTAGATCTATTTTAGAGAAAATCGAAGCTCCTCATAGCTGATCAAACAGATCGTCTATCCTTGGTAGCGAGTATTTGTTCTTAATCGTTAACTTGTTCAACTGACGGTAGTCAATACACATGCGCATTGACTCATCCTTCTTTTTTACGAACAATAGCGGTGCTCCCTACGGAGACACACTCGGTCGAATAAACCTTCGATCCAGAAGTTCTTGGACCTGAGCCTTTAATTCTACCAGCTTCTTCGGTGCCATCCTATAAGGGGCGATGGACACCGGAGCCATTCTCAATAAAAGCTCAATGCTAAACTCGACCTCACGATTTGGTAGTAACCTTGGTAGCTCTTCAGGGAATATATTCGGGAATTTTTTTATAGTCCTGACATCCCTAACAGACAAACCCTAAGCATCAGTCGTGTTGACATAAGCGAGGAATGCCTCGCAACCTTTACGAACGAGCTTCTCGGCCCTTAACGCTGAGACTATGTTGGATAGATAATTCTTTCGCTCCCCTATCACAATCGCTTTCTCATCCTCTGAAGACTTCAATACCATCCGCTTAGCCGTGCAACCCAAATTCACACGATGTTTCACTAACCAGTCCATGCCACGAATGAGATCAAATTCTCCAAACGGTAATTCCATCAAGTCTGCCAGAAAGACTACCCCTTAAACCTCTAGAGGCACATCCCTAAACAGCTTATTCACTACAACAGACTATCCTAAAGGACTAATCACTGACATTTCTTTATCAACAAGTCCAAATTGTATACCCAAAGTTCCAGACACATTATATGCAACATACGAATGCGTTGACCCAATATCAATTAAAGCAAAACATGGTACATCATGAATAAGGAACGTACCAATTATGACGTCAGGTGCGTTGCCATCCTCTCGACGCCAAACAGCAAAAACCAACCCTGGCTGTCTTACATCTGTATTACCAGCAACTTTACCCAGTGCTTCATAACCCCGTCCAAACCCATTTCTCCCTCGGGCTAGACCACAGCCTCTCGGTGGCTGCTGACCACCTCTTCTTGGCTGAACATATCCTTAACCCGCAACTGGTATTGGACCCAATTTTTGGGTACAGTTTTTAACTCTGTGGTCTCTTGACCCACATTTGAAGCATGCCTCAATTCTCTTCCAACATTCGCCCTGATGAGATAACCCGCACACTACGCAAAGCTGCGGTTTGCCAACAACAAACAGAACTCTAATTCGAACCAGCCCATCAAATCTAGCCTCTTATGAAATCTATCTAAAGAACTAAAAGACCTAAAACTCTTTTATTTTTGCTCCTTTCCTTGTCACGATTTTGACGCTCAAAGCGTTTCACATCCTTGGCAATCTTGGCCTTCTCAACCAAAGCAGCAAAATCTTTTTCCCTCTGCGGGGCTATCAGTACCCGTAACTCGTCCTGAAGACCATCCTCAAACCGAACGCAGTGCTCATATTCTGTTGCAACTATACCCCGAGCGTACCGGCTCATGTTTGAAACTCTGCCTCATATTCCGCTACAGATTTATTCCCCTGAACCTAATTCAAAAAATTTTTCTTCGGGTGCCCACATAACTAGCCTCGACATACTTCCCCTAGAAGGCCGTTTTAAAGAAATCCCATGTTAATCGGTCCGCCTATATGTCTTCCCTCATAGTGAGCCACCACTTGTATGCCTCATCTCACAATAGGGACACTGCCCTTTTCAACTTTTGCTCTACTATGCAATCTAGGTCATCCATGATCCGTTCGACCGCCTCTAACTGGTATTCTACTACATTCGGGGCTACACAAGAGATGTCCCTGAAGATTTTGACCCCATTTGATCGGAGTCGCTCAAAAATTGATCCTCGAGCTACCGATCCAGTACTCGCTCCAACAACCCGTTCTAGAACCCATAACATTACTTGGGACAAAGCATCATCCCCTCTGGCTCGATCATGAGACCCCGTTTCAGTCACTAGCGACGCCGGTGCCTCCCTTTAAGGTACATACCCTGATGTTGAGGATCCAACCCTAGCACCTCGGCCTCTACCACGACCATGTGTACCCTTTCCGCGACCTATTGCGCTTATATCGATGCAACGTATTAATCTGTTTAAGAGTTTAATAAATTAGCTTATAGTTCTCATGATTATTAACACGTGTTTTATGAAAAATAGTTATAAGATTGTTTTCATAGTCGAGTTTACTACCGTTTCAGTCTCTATAGTCTTAGTTTCTATAGCTAAAAGTTTCAGTATACTACCATTATCTCTAATAGTTTCTCACTACAGTCATTTTGTCATATAATCAAGTACAGAGTAAAGAAACTTACGGATTGGGATGCCGGAGACTCGGTGTGCCACATGTTCAGTGATATCACTACTTTCCTAGACCAGAATTTAAATAGATTTGAAAAATTTTGAAACCCATTCTACAACTAAGTTTTGTAACCTGGCTCTGATACCACTAAATGTAACACCCCAAACCCAGCCTAAACATTACAATCGGATCTAGCGTGCCACATCAGGTGATGTTTAAAACCTCGTGGATGTTTGAAAAACACATTGTCAAATTCCAACTTAAATATTCAAAATTTTATTTTTCGTTGCTTATTCACAAAAGATTTTTACTCAGTTAATACCTTTCAAAAAAATACACGTATTATCATGTTTATTAAAAATAGTGCCAGTTGTAGAAGTTTGGTCTTAATAATGACGGAGGCGTGATATTTGAAAATCAGTTGTTTATTGTTTTGAAAACTCCATGTTGATTAAATTTACAGTGTTTAAAGAAAACCCAAATAAAAGTTAAAACAGTTCTAATGGCCTTATTGCAACAATTATAAACCTAATAATTAAAAGGAAAGTAATCCCAAATTAAAATGTTAAGTTCACCCTCAAAATATGCGGTACGTGTGGCCACCTCCGAGTCCCTCGCGGCTCCAAATCCTCTCAGGCTAGGGATTACCTGCCCAGTTAAGGAAAAAGGTGAGTTACAAGAACTCAGTGTGTAATCCCAATTACAGTCACAGTCTAGGCCCAAGCCCATGCAGTATCAGTTATGTCCTAAGCCCCAAAATCATGGTAAAGCAATGAAAATATAGCCCAACCCAATCCAACCACCACACCACCCATACCAACCCTACAAACCATGTGGGGACCAAGTCAACCTACCCAGCCCTACACACCAAGAACGCGTGGCCATTTGCAAGATCAACGCAAAGAAAGCGCCGAGAATGATATATGTGGCTAAGCCACTAAAATTAGTATATCGTGGAGAGCCACTGAATCAGCATAACGTGGCACAGCCACCAGTATAGTACTTCCTCCAAATATATATAACCCAACCCAATGCAACATGTCGTGACATATTAACTCAGTGTATGCAATAAACTATCATCATAGCAATTAAACAGATTACACACAAACACACTAAATTTACCCCTAGGGCTATAATGGTCATTTGGTCGGTAGGGGTAAAACAGTAATTTACCCCTAAGGGTATAACAGTAATTTCACCCAATTAGGGCAATACAGTAATTTCACCCTTTAAGGGTATTTTAGTAACTTTACCCGCTGAGGGTATTTCAGTACTTTACCCACTAAGGGTATTTCGATAATTTTACCCACCAACTGTATTTCGGTAGTTTTACTTATCTAACGGCCTTTTCGGAGGCCTACTGTCGCCTCGAGCGACACGGGACCCCTTTTGGGTCTCTACAGTGTAGTTGGGCCTAATATCTATTTTCAGGCCCAAATGGCCCACAAGCTCGTGTGGCCCATTTAGTACATTTTCGGTCTCAATTTTACAAATTTTGTAATCGCAGCAGTTATTCAGCCATTTTCCATCGATTTTTCCCATATGGGCCCGTTAGCCTATTGGGCCCACTTAGCTTGTTTCAGCTCGATAAGGCCCATTACGGCCTCAGATTCACGAGAGTGTTCGTGACACTCTCAACAATCTACCGCCATCACTAGTGGCTCAGTTTATCACTACGAGCGCTCACACGCTCAAGTGTCTCAGGTGCCGATACTTTGGCCTTTCAGTATTTCGGTTTATGCCCAAATCACAGAACATCACATAGTCACAATCAATAGTGTGAGATTACACACCTGACTACGAGTTGTGCTTTCCAACGCTTTTCAGAATACCTATAGTGATAATTGAAAACAAGTTAGTCTCCAATTTGATACATGTAACTAGGAATCTCCACTTTGATACATGTAACTAGGAACACTTACTAAGCTAACCTCACTTACCATAATGCAATCTCCTTCAGTGCACCAAAATAGCTCGGCCCTATCCCTTGGTTAAAGCAAACGGATTCCTAAAATAATTGATGCACAAAAAAATAAGTTATCAACCACCCACATTCGGCAATAGGGAGAAACCCAGAATACGATTAGTACTACTTACCCTCAGATTCGGCAAGGACAGATTCTTGAGAAGAAAGGAGTTGAACACATACGACCCTCAGAGATGATAATCAACTAGGAAGAAGAAGAAGAAATGAGTTTCGACTTGACCAATTAGAGAACAAGAGATGAAATGATAGGGGAGAATAGATTCGGCCCTACTCAAAAAGGGTCAAGATTGTAAGTATTTCGGCTTATGCTTTAAATAGAGAGGAAAAGAACAATAAGAGGAAAAGAATATGTTGTATTCGGCCAGGGGAGAAAGAGTAGTGTAACGAGAAAAGAAGAGAAAATAAAAGTGGAGGCTTACCTATTCGGCCACTAGCAGGAGAAAGAAATGATGAAGCAGAGTATATTCGGCACTTGACAAGAGAAAGTGAAAGAGACAAAAGGCTGAAGAAAGAAAAAATGCACGAGTGGTCAATTCACAAAAGATTCGGTAAAGAACACAATTGAGAGAAGAAAAGAAAGGGGAAAAGAGTACCCAAAAACACTAAGGAAAAATTCGGCACCTACACTCTTCACTAGCCAAAAATTGCCTAACACAACTCCTTAGCCGAATTTCTCCTCCCTCCAACACTCCCAAATTCGACCACCACTACCACTCTCCCCTATCCCATGATTTTCTCCCCTTTTTCCTCCCACAATCCCTCTCCTTCATCCATTCAAATGATTAGACCTATTCTTCAACTCCCATAGAAGAGTTTGATCCAACCTCTGCTTCCTTCTCTCCCAAAGCACAAAATAAAAGCTACCAGTGTAGCTTGAGGGATTCAAACCCCATACTTCCTTGCATGCCCAACGCGCCACTTGCCACCACAACACCAGCTTACTTGTGTTAGCAAAACACATGCAAATTCCCTTAAGTTTTTCTTCCAACAGCCCTCTCCACTAAAGGGTCAAAAACTAAAATTTTTCCAGGGCTTAGACTCGAACCCAGGCCTCCCTAGAACCCCTAAACACCTTCAAATAACCCGCTGAGCAAGCACAACATGTAATTATGCAAAAATTAAAACCCCTAATTTTTGGGATGTTACAAGTAATGACGTCTGGGAATGAAGTCTTCTCGTGTATGCAAATAGCATAAACTCTAGCTGGTGCACGAGTCTCAGATGTAACAGTTGAATTTTTGGTCCCTCTCTAACTGCCACACACATTACCCGTATTTCTAGGTGGTCTACCTCGAAATGTAGTATTACCCAATCTCATATTTTGTACCAAATTTTGATCTGCTAACTCTAGGCACTCACGGATAAAATAATCCCCAAATCCACATTTAAAATAGGCTCGATCATGCAATTTACAACTGCTGGGTGTCTTTTACCACAATGTTCACACTCAAGTTGATTTGATCTGACATTACCCACACTAGCTACTGAGGTAGCTCTCGAGCTCACAGGTGATCTATCTCGATCACGTCTAAAATAACCCGCAGTAGTCTTCGAACGGCTACCATCATCTCAAAACTTTTTTGAGGTCGACTGAAATGACTTACTGAATGGTCTCTTATGTGAATCTCTAGCTTCAGAATCAGCTTTTTTTTTTTTTCTTTCCTGAGCTCTTCAGCTTTGTAGGCTCACTCAATAAGTACTACGAACTATTTTATCTCAAGTATGCCAACTAACAGTTTAATGTCTTCATTCAGCCCATCTTCAAATCTTTTTCACATAATAGCCTCGGTAGAAACACAATCTCTGGCATACCCACTGAGTCTCACAAATTTCCACTTGTATTGTTACTGTCATCCGTCCCTGTTTCAATTCAAGGAATTCTTTATGTTTCTGATCAATAAACCTCTGACTAAAATATTTCTTACGAAACTCAGTCTGAAAGAATTCCCAAGTCACTCGTTATTTCAGAGCCACTGATTGTAACATCCTAGATTGGGGGGCTCTGCATTTGTGATGTGTTGTGTGCGCATGCCATGATGTATGTGTGTGTTTGGTGTGTTTAGAGATTTTAGGAAGGCTTGAGGTGAAGCCTGAGCCTTAGTAGAAATTTTTCTTTCAGACATTACAAGGGAGAACTAGGTAAAGTGGGCCTTAAGGGTACTTGAGTGGGAAAATTAACACAAAAATCTAACTGGTAAAGCGGCAAGGAGGCACCACTAAGGGAGTAGGTAAGTGACGCCATAAGGAGGTGGTGAGGGAGCAGGTTCGAATCCCATGTCAAACAAAAAGGAGTGTTTTTTTTATATGCGCCTGAGGAGTTGAGAGGTGGTTTCGGCTGGGACTCTAAAGGAGTGAGTGTGGATTGAGTTAGAAGATAGGAAGATAAGGATAAGAGAAAAATATGGGATAGGATTTAGTATAGGTGGTGGCCGAATGTGGGACACTGAGTGCAAGAAGAGAAATCGGCTAAATGTGGCTAAGGGTGTGCCGAATTTTGTTGTTTTTCTAAGAGCATAGTTTTTTTTCTCTCCTCATATTTTCGGCAATTGAGGGTTTCTTCTTCTCTTTTTCTACCAAAACCAAAAACTCCTAACTCTATACCCATCTCCACTTTCATGCTATGGTCGAATGATCTTGTTCTCAAATCTCTTCTCTGTTTCTTCTAAAACCGAAATGCCTAAGCCTCTATTTGAAGTATCTTTATTTTTCTTTGCGTCTCTCTCTTCTAGTTCTTTTCTACTTTAATCATTGTCAAATCATGTTCACTGTTGGGCTAGTGCCGAATTCCCCTAAGTGTTATTCGAATCTGCTGTGATAAGGTAAGAAGCGTTCTCTTATTCCTTTATTTGTCTTTTGGTTTCTGATAGCCAAAGCCGAATAGCTAATTGACTCAGTGAATGACTTGTGTGTTTACACTTTTTTTGGGGCGCCTACTCCGGGAAATCCTGATTAGTTGAAGCAATCGAACTCCAAGTCAAGGAATCAAGTGAATCCTATCACTTCTTTTGAGATCTCAAGGTAGGGTTTCAATTCTCTCTAAGTTGTTCAATCGGTTTTCCTTTCGTTATTCATATCTTAACCCAATGTTTCATTAAGCGATCATTGTTTTAATATAGTACCTTCTGACCAAGATCATTCATGGACTCCAATGTCAGTGAATCGAAGGAAGGGGTTGGATCCTTAGTCCCAGCCCCAAAGTTCAAGAAGCGTGCGGTGTCTACTGTTCGAGATTGGCCACGGGTTGTGGGCGACTTACGAAAGCGTAATAGTAGGCAGATAGCAGTTGTGACGACTAGTGATAGTGTCGACATAGAGAGTGTCATTTTGCGTGTTACCAAGTGTGTAAACCTTCACACACTATACTATATCTGTACTAACATTTGTGTGGGCTGAAAAGTTGGAAAAAGGGCTGTGTTGACAGTTGTGATGCCCTTAGGGGTAAGGCTAGGATTTCCAGGTACGTGACCGTATCGTTTATTTGCATGGTCGAATGTATGTATGGCAAAATGATGTGTTATGAATAGTATGTTGCATTTGTTAGGATTTGTATGTAGATCATGGGGTATGGGTTTGATATGAAGGGGAAGTGCATGATTAATTGGTCACATTGTGATCGGTGGCTTTGCCACGATATGTATATATATTCATACACTACTTTTGGTCACACTGTGATCGGTGGCTTTGCCACGATATATAAATTTTATTTGGTCACATAGTGATTGGTGGTTGTGCCACGATGTATTATTGGTCACCTAGTGATCGTGTGTAATTGGTAGCCTGACTGTCGAAATGGAGTGTAGCGGATGGAGGGTTGATTGTAGAAATCCCCACGGTGTGATAGACTAGTACGGGTTGGTGTGTAGAGGATGGAAAAACTGGGTTTGGGTTGGGCTTATTACATTCATATGTTGTATGTTGATAAGTGACTGTGGGCTACAAGTCGTATGTATAATGTGGGAGAATTTACACACTGAATCATGGTGACTCACCCCTTTCCTTAACTTTTCAGGTGAGCAGTAGCTCGTGGATGCAGGAGCCGAGGCGGACTCGTGGAGGCCATAACTCTGTTTTTTTCTTTCTTTTATAGTTTCAGTATTACTATAAGTTTATTTTGATTTGGGACTTTTTTTATGTAATAAGGCCTTTCAAAGTTGTACTTTGGTTTTTATTAGTTATTGTTTATATCAAATTCGACACCACGGCAGTTCAAATATTAAAGTAAAAGTGGAGTTTCATTAATCTACACATCGATGTTTCCAAAACACCGCAGTAATAAGAAAAAAAGTTTTCTTTCAAATCTCTGATTTTTCTTAAGTATAACTAAGACTTGATTTTACTTCACCTTGTGACATACCAGATTCGGTCGTAACGTATAGGCCGGGTTTGGGGTGTTATATTTTTGGTATCAGAGTCCAGTTGCAAAACTCAGACTGTGAAATGGGTCCAGTAGGGTTTTGTAGATTGATGTGAATTAAAGAAAAATGCTTTGGGTTGATCAAATTATGGCATCCGAGTCTCCGAGCAATCGATCCACGCAGGTAAGTATTCTAACTCTTGATAAGGTATGCATGTTGGGTTTGATGGACTTTATGGGGACATAGATAAGTATGCTAGGGTTTATGGACCTTAGGCCTAGTTAAACAACTCTTAAAATCCATAAGACTTAATTTCTCTAATTAAACATGTCCGTGAACAAGTCGTCGGGTTGGAGTGTGGCAACGGGCGTACGCATGTCTAGGATTGGATCTAGGGAAAGCTTGCTATTTAAGCGGTCCTAGTGGCCCACCTCCTCTTCACTAGAATCCTACCTGGTGCGTAGTGTATGTTCACTTTAGCCGCGAGGACTTGTTAACGGGCCAAAGTTCATAACTAAAACCCGAAAGGGACCAATACCCTATTTTTGGTAAAATTACTAATCTACCCCTAGGTTTGTGAAAATTACCATAATACCCTTGGTTTGTGGAAATCACCGAAATACCCCTGATTTGCAAAACTACCAAAATACCCTGCTTTACGAAAAGACCAAAATACCCCTATTTTGTAAAATCACCAAGATACTCTATTTTGTAAAATTACAACAATACCCTTGTAAGGTAGAATTACGAAAATACCCCTGGATAGTGAAATGACGAAAATACCCTTGTGTGATGAAGGTGAGTTTATGGATGTTACTTTCGTGTTTGATACATTTATGTGATAATCTGTTTGGGAATGCATATGGTTGCTGAATGTATGTGGTTTCTAGAACTAGGAGATACAGACTTGAGACTGAACCTTGTAGATATAATTTCGAATTCAAAAGAACTACTATTGAAACTACCTTCCATAAGATTGTTCGTTATTAATCAGTGGAAGAAATTATTAATCCATAAAATTTTTAATCAGATAAATCGTGAACGTTAGAAATGAGCACTAGGGGGCGTGGTGTGCGTGGCCGAGGTAGAGGCAAGATTGCTGTGTCAGGATCGATAGGGTCTGGTCATGAGTCAGGAAATGAGATACCAGTGCCACTAGCTGTGGAGGCAGAGCATCAGGACCAAACGGGCAGAGACGATGCGGTGTCTTAGGCGATGCTCCGAGTGTTGGAGAGAGTTGTGGGTGCAGGCATGGGTATGGGAGCTCAGAAATCTATGCCAGAGCGACTTAGAGCCAATGGGGTAGAAGTGTTTAGGGAATTTCGGTGTAGCTCCTAGTACAGGTGAATATTGGATGGAAGCAATGGAGCGTATAATGGATGATCTCGACTTCACGGAGGAAGAGAAGTTGAAGGGAGTGGTGTCTCTTCTTGGGATGAGGCGTACCAATGGTGGCTTACGGTCAGGGATGGTGCGGTGGCTGACCGCATTACTTGGGATTTCTTCAAGTCGGCATTCCAGAGTAAGTACATCGGATCGAGTTATGTGAATACGCAGCGTAGGGCATTTCTGAATTTGATCCAGGAAATAGATCGATAGCTGTATATGAAGCAGAATTCCTGCGTTTGAGTGGTTATGCACGAGGGTTAATGGCCACGGAGCATGAGCATTGTGTTCAATTTGAGGATGGCCTGAGGGATGATCTGCCTGTGTTGATAGCACCACAACGAGAGCGGGAATTTGTAGTTTTAGTGGAAAAGGCCAAGATAGCCGAGGAAGCTAAGCGATCCAAGAAGCAGAATAATGATAGAGACAGGGATAGGAATAAGAGGAGTGTTGGGACGTCGGGGTCAACGGGGCATTTCCGGAAAAGACCTAAGATGGATGGGCCGAGTCAGGGTGTGAGATCTGGAGGTAATGGTCAACCTCAGAGGTGTGGTCGGTGTAATAAATTTTATTCGGGCGAATGTTGGATAGGTGGTAGGAAATGTTTTAGGTGTGGGTCCTCGGATCATCAGTGAAGGATTGTCCACAGGATCAGGGTGGCGCAGGGTCGATAGGGTTGACTAACGCTCAGCCTGGTAGAGGAGGTCCACAACCCCAGAGAGGTCGCGGTCCAGCCAGAGGGGGTGATGGTCATGGTCGGGGTCGTAGAACACAAGGCAGAGGTGCAGGGAACACCAATGCAAGACAGTCGGGGTTGGTCTATGCAGTAAGACGTCGAGAGGATGGGGATGCACCGGATGTCATAACCGGTACGTTCTTGATTTTTGATTTGCCTTTTTCTGCATTAATTGATATTGGATCGACACATTCTTATGTTGCTAGTATAGTATCTGGAACCTTAAGTATAGATTCTAAAATTATTTCGAAGGAGATGACTGTAATTAGCCCACTAGGTCAGTCGGTAGTGGTGAACAGACTGTATAGGGATGTACCTCTAGAAGTGCAAGGGGTAGTTTTTTGGCGGATTTAATGGAACTGCCTTTTGGGGAGTTTGATCTGATCTTAGGCATGGACTGGTTAGTGAAATATCGATCTGATCACATGCACACACTATAGTTTTTATACACATATTCCGGGGATGCAAGTTGACGCCAACGTCCCAGACGTGGTCTTACATGATAACACATATTGGATATCCTATGTCATGACATATGTATCCTATCTATTCCTAAGGTTCGTATGGGGCTTTCGGACATTAAATCTCGATCGAATCAATCTCGAAAGATAGCCAATTCTCAATATACACATTCGGCCATATCAAAGTATAATTCAAATAATTCAAGTTATCAAATTACAAACATATATTCATAAATATAACAACATTTAAAAACTTATTGACTTACCTCAGACGCCAACGGACTGTTAAATCGACTAATCGACTACTTTTGTTTTTTCCCCGATCCAAATCGATTTCTTTGGTTCTTGATCTAAACATATTCAAATTAAGCTTATTTAAACACTATTCTATTCAATTTAATCTAAAACACATAAATGGACAAATTATAATTTTGCCCTAACATTTCACACTTTTTACAATTTACTCCTTTTTGCACAAAACACAAAATACACAAAATTTGAACTCACTATGCTAGGGTCGAATATTCATAGTCTTCATACAAGTCCACGCATTTCATTTATTTCACATTTTAGTCCCTCAAATTTTTTTTCAATTTAGTCCAAATTACTCAAATTCATCAAAAATTCAAAGACAAAACATGTTAATCTAATACATATATTTCATATTTCATCCTCAAACAACAAAAATCACAAGCTATCATCAATGGCAAAACACAAAATCATCATCAAAATAAAAAATTCTAGCATGGGTCAAATAGCACTCAAAGCAACGATCTCAAAAACATAAAAATTATCAAAAACTGAGCTAAAACTCACCTTGAACCAAGCTCAAACAATGGTCGAATGTTGCTAGGTTTTGTTTCTTTTTCTTTTGTTTAAATTCAGTTAAGTAAAAGATGATAACATGACTTGTTTTGTTTTATTTTTAACATATATTAGTTTATTATTAATTTACTTATTTAACCTTTTATATTTAATAATTACAACATATAAATTAAGGTCATTTTAGACCATATGCCGTCCACTATAGCTAGAATGGGCTATTTACCCTTTAAGGACCTAATATTAAAAAGACATTAGCAAATTAGCACTTACACATTAATTAGCAAATTTCACATTTTACGCAATTAAGTCCTTTTATTTAATCAGACACTTAAACGAAGAAATTAAAACACAAAAATTTAATACAAGCAAATTCACACATAATAAACACTAAAAATAATTTTAAAATATTTTTAGACTCAAATTTGTGGTCTCGAAACCACTATTCTAATTAGGGTCAAAATCGGGCTGTTATAACTCTCCCCCTTAGGGATTTTCGTCCCCAAAAATCTTACCGGTAACTAGGTTTGGATAACGCTCTTTCATTGTATCCTCTAACTCCCAAGTTGTCTCCACAATGCTGTGCTTTTGCCACAATACTTTAAGTAACGGAATTTTCTTATTTCTCAATTCTTTAATCTCACGAGCCAGAATACGAATCGGTTCCTCTTCATATGTCATATCAGACTGAATCTCGACCTCTGTTGGTCTAATCACATGTGAAGGATCGGATCGGTATCTACGGAGCATTGAAACATGGAATATATTATGGATCCTTTGTAGATCGGGTGGCAACTACAATCTATAAGCAACCAGCCCGATACGCTCTATAATCTCATACGGCCCAATGAATCTCAGACTCAACTTGCCTTTACGACCAAATCTGAGTATTTTCTACCACGGTGAGACTTTCAAAAACACTTGATCTCCGATCTGAAACTCAATATCTTTACGTTTTAAATCTGCATATGACTTTTAACGATCTGATGCAGCTTTCAAGCTATCACGGATCACTATCACTATCTGTTCAGTTTCTTAGATCGAGTCAATCCCGTGTATCTTATTTTCACTGAACTCAGTCCAATACAATGGTATACGACATTTACAACCGTACAAAGCCTCGTAGGGTCCCATTTTGATACTAGATTGAAAGCTATTACTATAAGCAAGTTCAATCAAAGGTAACTATTGTTCCCACGTACTTTCGAACTCAAGGATGCAACATCTCAACATATCCTCAAGTATCTGAATGATTCGTTGGGACTGACCATCTGTTTGCGGATGAAAAGTTGTGCTAAAGTGTAGTTTCGTACCTAAAGCATCTTGCAATTACTTCCAAAACCGCGATGTGAACCTTAGGTCTCGGTCTGAAATAATAGAAATAGGCACACCATGTGATCTCACAATCTGAGAAACATATAGTTCAGCCAATTCATCAAGTGAATAATCTGTGCGAATTGGAACAAAATGAGCAGATTTAGTCAATCTATCCACAATAACCCAGATTGCATCATTCTTGCTCGGTGTCAACGGTAAACCAGTTACAAAATCCATCGTGACTCTATCCCATTTTCACTCGGATATCATAATCGGCAGAAGTAACTTCGAAAGTACCTGATGCTTAGCTTTTACTTGTTGACAGACTAAGCATTTCGAAACAAAGTCAAATCTACCACATTTCATACCAGGCCACCAATAGAACTATTTCAGATTATTCTACATTCTCGTGCTACCCGGATGAACAGATAACCGACTGCTGTGAGCTTCGTTCAAAATAATCTGAATCAACTCTGAGTTTCTCGGAACACATGTTCGGTTTCTGAACCTCAAACAACCATTTTCACCAACTCAAAATTCAGATTCAACATTCGTTATTAAATTTCTGAGCATCACAAATTTGTTGAACAAATAACGCTCTTACTTTTAATTTGGCTATTATCGAACCATCATCAGATATAACCATATGTACATTCATTACACGCAAAGCATATAATGATTTTCGACTTAAAGCATCAGCAACAACATTAGCCTTTCCCGGATAATAGTTAATTACTAGCTCGTAGTCTTTTAACAACTGTAACCATCGGCGTTGTCTCAAATTCAGATCTTTCTGAGTCATCAAGTACTTCAGGCTTTTATGATCAGAATAAACATGACATTTCTCATCGAACAGATAGTGACACCAAATCTTCAATGCAAACACAATAGCTACTAATTCTAAGTCATCTGTCGGATAGTTCTTTTCATGCGGCTTCACCTGTCTCGAGGCATAAGCTATGACTTTTCCTTTCTGCATCAAAACACAACCCAGACCACTAAAAGGTGCATCACTGTAAATGACAAATTCTTTACCCGATTCTGGCAGAACTAACATTGGAGCTTTGGTCAAAAGAGCTGTAACACCCCGTACCCAAGCCCGATGCTAAGACTGGATGCGAGACATTACCATGCTTGAACTCATTTAATCAAGTACTTATCGGCTATAAAATTTTGTTTCGACTTAAAACCTTTCTTTCTTGGTCTAGACATATGTATCATGGTCATACGAGGCCTTAAACACTTGTTCGGACTTTCGGAAGTTATCGAAAATCCTCTCTCACAATCAGAGGTTACACGCCCGTGGGGTTTCGGGCACGCCCGTACACTCTTAAACACGCCCATGTTCCCATCCGTGGGGAGCTACTGACTTATCTGACACGGCCTTGACTCGCTCGTGTCCTCCAACCGTGTGGAGCTACTGACTTATTTGCCACGGCTTGAGCACACGCCCATGCCTAAGCCGTGGGTCTTACACGGCTCATGCACACGGCCGTGGGATTCACCCGTGGCCTATTTTAACAAGTAATCATAAGGTGTAGGGTTCGCACGGCCCAGGCACACGCCCGTGTGTCTAACCGTGTGGACACTTAGAGGCTATATACCAAGCCCTTCTCCATCCTACATTTCATACATTAATATACTCATTCAATAAAGTCTCAAATAAATGACTAAAACACATGAATTCATACATTTGATTCATGAAAATAAAGTGTTACTACCATATAATTACAACAACTTAGCCATCATCAACAGCTATACACAATTAAACTACAAACCCTTTTTGGCCAACATAGTTTGGCACATTAACAATAACTTAATCAACCTTAAATTCTATTCCTATACATGCCATGACTCATAAGGAATGGATACCTCAAATCGAATGTCAACTCGATAGTGTGAAAACATATCCAGCAGCCTCCAACCCGTATTAGTCAACATAATCTATAAGAGATGAGAAAAGAAAAGGAGTAAGCACTAATGCTTAGTAAGTTCATCTGCATAATCTGGCAAATATTAATATTCATTAAATATAGATAACCACAAGATATTATGCTGGGTCATTCCCATTAACTCATGGTTGCTTACTCAACCACTTAAGAAGCTTACTCATTTTATCTCTTACCGTACCACGAGCTAATTGCCCGTTTACAAAAGAATCCATTCCTACACTGATTATCATGTAATCATATAAGACATCACATCAAGTCTTATTAATAAGCTACTCATCTTTCGGTGCTTTCGCACTTAGCCCACCATTACCATACATTCATAAATAGTCATCCACATGTAATACTTTAATTCAATTGTTCATCCGAGAACACCCTCACATTACTACTCTTACTTAACTTTTCCATTATTTTTATTCGCATTCCCACAATATAACAATAAATCTAATTCATGCAACAAGGTGCATTAATTTCCCATATCCCAATAGGGGTTCATCATATATATATATAAATTGAAATCGTCTCAATTTAATTCTAGTACACACTTGTGCCTTTCGTAGCTCAACCGCATACTTTCTTTACTTCAACATATACTCAAGTTATAAAATAACTCTCTTGAGTCTCATACTCATGAAATCACATAGAAATCATACCCCAATAGGGTCTTACTTGAATTAACATATCGATGCCATGTCCTTGAAACGGTCTTATACGAATCCTTACATCGAGGCCATAATCCAATATGGTCTTATACGAGACTTTAACTATCATCTCAACATTCTTCATGCATTTCATCCAAGGGTATTTCATACATCCATAGAGTGAATATACATTCCATACAATATTAGAATACTTACATGAACTCATACATAATTTCTATAATTGCATGTGAACTTACCTTGTTGTCGAAATAGCCGAAAATGACTATTAGCCCACATTTCTCTTTCCATCCGTTCTAGGTCCGAAACTTGCTTTCCTTGATCTAGAACAATGAAATTTACTGATTTATTCACTTATAAATCATAATATATCGTAATCTACACTCTAGGCAAAAATGACTATTTTGCCCCTATACTTTGGCAAAATTATGATTTTGCCCGTAGGCTCGTAAATAAATTTTCATCTCAATTTCTTGTTAAACAAGCCTAGCTGAACATTTAATCCTCTTATAACTATCTCCAATTGCAACTATTTCATACCTTAATGAACAAATTACAACCTTTGCATAATAACCCATTTTAGGTATTTTCCATGAAAATCCTTTCACAAAAGTTATTTCTCTTCATCCTATCATTCATTTTCTTCCATAAAAAATCATCAAACAACATAGACTCTCTAATGGCAAGTCCCTAGACTATCAACCATATTGTAAAATAGTCCCCTTATTAGCTAGCTTAAGCTTTGGGGATCACAAAAGTATAATTTTCTTCAAGAAAAATGATCAAAATCACTTACTAGGGAGGAGGATTGCTTGCTGAAATTTTAAGCTTCAAAACCCCCTTGTTGCTGCTCATTTTCGGTGGAGAAGAAGAGAGAAAAAGATGATATCTTTTTCCTTTCTTTATTTTATTATAAACATCAATTTCGACCCACTAACTTTGACCAAAAATTAAAACTCTTGCCCCCTCTAGTCTACATGGCTAGCCATCATAACCAAGATGGTTTAATTGCCCTTTAAAACCCTCCAATTAATATTTCATGGCTATTTGGTACCTTTAGCCTATAGAATGGAACTTTCACACTTTATGCGATTTAGTCCTTTTTGGCGATTTAGCATGAAATCGCTAAAATTAAAACACCAAAACTTTCATGCACCCTTATAAACATGTTATAAAACATAACATAACATGAAAATAATTTTCTATAACCTCGATTTAGTGACTCCAAGATCACTGTTCTGACTAGTCCTTAAATCGAGCTATTGCAATACTCCCCCCTTAGGGATTTTCATCCCCGAAAATCTAATCAGGTGGAGTTGCTATCAATATTCTTAAAACCTTTCCCTTAACTCTTCAAAATCACAATTCAACTTATCCTCCAATTTCTTTTGCCAACAACTCTTAAGCTACGATACATAAAGTCGAAGCATAACTTGAGACTTTAGTTATTCTCCCTCTGGGTATATACTAAATTCAGTGATCCACCAAATTTAAAACTCTGGACATGTCCGAATGATCGTTCAGATCTTTACTGACTGATTCACTACAATTTGAATGTCCTTTCCCATCCTTGGGAATTTTCTCAAACCAAATTTGAAATCTATAAAGTTTTACCTCACTTTCTCCTTAAAGCATCACCAGCTATAATAATCTTGACTTGAACACTTTGAAAACTCAGCTTTTTGTGGTCAACTACTTCTGACCATAACCTCATTCGTATCATGAAAGGTACTCTGTTGTCAAACATTTATGCACATAACCGCCTTTCCTTATTCTCGCATTAGTAGATATGCTACTACTAAGTTTCATGCCAAAACTTTCGTATAAGTTCTGGATTCATCATCATTCCAGTTCTATTTCGAAGAAATCTCAATAATAGAAAACTTATGCAACCTGCATTTTACCATCTTGAAATAAACTAACCCGGAGCTTATTCGAAAATACCATTTGCTATCTGACTCCTGAACTCTTCTGTTCTGAAAAGAAAACTGGCTCTTGACATTAATCTCACTGAAATTATGATATCACCGACTAGCTAACTCACATTCAATTCTCATACAGATACGAAAGGGATCGTCTCAGGATCACTAATCTGGCAACTATCTTTCTCAATACAGATTGAACTCAGTACTAGAACTTTCAATCGATAACTCATTCTATAGCTTTCAACTCAACCTTCGAGGTTTAAACGTTTCAATAAGCATATTTCTATAATAGTTCCCAATTTACGAGTACACAGAAATTATTCTCTTTACTGACTCATGCCTGAACATACACAGAACTTGATCCACATCTCAAAACAATAATCTACTCTTTTCTCCATACTGAGAATCTATCTTAAGCACACTCTCATCTGAGTTTCTTTTACTGTGCTAGTCTAAAACCTTTACTAGCATCGAATCTCACAACATTAATGATATCTAGATTTAATTTATCAACTCTATCTAGCTACTCAAAATCCCATCATACAACATGAAACTTATGATTTCATTTCTTATCCTAAAATCATCACGATTTTCCTCCTCAAAGTACCCGTACAGGGTTACAAGGATATAAAGAAATGTCGATTGCAATTACTAAACCGACAATCTTTGGTCTAGATTTGCAATCGGCTAACATTCTCACACAATCTCGATTCATAAGATAAACAACTACATCGCCTGTGAGAGGCAAATGACATTAACACTTAGTACTTAAGGAGATCATTATGACCCATACAACTATGGTTATCATAATTGAACACTTTCATCATTCAAACATGGTTTCTTTAACCATTCTGTCCTCAAGCTCCTTAACCATTCCTTTCATTAATAAACATCAATTTAAGAAGATCTCGATAAACATACATCTCAGGCTTTCTACTCACTTGAGTCAAATAGCTTAGGCTAACTTTTTCTTTGCCCTTAACAATGTATAATCAACACAATCGTCAAATCATTTAGGCATACTCACTTACAACTGCCTCTATTAAGCACATACAATGCCACACTCTGTACTCATTTCTTGCGACTCATTCACGAGTGCCTGTATTCATTCATTCACATGACCTTAGTACAATTCTCTCTCATTTTTTTTTTTTTTCTACTTCTAAACTCATCTATCTATCCCAATGATCACTTAGGGATACTCAAAAATACATAATCATTGTCATTCATATAGGTACCAAACCAATGCCACATCCCCAAGGTGGTCTTATATGAAGTTACCTTTAAATGCCAATGTCATATCCCGAATAAAGTCTTATATAGACTTTCACATCAAGTATCAATGCCATATTCTGTATATGGTCTTACATGATTCTCATATTCATTAACGGTGCCATATTACAAAATGGTCTTTTACAAAATCATAGCTTGGTGCCGAGGCCATGCTTCGAACATGGTCTTATACGGGACCTTATCTAATTCATATTTCAATGATAGCCTTTTTATTCTAGTCCCCTAGGACTTCAGCCTTATGTTAAACAACAATTTATCTACCTAGTAGAGTATCATGTATCAATGTGACACAAAGCATTTTCAAAATGCTAGCATAAATACTGCATTAATCACATATTAACTTACTCAATTTGACTCTCATAACATCTCATCATAATTCAGTAGTGGTAAGGAGAGTGAGATCATAGAGCCCTTTAACGTGACTCTCATGACTACATGTATGTTGTTTACTATTCATCATTAATAAAATATCATCATAGTCATACAACTCATCTCAAGTGAGTTTTCACATTTATCACGCTACAATTGTTTCTATCAAAAATACATTAGAATAATGTCTTCACTTACTCAAGTTCTACATTACTATCTACTTAAGTACTCAACGTTTAACTCTACTTTCTCTTACAATCAATTATCAATCAATGAATGCCTTACGGGTCTGAGTACATCGTTTACCTGATTGCCATAGTCTAACTATGGTCTTACTCATATCACGATAGCATAGTCCAACTATTTCTTTATATGTCATCATGATGCCATAGCCTTACTACGGTCTTACACAAAATCTCATACCAATACCAATGTCATACCCTTGGTATGGTCTTATATGGAACTCATGTCAATGCCGATGCCATATCCCAGATATGGTCTTACACCGGCTCTTGTCTTAATGCCGATGCCATGTTCCAAATACGGTCTTATACTGGCATTCATAATACGGCCGATGCCATGTCCCAGACATGGTCTTACACTAGCACACATATCAACACCGATGCCATGTCCCAGACATGGTCTTACACTAGCTCTCTCATTGCCATGGTCCAACCATGGTCTTATTCATCTTTTCATCGTTGAATGACCGTACTCATCTCCTGCATTCTACTTAATCAAACTTCTCAGTTTTAGCTCTCATACCATAATATGGGTGGTTTCTTGCTCTTACTGCTTCTCGCATACATCATGGTGCTTACTATTCTCATGTCTGTGAGGTAAACAAGGTACATGTAACACTTGATCAAAAAGATTAGTATGCTTTACTATAATAAACATAATTTCAACATCACAATTCATAACATGAATTATACTTGTTAGTCAGCCTTAACTAGCATGACATAATATCAACTTTACTACTACCTTTCTTGCTATCTCATTTTAACTTTACTCATTTGCCCGATTAATTTATGTGAATTACCGAGGATACTAAATCTCTTGCCATGAACTTGATGCCAAAGCCATACTCTAGGCATGGACTTACATGAAAGGTCTCTTCTTGAATCAATGCCAAGCTTGCCTTACATGACTTACATGATATATCATTCAATGCCAAGCTTGCCTTGGACTTACATGATATATCTGTTCAATGCCAAGCTTGCCTTGGACTTACACGAAAGATCTCTTCTTGAATCAATGCCAAGCTTGCCTTGGTCTTACATGAAATACCTGTTCAATGCCAAGCTTGCCTTGGACTTACATGATATATCTGTTCAATGCCAAACTTGCCTTGGTCTTACATGAAATATCTGTTCAATGCCAAGCTTGCCTTGGTCTTACATAAAATATCTGTTCAATGCCAAGCTTGCCTTGGACTTATATGATATATCTGCTCAATGACAAGCTTGCCTTGGACTTACATAAAAGATCTCTTCTTGATTACCGATGCCATGCCTTGGCTTAGTCTTATACGGGCTTTCTTATCTCATGTGATGGATCGAGTATCCTGGGCAATTCTTATTCAATCGGGACTTGCTCATAATTAATCTCATTGATTTCTTTATTCAGTAAAACATTAAACATTTCATGATGACAATATACATTATACTAAGCAATTCAATGATAGAAATCATACAACTTACTGAATTTAACTCGAGTGGAATTCTCACTTTCTTAATAAAACAATTTCGTTAAGGCCGGGAGACATCACACTATCATGATCCACATATGGCATATATAGCTAGACTCTTACTCTCGCTAGGTTAGTCCTAGAACCGACTAAATCATAGCTCTGATACCACTAAATGTAACACCCTGTACCCAAGTCCGATGCTAAGACTGGATACGAGACATTACCATGCTTGAACTCACTTAATCAAGTACTTACCGGCTATAAAATTTCTTTTTGACTTAAAACCTTTCTTTCTTGGTCTAGACATACGTATCATGGTCATACGAGGCCTTAAACACTTGTTCAGACTTTCGAAACTTATCGAAAATCCTTTCTCAAAATCAGAGGTTACACACCCGTGGGGTTTGGGGCACGCCTTCGCACTCCTAAACATGCCCATGTTCCCATCCGTGGGGAGCTACTAACTTATCTGACATGTCCTTGACACGCCCGTGTCCTCCAACCGTGTGGAGCTACTGACTTATTTGCCACGGCTTGAGCACACGCCCATGCCCAAGCCGTGGGTCTTACACGGCTCATGCACACGGCCGTGGGATTCACCCGTGGCCTATTTTAACAAGTAATCATAAGGTGCAGGGTTCGCATGGCCCAGACACACGCCCGTGTGTCTAACCGTGTGGACACTTAGAGGCTATATACCAAGCCCTTCTCCATCCTACATTTCATACATTAATATACTCATTCAATAAAGTCTCAAATCAACGACTAAAACACATGAATTCATACATTTGATTCATGAAAATAAAGTGTTACTGCCATACAATTACAACAACTTAGCCACCATCAACGGCTATACACAATTAAACTACAAACCCTTTTTGGCCAACATAGTTTGGCACATTAACAATAACTTAATCAATCTTAAATTCTAGTCCTATACATGCCATGACTCATAAGGACTGGATACCTCAAATCGAATGTCTGCTCGATAGTGTGAAAACATATCCAGCGGCCTTCAACCCGTATTAGTCAACATAATCTATAAGAGATGAGAAAAGAAAAGGAGTAAGCACAAATGCTTAGTAAGTTCATCTGCATAATCTGGAAAATATAAATATTCATTAAATATAGATAACCACAAGATATTATGCTAGGTCATTCCCATTAACTCATGGTTGCTTACTCAACCACTCTAGAAGCTTACTCATTTTATCTCTTACCGTACCACGAGCTAATTGCTCGTTTACAAAAGAATCCATTCCTGCACTGATTATCATGTAATCATATAAGACATCACATCAAGTCTTATTAATAAGCTACTCATCTTTTAGTGGTTTCACACTTAGCCCACCATTATCATACATTCACAAATAGTCATCCACATGTAATACTTTATTTCAATTGTTCATCCGAGAACACCCTCACATTACTACTCTTACTTAACTTTTCCACTATTTTTATTCGCATTCCCACAATATAACAATAAATCTAATTCATATAACAAGGTGCATTAATTTCCCATATCCCAATAGGGGTTCATCATATATATATAAATTGAAATCGTCTCAATTCAATTCTAGTACACACTTGTGCCTTTCGTAGCTCAACCGCATATTTTCTTTACTTCAACATATACTCAAGTTATAAAATAACTCTCTTGAGTCTCATACTCATGAAATCACATAGAAATCATACCCCAATAGGGTCTTACTTGAGTTAACATATCGATGCCGTGTCCTTGAAACGGTCTTATACGAATCCTTACATCAAGACCATAATCCAATATGGTCTTATACGAGACTTTAACTATCATCTCAACATTCTTCATGCATTTCATCCAAGGATATTTCATACATCCATAGAGTGAATATACATTCCATACAACATTATAATACTTACATGAACTCATACATAATTTCTATAATTGCATGTGAACTTACCTCGTTGTCGAAATAGCCGAAAATGACTATTAGCCCACATTTCTCTTTTCATCTATTCTAGGTTCGAAATTTGCTTTCCTTGATCTAGAATAATGAAATTTACTGATTTATTCACTTATAAATCATAATATATCGTAATCTACACTCTAGGAAAAAATGACTATTTTGCCCCTACACTTTGGCAAAATTACGATTTTTCCCTAGGCTCGTAAATAAATTTTCATCTCAATTTCTTGTTAAACAAGCCTAGCTGAACATTTAATCCTCTTACAACTATCTCCAATTGCAACTATTTCATACCTTAATGAACAAATTACAACCTTTGCATAATAACCCATTTTAGGTATTTTCCATGAAAATCCTTTCACAAAAGTTATTTCTCTTCATCCTATCATTCATTTTCTTCCATAAAAACTCATCAAACAACATAGACTCTCTAATGGCAAGTCCCTAGACTCTCAACCATATTGTAAAATAGTCCCCTCATTAGCTAGCTTAAGCTTTGGGGATCACAAAAGTACAATTTTCTTCAAGAAAAATGATCAAAATCACTTAGTAGGGAGGAGGATTGCTTGCTGAAATTTTAAGCTTCAAAACCCCCTTGTTACTACTCATTTTATTATAAACATCAATTTCAACCCACTAACTTTGACCAAAAATTAAAACTCTTGTCCCCTCTTGTCTACATGGCCGGCCATCATAACCAAGATGGTCTAATTGCCTTTTAAAACCCTCCAATTAATATTTCATGGCTATTTGGTACCTTTAGCCTATAGAATGGAACTTTCGCACTTTATGCGATTTAGTCCTTTTTCGAAATTTAGCATGAAATCGCTAAAATTAAAACACCAAAACTTTCATGCACCCTTATAAAAATGTTATAACACATAACATAACATGAAAATAATTTTTTATAACCTCAATTTAGTGACTCTGAGATCACTGTTCTGACTAGCCCTTAAATCGGCTGTTACAAGAGCTTTCAACTGATCGAAACTTTTCTGACACTTTTCTGACCACTCAAATTTAACATCTTTCTGTAACAGCTTTTTCATCGGTGTCGCGATCATAGAGAAACCTTTCACGAAACGTCTGTAATCACCAGCAAGTCCCAGAAAGCTTCGAACTTCAGAGACATTTTTCGGAGGTTTCCAATCAAGTATAGCTGAAATTTTACTCAAATAAACCCAAATACCCGATGCTGATACAAAATAGCCCAGAAAACTGATTTCGCATAACCAGAACTCGCATTTACTAAACTTTGCATACAACTGTTTATCTCGTAAAGTCTGTAACACAAGCCTCAGCTGTTCGACATGCTCGGTTTCATCACGGGAGTAGATCAAAATGTCATCTATGAATACTACCACAAATCGATCCAAATACTATCTGAATATCTGATTCATCAAATCCATTAAAATAGCAGGTGCATTAGTGAGTCCGAAAGGCATAACCAGAAATTCATAGTGCTCGTACCTCGTTCGAAAAGTAATCTTTGGTACATCAGAGTCTTTAACTTGCAATTGATAGTAGCCTGATCTCAAATCTATCAGTGAAACTACTGTAGCCCCTCTCAACTGATCGAACAGATCTTCAATCTGTGGCAATGGATACTTATTCTTTATAGTCACTTTATTAAGCTCTCTATAGTCGATACACATTCTTATAGCTCCGTCTTTCTTTTTCACAAATAAAACTGGTGCGCCCCAAAGAGAGAAACTCGGTCACGCAAAACCTCTATCTGTTAACTCTTACAACTGAGCTTTCAATTCTTTTAATTCTGTAGGTGCCATTTTGTATGGAGCTATCAAAATTGGAGTCATATCCGGCATTAATTCAATACCAAATTCAACATCTCAAATAGGTGGCAAACCTAGTAACTCTTTAGTAAACACATCCGGATACTCACATATAATAGGTACTGATTCAATCTTCTTTTCGATCACTTTAGAGTCAAGCACATAAGCAAAGTAAGCTTCATAACCATTTCTCACGTATTTCTGAGCTAACATTAAAGATATCACTGCCGATAAACCATTCAAATCATTAGATTCAATCAGAATAATCTTATCATTCTGACACCGTAAATCAATAGTCTTCCATTTTCAATTTACAATAGCATCATGCAGAGTTAACCAATCCATACCTAGAATTATATCAAACTCATCAAATGGCAACAACATCAAATCAGCCGAAAAACATGAATCTCAAATCATCAACGGACAATTCTTGCACACTTTATCAACCAAAACACACCGGCCTAAGAGGTTCGATACTTTAATCACAAACTCAGTAGACTCTATAGGCAAAGTCTTACTGAATACTAAGGTCTCACATACATAAGAATGAGTCAAACCAAGATCAATCAATGCAACAACACTAGTATCATAGAGAGTGAAAGTACCAGTAATGACGTCTGGGAATGAAGCCTCCTCGCGTGTGCGAATAGCATAAGCTCTAGCTGGTGCACGAGCCTTAGATCTAACAGCTAAATGGTCCCTCTCTGACTACCACTCACATTACTCGTATTTCTAGGTGGTTTACCTCGAACTGCAGTAGTACTCAATCTCGTATTCTGTACCAGATTTTGATCCGCTAACTCTAGGCACTCACGGATGAAATGATCCCTAGATCCACATTTAAAATAGGCTCGATCATGCAATCTACAATTTTCGGGGTGTCTTTTACCACAATGTTCACACTTAAGTTGATTTGATCTAACATTACCCACACTAGCTACTGAGGTAGCTCTCGAGCTCACAGGTGGTCTATCTCGATCACGTCTAAAATAACCCACAGTAGTCTTCGAACGACTACCATCATCTCGGAACTTCTTTGAGGTCGACTGAAATGACTTACTGAATGGTCTCTTACGTGAATCTTTAGCTTCAGAGTCACCTTTTCTTTTTTTCTTTCACAAGCTCTTCAGCTTTGCAGGCTCTCTCAACAAGTACCATGAACTCTTTTATCTCAACTATGCCAACTAAAAGTTTAATGTCTTTATCCAGCCTATCTTCAAATCTTTTACACATAATAGCCTCGGTAGAAATACACTTTCTGGCATACCGACTGAGTCTCACAAATTTTCGCTCGTACTCTGTCACTGTCATCCATCCCTGTTTCAATTCAAGGAATTCTTTATGTTTTTTATCAATAAACCTCTGACTGATATATTTCTTACGAAACTCAGTTTGAAAGAATCCCCAAGTCACTCATTCTTTCGGAACCACTGATACTAGTGTATTCCACCAGTGATATGCAGTGTCCCATAGTAGAGATATAGCACATTTTAAACATTCATTAGGGGTGCAGGATAATTCATCAAACACTCAAATAGTATTATCGAGCCAGAACTCAGCTCGCTCAGCGTCATCATCATGAGTAACTCTGAATTCTTCGGCTCCATGTTTTCTAATTTTATCAACAGGAGGCTTAGACAATCTCAGTGGATCACTCACTTGAGGTATAGTAGGTACTGAAGATGGTTAATCGGGGGTGGAGGTAGTTGTGCAGCCGGATTAGTCTGGATATATTAAGTAAACCAGTCATTTATCATTTGATAGAAGGCTTGTCTAGCCTCCCCCTCCTGGTTACTCGAAGTCGGTCGAGAATCAACCGGTGTTGTCCCTTGCGCGGTAGTAGGTGTTATACTCTCGACGTCATCAATTACAGCTCGATTGGGATCCATTACTATACGAAAACACATTTTCAAATGTCAGAAGTCATCACACTATCGCAATATAAAATATGGCATGTATAGCTAGACTCATACGCGCTACGTTAGTCCTAGAATCGACTAAACTATAGCTCTGATACCAATCAAATGTAACACCCCTAACCCGAATCTGTCGCCAGATTAGGTTTACGAGGCATTACCGAAAAATACACAACTCAGAACAAGCATATATTTTTTTTTTTTATTTTTTTAACATATCACATTACACCTAAAATAAGTATAACAATGATATTAATATATCTCACACATGTCACATATTTCAGTAACCACATTTTACATCTATGAATGAAAGTGATCAATACATAACATACCAAATCCACATACTTAGTATTCAAATTAAAAATTCAGATATGTATCTGAATCATCCAAATAAAATATAGTTGTATATTTTTCTATTACAATCGAATCATAATAATCTATATATGTTCGAACATATAATCATCTTATACCTATCATGCAATAAGACATCCAATAATTCAATTTTATTTACTAAACAAATACCAAACTCACCAAATGCTTAATCATTTTAACTCATCCCAAGTCTCTACTCATAAACTTTATTAATCCATATATTCCTAATTCACTTGCCATGGTTTTGGTTTAAACATTATTTCTATAATCTCTTAACTATCTCATAAAGAACAAAACATTAGCAACAATTATATATTTAATCAAGTATAACCGAATTCATTTATACAAACATACATGATTTCCTATTCGAATCCTTACCAATACCAATACCAAATTTCATAACCTAAACACAAAACCAAATCCATTTGCATCACATTTAATTATCTATCACAAGTACATACCATAACCGAATATGCATAGTTAACATCATCAATTTAAACCAACTTATTAAAGACTTAATAACTAAACAAATCCTTATACCTATTTATTATATTCGAACTTTTATATCACCAAAACCAAATCACACCATACAAGTATATACATACTTACTAAAACTTTATGCACATACATTTCACTTAATATCATCCAAAATATATATAAGTATACATTCAATTTTAGTCCATTTCATAACTAAATCAATCCATCACGAAAGTATAATAAGTATACATGTACTAATCACCAAACCAAATTCAATATGTCCAAGTTATAAACATCACAATTACTTGCTTATTATAAACTTATGCCATACCAAATATGCATAAATATCAACTCATCTTTAATGACCATTACCAACCATAAACATAGATACCAAACTAAATCAAAAGAAGATAAGCTATTTTCGCATGGCTATTATTTACATTCAAAAGTACTTTATCCACAATCAACTTTCTATTATGCTATACATGCCATATAATCAAAATCAACTTAGTAAAATACCAAAGGAAACTGTCGATACTGTGATAAGTCTTGCTGACGATCCCCGAGCTCGTAACGTATATCCAAAATCTATAAAACAGAGGTAGACAGAAAAACACAAAGTAAGTTATTTAAGCTTAGTAAGTTATAAGCAAGCTAATATTAATTAAATTAACAAAACAAAATATACAAAACTATAAGTACAATCTTAACATTAAATCCTTTCATATACAAATCCAATAGTTAAATTATACACATTCACAAAGAACTTATACAAATCTCAATATCAAAATCATATATAATTCATTTTGGTCGAATACACTAAGTTAGAAGATTTACACATAGATCACATGCACACACTATAGTTTTTTATACAATGAATTATACAATTATCTTACCTTACCTTTCATAACATAATTTATATACATACCTGAATCCTTTATTTCGATTTCCACATTGGCCTTCACTTAGCCATGCCCATTGAACCGTTCGAAATTAAAAAGGATACACGGATAGTCTGAAGCTCGTACAATGCCAACGTTCCAAACGTGGTCTTACATGTAACCACATATCGATGTCACTGTCCCAGACAGGGTCTTTCACGTAAACACAAGTCGACGCCAACGTCCCAGACGTGGTCTTACATGATAACACATATTCGATATCCTATGTCATGAAATATGTGTATCCTTTCTATTCTTAAGGTTCGTACGGGGCTTTTGAACATCAAATCTCGATGAATCTCGATCGAATCAAACTCGGAAGATAGCCAATTCTCAATATACACATTCGGCCATATCAAAGTATAATTCAAATAATTCAAGTTATCATATAACAAACATATATTCATAAAGATAACAACATTTAAAAACTTATTGACTTACCTTAGACGTCGATGGACTGTGAAATCGATTAATCGACTATTTTTAATTTTCCCCGATCCAAATCCGATTTCTTTGGTTCTTAATCTAAACATATTCAAATTAAGCTTATTTAAACACCATTCTATTCAATTTAATCTAAAACACATAAATGGACAAATTATAATTTTGCCCCTAACATTTCACACTTTTTACAATTTGGTCCTTTTTACACAAAACACAAAATACACAAAATTTGAACACACTATGCTAGGGCCGAATATTCATAGTCTTCATACAAGTCCACACATTTCATTTATTTCACATTTTAGTCCCTCAAAATTTTATTTTTTAATTTAGTCCAAATTACTCAAATTCATCAAAAATTCAAAGACAAAACATGTTAATCTAATACATATATTTTATATTTCATCATCAAACAACAAAAATCAAAAGCTATCATCAATGGCAAAACAAAAATCATCATCAAAATAAACAATTCTAGCATGGGTCGGATAGTACTCAAAGCAACGATCTCAAAAACATAAAAATTATCAAAAACCGAGCTAAAACTCACCTTGAACCAAGCTCAATCAATGGCCGAGTGTTGCTAGGTTTTGTTTCTTTTTCTTTTGCTTAAATTCGGCTAAGTAAAAGATGATAACATGACTTGTTTTTGTTTTATTTTTAACATATATTAGTTTATTATTAATTTACTTATTTAACCTTTTATATTTAATAATTATGACATATAAATTAAGGTCATTTTAGATCATATGCCGTCCACTATAGTTAGAATGGGCTATTTACCCTTTAAGGACCTAATATTAAAAAGCCATTAGCAAATTAGCACTTCACATTAATTAGCAAATTTCACATTTTACGCAATTAAGTCCTTTTATTTAATCGAACACTTAAATGACGAAATTAAAACACGAAAATTTAACACAAGCAAATTCACACATAATAAACACTGAAAATAATTTTAAAATATTTTTCGGACTCAGATTTGTGGTCTCAAAACCACTATTCTGATTAGGGTCAAAATCAAACTGTTACAAAGTATTTATTCTCCCTACCACCCATGTAATCTTTTTCATTTTTAACTAAAGAAATGAAACAATGCTGCAAATTTGAGTAGCAATAAGAAATTGAGCCCTTTCAATTGCTTTTCCTCTTACCTTCTTAGTTCATCACAAAATTATTCAAGTCTAAATTAGATATGAGTAGAGGGGTGCATGGGTTGGCGACTTACCGCCCAAGGCCCCTTGAAATGTGAGAGGGTTTGGGCAAAAATATAGGCCCGAAAAATGGGCTTAAAAAAAAACGAGGCCTGTTTAGAAAGCAGTAGAGCCTCGGTATGAATTTTTTGGCAGGGCTTGGCTTACCTACCCAAAATATTTTTATTTGTTATATTTTAATTGTATTTGATTTATTTTAAATGTATTTTTATTTGTATTTGATTTATTATATTTTAAATGTATTTGATTTATTATATTTTTATTTATTTTTGTTTTAATTTTATTTTATTTTTAAAATGTATTGAACTTATTATATTTTATTTTTAATAAAAATTTATACTAGTCGGGCGGGCTCGAGCCTACCAATTTTAAAGCGGTCGGCCTGAATAAATTTTTAGGCCCATATTTCGAGTCGGGCCGGGCTCGGGCCTACCAATCGGGCCAAAAAAATTTTGGGCCCCACCCGCCCATGCACCTCTAGATATGAGAGAAGAACAGTAAAATTTTTGATAAGCCATTAGAGATGAAAATCTGGATTTTCTAATTTAGAATAAAAAGATAAGGAAAAAGGAAAATAAATTTTATTACAATAAAAAAGGTTTATTTAATAATTTTGATATTAAAAAAAAATGAAAGGCTCTGTTCCTTAATTGTTTAACTTTTCTCCTTTGGCCCACAGGGGAATGTGACACTCTTTCAGTGGTCCACATGTCAATATGTGTCAAAGTCTAACTCCTTAGATTGGAGTATGAAAAGGTTGGATGGAACAAAAGTACATATAACTTGTCAATACAAATTAAAAAATATATATACCACATTAACAATTTTGTTAAAATTTTGGGTAAATCTTATAATTATCCCATTTGTTTTAAAATGAAAGGATATGATTGAAATGTCGCAAAATCTTATAGAATTATCAGCGGGCTAGGCCTTCATAGTAATTTAAATTGGAAATGGTGTGTAAAAAAAGTTTAGAATTTCAAAATATCATGTTGAAATTTGTATAGTGTTTTACTAAATTAGTTGTATTTTAATTCAATCAAACCAAACAAATTAAAGAACATAGAAATAAGCAATCAAATCAAACTTACATGTCCTTGTCTCCAAATTTTAATGGCTTTCATTGAAGAATACAGTTGGAGTAATTTTTTCCTTCGTCACCCACATTTGCTTGTTCATCAAAAGGAATAGTGAAAATAATAGAAGAATACAAAGGTAAGGTGCCGTGTGCCCGTGTCACTTTCCATTAGTATTTTTCGAAAAAGATATAAAGATTTAACCAAAGCCCATAGTATAATGATAAAAAAATCTTTTGTTGATATGAAAATGATCTCCTAATTAAAGATTAGATTTTAAGTTAGATGATTGGATAAATTCCTACCCTGCTTTACGAAAAACTTAAAGTGAAGTAATTTCAACAAAAATGGGGCCCAAGTCAAAGTTGTTTATTGTTTTAACCCCTCCCACTTGGGCAAGGAAATCAAATTTTTCCATAAAAGAAATCCTCGTTCCATGTAAATGTGACATGTGCTGTGTTTCATTACAACTGTTTGACTTCAAGAGTTGGTGACATTTTTTAGACATCAGCATATGTTAGTGTTAAACACGGCAATGAAATTCTCTTTTTGTCATCAAAATTCACATAAATTAGTCAAAAATCAAGACCTTAAAGTCAAGCAAGCCTTCAATTATGGAAATAAAAAGAGGGGTGAAACTCATTTTTTTCCCTTCATATTCTGCGTTTCCATTTGCATGGATTTTATCATGATTCCTTGTTTCTCTTTCTTTTTTCTTTTAACAAGAAAAGAAAGGACAAAGGAAACAAATTAATTTTAAAAAAAAATAAATATTACATTAAATTAAATTGATCAAAAATTGGATTTTGTCAAATGAAATTTAAAAATATATATAAAAAAACTTTAGTGATATATTTTATATTGTAAATTCACAAAATCTTATCTTCAAAAATTAGCACTTGAACCTGTTCTTTTCAATCTTTTAAATATAAATTATATCTATTTAATCTCATAATCATATTTTAATATTTTATTAATTATTCACATTCAACTCAAAATAACCTTAATTAATACTATTGTAACAACAGGAAGATATATGAATAAAAATAGTCATTGTATCATAATATTTGATAAACTTCAATCTACCTAACCACAAACGAAATGATAAATTATTTGTATCTCACTTTTCAATTAACACACTCTTGGACTGGGTGTATGAGTAACCTTTTTTTTTTTTTTTTATCCTTTAAATTTTGATACACCCACTTTGTAAGTGAAACAAATCAATCTAAAAAATATGTTTTTAAAAAATTATATTAAGACAAATGAAAATTTTAGTTGAAATAGTTAAAAGTTAAAAATTAAAAATTAAAGTGTCCTATTTTACTAAAATTCATGAAAATATAAAAATATCATCATATTAATATATGTTACTTTGTATATAAAAGTCTATAATAATAATTTTTAACTAAATTGTTGTTCCATGAACTTGTAAGGTTAACTCTAATTAAATTAGTGTCACAAATTAATTTAACTTCAATTTAAGTATAAAATTACTAAAACACTCTGACTTCAAAGGGTAAAGGTGTTTTCATATAATGTGGAAATAAAACAAGTGAAAAAACAGTATTTGAAGATGAACAAATTCATAGAAAATAAAGATAGTATTGATAAAGTCGAAAAGTGGGGAGAGGAATAGGTAGGGCAAAAGAAAAGCATAAAAAAACATGGGATTCATGGGAGTGTGAAAATAAAGAAAGAAAGCAGAAGATAGATTTGGAGGCAACGCGTTAGTTTGTAAAGGAATTGGATTCTGTGTAGCTGACATCCACTGGATAAGTTTTCCCAACAAATACGTCAATCCCCACTTTTCTTTTTCTCTTATTTGATTAACCGTTTACTTTGAACCATTCCAAATTTCAACCGTCCTTCTGTCCTGTTTCAAACTCCCATTACACTTACCAAAATATTAACTTCAAAGAAACACAAAATACTATAATCTCATTTTTATCATACATTTCACAAATCCACTTCCTGGAAATATCCACTGCTGTTTTCTTTCCCTAAAGAAATCCCATTGTTTTTATTTAGAGATTCCTTGTACAACTTTTCTTGTTTCTCAAAGAAGGTTCAAGTTGAGTCAGAGAGGATGTTGGAGATGTGCACAAGGCCGTTAGAGATGTGCTTTGGAGGAGGTGGAGGTGGAGGCGATGAGCTCTTATGGCATATGGATTTGAAGCCCTACGTTTCTGGGGACTATTCCATAGCAGTTGTTCAAGCCAATTCCTCTTTGGAAGATCAGGGTCAGGTGTTTACTTCCCCGTCCGCCACTTACGTCGGCGTCTACGACGGCCATGGTGGACCTGAGGCTTCCCGTTTCATCACTCAACACTTGTTCCCTTTTCTTCATAGTAAGTTCTTTCTTGGGTTTCTTTTTCAACCTTGAAGGTACAATCATACAAGTAAACGAACCTTGGCCTTTGATCAATTTATATACAGGAGAAATAGAGATTCATTTTGTTTTTTGCTTTTGGTTGGTTCAATTGTGGTAGAGTTTGCATCAGAGCATGGAGGGTTATCAGCAGAAGTAATAAAGAAAGCCTTTGATGCTACTGAGGAGGAGTTTCTGCACTTAGTGAAACGATCGTGGCCAGCCAGGCCACAAATCGCTTCTGTTGGTTCCTGTTGTCTTGTTGGGGCAATTGCAAACGATGTTTTATATGTGGCTAATCTTGGTGACTCAAGGGCGGTTCTTGGCCGGAGAGTGTCTCCAAATGGACCTAATAATCAAGTGGTGGCCGAACGATTATCAACCGATCATAATGTCGCCGTTGAAGAGGTGAGGAAGGAGGTTGTGGCGCTCCACCCCGATGATTCTCATATTGTGGTGTATAACCATGGAGTTTGGCGGATAAAGGGCATAATTCAGGTACCAAATTCTCGAATTCCCCTCTGTTTCTCTAGTCAACGGCGTCAGTGTTTTGATAGTTAATACCGTAAAGTAACAATAGCAATTGCAATGTTGGACTATTATTGATTAGTGTTTGACCCCGCAGCTTGATGAGCATTTGATCTGCTTAATGTTAGCCAGGTGAAATTTTAGGTTCTCTTCAGTAAATTGCAATCCAAATGGCCAGTTCCTTGGCTTCTAATTCTTTAGGTTATGCCTCCAAATACCAATTAAGATTGGGGTGAACACCCTTTCTTAAACAGAAGAAATGAACCTTTTGAGCTAGCATTATTTAGGCATATTTTGCAGATATGAAGACCTTGATCCTTTGTGAGGTTCCAATGGCCTCTCTTATCTTACCAACTGTTTATGCTTTCTTAGCCTATTGTTCATATCATGTAGTTTTAACTGTTTCTTTGAATATTATGATATGTCAAATGTGAGTATGTCTTTCCAAATAATGCGAGTATTTTGACTATAGTTGTTCCTAGAAAGTAAAAAGATGATTGGGTGAGATTTCATGGTTTAACTAAATTGGTCATCTAACTATCTAGTTGGTTGGGTTCAAATCCGAGCGTTACAACTCATCCCTCTGTCCCGAATTGCGACCCCCTTTGTGCCCAAAACATATTAGTAGATGTAATGAATACAAAAGTGGATAAAGTGATATATGAATCACAGCCCGGAATGCATATGATAAGTGGTGGATGAACATTTATTTCGAATATGTGTTGCTTGTGACTGCAATGCCTCAACCTTGCTGAGATTTTGGCATACGCCATGTGTCACAAATAAACTGAATACCAAAAAGATTTCAGTTTCGGGACCATTCTCGTAGACTTAAATGAGTCACTTGGTATCTCTTACTTCACTACAACTTTATGATCTGTAAATGTGATTACTTCATTTCTGGAAATTTGCAGCATGTGATTTATAAGAAGGCTTTTGTCTAAAACTTTTACATCTCTTTCAGGTCTCGAGATCCATCGGAGATATGTATCTGAAGAAACCTGAGTTCATTCAGCAGTTCGGCTTACCGATTCCTTTGAAAAGGCCTGTAATGACTGCAGAACCATCTATATTAAGTCGAAAGTTGAAACCTCAGGATCTGTTCTTGATTTTTGCATCTGATGGGCTTTGGGAGCAATTAAGTGATCAAGTAGCTTGTGAGATTGTTCTGAAAAGTCCTAGAGTTGTAAGGCTCCCCATCCTAATAAAATAGTTTCATGTCCTTCTCGTTTTATGACTTCTTACATTATTTGTCACTTGCGATGTTTAATAAATACGGTCTCATATCAATAGGGAATAGCAAGGCGACTGGTACGAGCTGCGGTTCAGGAGGCAGCAAAGAAAAGAGAAATGAGATACGACGATATTAAAAGGATTGAAAAAGGAGTAAGACGCCATTTCCACGATGATATCACCGTTATAGTCATATACTTGGATCATCCGTTGAGTTCTTCAAATGGTAGATTCAAGGAGGACGATTTTATCGACTGCACTAGTGCCCCTGTTGATATCTTCTCGCTCAATGCCGATGAAGCTGATGATTAGTTTCCTTTCCCCCATCATGTGAATGAACAAAAAATATGAATGTGACATAGATTAAATCCTGTTGGACGACCAGTGATGAGAAGAAAATGGGAATTTGAAATAATATGCTCATCCAAGGTTGCTGTACATAGTTGTTTTTGTCACTTCCAGAGGTGCCAAATTGAAGCAACTGCTCACTTCCCTGCTTGTAGTTGTTTTTGTCACTTCCAGAGGTGCCAAATTGAAGCAACTGCTCACTTCCCTGCTTGGTTTTTGTTGGTCATCTTAAATACTTCCCCTCCTCCGTAGGAATTTACTATGCATACAATTTTTTCTTTCTTTTCTTTTAAAGAGATTCTCAACAGTTTGTTCTCTTGAAAATAAATATATATATATATATATTAGCTAGAATAAGAAGAACCAAGATTTGGCAATTTGTCGGAATGAGGCAAGAATACGTTACATGTTTATTGCTGATAGATGATGATGTTGGTTAGATGGCCAGAAATGAGTTTAACTTATGGATGAGGTAGACACGTGACAGTTGATTATTGATTGATGCATACGGAAAACTTTAGGGCTCGCTACATGACTTCCCTGTTGACCCCATGAATAATACAGCGTAAACAAAAGTAGGTTAAAATTGACTGAATGACCCACGTAGTTTTATTCATTTTGGTTACGTTAGTTATATTGGTTAATCGATTAGATTCGTTAAGTTGGTTTTCTGTTATTAAAATTTATGATTAAATCAATTGATTTATCTAATTTGAAATATATGATATTTAATTTATTTTGAATGTATGATTTAAATATGTAAGATTTTATTTTTAGTTTGTTTTAGATAAATTAAGCCGACTACAATTATCTCGATTCAATTAAATGGATTAAAACTAAGTCCTTTGGATAACAAATAATCCATAATTAAAAAAGCAAAGGATGATTTTTTTATAAAAAAAGTGTGGAAAATTGTAAGTAATTAAGAGCTACTTAAGTTATCTTTTATGTAGGTTTTTTTTTCTTAACATCATATTGTCCTTTAAAACTTACACTTAAATTTTGACTGAAATATTTTTTAAAAATAAGGATATACATGCAAAATAATTCTTTTAAAAATTAAATTTATCAATAATTTAATTATATTCTATAATTAATTTTAAAATGATATATTAAAAATTTTATAATGAATTGAGGAAATGTATATGGGCAAATGTGAGTTGCTGGGTAAGAGTAGTTGAAGATGTAGAAGGATTACATATGTAAGTGGCATTTATTAAACTTCCATCCCTTTCAAGCAGGCGGCTATGGAAGAACGTAATAAATTAATGGCGGAAATTGGTGATGCTGCAGCTACGTTGGACTGAGTGGTAAACTGGGAGATTCAATTCGTTCAACTCCCCATGCCACTTTAGGACAATGTTATGTTCACGCCATTCAAAGCCAAACAGAATCTTTTACCAGGTCTTCATTTACTTCTTGCTCCTTCCAAACCTGCCTTCCAGATACCTTAAATACGGTCCCACCACTAGCCCAAAATTTTCCAATTTCTCTGCTCACCTCTCTTTTTCTTAAGGAATGGTCTCCAGTTGTTCGTCTTTATAGAAACGGGTAATTTTCTTCTCTACTTTGAATATCGGGTTTTTAAAAGAGGGACGGGTGGGTTTTTCAATAAACTTTTGAGATAATAATTTATTTCGTCCTTTTAACTTTGTAAAAAATTATTTTAGTTATTTATTTAATTTTTTTAATTCTTAAACATGTGTTATTTTTAAATTACTTTTAAAATATATAAAAGTTAATATTTATTAATTTTGTTTATATGGATTGTCACGTAAATATTATGTTAGTAATTAATTATTTTTAAATATAAAATTATAAAATTATAAAAATATTTTTAATTTTTAAAAATTAATTAATGGCTAATGTAGCATATACGTGAATGCCACATCGTTAAGTTTTCCATTCATTTTGAGGTAATTTAACAAATAATGTAAGTTTAAGAGCTAAAAAATATAAAAATTAAATGAAGAACTAAAATGATTTTTTAAGTAAAGTTTGAAGGGCCAAAAAACTCATTATGGTATATAATTGAACCGAATGAAATTTGAATATTGGCAAGCTCAAGTTTAAATTTGACTCAAAATTTAAAGCTTAAATTTGATTAAACTCGAGTTTGGTTCAATATATAATCTTGAATTACTTAAAATTACTCAAAAGTATATTGAATCGAACGAGCAATTATTTTAAGCCAAGTTTGGTTCAAGATATAATTAAATTACTCTAATTTTAGCTCAAACTCGATTAAACTCATTTATCAATTTTCGTACTTAATTTTAAACTGAAACTAAATTATGATTTTTCTTATTTAAGTTGGAGCTTGATTAAAATTGAATTTTTTATAATAACAAAATAATAACAATAAAATCACTTTTAATAACTAAACCCAAAAAGTCTAATTAAATATAACATTAGTCCATAAAATGGAACAACATTAGTCCATAGAAAGTTTAATCGTGTTAGAGTTTTGTGACCCAAATTCTAAAAGATTGCTTACAAGTCAAATTAAATAAAATATATCTTCTTTCTAGAAGATTTAGTATTTATGAGTACAATATATTTAGCATTTATTAGCATAATATATTTGACTTTGATTAGAATTAGATTTTTTTCAATTTATAAATAGATGTAGTCGAAACTCCTCTAATTATCATTCGAATTTGACATAGTGAATTTTCTTCTCCTCTACCCGTGATTTTTTTCCCGAAAGGGTTTCCACGTAAAAATCTGTGTGTTCTTTGTTTTTATTTCTCTGTTCTTTGTTTTATTTCTCTTTTCTTTGCAATATATTGTCATTATCGATGTTCTATTTTTACAAATTGGTATCCGAGCTTCCGGGTTGTTCATTTTGATCACGATAATGGTGTCTTTGAAGTATGAAATTCGTTGTTGGATCGCAACACCAGATTAAGATGCAAGCAGTTCTTGCGCAGATGGATCTGGAGGATGCCCTATTAGGGATAGATAATATGCCTCGACATTAACAGATGAAGAGAAGAAACGTAAGGATCGAAAGGCGTTAACACAATTACTGTAACACCCCTTAACCGTGTTTAACGTCGGAACAGGGTACAAGGCGTTACAGGACAATAACATTTGTGACTGAACAATTTCAAGGCATAAATTTTCGTTTAAAAATTTAAAACTTTTATCTTATATCATCAAGTCCTTAAAATGGGCCTACGAGGCCCAAAACAGGCTTTTGGAGCGATTTGGGACTAAACCGAGAACTTTCAAAACTATTGAAACATTTAGAAATTTCCTTGTTTTGGAGAGTCACACGCCCGTGTGGGTAGGCTGTGTGGTTACACCCGTCCGTGTGGCCCAGGACACACCTATGTCCTCCACCCGTGTAACTCTCTGTTTATGACATCATCATTCATTTTGGATCACACGACCAAGTCACACACCCGTGTGCTAGACCGTGTCCTCCACACGACTGAGACACACGGCCGTGTCTCTGCCTGTGTGGTAAAAAAGTTGGCTATTTTCCAAGCCAATTTCTACCCTATCATGCCCATACTTGAGTATAACTTGAACGACACATTTCATGACATATTAAAGCTACCAAAACATACACCACACACATGTAACGAGTCATAGCATACAATTTACTTAACCCTGGAATGCATCCTCAAGGGTTTATAACATAACCAATTTATTTGGTCACATTAAATGACCTTATACAACAATGAACTCCGAACATCAAGGTTCATTATTCTAGGACAACTCATAGTAACATACACACATGACCAAGTTCCCTATACATGCCATATTCTTAAGTATAACATCATCGATACCTAAATTGTAAGCTTGATTGTGTGATAGATTCTCCGGCGACTTCCACCCCGAACTAACCTGAGTACATTATAAACACGAAAAACAACAGAGTAAGCTATAAGGCTTAGTAAGTACGTATGTAAATAATAAACAATTGATTACAATGCTTTTAACAATCCTCATTGTAAGCTCTCAAGATAATACCTTCATTATTACATAAAAGTTCACAATTCATTTATGTTCATCTTGAGCTATTTACTTGAGTTATAGTTACCAAATTATTTTTATCTGGAGCTACAAAACTCCAAATTAAGATCCGCTAATTTTCCCTGGAACTAGACTCACATACCTTCTTACCATAAAATTTCTAGAATTTTTGGTTCATCCAATCAGTACATTTTATTCTTTAAAGTCTCCACTTTTTTGCTATCTGATAGTTCCAACCCTCTTCACTAAAAATTAACTATCTTATTGTACAGAACTCGAATGACATTTCGTTTGTTTCTCTTGAAAATAGACTCATTAAGAAATTAAAATATATAAATTTTATCCCATGATTATTTTTTTACAATTTTTAATGAATTTCTCAAGTAAAAATAGGGATTTCAGGATCATTCTAACCCTGTCTCACTAAAATCCAAATATCTCACCATATGAAATTCTCTTGCTTATCCTGTTTCTTTTATGTAGAAATAGACTCAATAATATTTAATTTCATATCTTATTCAACCTCTAATTCAATTTACACCATTTTTGGTGATTTTTCAAAATGATACAACTGCTATTGTTCAAACTGTTATATTGCTAATTTAACTCTTTCATGCTTCCTTTATATTAATTTTTCATTTACACACATATAACACCAAAGTATATCCATGGTTAGTCAATCCAATAACTAGTCATTATCAAATATTTACAAGCCAATCATTGGCCAATTTAACCTATTCATCAACAACAAAAAGTTAAACATATCATTTCTCAATTTAATTTGGCCTAAAAGCCTCACACACGATCATCAATCACATTTACCACGTATTCATACATTATAAGCATGGACTTATAATCACAAGGTCATTCTCATAGGTATAACTTACTCGTTTACATTCTTACCAAAATTCGATTACATATCGAGCACATTGCTCACGAGTGTATACATACATATACCTACACTTATTCGTCAAATAATTACATTCATTAACACTTTAGTCATTTTCCATCTTTAACATAAACTTTAATTCTTTACCCCGTTGAACCCTTTGGAACATCGAAGGATACTCGAAAATTGTCATACACGTAGTAGGATGTCAATGCCATATCCTAGATATGGTCTTACATGGGATCACATGTCGATGCCATGTCCCAAACATGGTCTTACACTAGCTCTCTTCTCAATGTCGATGCCATGTCCCTGACATGGTCTTACACTAGCACACATATCATCCAAATGTCATGGCATTTGTATCCTATCTATTCCTAAGGTTCAACCAGGATTCTCATTATTCGATTCTTCACCAAATCATCATCAATCGAATCCGTAGAAACATATATATACAATTTATGCAATATCAAAATATATTAATTACATAATATAATATTATATTATTTATACACGAACTTACCTGGACTTAAATGGCGAAAGGGACCTAGTCATCCAATATCATCTTTCCCCGTTCTAAGTCCGAAACTCATTTTCTTTATCTAAAATATCACATTTGACTTATTTAGTTATTGTACTATTCATTTCAGTCCAAAAATCATATTATGGAAAAATTATATTTTTACCCCTAAACTTTGTCATATTTACACTTTTGCCCCTAGGCTCGTAAAATGATTTTTTATTTAATTTCCTTGTATTTTAGGCCTTTCCAAACCATTTTCATAACTATAGCAGTCCACAATTTGCATTATTTATCACCTTTACCACCTATTTTACAACTTTTACAAAATGGTCTATTTTAGATGTTTTCATGAAAATCACTTAACAAAAGTTGTTTATTTAACAACCAAGATTCATTTTCTTCCATAAAAATGCAGCAAACAACAAGCATATTCTCATGGAAAAACCCTAGACTTTCAACCATTTTGCAAATTAGTTCCCTCATTAGCTAGATTAAGCTATAAGGGTTCCAAAAATACAAAAATCATCAAAAATGGCCATCAAAATCACTTACTTGTGAGAGTTAGAAGTTGCTGAAATTTTAAAGCTTCCATGAACATTTCCTTGGGTAAAAATCAGTGGAGAAGAAAGAGAAATAAAAAGATGATAGCTTTTGCTATTTTTGTCCTATTACCCTATTAACTTATTTACCAAATCAAACCTTTTAATAACTTCACCAAATCCACCTACTACATGTCCATCTTTGTCTCCTCACTTTTCTATTGGTATAATTACCATGCAAGTGCTCATAATTTTCAATTCTATAGCTATTTAGTGCCTTTATCAATTAGACCTCAAGTTTTGCACCTTGCGCGATTTAGTCCTTTTTATCAAATTGAAGCACTCAAACGAGGAAATTTCTTTATGAAAATTTCACGCAACTTTAGTATCCTACTTTAGACATCAAAATAATAATAAAATAAATTTTTCAATGTCGGGTTTGTGGTTCCGCAACCACTGTTTCGACTAGGCCCAAAATTAGGATGTTACAATTACATTTGTATTTGTCTAATGAAATTTTGCAGGATGTGAAGAACGAAAAGACCATCGCTGCATTATGTAAGAGGTTGGAACAAATATGTATGTCGAAAACTCTAACCAGTAAGTTGCATATGAAGCAGCGTCTTTATGCTCATCGTTTGGAAGAATGTGTGTCTGTGCATGAACACTTAACAGTTTTTAAAGAAATTCTCTCAAATTTGGAGGCCATGGAGGTTCAGTATGATAAGGAAGAAGTAGGGTTGATTCTACTTTGTTCATTGCCCGTCTTATTTAACCTTTAGAGACACGATTTTATATAGCTGAGAGTCTCTCACAATTGATGATGTTTATGATTCTTTGACCTCGTATGATAAGATGGAGCATCTTGTCGTTAAACCCGACTCTAAGGGAGAGAGTCTCATTATTCGTGGGAGATAAGAATGGAATGCTGATGATGATCGTGGAAGGCCACAGGAAGGAATCCTCACGGTAAATCTAAAGGTAGATAGAAGTCTTCAAACAGAGGTAAAACTTGTAACTTTTGCAAGAAGATAGGGCACATTAAATTTGAGAGTTTTACGCTATAGAACAAGATCAAAAGGGAAGCTGCGAATCAAAAGGGAAAACAACTAGAAAATTCGGTAAAGCTGATGTTGTAGAAGACTACAGTGATGGTAAACTTCTAGTCACTTCTATCAATAATTCTAAAGTGAACGAGGAATAGATCCTTAATTCGGGTTGCACCTTCCACATGAGTCCCAATCGGATTGGTTTACAACTTACAAAACAGTGTCTGAAGGTGTTATTTTGATGGGAAATAATGCTTCGTGTAAAATTACAGGTGCTGAATGATTAAAGTCGAGATGTTTGACGGAGTTGTCAGAACATTTAGTGACGTGCAAAATATTCTAGAATTGAAGAGAAATTTAATTTCGTTGAGTACTCTTGATTCAAAAGGGTACAAATACATAGTTGAAAAAGTGGGGTTTTGAAGATTTCCAAAGGTTCCATCGTTGTGATGAAAGGGTAGAGAAAGACTGCCAAGTTATATGATTTTGCAGGGTTCTACTATTACTGGTGACACAGCTATCGCTTCCTCTTCCTTGTCAGATGATGATATTACTAAACTTTGGCATATGCACCTAGGGTATATAAGTGAGAATGGCATGGCAGAATTGAGCAAAAGAGGACTTCTTGATGGACAAGGAATTTGCAAACTAAAGTTATGTGAGCACTGTATTTTTAGGAAGTAAAAAGAGTTTGATTCACTAGAGGAATCCATAACACGAAGGGAATGTTAGAGTATAGTCATTCTGATCTGTAGGGGCAATCCAGAGTGCCTTCGAGTGGTGGAGCTAATTATATGCTAACTCTTATTAATGATTTTTCAAGAAAAGTTTGAGCATTCTTCCTGAAGCAGAAAAGCGATGTGTTTTTCGCATTTAAGTCTTGGAAAATTATGATTGAAAAACAGATGGGAAAATAAATAAAATACCTCACACAGACAATGGCTTAGAGTTCTATTTTGATAAGTTTAATAAATTGTGCAAGTCAGAAGAGATTATGAGACACTTGATAGTTCATCATACTCCACAGCAAAACAGTGTTGTAGAACAAATGAACAGAATGATCATGGAGAAGGTTCGATGCATGTTGTCAAATGCCAACTTACCAAAGTTGTTTTGGATTGAAGCAGCCTCTACTGCATGTTTTTTGATTAACCGATCTCCATCTATTGCCATTAAGAAAAAGACTCCACAAGAGGTATGGTCTGGTAATCCTGCTAACTATTCTAATTTAAAGATCTTTGGGTGTCCTGCATATGCTCATGTTGATAATGGAAAATTGGAACCAGATCCATTAAATGTGTTTTTCTTGATTATAAAGCTCGTGTAAAAGGGTATAATTTATGGTGTCTTGAAAATAGAAAAATAGTGATTAGCAGAGATGTTTTTGATGAAACTGCTATGCTACCTAACTTATCTCTTAAAGACTCTTCCAATAAAGAAAATCAAAAGCAGGTAGAGCATCAGATTAATCTAGAATCTATAATAGAGTAGACTTTTCAAGCCAGTACAAAAATTCAGAATAGAGTTACTTCTTTACCACAATACTCTATTGTCAAAAATAGAACTAGAAGAGAAATTAAACCTTCAAAGAAGTATGCAGAGGAGGATGTAGTTGCTTATGCTTTAAATGTGGCTGAAGATATAGATGCAAACCAAGAGCCATCTAATTATTCTGAGGTAGTTAGCTGTGAAGACTCAGAAAAGTGGATGTTTGCTATGCAAGAAGAGATGTAATCACTACACAAAAACATAACATGGATCTTGTGAAACTTCCTAAAGGTAAAAAGGCTATTCGTTGTAAATAGGTGTTTAAAAAGAAGGAAGGTACTCTAGGAGTTGAAGAACCCAAATATAAAGCAAGGGTTGTTGCAAAGGGTTACATTCAAATTCTAGGAGTGGACTTCACAAATATGTTCTCCCCAGTTGTGAAACATAGCTCGATTCGAACTTTGCTTGGTATTGTGGCCATGCATGATTTGGAACTTGAGTAGTTAGATGTAAAAACTGCATTTTTTCATGGAGAACTTGAGGAGGATATTTACATGCAACAACCTGATGGTTTTACAGTCTCAAAAAAAGAAGACTATGTTTGCTTGCTGAAAAAGTCCTTTTACGGTTTGAAACAGTCACCAAGACAGTGATTCAAGAGGTTTGATTCCTTTATGACTTCTCATGGTTTCAAAAGAAGTAGTTTTGACAATTGTGTTTACTTTAAGAAAAACAATTATGGTTCTTTTTTGTATCAACTCCTTTATGTTGATGACATGTTGATAGCAGTAAAAGATAAATGAGAGATAAGAAAGGTCAAACCCAACTAAGTGAAGAATTTGAGATGAAAGATTTAGGACCGGCAAAGAAGATACTTGGTATGGAGATTCTTAGAGATAGAAAAGCAAGTAAATTGTACTTAACTCAGAAGGGGTACATTGAGAAAGTTCTTTAAGGTTCAATATGCAGAGTGCTATTAGTACTCCTTTAGCAGCCCATTTCAGACTTTCATCAGCTTTGTCCCCACAATCATATGATGAGATTGAGTACATGCCACATGTTTCATAATCTAGTGCAGTGGGATCTCTCATGTATGCTATAGTTTGTTCACGTCTATATTTATCATATGCGGTCGGCCCATTTAACGATCTAGCATATTTTAGCCCATGTAACGATCTAGGTTAGCGATCTAGATACATGGTGAATCTCGGTAAAGAAAATTGGAAAGCAGTTCAGTGGATTTTAAGATACTTACGAGGTACCACTAATGTTTTCTTACAGTTTGGAAGAATTAGAGATGAAGTCATTGGGTATGTTGATGCTGATTTTGCTAGAGACTTTGATAGAAGAAGATCTCTCACATGTTATGTCTTTACAATCGGAAGTTGTGCAATCAGTTGGAAAGCCACTTTGCAAGCTACAATCACTTTGTCTACCACTGAAGCTAAGTACATGGTGATTACTGAGGCTTGTAAAGAAGCTATTTGGTTGAAGGGACTCTTTAGTGAACTCAATAAAAACCTTTAAATCACTACAGTATTTTGTGACAGTCAGAGTGCCATCTTTCTTACAAAAGATCAAATGTTTCATGAGAGAACAAAACAAATTAATGTTCAGTGTCATTTTGTTCATAACGTTATTGCTCGTGGTGATATTGTTGTAAGAAAAATTAGTAGTCATGAAAATCCTGTAGATATGATGACTAAGTCACTTCCTATAACCAAGTTTTAGCATTGCTTAGACTTGGTTGGTGTTCATTGTTGAAGTTAAACCCTTAAGAGGTGAAAAACTTGTTCGTTGAGAATTCGTGTCAAGGTGGAGATTGTTAGAGTTGTGTGACCCAAATTCTAAAAGATTGCTTGCAAGTCAAATTAAACAACATATATCTTCTTTCTAGAAGATTTAGTATTTATAAGTATAATATATTTAGCATTTTTTAGCATAATATATTTGACTTTGATTAGAATTAGGTTTTTTCAACCTATAAATAGATGTAGTCGAAACTCCTCTTGTAATCATTCGAATTAGACATAGTGAATTTTCTTCTCCTCTACCCGTGGTTTTTTCACCGAAAGGGTTTTCACATAAAAATCTGCATGTTTTTTATTTTTATTTCTCTTTTCTTTGCAATATATTGTCATTACCGATGTTCTATTTTTAAAAATTGAATACAACATTTGTTTATTAAATGATTTAAAATTAAAACACAAAAACATCACAATGTTACTCCAATAGTTCAAGAATGGTGTAATGCTCATATGCCTTAAAAGACAACAATAGAAGGAAATATGTTATGTGACCCTAAATAGCATAATAAATCCAAAATTAGCTTATCCAATTCTACCATTTTATCTTATAAATTACGAGAGTATTTAGAAAGTGATTTAATAATTGAATTTGGGTGTAATTATTTGTAATTACATCATGGTGGCATGTTTGGGTAACAATTGTAATTAGTGGATCTCATTAAATTAGGTGCAGTTGGAACACCCCAATTACACTTTCCAATTTTTAGGGGGAAGATGAGAATTAGAGTAATTAGGCAGGCAATTACAGCCAAATTCAATTTTTAAAAAACATTTGGTATACAAGTTTAAGTTATAATTTCTTTATATTATAAGCATAAACACATATGATTGTTTGAGATTGTTATGGCCAAAGATTTATTATATTATAAATTATATTATAAAAATAATTTATGTGTATTTTATAAAGTTATAACTAAATTTTGTATTATTTAAATTCTATTTTTTTTAAAGTTATGGCCAAAAGTTTATTATAAAAAATAATTACATGTTATAATAGTATTATAATATATTTATGGGTAAAATACACCAATAGCCACTCAACTTTCAAGTCAGCCACTCAACTTTCAAAAAATAATAAATCAGTCCTACTAACCATTTTATATTACAGACGTAACGAAAAAGTGACCTGTCATTTAATCGGCCACGTTGGAGGGTTTGTTATCATTTAAACAGACCCATTTAAGAACCCTAGTAGTAGTAGAAGAAGAAGAAGAAGAGAAAAAGAAAAGAGAAGAAGAAGAAGAGAAGCCAATTTCTTGATATGAAAGGTCATTCTATTATACCAAGAAGGTGTAAAAAAAAACAAAAAAAAAGTACTAACTACTAACCATTAGAGATTGAAGAACAAAGAGGAGCATTTACATCCTATCACTAGCAAGGTTGTCATTTTGTACAACAAAAGAATCTACTAAAAAACATGTAAAAGAAGTCAAGATGCATAAACATAGAGCAAACAAAAAAAAAAAAAAAACAGAGGCAATTAATTAAAACCTATGAAAGGAAGAAAAAGAGCTTAGAGAGATTAGATAAAGCTAAAGAAATGATGAGCCAATATGAAGGCAAAAGAAAGAAGAAAAAGTAAAAGGAAAGAGAGAAGTTTAGGCCTTCTTCACTTGTAATAACCAGGGTCCCTGCCTCTTCATGTCCACTATTTTTCAACTAATTGTAATGACTCAACCAAAAAACAGAGAGGAAATCTATAAAAGCCCTAATTCCCAATTCCTAGTTCATAATAGAACCTAACCCTATATTTAGAAATAGTTAAGAAAATCTATAAAATTTGAGGTTGATTCAAATACGAAACATTGTTAAATAAATCTATAAAATCATTAAGGAAATTTACAGATCGATTGGAAGTCTTCTTCACCAGGTTAAGCGACGGGAAGTTGTGAGGGGTGAATAAACAGTGAGGAAGGAAAAGTTCAAATCTCTGATGGCTTTTCTTGTTTCTCATCACCGGGTTAAGCTATGTCAGCTAGTTAATTGGCCATGTCACCTTTCCTGTTAGACCTATAACGGAAAATGTTAGTGGATGACTGATTTGTCACTTTTCGATAACGTTAGTGATTGATTTATTATTTTTTGAAAGTTGAGTGACTGAGTTGAAAGTTGAGTGTTGTTTTGTTATTGAGATCAAAGTTGAAACACCCCACACCCAGCCCACGAGCCTGGACTGGATCTGGTATGTTCCTCGATGTAAACCGGTTCAAAATTCTTTAGTTACTTTGAAAACTGTGTGTTTTGAAGATAGTTTGTTTGTGGGTTGGGCTCGAGTTGAAAACAAGTTTATTTTATATTGAAACCCATTTATTTCAGGTGATGAACATTTAAAGTTTATTTTAATTAAATTGACTTAATCTTTAAATAACATAAATTGTAACATAGTAATTAAAACAACAATAAAATTATCACTATGGCCTTATTACATAAAACAAAACCCAAAATAAAATTTGTAGAGTACTTAAATAAAATAAAATGTCCAAATTAAATAAAACTTTAAGTGAGCATGGCCATCACAAGTTCTGTAGTCCGGTCCATTCTTGTTCATCACCAAACATGTTCCCTAAGCGGGTGAGTCAATGACTCAATGTGTAACCAACACTAAAATTTAATAGATTTAGGCATACAATACATATCATGTTCACATAATAATTCAAGATAATGATGCAATCCAGAACCCAAACCTAGATGCCGTCGCCACACATCCCCGTACCAACCTCGCACACCGTGGGGACTACTAAGTCAACCTCCATCCGCTACACACCATCGAAGGCGTCATTGCAATCGGCGTGCTCATCGCCCATATAAAATTCGTGGCATAGCCACCAGATTAAATAATTGTGTCATGGGACACCATATTCAGATATTGTAACCGAAGTTACCACATTCAGATAATGTGACTGAAGTCACCACATTCAGATAGTGAGACCGAAGTCACCACTTTCACTTCCCATTTCTCATATAACTCGAATGCCCCATATTATTCATATCATGCATATCATACTTAAATCCATATTTATGTCACTTTTCACATGTTAAATATAACATATTTCATAATCCTAGTAGGAGTAAGAAACGTACCTGAGTACTTTGTACCATAACATGGTACTTTAGCCACATTCTTACACTTTCATATTAACACATATATCAAGTTAAAGCCATAAATCTATTAAGATTTGTGTGGGGTACACACCTGATTCGCTTAACAACTTCACTGAAATCCCGAAATCTGATCTACTGCCTTAGATCTCAAGTTCCTACATTTGATTAATCACTTACTATTTAGTAAAAGCCTATTTGGTCATAAGACTAAATCCCGAAGGATTATTGCAACCAAAACTTACCTTGTTGCCGATTGAATTAAAAATCAAATCCCGGAAACTTGTATTCTTCCCCTTTGAAATCGACTAATCACTAGATCCCTTGAATCAGTTAGTTTTGGTTAAAACAAATAGATCTAAGTACTTAAGATAGGGCCTTGGCGAATATGTGAGTACACTTACCTTGAAATTCTCAAATCCAAACGTATCCCTTGCCTCGGATGTGCGTCGAAATACCTATACACCTATGTTAGATTCTATTCCAACATTAAACCATCATAGATGGCCCTTGGCGAATGTAAATCCGACTTACCTTAGATCCTTGAATTAGAAAGATCCTCCTTGGAGTCGATAGCATTCTGAGAACCCGAAACACTCCTTATAATTTTAGCCACAAAATAATAATGATATTAGTTCCTATGTTGCGGCTTAAAAAAGAGAATAAATTAATGATCATAAAATTCTTACCCTTAATATTGAATTCGACAAAGACCTAAGCTTGAAGCCACTTGAGATATTCGGCTATGGCCTTAAAAGGCTTACTTCCGCTTTTGGAGGATTAGAAGGAAAGAGAAGGAAGAATAAAGATGGAGGATTCGACTAGAAAACAAGGTATTTCGACTTTGGCTAACAAAAAGAAGAATAAAACTGTAGGAAATTCGACAGAGAGAGGAGAATCTGCTTAAGAAATTCGGCAAAGGAAGAGTGAATGAATGAATGGCCTCTTTTCCTCTAGTAGCTGAAATTACTAGCTAGAGTCCTTTACTTGGCCACCACTCTTCCTTATTTTGATAGCTTTATCCCTTGAATTATCACTTTATTCAAATTAAAAGAATTTAATCCAACAATTATCTCTTGAAAATAATGATAAATAAATCTATTATTTATCTCCTATTTAGACGAAATTTAAAGAGAATAAAACTCTTCCCTTGGGCTCCTTAGTGCCGTCCACTTCCCTGCTCTTTGTAGCAAAAATTAAACTCCTTTATTTGCTCCCCAAGTGACTCGAACCTAGGCCCAATACCCTTGTATGTGGCGTCACCTACAGGCCTCAAGTGATATCTTGAGCCACTTTTCCAAGCCTGTTTGTGTCAAATTCCTCCTATTAATTTTCTTAAGGCCACCTTACCTTAGTTTCCTCTTTTTAAACTTAACATTTCCATACATTTCCAGGTTTCCAAAATGTTCACTTTCCTCTTTTAACTTAAGTTTCCAAAATGTTCACTTTCCTCTTTTAACTTAACATTTCCTAGTTTCCAAAAATGTTCATAATACATTCATAACACATAAGACATGTCATTTCGTACAATTAAACCGAAAATGCATAGGCCCTTTTTAGGATGTTACAAAAGTTGAATGATTATTGGTGTACTTTACCCTATATTTACTTATAAAAAGTATGGACGTAACTTATTTATGCATTCATGTTATATATTATAAAAATAATATACTTATTCGTAACAAAAAGTGTTATAGTTTTTTATCACAACTTAATTTTTTTAAAAGTAACTTTCTAAAGTTATAGCAAAAAATTTATTGTTTATAAGAAGTGTTATAAGAGTTATTTGACACTTTATAAAACTTTGTTTATAAAGGTTATATATTATAAATTTTATATTATTTTTTACTTAATTTACATATTATAAAAAGTGTTATAACTTAGCATAAGCCTTTTTCCAAATTAAGTTTATATAAGTTTTTATGATTAAATGTAACACCTTATACTCGGTCCAGTCACCGTCCGAGTTATAAGATATTACAACTATCAAACTTTAACATAGTTTATATCTAAAACAAACATAATCAAAATAATTCATCATCAATCATTTTCCATGCTTTTCGAACGATTTGAGACCTAAATCGAGCTTGCAAAACATTTAAAACAAACTGAGATCAAATCTGGATTAAATTGAAACATTTACGAAAATTTTAAGTAAAAAGTAAAAACAGGGGTCACACGGCCGTGTGGCTAGACTGTATGAAAAAGGCCAGCTCGTGTCGCCCCGAACATGGCCATGTGGCTACCCTACACGCTCGTGTGCTCAAACCCTATAACTCATTATGCCCGTGTTCGTCAAGATCACATGGGCATGTCCTCCGCCATGTAATTCTCTGTGCTCGTGTTTGTCAGGGCCACACGGCTGTGTAACTCACTGTGCCCGTGTGAACCAACCTACAATGGAAGATAATAAGACATGCGGCCATGTGTGACACATAGCTATGTGACATCTCGTGTCCCAGACCTTGTGTACCTAAAAATGACTTTAAAATCAAGGCAACTTTCACATATTACTTGGACAACATACCAAACCTAAAACCACACATTTTTGTACCTTTAAATGCATTTAAACAAGTCCAAAACACAGTAAAGCATACAACCTAAGACCCAAATTAATGTGCCCTCAATGACACCAAAATTCAATTACCAATCCAAAAATCACATTTCAAACCAAATTAGTTTGCATACAAAGTTCTCAAATCCATTCATTTCATTTATTTAGGTTTCATGAACCAACAACATTATCAATAAAGCTTGACATCATATCCCAACCTAAGTACCATTACGAAAATGACTTTAACATACATTACCAAAAGGTCATCTTTATAAAAAAATATATATATTAACCTTATACCTTAAGACATTTACAATCAAAATACCAAGACATTCACAACCTTAACAAAAAATCATCCTATATACATGCCATTTACAACTAGGCCAAAATTAACAAACAACTACCGAAAATGCCATATAGTGTGATCTCCAAAACTTCCAATCAACAGCAAAAGTCCGACAACCTACAAGGAAATACAACCAAAACAAAGTAAGTTTTCTTATAGCTTAGTAAGTTCGAAAACAAAGATCACATACATTTTACTTAATTATAAAACATACAAAGTATGTAACTAAAAATTCTTACTCATATACCATTGTTTCAGTGTAACACTCTAAACCAGGCTTAGATGTTATGGCCGAATCCGGAGGTATCACATAGAATGGGTTTAGTTACGTAAAATCATTTAAGTTATTTAACTCATATACTTTATGACCATTTCCAAAAATTTTAATTAATTAGTTTATTTGCCAAAACCTATTTTACAGCGGGATCTTAACAAACCGATACATTTTAGAAATCGATTCGTATTTTTAGAAAAACCTCTTTTGCATAAAAATCATCGATTTCATAAAATAATTTATCAAGGCATGCAAATTATTATCAAACCAAAAATCAACAGTTAAAAATTATAAAGTCCAAAGGGTCCCAAAAATTACAAACTCTCGGAATAAAACCAAAATCATAAATAAAACCATAAATTATATACTTAAAATAGTTTACGGTCAAGTGGTCGCCGTTGAGTCTCCGCCACACCAATCCACCTAAGTCTGTGGATTTCCTGGATAGAACAGGGAAACAGATGTGAGTTTTCATAAACTCAGTGTGTAACCAACAGAGTTAAGATACAAACATACAGAAATCTCATAACAATCAGATACAGATTCGGGCTCATGCCCTTTTTAGATACCATCATCGGAATTAGATATACAGATCAAAACATACAGAATCCTCCCCCATCCACTACACACCAACTCCATCCATCCCAACACACCATGTGGGGTTAAAAACACCCACCCATCCCTACAAACCATATCGTGCCAATACGACACAAGTTAGATAATGTGCAGCCAAGCTGCCAGAAATTAGGCGATGATCGCCATTCAGAATACTTCCTCCTCATATACGAATCCCACCCCAATAAGCAGATGTAGAAATCAGATACAAATATAACAAAATAAGCATGCTCATATACAGATAACAAATATGCATCTAGCATAATAATCAGACATGCATAGCCTTAACATACTCGAACAGACTATCAAAATGTCATCGCATACAAATAAGGGTTTAATTAACCCTTACCAACCCTACAGTAGGCTCACAGTCAATCGGAGCGACTCATATGACCCTAGGGAAAATTTCAGAATTATGGGCCCTCATGCTCGTGTGGTTTGCCCATATGGGCCCACACCCCAGATTGGCCTTGCCCGTGTGGCCCACACGGCCTGGCTCAAAATCCACACGCTGTGTGGCTCACACGCCCAGCTTAGCCGACCTCTTGTGGCTCAAATGGTCTTGTTCACACCACCACACGACCGTGTGCTGCATATGGCCATGCCTTCGTCGACCAAACGGTCGTGTCTCGCACACAGCTATCCACATGCTCATGTGGCATCGACAGTGGCCATTTTTGCCTTTCGCCAAAACTCAATTTTTCATATGTCGAGTACACACCTATTTCGATTTTGATGTAAGAACACACCTGAGATTAGCAGAACCTAAAATTGATCAATTAAACCCCAAATTAATCGCTTGATAACGATATTAAACCGAACCATACTGTAATGGACAACCTTCTAATCAATTAAAACATTTACCTTAGAATGCACAACGATGATTTCGAAGAATTAAGGTGACGATTGAAAACCCCCAGCCTCTTGATCTTCTCCTAAACACAAAACAAACTCCATTAACCAAAGCAAGAATCGCACCTACCAAACTTACACTAACGCCCAAAAATACCGAAATAAAGAGACACAAAAAATTGATTAGTAGGTATGAAGACAAAAATAAAATCAACGATAAGAAGGAGAAGAAGAAATCGACAGAGAATAGAAAGAATAAGAAGTCACGTCAGATTCTTTGGGAATTTTGGAGGAGAGAGGAAAATTTTTAAAAAAGAAGAAAAGAAAAAAATTTACACAGATAATATCAAAATCCCCCAAATTCCTCCCCACTAACCCCTCAGTTTTATCCAGTACAGAATTTTAATTCCATCGAAACTCTAACATAGAATTGAGCAAAAATAATACTCATACTCGTGTCGGGATTCGAACACAGGACCTCCAACACACCAACTCCCTTACCACTCAAACTAGCAGGCTCATTCTAATATGAATCAACAGTCAATTTTATAAAAGCCCACTGATCAAGGGTAAGGCTTGATCCAAAAATAAAAAAATTAACAAAGGCAAGACTTAAACCCAAGACCTCTCAAACACACCTAGAACACTTAACCATGAAGCATATATATATATATATATATATATTTGTGTCAGATTTTACAGAAGCAGAAATAAATTAATCAGGGCGTTACAACTCTACCCCCTCAAAGAAATTTTGACCTTGAAATTTACCTAATCAAAACAGATGAAGATACTGCTGATGCATTGAGTCCTTAGGTTCCCACTTGGCCTTCTCAGTACCATGATTCCTCCACAGAACCTTCACTAAAGGAATGGACTTCCTCCTCAGAACCTTAATATCACGATCCATAATCTTAACCAGCTCTACCTCAAAGGTCAAATCTAGCCTAACCTCGATCTTCTCAACTGAGACAACCTGAGATGGGTCAGACCAGTACCGCTTCAACATCGAGACATGAAATACATCATGAAAACGGTCCAACTCTGGTGGTAGCTCCAACTGATAAGCGACCGGTCCCACACGCTTCAAAATCTAATATGGCACAATATACCTAGGGCTTAACTTTCCCTTACGACCAAATCTCAGAACTTTTTTCCATGGAGAAACCTTAAGAAACACGAAATCCCCCACAGAGTACTCATAATCACGTCTCTTCATATCTGCATAAGATTTCTATCTATCAGAAGCTACCTTCAAAAGATCCGAATCAGTCTAACCTTATCTTCAGTATTAGAATCCAACTCAAGGCCCAAAACACGACGTTCACCCAACTCAGTCCAACATAGTGAAGTACGACACTTACGACCATACAAAGCCTCCTAAGGTACCATCTGGATGCTAGCCTGGAAACTGTTATTGTAGGCGAACTCAGTTAACGGCAGATAATCCTCCCAACTACCTCGAAAATCAATTACACAACTCCGAAGCATATCCTCCCGTATCTGATTCACCCTTTTAGATTGATCATCAGTCTAAGGGTGGAACGCAGTACTAAAGTCCTATCTCGAACCCAAATTTTCATGCAATTTCTTCTAGAACCAAAAAGTGAAACTAGAATCTTTATAAAAAATAATCGAGACAGGAACCTCATGCAGTATTACTATCTTAGAAATGTATAGCTTCGCTAACTTTTGCAGAGAAAAGTCCGTTCAAACGGAATAAAATAAGCAGAATTGGTCAACTGATCCACGATGACCCAAATAGAAACCTTCTTAGTGGGTGTCAAGGGCAACCCACTAACGAAGTCCATCATCACTCGCTCCCACTTCCATAAAGGAATCTTAAAGGGTTGTAGTAAACCCGAAGGCAATTGGTGCTCAACCTTAACTTGCTGACACGTAAGACAACGAGCAACGAAATTAGTAACTTCATGCTTCAAATCCAGCCACCAGTACAGTTTACGAAGATCCCGATATATTTTATTACCACCAGGATGTATAGTATAAAAACTACTATGTGCTTCCCTCAGAATCGACTACCTCAAATCAGAATCATTCGACACACTGATTCGACCCCGAAAGCATAGAACACCATCATTATTCAGCCTGAAATTAGAAGTATTACCACTCTCAACCTGACGAAACGAAACCCAAAGACTCATCCCCTAACTTCTTAACTTGAATCTGATCAATCCAAGTCGGCCTAACTAGCAACTCAGCTAACAAACTCCCATCATCAAACAGACTAAGTCGAGCGAACATCGCTCTCAAATTAGTCATGGCTCTACGACTTAGAGCATCAACCACCACATTGGTATTACCAAGATGATACTCAATCATGCAGTCATAATCTTTGAGCAACTCAATCTAGCCGTGCTGCCTAAGATTCAACTTCTTCTGAATAAGGAGGTACTTGAGGCTCTTGTGATCAGTATAGATAATACACCTCTTACCATACAGATAGTGTTTCCAGATTTTCAATGCAAAAACCACAGTCGCCAACTCGAGATCATGTGCCGGATAATTCTCCTCATGTGTCTTAAGTTGACGGGATGCATAAGCCACAACCTTACAATCTTACATCAACACACATCCCACACTGATATGCAATGCACCACTGTAGATGACAAACTCCCTACCAGATTTAGGCTATATTAGAACAGGAGCCTGAGTCAGAATAGACTTGAGCTTCTCGAAGCTCAAATGTTGCGCATGAGTCCAATCAAAAGGAACACCCTTGTGCAGAAGCTTAAAAAAAGGTGCTTCAATAAAAGAGAATCCCTCAAAAAACATCGATAATAACCCGTCAGACCCAGAAAACTAAGGATTTAGACACGTTCTTAGACTATTTCCAATCAAGCACAACCTCAATCTTTCTAGGATCCACTCGAATCCCCTCAGCAGACACCACATGCCCCAGAAAAGTTACCTCTTGTAACCAAAAATCATAATTGCTCAACTTAGGATAGAGCTATTTTTCACGGAGAATCTGAAGCACTACTCTAAGATGCTTATCGTGATCATCCCCGGTCTTTGTAACAACCTGTTTTTAGTCAAATCGAAAGAGTAGTTTTGGGGCCACAAATTTGAGGTTGAAAATTTTATTTTATCATTATTTTAATGTCTAAGGCGTGATAGTATGATTTTGTGAAAATTTCATTAAGAAATTTTATTGTTTAAGTGCTTAATTTGATAAAAAGGACTATATTGCATAAAATGTAAAACTTGAGTTATATTAGCTAAAGGTGTCTAATAGCTATTGAACCTTAAAGTGGAGGTCCTTATGTGAGAATTAGACCATTTATGTTGATAGTGGATGTACATGGCTTGGTATAATTGAAAATTTCAAAGTTTTTAAAGGTTAATTTTGGTATTTAGTAACTAAAGGTTAAATAAATAAAACCAAAACATTTGATCATCTTTTAGTTTCTTCTTCAACCGATTCTAACCTAGAGAAACCATAGATAAGTTCGGTCAAGCTTGTAAGCTCAATTGATCAGGAAAAACGAAGTTCAAATTTATGTCGAGGGAAATAAAAGTGTTGGACTAATTGATATATTTCGCCTTTTTTGCATCCGAGGTAAGTTTGTATGTTAATAAGAATTATTGAAATTATGTTTTAAATGCTTTATATTTAAATTTTTGATGAATATGATTGTACAAAAATGTTCTATGACGATTCAACAAATATGAAATCCCGGTTGAACCTTAGGAATAGATTATGATAAGAATGACATGTCATTAGGGGTTATATGATTTGGGTGCTGGTCCGTACATCTGACCGGTGGCTGAGTTATCCGGCATGTGTTGCGAGTTCTATTCAGCCTGTGTGAGCAACACCGTGTAGCTTCGTCATGACCATCAGATTGTGGGAGCAGACCCATTGATAGCTCGAGAGTGAGCATTATGAGATATGAGATTCACATAGCATCAGCTGTGTATGTGGCATTTAGGGTGTGAGGTTCTCATGTATCCGATATTATTCCGAATGGTTCAACGGGTATGTTGAAGATATAGAACAATGAGAAATAGATATATATCGATACAGGTATGTACGGAAACTATATGAGCATTGAACCTATGAAAGTTGTGAGTTCATGATTTCTTATTTGATTAAATATATGTTAACTTTATGAATTAATGATTTTGTAGTATCTTGTGTTCATATTATTTTATTTTTGAATGAATGGTGAGCTTTACTTATTAATTATATGAACTTACTAAGCTTTATAACTTACTCTGTTTATTTTTATGTTTTATAGTGTTTATCGAAGCTAGCTCGGATTGGGAGTCTAGGAGATCTCATCACACTATGAAGCTTTCACTTTGGTACTTTTGAACTTATGTATTTGGTTATATGGCATGTATAGGAGTTATGGTCATTTTGGTTATGTTAGTAATGGATTTAGCCACTTGAGTTGGCTTGTAAATGTTAAGTATTTGGTTTTGTTTATAGCCATGAGAGTTGGCTTAATTTGGTATATATTTGGTTGATTTGGTTGAGTATATATATATATATATATATATGTAAATGGCCTTTGTTATGCATTTGGTAATTGTTATGTAAATGCTTGTGGTGAATGATTATTTGTGAATTGGTAATTTGAGCATCATATAGTTGATAATTGAGAATTGGTATTGTTTGTGATTTAGGTAAAGTGATGCATAAATGAAAATAAACTTTTAAGTGATTTGAAAATGTGAAATTGGTATAAAAGGAATAGCATATTGTGGTACATGTGTGACTTGTTGTTGTTGGTATTGAAATGGTATGAACTATGCTTGGTTGAGGTTGGTCAAATGCCTATTTATGCCATGATGTGTGCCAATTGAATTGATATAGGTGTATGCAATTTGGGTGAGCAAAATGGCTTAGTAAATAGCCTATTTTTGCCCCCCACTGGCAGATATACGAGCGTGTGTCTCAGCCGTGTATGACACACGGTCAAGTGACACGGCCGTGTGTCCCCTGGTGTTTAATTAGAAATCAAGTTAGTATGTTCCACATGGCCTAGCACACGAGTGTGTGACTTGGTCATGTGGCATAAGTTAGTATACCTTACAGGTTTGGCACGTCCTAGAACACGGCATGGCACACGGGCGTGTAAGGCCATTTCGAAGGGCACACGGGCTGGTCACACGGGTGTGTGGTTAGCCGTGTGACCCAAGTCAGGAAGTTACACTGGATCGGACACGGGCTGGGACACGGCCATGTGACCCCATTTTGAATGTTCACACAACCTGTGACACAGATGTATCTTTGGCCATGTGAGACACACGGCTGGGCCACACAGGCGTGTGTCCCCTATATTTTGTAAAAAATTTTAAGTTTCTTGAAAATTTCCTAAGATATCGGTTTAGTCTCGAACCATTTCAAAAGGATGTTTTGGGGCCTCGTAGGCTCATTTTAGGGACAATGTGATTGATTATGAGTGACTTGTATTTTATATTGATAATTGTATGAGAAATGCATGTTCAAATGTGTAATAAGTTCGGTGATGCTCCGTAGCCCTATTCTAGTAATAAATATGGGTTAGGGGTGTTATAGTCTTAGAGTAAACCAAAATATCGTCGATGAAGACCACGATGAACTGATCCAGGTACGACTGAAAGACTCAGTTCATTAGATCCATGAATGCAGCCGGAGCATTCGTCAGACCAAAAGGCATAACTAGGAACTCGTAATGCAAATAACGAGTCCTAAATACAGTCTTATGAACATCCACCTCCTTAACCCTCAACTGATGATAGCCAAAATGAAGATCAATATTCAAAAACACCAAAGCCCCTTGGAACTGATCAAACAAATCATCGATACTCGGGAGGTGGATACTTGTTTTTCACAGTCAGTTTATTCAACTGCCGATAATAGATACACATCCTCATGGTCCCATCCTTCTTCTTAACAAACAAAATCAATGCCACCAATGGAGACACACTAGGACGGATGAAACCACGATCTAGAAGCTCTTAAAGTTTAGCCTTAAGCTCAGTAAGCTCCTTCGGTGCTATATGGTATGAAGCGATAGACACCGGAGCTGTACCCTAAAGAAGCTCAATCCCAAACTCAACCTCTCGTGTAACATCCTAAAAATGTCAGTATCGATATATTGCATGTTTTTGGTGTTTAGCTAGTGAATGATTTTATTTGTGTGTTTAATATAGTCTTGAGAAGGCTCGGGATTATTCGGAGTTAGAATAAATTTTAGTAAAGAGTACTTTACTGTAGAGGAATTAGGTGACTTTGAAGTTCAAGTTAATTAAAGTGATAAAGGATAGCATGAGTTGAGCTATTGGTGAAGGGGATATGCGCTACATGTATGGTCTTGAGGGGAGAGGTTCGAATCTTCTAGCATGCAAATTGTGAGCATTTATTTTTTCTCTTTCCTAGCAAGTGTCAGCCAAGCTTCATTCATGGATAAGATAGACTAAATTTTTTTATGGAAAGATGGCTAAAGGTTATTGTAAACATGAATTAAGGGGTTGAATTTGCTTGATTTTAGGGATTGTTTTTTAAGCATTTGGAAAGTGGAGGAATACAAGGCATGATACAAGAATGATGATTTGAAACTTTTGCATGGCCATTTTGACCATGTATTTGACTGCATTGTGGACTAAAGGGTTGGCCGAATGTGGTTGGAGCTTGGCTAGGATTAGGAGTTAGTTTTTGGTCATTCTTAGCATATTTGTGCAAAATTTTCAATTCTCTTCAAAACTTTTCTCCTAGCCGAAATTGAGCATTTGGTAAGCTTAGTTCTTTTGACCATTTCTTTTTCATGTTACCATTTGGGCACATTTTTGCCTAGCATCTCAATACACTCTTCTCCTTATGCCGAAATACCAAAGCTAAAGACTATTCTTCTTTTTCCTTCCCTCCCCATTCTTAGAATGCATTTTGTTCCTAAACTCATCACTTTTCTCTTTCTCTTTTCTTCTCTTTGAAAACCGAATCATAAACACCTACTCTTCATTCTCTTTTCCTCTCCATTTTATTTATCATTCAAACACTTTCCCCATCCTTTTCTCCCCATGGTCGAATGGTACTAATACCATTTTCTTTAATTTTCCTTCAAAGCTGAATCTTCTCTTCATCTATATTGTTTTGTTGATTATTCCTTCAACCTTCGTTTAAGCAATTGGTAAGAACTCTTTTCGTATCTTTTCTTTTCCCTTCTTTTCTTAGCCGAATATATATAAGTTTAGGAGGGTCTTATGACCGATAATAACGTTTTTTTTCCTTAGACAATCTTTCATTTTATAGTGTTATAAAGAAGGCCGAACTTAGAGTATTCGTTATCATCGTGATTCGTTAGAAATCGAGTCAAAGTGTTAAGGTAAGGGTTCTTATCAAGAAGCTATATACTACTCGACATATTGTTATAGATGAACTATTAATCGATTTTTTTTAGAGGACGTTATCGTTCGATTCATCTTGTGGGACAAGGATATTTTATGGTAAGCCAATCTCACCCTTCAAACCGTTAGTCATAATTTCCGATATACTTTTTAGTTGGACTAATGATCTTTTGTTAATGGAGACAATCAAGATAAGGATGAAAAAGGTTGTGAATAGTGTTCAGAAGAGGGGTGGTTCCGCTATTCCCCCGAAATTTAAGCGAAGGGCTGTTTCGGGAATCCGAGATTTTCCAGCGGGTTGTGGACCCTCATCCGAGGAGAATCTATTATTTGAAGTCGTTCGTACTCCTGAGCCTTTGTTTGTTCGTGGATATTCAACGGGTAACGAACCAACAATCGGGGAGAAACCGCATATAGAAGTTGTTCGAAATTCCAAGGGTAAAGTCTAGATCGTTAATTATAAGAATAGATTTATAAATAGTATTGGTGTTCTAAATTATCGTGATGCGTGTTTAGGTATCGATGAGCGGGAAAGTCTAGTTCACACTGTAACCAGGTGTGTAACTTCACACTTATCTCTCGGGTTAGATACTATACCGTAAGTATTGGGATAAAATCGTAAAGATGGCAAAATCGAGAAATCTGAAATAATTAACACTTTTGTGTAAATGCATGAAAACGGTTAAAGTCGTGGAAATTACAAAATGCCTCAATGGGTTAATTGATAAATAGTAAAATTTTATGCCTCATGTGATATATGGGCCAACAAGCGCTAGATCGATATATGGGCCAAAAGCGCTAGATCGATATATGGGCCAAAGTTTGCTAGATCGTTAAATGGGCTAAAATGTTATTTTGCCTTATGGGCCAAAATGAAAATTTGAGATATGGACCCACTTGTATTATGGGCCTTTTGTTAAATTTATCATGTGAATGTATTGTTATGTTTTATATATAAACATGATTGCATGGGTTGGAAAAAAACCGATGAAGAGAAGAAAGGCTGCTTGCCAAAAATCTAGTTCGGGTGGCTTTGCCACAATCTAGTTCAGTGGTGCACCACAATATTATTTAAAATGGCTTTATGCCTGCGATTGGTGTGTTGGCGGGGTGGGTTGACTTGATCCCCACAGGTGTGTTGGTTGGTATGGGTGGTGTGTAGCGGATGGAAAATTTAGGTTTGGTTGGGAATTTCATTCTACATGCATTATTATTGTATTGTTAAATTCGTAAATGGGCTCAAGCCCAATATAATGTCTTGATGATTTGGCCCAGTGGATATGGTAAGTGGGTTATACACTGAGTTTTGAGTAACTCACTCTGCATTATTATCCTTCTCGGGTAATGGCAATTGATGGAGGCTTGGTAGGGATGACTTCGTGGAGGCCATACTTCGAACAAGGGTTTTATAAACTATGAACTTCAATTAAGTATATTTATTTAATTACTATTTTGGGTATGATGTAATAAGGCCTCTATTATTATTATTTTATGGATTTTTATGTGTGGATGGATTTAATTATGCTTTAGACACTTAATTTGGACTAATACTATTTTAATAATATTTCCTTAAATATTTTGTTTTTAAACATATGATATTCTTTAAATATTCTTGTTTTGATTCTTTGAAACTCTTTAAAAATTACTTTAAAGTCTTTAACAATTAAATATTAAATAATAAGATTTCAAACTAGTACTACTTTATTCATCGATTTTAAATCAAATTCTTGGTTTTTACTAAACTTTATTTTCAAAAGGTTTTGTAGAACTGTTTTACCTAAATCATTAGATAATTAAATGGATGTTTGTTCTGTGTGACAAATCAAATCTTGTCTTAACGCATAGACCTGGTTTGGGGTGTTACATCTCGATTCAGAGGTAAACCCATAACTCCTCAAGAAAGACATCTGAAAAATCCCTCACAGTTCTTATATCTCCGATAGTAGAGTTCCCAGGAGCAAAAACATTGACGTAAGCCAAATACGCCTCACACCATTTCTGAACCAGTTTCTCAGCCATAAGAGCGAAGATCACATTAGATAAATAATCTCGATGCTCACCGATCACAACCACCTCCATATCATCCTTGGTCCTCAGAACAAACTTCTTAAATGCATAGTCCAAACTAACTCAGTGCTCAACTAACTAGTCCATACCCAGAATTAAATCTAACTCCCCAAACGAAAGCCCCATCGATTTTCCGAAAAATAGCCCTTGTACTACTAACGGAACATCCCTATAGAGTTTACTAACCCAAATAGACTACCCCAATGGACTTAGTATAGTGATCTCACTAGAAGTGCTCTCAACAGAAATCCCCTGGTTTTTAGATATAGTGCTAGCTACATAGGAGTGAGTAGAACCTATGTCTATCAAAGTAATATAAGGCACATAAAAAATTAAGAACGATCGGTGATAACATCTGGAGCATCTCTATCCTCTCAGCGTCGTGCAGTATAAACTAGTGCAGGCTGTCTCGCCTCTTTCAGATTAGCACCTATGCCCATTGCTCTCTGCCCACGACCTCCACTATTACCACCCCTAGCCGGTCTACAGCCGCTAGGTGGCTGCTGAACTGCCCTCTGAGGCTTCGCAGAACCCAGTTTCGAAGCTTGCACCTGATAAGCCATTGTGGACACTCTCGAATTTGATGCTCCAAAGACCCACACCTCAGACAAGCCCTAATCCTCCTCCAACATTCACTCGGATGGCGCCTACAACAATCTCCACATAGCTGAATCTCAGTAGGAGCAATAGGAGCCCTCACTCTAACAGGCCCATCAAGTCTAGCCTTTTTCTTAGGCCTCTGAATAGTACTAGAAGGTTCCGGATCCTCTTGTTCTTACTCTCTCGAGGTCCCTATTTTGGCGCTCCACGCACTTAATCTCATTGGCGATCTTCACCCTATCCTCCAGAATAGAAAACTCGCACTCCCTCTTCGGAGCAATTAAGACCCTCAAACTATCTCTTAAATCGTCCTCAAACCATAAGCACTTGTCATACTCAGACGCCACCATGCCTCGAGTGTAACACCTTAACCCGTATCCATCACCGAAACAAGGTTATGGAGCATTACTGGAGCTTTCAGAACATTTACAAATAATTCACATTAATTACTATTCATTTTTCGAGATTATTCATAACGTCCCTTAAATGGATCCTCAAGGCCCGATTTGAGTATTAGCATCGAGTCGAGACTAAATCGAGAACTCATAGAATTTTTCGCAAAATTTCAAAAAATTCTAGGATGCAGGGCACACACGCCCATGTCGTCAGGGCACACGTCCGTGTGATCATATGACATGCCTGTGTCACAGGCCGTGTCTAACCCGGTGTAACTCTCTGACTTGCACCACACGGCCAGCCACACGCCCGTGTGCTAGGCCGTGTAGCACACACGGCTAAGGCACACACCTGTTTCTCTACCCGTGTGCTCAATTCTGAGCATTTTGTTTCTCGAATTTAAGATGCATGGGACACACGGCTTAACCACACGCCCATGTATCAAGCCGTGTGTCACACACGGTTTAGACACACACCCGTGTGTCTACCCGTGTAGACAAAATAAAGCCATTTCTAGCTTCATTTCTCAGTCAAAATTTTACCAATATCCTGCACCAAAACTTACATCCAAATACAAACCAATTCAAGCATTGTTCAAGCAAATTCTAACATTATATAATTATGATTATAATCTTACCTTAGTTTAACCTAAACATTAAACATCACTTGATCATCCATACTTAACATATATGTATTTATCATGATATAATGCCTTATAAATACACCAAAATAAACCATTACTAGCCATTCCAACGGCTAGATTACAAAAAACATATTCAAGCCAACAATGGCCAAGTTAGCCTAAACATGCCATTATACCAAAATAAATTTACTATTTATACCAAAATAAGATTGTAGATAATGTGATGATGCTCCAACCGTTCACCAACCTTCGCGAGCTTCTGAGCACTATAAAATAGGGAAAAGTAAACCTAGTAAGCCTATTATACTTATTAAGTTCGTATAACTGGAATTAAACTTACCAATCTCATTTATTAAAATTAAGCATATAATAACTTGTTTCCATCAACTTGACAAAATTTGCCTAAACACATGCATTCAATCAAACATGTTAGTCACAGAATTCTTATATACATCAAGTAAACATAAATGAGCTCATCATGCTATATTCTTTCAATACATTATTCATTTCATCTCATAATTCTTTTATCACGTCAAGTAAATTGTCCATTGAATCATTGAAATTCCGATGGATACTCAAAAAGTACACTCAAGGTGTACAATTCAATAACCCACCAATTCATATTCAAGTGTACCCATTAAGGCACTTAATCAAAAAGCACAGTCTCGAGCCACATATCAAATAACAGGATTACCAATCTGTAACACCCTTAACCCGTATCCATCACCAGATTTGGGTTACGGGCATTAATAAACCTCACACAAGTCAACATACTTTATAAGATCAATTACTAATATACATGAATATCTCATCTATTATCAAATCACTTATTTACATAACACAATTAATATTATTTACATCAACTAGGGACTAATTATATTCATATAGCAAATTACCATTTATTTTATTTAGCCATTAGTGTTACATAGCCGAATGTATACATTATTACACATCTATTTACTCATTACTATTTCACCTCTGGTTAACACATGCACAAGATACAATTTATATCATCTATACCTAGTCACATTGATATATTCAACTAGACATGCCGAAACAAATCATCATCATTCCAATGTCACATAGATATTTAAACCATATTTAATCCATTACTAAAATCTCAAAACTAACTTACACCTTTTAAGTATTAGCTTTCAAACTAGAAGCTTAATACATTTATATGCATATTAAAATACTCCAATAGTAAATCCATAATTTAATCAACTCAAACCAACTCAAATAAAGAAACATATACAATCAAGTTTAAACCATAAGGGGCAAGCCATTTTTGCAAATCATCATGATCATTATCCTTTAACTTTAAAGTAAGTAAAAGACCACTTAATCTAATACATTACTTACATATGCTTAAACCATAAAATAAACCTTTGAAGTTAACATAAAGCAAAACCGATTATTCACATCACTAATACCATGACCCACATTACAAGTCACACATACATAAAAGCATAGCCATTTTCACATGGCATACATACATATACATATCATTCGAACACAACATAAGAGACTTAGTCTATACATGCCTTTGACTCAAAAAGTATGCAAAACATATATATACCAAAGAGAGTGATAGTGTGGTCGACTTTCTTGACGCATCCCCGAGCCCGTAGTTGAATCAATGACCTATAAAATGAAATACAAACACATATAGAGTAAGCTCACTAGCTTAGTAAGTTTTAAGTTAATGGTAATACAATGTCCGAACACCAATACATATATAATAGTTACCATAACAACGAAAAATAATTATTTTAATATGTGAATTTATGGAAGGCCAATACCATAGTTCATTAACCTAACTGTTTCACTTGTTTACCTTAAACTTATATTATATAAAAACACAAGGTATACATATCACATTAATCACATTATTTCCAATCATATACATCCACCATTCATGTCGTCTAGATTATCCCAATCAAAGTCATATTTCAAGGAATATTTCTATTCATAATCAAGTCTACCAAAACATTTTATTCAATCTCAATTCCAATCCCAAACTACTCATACTTTTGATCATAAGTTCAATTACACACTATACCATTTCTACCGTATCATTCAGACTCATTTAATATTAGACATAACTTACCTTGCTCTCGGTAAATAAAAACAAAGACTTACGTTTACTCGAGCATTTACTTGATTCATTAAGCGCATTTCACCTTGAGTAATTTAGGGTTTCTTCATTTAAAACACATCACGGCAAGATCAAGCACGCTAGGCACGAGGCCCGAATATATCACTCTAAGACTAAGCTCGCTAGGCACAAAGCCCAAATATATCACCCAAGCACTAAGCTCGCTAGGCACAAAGCCCTAAATATCATCAAGACTAAGCACTGCTAGGCACAAAGCTTGAATATATCACCTAAGACTAAGCTCGCTAGGCACGAAGCCTGAATATATCACTGGTACTAAGCCTGCTAGGCACAAAGCCCGATCTATTTATCAAAGCAATTCATCAACTTATATTCTTCAACACTTACATTACTATAAATTCATGCACATAAATCACATTCACTTATCATATCAAATGTACCAATTCACATTGCATTTCAGCATATACAATCGAATATATATAGAGCATTTACATTCGGCTATCACCTATTTCCTTACTCAATTTAATCAAATAATATCATTGAACATATTTATATTTACCTCTAAAACATACTTTAACTTAAGAGCTTACCTCGACTGTCGACGGACAACTTAAACCGACTATTCGACAACTTTCGTCTTTCCCCGATCCAATTCCGTTTTTCTTTGCTCTTGATCTAAAACACATTAAATTCAGCTCATTCAAGTACATTTCAATTCAATTTAGTCCCAAAACACATAAACATGTAAATTACCATTTTACCCCTAAGGTTTCACATTTTTACTATTTAGTCCTAATTGTACAAAACACAAAATACACACAATTTGCCAAGACTATACAAGGGCCGAATGTTCCTAGGGACTTTATAAGCCCTCTCATTTCATTTATTTTGCAATTAAGTCCCTCTAAAATTTTATTTTTATAAATTAGCCCTAAATACAAAACTTCACCAAAATTTCTAATACAAAACTTGTAAATCTTTAACACATCTTTAATCTAAAACCATCAAATATCAAAACCACAAAAACACATCAATGGCCGAACCTCATATACACATGATTCTCAAAAATTCAAGCATGGGTCGGGTAATATACAAAGCAACGATCTCAAAAACGTAAAAATTAACAAAAATCGAAATCAATCTAACCTTGATTTTAAGCTTTAAAGTGCCGAAATTTAAATGAGGTTTTCTCCTTTTTCTTCAACACATTCGGCCATGGAAATAAACAAGATGATAATGGCCTTTTTTTATGTTTTATTTAACATGTATTATAACATTTAATTAATTACCTATTTAACCTTATAATATAAAATTACATAATATAAAACTAAAGGTTAATCTTGTCATATAGCATCCACTAACTCAAAAATGGGTTATTTACCCATTTAACACCTCATATTAAAAGCCATCATCATTCTAGCACTTTACACTATAGTATGCAACTTTTACTTTTTACGCGATTAAGTCCTTTTTCTAAATTAAACACACAAACGATAAAATTTTTCTACGATACTTTCACATACTTTAATTCACATATAATAAACACAAAATATAATACTAAAATATTTCTTGGACTTGAATTCGTGGTCCCGAAACCACCGTTTCAATTAAGGTCAAATTCGGTCTGTTACAACTCTCCTGCCTTAAGGATTTTCGTCCCTGAAAATTCTTACTGTTAAACAACGTGGGATATTGTTGCCTCATTGAGTCCTTAGGCTCCCACGTAGCCTCTTCAACTCCATGCTGATTCCACAGTACCTTCACTAATGGAATCCTTTTGTTTCTTAACTCTTTCATTTCCCGAGCTAAAATAAGGATCGATTCTTCCTCATACGTCATATCAGGTTGAATTTCAATCTCAGATGGAGCAACCACATGTGATGGATCTGATCTGTATCTACGAAGCATCAAAACGTGAAATACATCGTGTATCTTTTCTAATTCAGAGGGCAATTTCAATTTATAAGCAACAGGTCCAATACGTTCGATGATTTCATTCGTCAGATAAATCTTTGACTCGCTTTTCTTCCGACCAAAACGAATTACCTTCTTCCACGGAGATACCTTCAAGAATACCCGATCTCGACTTGAAATTCTATATTTTACGTTTCAAATCAACATAAGACTTTTGACGATCCGATGCGATTTTCAAATTATCTTTGATTATAGCCACTTTCATTCATCTCTTTAATCAAATCAACCCCTTGTATCTTGTTCTCACCGAGCTCGGTCCAAGATAATGGCGCATTTACACTTGCGCCATATAGAGCTTCATAGGGTGCCATTTTGATACTCGATTGAAAACTGTTATTATAGGCAAATTCAATCAAAGGTAAGTATTTTTCCCACGTACCTTCAAACTCGAGAACGCAACATCTCAACATGCCCTCAAGTGTTTGAATGGTTCGCTCAGATTGACCGTCTGTCTGCGGGTGAAAGGCGGTGCTAAAATGAAGTTTAGTACCTAGAGCATCCTGTAACTTCTTCCACAATAGTGATGTGAATCTCGGATCTCTGTCTGAGATAATAGAACTCGGCACACCATGTAATCTCACAATTTGAGGTATATACAACTTAGCAAGTTTATCCAATAAAAATCCATACTAACTAATGCGAAATGAGTGATTTGGTCACCTATCTACTATAACCCTGATCGCATCTTTCTTGCTCGATGTCATAGGCAACCCGGATACAAAATCCATAGTGATTTTATTCCATTTCCATTCAGGTATCATGATCGGTTGAAGTAATCCAGAAGGCACCTGATGTTCGGCTTTGACTTGCTGACATATTAAACACCTTAAAAGAAATTCAGATATATCCCGTTTCATACTAGGCCACCAGTAGAACTGCTTCAAGTCATTATACATTTTCGTGCTACCTGGATGTATCGACATCTGACTATCATGAGCCTCATTCAATAACAACTGAATCAAGTCCACATTCCTCGGTACACACATTCGGCCTTTGTATTTCAAGCAGTCATTTTCATCAATTCAAAATTCTGACTCTAAATTATTTTCACACTGAACTCATTTGACAGTCATATCTTTGTCAGCTTTTTGTGCATCACAAATTTGCTGAATAAACATCGGTCTTGCTTTTAACTTGGCTATGATCGAACTATCACTTGACATAACCATCTGTGTGTTCAATGCATGAAGAGTAAGCAATGATTTTCAACTTAACGCATCTGTGACAACGTTAGCTTTCCCCGGGTGGTAGTCAATCACCAACTCATAGTCTTTTAACAGTTCTAACCATCTGTGTTGTCTCAAGTTTAGATCTTTCTGAGTCATCAAATACTTAAGACTCTTGTGATCCGAGTAAACATGACATTTCTCACCGTATAAATAATGACGCCAAATTTTCAATGCGAACACAATAGCTGCAAGTTCTAAATCATGCGTCGGGTAATTTCTTTCATGCGGCTTCAATTGTCTTGAAGCGTAAGCTACAACTTTGCCTTCCTGCATCAAAACACAGCCCAAACCATTCAAAGAAGCATCAGAATAAACAACAATTTCTTTACCCGATTCAGGCTGAACTAACACTGAAGCTTCAGTCAAAAGGGCTTTCAGCTGATCAAAGCTTTTCTAACACTTTTCTGACCACTCGAACCTGACATCTTTCTGCAATAACTTTGTTAACGGGGTAGCTATCATAGAAAACCCTTTCACAAATCGTCGATAGTAACCCGCAAGTCCCAGAAAGCTTCAGATTTTAGAAACATTCTTTGGTGGTTTCCAATCAATAATAGCCGATATTTTGCTCGGGTCAACACGAATACCCGGCGTCAAACAACATGACCCAAGAAACCGACTTCATTCATCCGAACTCACACTTACTAAACTTTGCATACAATCGTTGATCTCGCAAAGTTTGTAGCACTAATCTCAAATGCTCGGCATGCTCGGTTTCATCTTTAGAGTAGATTAGTATATCATCAATAAACACTACTACAAACCGATCTAAAATTGTCTGAAGACCCGATTCATTAGGTCCATAAAAATAGCAGGTGCATTAGTGAGTCCAAAAGGCATAACCAGAAACTCAAAATGTCCATACCTCGTCCTAATGCGCTTTTGGCACATCCGTATCTCTCGACTCAGAATCGATAATAACCCGATCTCAAATCTATCTTCAAAAATATTGAAGCCCCTTTCAACTGATCAAACAAATCATCAATCCGAGGTTTGCCGATAATCAATACACATTCGCATCGTTCCATCTTTCTTTTTCACAATAGAACTGTGCACCCCAAGGAGAGAAACTCTACCGCAAAACCCCTATCTGTTAACTCTTGCAACTCGTGCTTTCAACTCTTTAACTCAAGAGGTGCCATCCGACACGGAGCTATCGAGATTGAGTCGTTCTGCTAATTCAATGTCAATTCAATCTCTCTTATTGGTGGTAAACCCAGTAGTTCTTCAGAAACACATCCGAGTATTCACACACAACCCAGACAGATTCAATATGCTTTTCGGACACTTTATTATCCAAGACATAGGCCAAATAAGCTTCGCACCCTTTTCTCACATACTTTTGGGTCAACATCGAGGATATTATTGTAGAAACCCACTTAAATCATGGATTCAATTCGATGATCTCATTGCTCGACATCTCAAATCAATAAGCTTTCTTTTGCAATTCACCACCGCATCATGTGAAGTTAACCATCCATTCCCAAAATTATATCGAACTCATCGAAAGGCAACAACATTAAATCGTTTGGGAAACAAGAATCCCAAATCATCAATCTGCAACCTGTACACACTTTATTAACAAGTACACATCTACCGGAGGGTTGGACACACGAATCACAAACTCAGAGACTCAACTGCGAGTCTTACCGAGTACTAAAGTTTCACACACATATGAATGAGTCGAACCATGATCAATCAATGCAATCACAGAGTATCATAAAGGGTGAAAGTACCGATAATGACATCGGGAGGAAGCATCCTCTCCGCTCGTGTAGCATAAGCTCTAGCCGGAGCTCTAGCCTCGATCGTATCACTTGTCCTTCGTCCTCTCTCGACTACCACCTACATTGCCCGAATGTTTGAGTGGTCTACTCCGTCTTTGGTGCATCGCTTCGGGCCTAGTGTTCGAAATGTATTTTCTCGGCTAACATCGGCACTCTCGAATAAAATGATCCGACGATCCACATTTAAAGTAAGACCGATCACGAACTCTACAACCCCTGTGATGCCATTTCCACAATGTTTACACTCGCCCAATTTCAGAGAACATTACCGACACTAGCTATCGATGTGGCTCTGGATCTCACCGGAGGTTGATCACGCCTAGGCAAGTTGAAGTGGCTTTATGTCGATCGATCATCTCCGAACTTTTATGTATGAATGGAAAATTTTACTCGATGATCTTTTCGAGTGTCTCTAGCTTCTACTTCAACTTTTCTTTTCTCCTTTCGAGCTCTTCACTTTACAAGCTTGCTCGACTAATGTCACAAACTCTTTGATTTCAAGAATGCCAACAAGTAACTTTATGTCTTCACTCAGCCGTCTTCAAATCTTTTACACATAATGGCTTAGTAGATATACACTCCGAGCGTAATAAACTCAATCGACAAACTTTCGCTCATATTCACACCGCTATCATGCGACCTGCTTTAATTCCGTAAATTCTTTCCGCTTCGATCGATGAATCTCGATCGATATATTTCTTACTAATTCAATTTGGAAGAAATCCCACGTCACTTTTTCTTTTGGAACCACTGAACTAGTGTATTCCACCAATGATAGGTAGTGTCCCGAAGTAAAGATCTAGCACACTTTAGGCATTCATCTGGAGTACAAGATAACTCATCGAGTACCGAATAGTGTTATCAATCCACATCTCGGCTCGCTCTCCATCATCATCATCATTGGCCTTGAATTCCTCAGCCCATATTTCCTGATTTTATCAACGGGAGGCCTATTAGATCTCATCGGATCTATCATCTAAGTCTTGAATGTACCGGAGTTGGATTATTCGGGGGTGGAGGTTCTCGTATAGCTGGATTATTCTAAACAAACTTGGTAAACCATTCATTCATCATTTGGTAGAAGGCTTGTTTAGCCTCCCCCTCGTGGTTACCCGTAACTGGTTGAGAGTCTAATGGCGCTGATCCATGTGCGAGACCAGCGCAACGCCTCCACATCATCGCCACGGCTCTATCGGGATCAGAATCCATTTACTATATAAGATACAATTGAAATTTTTAGAAGTCACCACACTATCATATATACAATTCAAAGGCATGTATAGCTAGACTCTTACGTACTACGGTAGTCCTAGAATCGACTAAACCGTAGCTCGATACCAATAAAATGTAACACCCTTAACCCGTATCCATCACCAGATTTGGGTTACGGGCATTAATAAACCTCATACAAGTCAACACACTTTATAAGATCAATTACTAATATACATGAATATCTCATCTATTATCAAATCACTTATTTACATAACACAATTAATATTATTTACATCAACAAGGGACTAATTATATTCATATAGCAAATTACCATTTGTTTTATTTAGCCATTAGTGTTACATAGCCAAATGTATACATTATTACACATCTATTTACTCATTACTATTTCACCTCCGTTAACACATGCACAAGATACAATTTATATCATCTATACCTAGTCACATTGATATATTCAACTAGACATGCCAAACAAATCATCATCATTCCAATGTCACATAGATATTTAAACCATATTTAATCCATTACTAAAATCTCAAAACTAACTTACACCTTTTAAGTATTAGCTTTCAAACTAGAAGCTTAATACATTTATATGCATATTAAAATACTCCAATAGTAAATCCATAATTTAACCAACTCAAACCAACTCATATAAAGAAACATATACAATCAAGTTTAAACCATAAGGGGCAAGCCATTTTCGCAAATCATCATGATCATTATCCTTTAACTTTAAAGTAAGTAAAAGACCACTTAATCTAATACATTACTTACATATGCTTAAACCATAAAATAAACCTTTGAAGTTAACATAAAGCAAAACCGATTATTCACATCACTAATACCATGACCCACATTACAAGTCACACATACATAAAAGCATAGCCATTTTCGCATGGTATACATACATATACATATCATTCGAACACAACATAAGAGACTTAGTCTATACATGCCTTTGACTCAAAAAGTATGCAAAACATATATATACCAAAGTGAGTGATAGTGTGGTCGACTTTCTTGACGATCCCCTGAGCCCGTAGTTGAATCAATGACCTATAAAACAGAAATACAAACACATATAGAGTAAGCTCACTAGCTTAGTAAGTTTTAAGTTAATGGTAATACAATGTCCCAACACCAATACATATATAATAGTTACCATAACAATGAAAAATAATAATTATTTTAATATGTGAATTTATGGAAGGTCAATACCATAGTTCATTAACCTAACTGCTTCACTTGTTTACCTTAAACTTATATTATATCAAAACACAAGGTATATGATCACATTAATCACATTATTTCCAATCATATACATCCACCATTCATGTCATCTATATTATCCCAATCAAAGTCATATTTCAAGGAATATTTCTATTCATAATCAAATCTACCAAAACATTTTATTCAATCTCAATTCCAATCCCAAACTACTCATACTTTTGATCATAACTTCAATTACACACTATACCATTTCTAACGTATCATTCAGACTCATTTAATATTAGACATAACTTACCTTGCTCTCAGAATAAAAACAAAGACTTACGCTTACTCGAGCATTTACTTGATTCATTAACCGCATTTCACCTTGAGTAATTTAGGGTTTCTTCATTTAAAACACATCATCAAGATCAGCCCGCTAGGCACGAGGTCCGAATATATCACCCAAGACTAAGCTGCTAGGCACAAAGCCCAAATATATCACCGTCACTAAGCTCGCTAGGCACAAAGCTCTAATATATCACCAAGACTAAGCTCGCTAGGCACAAAGCTTGAATATATCATCAAGACTAAGCTCCGCTAGGCACGAAGCCCTGAATATATCATCGGTACTAAGCTCGCTAGGCACAAAGCCCGATCTATTTATCAAAGCAATTCATCAACTTATATTCTTCAACACTTACATTACTATAAATTCATGCACATAAATCACATTCACTTATCATATCAAATGTACCAATTCACATTGCATTTCAAAGATATACAATCGAATATATATAGAGCATTTACATTCTGCTATCACCTATTTCCTTACTCAATTTAATCAAATAATATCATTGAACATATTTATATTTACCTCTAAAACATACTTTAACTTAAGAACTTACCTCGATCGTCGATTTTGACAACTTAAACCTATTATTCGAGAACTTTCGCCTTTCCCCGATCCAATTTCGCTTTTCTTTGATCTTGATCTAAAACACAGTAAATTCAGCTCATTCAAGTACATTTCAATTCAATTTAGTCCCAAAACACATAAACATGTAAATTACCATTTTACCCCTAAGGTTTCACATTTTTACTATTTAGTCCTAATTGAACAAAACACAAAATACACACAATTTGCCAAGACTATACAAGGGCCGAATGTTCCTAGGGACTTTATAAGCCCTCTCATTTCATTTATTTTGCAATTAAGTCCTCTAAAATTTTATTTTATAAATTAGCCCTAAATACAAAACTTCACCAAAATTTCTAATACAAAACTTGTAAATCTTTAACACATCTTTAATCTAAAACCATCAAATATCAAAACCACAAAACACATCAATGGTCGAACCTCATATACACATGATTCTCAAAAATTCAAGCATGGGTCGGGTAATATACAAAGCAACGATCTCAAAAACGTAAAAATTAACAAAAATCGAAATCAATCTAACCTTCATTTTAGGCTTTAAAGTGCCAAAATTTAAACAAGGTTTTCTCCTTTTTCTTCAACACATTCGACCATGGAAATAAACAAGATGATAATGGCCTTTTTTTATGTTTTATTTAACATGTATTATAACATTTAATTAATTACCTATTTAACCTTATAATATAAAATTACATAATATAAAACTAAAGGTTAATCTTGTCATATAGCATCCACTAACTCAAAAATGGGTTATTTACCCATTTAACACCTCATATTAAAAAGCCATCATCATTCTAGTACTTTACACTATAGCATGCAACTTTTACTTTTTACGCGATTAAGTCCTTTTTCTAAATTAAACACACAAACGATAAAATTTTTCTACGATACTTTCACATACATTAATTCACATATAATAAACACAAAATATAATACTAAACTATTTCTAGGACTCAATTCGTGGTCCCAAATCACCGCTTCAAGTAGGGTCAAATTCTCTCATTATAACTCTCCCTTAAGGATTTTCGTCCCCAAAATTCTTACCGTTAAACAACGGGATATTGTTGCCTCATTGAGTCCTCAGTGCTCCCACGTAGCCTCTTCAACTCCATGCTGATTCCACAGACCTTCACTAATGGAATCCTTTTGTTTCTTAACTCTTTCATTTCCGAGCTAAAATACGGATCGATTCTTCCTCATACATCATATCGGGTTGAATTTCAATCTCGATGGAGCAAACACATGTGATGGATCTGATCCAGATTCACGAAGCATCAAACGTGAAATACATCGTGTATCTTTTCTAATTCAGAGGGCAATTTCAATTTATAAGCAACAAGCCCAATACGCTCGATGATTTCATTCTCGTCCAAAAATCTCTTGACTCGCTTGTCTTCCGACCAAAACGAATTACCTTCTTCCGCGGAGATACTTTCAAGAATACCCGATCTCGACTTGAAATTTATATTTTCACATTTCAAATCAAGATAAGACTTTTGACGATCCGATGCATTTTCAAATTATCTTTGATTATAGCCACTTTCTGCTCAGCCTCTTTAATCAAATCAACCCCTTGTATCTTGTTCTCACCGAGCTCGGTCCAAAGATAATGGCGCATTTATACTTGCGTACCATATAGAGCTTCATAGGTGCCATTTTGATACTCGATTGAAAACTGTTATTATAGGCAAATTCAATCAAAGGTAAGTATTTTCCCACGCACTTCAAACTCGAGAACGCAACATCTCAACATGTCCTCAAGTGTTTGAATGGTTTTTCAGATTGACCGTCTGTCTTCATGGGTGAAAGCGGTGCTAAAATGAAGTTTAGTACCTAGAGCATCCTCAGAACTTCTTCCACAATCGTGATGTGAATCTCGGTCTCTGCTCGAGATAATAGAACTCAGACACCATGTAATCTCACAATTTGAGATATATACAACTCAGCAAGTTTATCAAGTGAAAATCCATACTAACCTAAGACGAAATGAGCTGATTTGGTCATCTATGTACTATAACCTGCACTACATCTTTCTTGCTCTGTCATAGGCAACCCAGATACAAAATCCATAGTGATTTTATCCCATTTCCATTCGTGTATCATGATCGGTTGAAGTAATCCGTAGGCACCGATGTTCTGGCTTTGACTTGTCGACATATTAAACACCTTGAAAGAAATTCGATATATCCTGCTTTCATACTAGGCCACCAAGAGAACCGCTTCAAGTCATTATACATTTTCGTGCTACCGGATGTATCGACATCCGACTATTATGAGCCTCATTCAATAACAACTGAATCAAGTCCATGTTCCTTGGTACATACATTCGCCTTTGTATTTCAAGCGCCATTTTCATCAATTCAAATTCGACTCTAAATTATCTTCACATCAACTCGCTTGATAAATATATCTTTATCAGCTTTTTGTGCATCACAAATTTGCTGAATAAACATCGGTCTTGCTTTTAACTCGGCTATGATCGAACTATCACTTGACATAACCATCTGTGTGTTCAATGCACGAAGAGTAAGCAATGATTTTCAACTTAACGCATCTGTGACAACGTTAGCTTTCCCCGGATGGTAGTAAATCACCAACTCATAGTCATTTAACAGTTCTAACCATCTGCGTTGTCTCAAGTTCAGATCTTTCTGAGTCATCAAATACTTAAGACTCTTGTGATCCGAGTAAACATGACATTTCTCACCATATAAATAATGACGCCAAATTTTCAATGCGAACACAATAGCTGCAAGTTCTAAATCATGCGTCGGGTAATTTCTTTCATGCGGCTTCAATTGTCTTGAAGCGTAAGCTACAACTTTGCCTTCCTGCATCAAAATGCAGCCCAAACCATTCAAAGAAGCATCAGAATACACAATAATTTCTTTACCCGATTCAGGCTGAACTAACACTGGAGCTTCGGTCAAAAGGGTCATTAATGATCAAAGCTTTTCTAACACTTTTCTGACCACTAACTCGACATCTTTCTGCAATAACTTTGTCAACGGGGTAGCTATCATAGAAAACCCTTTCACAAATCGTCGATAGTAACCCGCAAGTCCCAGAAAGCTTCGGATTTCAGAAACATTCTTTGGTGGTTTCCAATCAATAATAGCTAATATTTTGCTCGGGTCAACACGAATACCCGATGCTGAAACAACATGACCCAAGAAACTAACTTCATTCATCCAGAACTCACACTTACTAAACTTTGCATACAACTGTTGATCTCGCAAAGTTTGTAGCACTAATCTCAAATGCTCGGCATGCTCGGTTTCATCTTTAGAGTAGATTAGTATATCATCAATAAACACTACTACAAACCGATCTAAAATTGTCTGAAGACCCGATTCATTAGGTCCATAAAAATAGCAGGTGCATTAGTGAGTCCAAAAGGCATAACCGAAACTCAAATGTCTATACCTCGTCCTAATGCGCTTTTGGTACATCCGCATCTCGACTCAAGAATCGATAATAACTCGATCTCAAATCTATCTTCAAAATATTGAAGCCCTTTCAATCGATCAAACAAATCATCAATCCGAGGTTTGCCGATAATCAATACACATTCGTGATCGCTCCATCTTTCTTTTTCACAAATGTAATCGGTGCACCCCAAGGAGAGAAACTCTACTGCAAAACCCCTATCTGTTAACTCTTGCAACTGTGCTTTCAACTCTTTTAACTCAAGAGGTGCCATCCGATACGGAGCTATCGAGATTGAGTCGCTCCTGCTAATTCAATACCAAATTCAATCTCTCTTACTGTGGTAAACCCGTAGTTCTTCGTAAAACACATCCGAGTATTCACACACAACCCAGCAGATTCAATATGCTTTTCGTACACTTTATTATCCAAAGACATAGGCCAAATAAGCCGCACCCTTTTCTCACATACTTTTGGGTCAACATCGAGGATATTATTGTAGAAACCCACTTAAATCACTAGATTCAATTCGATGATCTCGCCGCTCGACATCTCAAATCAATAAGCTTTTTTTGTAATTCACCACCGATCATGTGAAGTTAACCAGCCCATTCCCAAAATTATATCGAACTCATCGAAAAGTAACAACATAAAATCGACTGGGAAACAAGAATCCCAAATCATCAACGGGCAACCTGTACACACTTTATTAAGAAGTACACATCTACCTAGAGGGTTGGACACACGAATCACAAACTCAAGAGACTCAATCGCAGTAGTCTTACCGAGTACTAAAGTTTCACACACATATGAATGAGTCGAACCAGATCAATCAATGCAATCACAGAGTATCATAAAGGGTGAAAGTACCGTAATGACATCGGGGAGGAAGCATCCTCTCGCTCGTAGCATAAGCTCTAGTCGAGCTCTAGCCTCGATCGTATCACGGTGTCCTTTGTCCTTCTCGACTACCACCTATATTGCTTGAATGTCCGAGTGGTTCACTCTGGTTGGCGCATCGCTTCTCGGTCTAGTGTTCTGAGTTGTATTTTGCTTGGCTAACATCGGGCACTCTCGAATAAAATGATCCGACGATCCACATTTAAAGCAAGAACGATCACGAACTCTACAACTCCCAGGATGCCATTTCCCACAATGTTTACACTCGGCCCGATTCTGTGGAACATTACCAACACTAGCTATCGATGTGGCTCGGGATCTCACTGGAGGTTGATCACGTCTAGGCAAGTTGAAGTGGCTTTATGTCGACTGGGATCATCTCTGAACTTTTTATGCACAGAATGGAAAATTTTACTCGATGATCTTTTTCGAGTGTCTCTAGCTTCTACTTCAGCTTTTCTTTCCTCCTTTTCGAGCTCTTCGGCTTTACAAGCTCGCTCGACTAATGTCACAAACTCTTTGATTTCAAGAATGCCAACAAGTAACTTTATGTCTTCACTCAGGCCGTCTTCAAATCTTTTACACATAATGGCTTTCGTAGATATACACTCCCGAGCGTAACGGCTCAATCTAACAAACTTTCGCCATACTCGCCACCGCCATGCGAATTCGCTTTTAATTCTCAAATTCTTTCCACATCGATCGATTTAATCTCGATCGACATATTTCTCACTAATTCAATTTGGAAGAAATCCTACGCCACTTTTTCTTTTGGAACCACTGATACTAGTGTATTCCACTAATGATAGGCAGTGTCCCGAAGTAAAGATATAGCACACTTTAGGCATTCATCCGAGTACAAGATAACTCATCGAAAGTTCAATAGTGTTATCAATCCACATCTCGGCTCGCTCTGGCCATCATCATCATTGGCCTTGAATTCCTCAGCCCCATATTTCCGATTTTATCAACGGAGGCCCTGTTAGATCTCATCTGATCTATCATCGGGGTGCCGAATGTATCGGAGTTGGATTATTCGGGGTGGAGGTTGTCGATGACACCGGATTATTCTCGAACAAACTCGTAAACCATTCATTCATCATTTGGTAGAAAGCTTGTTTAGCCTCCCTCGTGGTTACCCGTGAATCGGTTGAGAGTCTAATATACCGATCCATGTGCGAGACCAGCGCAACGCCTCCACATCATCACTACTGGCTCTATCGGGATCGTAATCCGTTTACTATATAAAATACAATTGAAATTGTCAAGTCACCACACTATCATATATACAATTCAAAGGCATGTATAGTTAGACTCTTACGTACTACGGTAGTCCTAGAATCGACTAAACCGTATCTTTGATACAAATAAAATGTAACACCCTTAACCCGTATCCATCACCAGATTTGGGTTACGGGCATTAATAAACCTCACACAAGTCAACACACTTTATAAGATCAATTACTAATATACATGAATATCTCATCTATTATCAAATCACTTATTTACATAACACAATTAATATTATTTACATCAACTAGGGACTAATTATATTCATATAGAAAATTACCATTTATTTTATTTAGCCATTAGTGTTACATAGCCAAATGTATACATTATTACACATCTATTTACTCATTACTATTTCACCTCCGTTAACACATGCATAACATACAATTTATATCATCTATACCTAGTCACATTGATATATTCAACTAGACATGCCAAACAAATCATCATCATTCCAATGTCACATAGATATTTAAACCATATTTAATCCATTACTAAAATCTCAAAACTAACTTACACCTTTTAAGTATTAGCTTTCAAACTAGAAGCTTAATACATTTATATGCATATTAAAATACTCCAATAGTAAATCCATAATTTAACCAACTCAAACCAACTCAAATAAAGAAACATATACATTCAAGTTTAAACCATAAGGGGCAAGCCATTTTCGCAAATCATCATGATCATTATCCTTTAACTTTAAAGAAAGTAAAAGACCACTTAATCTAATACATTACTTACATATCCTTAAACCATAAAATAAACCTTTGAAGTTAACATAAAGCAAAACCGATTATTCACATCACTAATACCATGACCCACATTACAAGTCACACATACATAAAAGCATAGCCATTTTCGCATGGCATACATACATATACATATCATTCAACACAACATAAGAGACTTAGTCTATACATGCCTTTGACTCAAAAAGTATGCAAAACATATATATACCAAAGAGAGTGATAGTGTGGTCGACTTTCTTGACGATCCCCGAGCCCGTAGTTGAATCAATGACCTATAAAATGTAAATACAAACACATATAGAGTAAGCTCACTAGCTTAGTAAGTTTTAAGTTAATGGTAATACAATGTCCTAACACCAACACATATATAATAGTTACCATAACGATGAAAATAATTATTTTAATATGTGAATTTATGGAAGGTCAATACCATAGTTCATTAACCTAACTGCTTTCACTTGTTTACCTTAAACTTATATTATATCAAAACACAAGGTATATGATCACATTAATCACATTATTTCCAATCATATACATCTACCATTCTTGTCGCCTATATTATCCCAATCAAAGTCATATTTCAAGGAATATTTTTATTCATAATCAAGTCTACAAAAACATTTTACTCAATCTCAATTCCAATCCCAAACTACTCATACTTTTGATCATAAGTTCAATTACACACTATACCATTTCTACCGTATCATTCTGACTCATTTAATATTAGACATAACTTACCTTGCTCTCGGTAAATAAAACAAAGACTTACATTTACTCGAGCATTTACTTGATTCATTAACCCATTTCACCTTGAGTAATTTAGGGTTTCTTCATTTAAAACACATCACCCAAGATCAAGCTCGCTAGGCACGAGGTCTCGAATATATCACCAAGACTAAGCCTGCTAGGCACAAAGCCCAAATATATCACCGTCACTAAGCTCGCTAGGCACAAAGCCCTAATATATCACCCAGACTAAGTCGCTAGGCACAAAGTCGAATATATCACCTAAGACTAAGCTCGCTAGGCACGAAGCCCTAATATATCACCGACATTAAGCCGCTAGGCACAAAGCCCGATCTATTTATCAAATCAATTCATCAACTTATATTCTTCAACACTTACATTACTATCAATTCATGCACATAAATCACATTCACTTATCATATCAAATGTACCAATTCACATTGCATTTCAAAGATATACAATCGAATATATATAGAGCATTTACATTCGCTATCACCTATTTCCTTACTCAATTTAATCAAATAATATCATTGAACATATTCATATTTACCTCTTAAACATACTTTAACTTAAGAACTTACCTCGATCGCCGATTTGACAACTTAAACCTGCTTATTCGAGAACTTTCGCTCTTCCCCGATCCAATTCCATTTTCTTTGCTCTTGATCTAAAACACATTAAATTCAGCTCATTCAAGTACATTTCAATTCAATTTAGTCCCAAAACACATAAACATGCAAATTACCATTCTACCCCTAAGGTTTTAAATTTTTACTATTTAGTCCTAATTGTACAAAACACAAAATACACACAATTTGCCAAGACTATACAAGGGCCGAATGTTCCTAGGGACTTTATAAGCCCTCTCATTTTATTTATTTTGCAATTAAGTCCCTCTAAAATTTTATTTTTATAAATTAGCCCTAAATACAAAACTTCACCAAAATTTCTAATACAAAACTTGTAAATCTTTAACACATCTTTAATCTAAAACCATCAAATATCAAACCACAAAAACACATCAATGGTCAACCTCATATACACATGATTCTCAAAAATTCAAGCATGGGTCGAGTAATATATGAAGCAACGATCTCAAAACGTAAAATTAACAAAAACCAAATCAATCTAACCTTGATTTTAAGCCTTAAAGTGTCAAATTTAAACAAGGTTTTCTCCTTTTCTTCAAAGACATTCGCCATGGAAATAAACAAGATGATAATGGCCTTTTTTATGTTTTATTTAACATGTATTATAACATTTAATTAATTACCTATTTAACCTTATAATATAAAATTACATAATATAAAACTAAAGGTTAATCTTGTCATATAGCATCCACTAACTCAAAATGGGTTATTTACCCATTTAACACCTCATATTAAAAAGCCATCATCATTCTAGCACTTTACACTATAGCATGCAACTTTTACTTTTACGCGATTAAGTCCTTTTTCTAAATTAAACACACAAACGATAAAATTTTTCACGATACTTTCACATACATTAATTCACATATAATAAACACAAAATATAATACTAAAATATTTCTCGGACTTGAATTCATGGTCCCGAAACCACCGTTTTGATTAGGGTCAAATTCGGTCTGTTACACAATCCAGGCTAAATCCTTTCTGTAACATATGCTCAGAAGAGCTCTATTAGGATTACCAATCCATGCTAAATCGTAATTGTAAAATATGCTCAAGAGGGATTATATCAAGATTACCCGTCCGGGCAAAATCTTATTTGTGATGAGGTCAATAGGATTACTCGTCTGAGCTAAATCCCTTCAGTAACAAATGCAGAACCTCATTCATTCCAGGAAATTACATATATCCATCAAAATCCAATATTCAAACGAAATTTAACCATTTTCAAACAATTTCAAGCATGTATTCATTTTCTTATATTGTAACATTCCAATAATTCACATAAATATAAATCACATTCTATACAAATATAGCATTCAATTCAATATATTTACGTGCTCAATTAAGTTACACGAATATACCTCGACACTTGTTCGTGTATATAGATCTACTAATATGAAACTTTCTCCTTTCCTGAATCTAACTTTGAATTTGAGTTATCCGAATCTATTTAAATAAATTAAATCCTTAATTTATCACATTTCATATTCCATTGGACTCAATTTACATCTTAGACAAAATTACCATTTTGCCCCTAAACTTTTCATAAATTCCAATTTTGCCCTTAAGCTCGGAAAATGAAATTCATGCAATTTACTCCCTATTCCAAGTCTAACCAAAATTTCAATATACAATTTACAGCACATGTGTTCCATAAATTTCATAATTTTTCTTCAATTTTTACAACTTTACAAATTAGTCCCTAAATCATGTTTTCATGAAAAATCACTTTGTAAAAGATGTTTATCTATCAACAACCTTTCATATTCTACCATAAATTTCAAATTTTCAGCATATTTATCCAAGACATAATTTCTATACTTTGATAACTTTTCAAATTATTCCCCCAAATAGGTAGATTAAATTATCTCGGTTTCAAAAATATACAAATTACTAAAAACAGGACAAGAAACTTACCCAATTAAGCCAAGAAAGCTTGTTTTCTCTTTCCTAGGGTTTTTATAGAATATCTGGGGAAAAAGATTATATAAAATGATATTAATTCTATTTTAATTATTTATCATCTTTTAATTATTTCTATTTCCAATTTAGTCCTTGCTCTTTTCTTATTTTTCCATGGATGAATCATCAAAAATATCTACTAACTTTTAATTAATGGTTTAATTACTATATAAGGACCTCAAGTTTTGAGTTCCATAGCTATTTAATCCTTTTAGCTACTAGAATTCAACTTTTGTATTTTTGCGGTTTGGTCCTTCCCGTAATTAAGCACCAAATCGATAAAATTTCTTATCAGAATTTTCACATGATATTCCTATCTAAACGCAAATCATGTGAAAATATAAAAATAATTTTTCTTTTCGGTTCAGATTTATGGACTCAAAACTACTATTTCGATTTCACTGAAAATGGGTTGTTACACGAACGGCTTTGAGACCCAATCTTAGTAGCAGGCGAAACTGGTGTTTTACTCGTATCTAAGTTTGGCATATTGCCCAAAGAGGAAGACTCAGCTCGAGGCCCCTACGGCCTCTACCACGGCCACGAATACCACGTCCGCGAGTTTTACGAGCGCTCATTGTATGATTCGAGTTTGATATACATTATAAAATTTTATGCATCAGTTCCAGTATTTATTAATAGATGTTTTATGCATAAGTTATTAGAAGTTCATAAATATTTTCAAAGGTTTCAGCCTCTAACTACTCAGTACAGTTTTAGATAATACTAACTACAGTGTTTTCAAAGTTTCCTATCAAAAATTCAGAAATACTTACAAGATCAGCGTCGGAGACTCGGTGTACTACATATTTTCTTAAATTATTCCAATTATTTAAAAACCAGTTCTTTTTAAATCAAAATTTTGGAACCCAAAATTCACAGCCGAGTTTTGCAACCTAGCTCTAATACCACTGAATGTAACACCCCAAACTCGGCCTAAATGTTATGGCTGAATCCGGAGGTATCATAGAGAATGGGTTTAGTTACGTAAAATCATTTCAGTTATTTAACTCATATACTTTATGTCCATTTCCAAAACATTAATTAATTAGTTTATTTGCTTAAACCTATTTTACAAGGAAAGCTTAACAAATCGATACATTTTAAAAATTTGATTCGTATTTTTAGAAAAACTTTTTTTTGTGTAAAACCATTGATTTCATAAAATAATTTATCAAGGCATGCAAATTACTATTAAGCCAAAAAGCAACAGTTAAAAATCATAAAGTCCAGAGAGTTCTAGAAATTACAAACTCTCAGAATAAAACCAAAATCATAAATAAAACCATAATTTAAAAACTTCAAACAATTTATGGTCAAGTGGTCACCGTTGAGTCTCCGCCACACCGATCCCCCTAAGTCTGTGGATTACCTGGACAGAACAGACAAACAGATGTGATTTTTCATAAACTCAGTGTGTAACCCAATAGAGTTAAGCATGCAAATATACAGAAATCTCGTAACAATCAAATACAGATTCGAGCTCATGCCATTTTCAGATATAGTCATCGGAATTAGATATACATATCAGAACATACAGAATCATACCCCCATCCTCTACACACCAACTCCGTCCATCCCAACACACCATGTGGGGTTAAAAACACTCACCCATCCCTACACACCATATCGTGACAATACGACACAAGTCAGATAATGTGCAGCCAAGCTATTAGAAATTAAACAATGATAGCCATTCAGAACACTTCCTCCTTATATACGAATCCCACCCCAATAAATAGATGCAGAAATTAGATACATATATAACAGAACAAACATGCTCATATACAAATAACAGCTATGCATCTAGCATAATAATCAGACATGCATAGCCTTAACATACTCAGAACAGATTATTAGAATATCATAGCATATAAATTAGGGTTTAATTAGCCCTTACCGACCCTACAGATAGGCCCATAGTCGATTGGAGCAACCCGTACGACCCTTAAAAAATTTTAGAATTATGGGCCCAATACCTTTGTGGGCCCACATGGCTGGCCCAGAATCCACACGCCCATGTAACGTGCCCGTGTGGGCCCACATGCCCAGCTTAACCTAGCCCGTGTGGCTGACACGGTCTTGCTCACGCCACCACATGGTCGTCTACTGCGCATGGCCATGCCTTCGTCGACCACACGGCCGACCACACGCCAATGTGGCATCGACAGTCACCATTTTGGCTTTCACCTAAACTCAATTTTTCGCATTTCGAGTACACACCTATTTCAGTTTTGATGAGAAAACACACCCGAGATCACCAGAACCTAAAATTGATCAATTAAACCCCAAATTAATCGCTTGAAAATGATATTAAACCGAACCATACTGTAATGGACAACCCTTTAATCAACTAAAACCTTTACCTTAGAATGCACAACGACGATTTCGCACAATTAAGGTGCCGATTGGAAACCTCCATCCCCTTGATCTTCTCCTAAACACAAAACGAACTTCATTAACCAATGATTCATTAGCCAAAATAAGAATTGCACCTACCAAACTTACCAATAACACCCAAAAAGTATTGAAATAACGAGACACGAAAATTTGATAGTAGATAGGAAGACAAAAACAAAATCGGTGACAAGAAAGAGAAGAAGAAATCGACAAAAAGTGGAAGGAAAAGAAGTCGCGTCAGATTCTTTGGAAATTTTGGAGGAGAGAGGAAAATTTAAAAAAAAGAAGAAAAAAATTAACATAGATAATATCAAAATCCCCAAAATTCCTCCCCACTAACCCCTCAATCTCAACCACTATAGAATTTTAATTCCATCGAAACTCTAATACAAAACCGAGTAAAATAATACCCATGTTCGCGCCGAGATTCGAACACAGGACCTCCAACACACCAATTTCCTTACCACTCTAACCAGCAAGCTCATTCTGATATGAATCAATAGTCAGTTTTATAAAAGCCCACTGATCAAGTGTAAGGCTTGATCTAAAAATAACAAAATTAGCAAAGGTGAGACTTGAACCCAAGACCTCTCAAACATACCCAGAACACTTAACCACTGAAGCAAATATATATTTGTGTCAGATTTTATAGAAGCAGAAATAAATTAATCAGGGCATTACATTAAGCTTTTCAAAACATTTAAACCTGGATACTTTATATCATTAAGATACCACATGATAAACGATTATAAACCAAATCATCGTTATGATAACATCTCATTTCAGATAGTCAAAATCATAATACTTATTCGAGTTAACTTTAGAACTTTAACCGATTCACGATGCTACTCACACAAACTTCAAAGTATCCATAACACATGCAGGATCTCAAGCCATCAATACAGTCTATATCACAAGTACATGGTACCTGCTAACTAATCACTGGCTCAAAGCCTACTAAATAATCACCGGTTCAAAGCCTGCTAAATAAACACCGACTCAAGGCTTGTTAAATAAAAATTAGCTCAAAGCCTGCTAAATAAATATCAGCTCAAGGCCTGCTAAATAACCACTGGCTCAAGACTTGCTAAATAAACATCGGCTTAAGGCCTACTAAATAATCACCGACTCAAGGCCTGCTAAATAAAGTACATCTCGTACCTAGTTTATTCATTTACTTTTATTTTCTAATCAATCAATAGATAATAATAACATTAAATCTAATTATAATAAAATGTGTAACAAGTTAAAATCATTAAAAACATAAGAATAATTATAATATGAACTTGCTTGTGAAGTGACGACTGGTATTCGACAATGATTACTCAACTGCTTTTTCCTTTCTATGTTTATCTATCGAAATACTCATCTCTTGATCTAATTATAATAATTTAACTCAATCAATTCAATTAAACACTTTAAAACATCTTATAACATAAAATTCTACAATTCACTAATTAAGGGCATTTTATGCAATTATCCCCAAGCTTTTACAATCTATGCAAATTTTCTAAATTTAAATGAATTGGATTAGAAGTGTCTAAACCATTTTTAAGTTTTTTTTTTTTTTTGAAAAAAATAGGGTTCAACTTTAAAAACGAAAATGGAGTCGCTACCAATCTTTTTTCGAGGTGTGATCGGGTCACCTTGAACTTGATCATGTTAATAAAAAAATATTTTGATTTATTAAAATAATGATTTTGGTCTACGAAATTCGAGAAAATGAGTTCGGGAGTCGGTTACGCATGAGGAAGGATTAGCGCCCTCGTAACGCCCAACATTGGTACTTAATTGATTAATTAATGTCTTAATATCGAAAATTTAAGAAGATTTTAAAATATGACCCTTTTGATTTTTCAAAACTTATAACCTTTAGAAAAGACATTCAATTATTTGGATAAAAGAAAAGTCGAATCTCAGTAAGTTAGAGCACGACCTTTCAAATTTCCCAAACACCAAATATCCTTTGTTTTGTTTTGTTTTTTTTTTTTAGATCCCTACCTCAAAATATCAAAATCTCACATCCAATAAGTTAGGACGCAACATCTTAAATTCACAAAGATAGGTTTTTTATTTGAAAATCATATATTTTAATTTCAAAAAGGGTATTTGATCATTGAGACTTAATGAGAAAAATCGAAGCCCAGTAAGTTAGGGCACGATTCCCTCAAAACTCCATATGTCAAATATTGCCTTATTTTAAGTAATAAAGTTTTGGATAAAAAGTGGCAATTAAATGAGATATATTTTAAAAATGATTTGAGTAAAATGTATCATTAATACATTACAAAACACAAATACCAAAGCAATATACTACAATTACATGATATAATAACATTTAATACTAATATAGGAAATTAAGAGAAAGATTAACATAAAATAACAAATGATACAAGTAATAAAATGACCATGCTAAAACAAACATAAGAATAATAAACATATAAAAGAACGTGAATAACACATAAAATATATAAAGTAAGCAATAATAATTCAAAAGATCTATGCTAAAAATAAAAAAAACTAAGAAATCAATACAAAACTTTACATATGAGATCAAATATAAAAGTAAAATAACAATATAAGATAAATGATATATTCAAAACAATAAAGGATATTATAACAATTTTTTAAAAAATAGAATAATAAAAAATAAAAAACGAAATGGCAAAATCTAAAATAGTTAATATATACATAATAAAATAAATATATATTTTAAATAAATAATATAAAAACTTTGAATAAAAATGTATAACGGATAACTTATTATAAGTATGTAATATACCATTTAAAATAGATAATGTACATATTTTAAATAAACAATTATGGAAAATTTTGCCTTAATAATAAAACAATTTAGATGATGTACAACATACAAATTTTCAAATAATACATAATATGATTAAAGTTAAATAATATATAACAAATAAAAATAATAATATATATGATAAAACAATTTAACGTAAATCAATTTAACATAAATAAGGAAAAGCAAAAGGAAAACAAGTTTAAAATAATTAAAATAAATGAATAAATAATGATTAAGCAATTAAATGGATAAATAAAAAGTTAAAAAACGTACAAGTCAACTCCGACTCTTAATATGAGGATTCAACAAAATTCCTCCACCAAAATCTAACTTAAACGGCCGCAACTAAAAAAGAAACGAAGATGAGCGAAGAACAAAATAAGAACAAGCCACAGAAAATAAGAACGCAAAAGAGAGAGAAATTTGAGTGAATACTCTCAAGAATTTTTATTACTCAAAACTCAAGTCCTTTACAATGAAGGGAGAGGCCTCTATTTATAGTTGAGCTTCCCCAAATCTAACGGTACAGATCAATTGTAACAATGGCTAAGATTAAAAGATATCTACAAATTAAATCTCTAAGATTACAAAATAATATCTTCTAAGATTGCATACCATATCTTCTAGGGTTGCATATCATATCTTCAAAGATTGCATACCATATTTTCTAGGATTGCATATCATATCTAAGATTTGCATATCATATCTTCTAGGATTGCATATCATATCTAAGATTTGCATATCATATCTAAGATTACATATCCCTGAAGATTGTGTTTCCATATACATCAAGCTTGTAGATGGACCTTCAATCTTTTCAAGTAATGGGTCATTCCGATCGTGCCAAATGATATATTTTGGACTGGACTTGGACTTTGTTTTATTATTTTGGGTTTATTATTTTTTTGAATGGGCCCGGGCTAAATTGGCCTATTACAGTTGCCCCTCTTTGCTCATTGTCGTGTAACGAGAATGGAACAAAGACTATAAAAGGACCAATTTTGCCCGATCTTGCCGAGCCTTAACTTCTTGATCCTCATCTTTTTCAAGTAGTCTCTAACCAACTGCAACTTCAAGGAGATTTAATTTGTAGTTTTAATCTTATTCTACTGCAACTTTAGGGAGATAAGACCTACTCTTGTAGATTTAATCCATCCTACTGTAACTTCAGGAAAGTGACTAGTATCTTTGATCTTGCTTCACTGCAATATTCAGGAAGACAAGATTTGTTATCTTCAGTCTGCTCCACTGCAAACTCAGGGATGCCAGACTAGTATCTTCGATCTGCTTTGCTACAAACTTAGGAAGACAAGATCTGCTATCTTTGGTCCGCTTCCATCAGTAAACTCAAGGATGCGATCGATGTTTTCGATCCGCTTCATCGCAAACTCGGAAGACAAGATCTGCTATCTTCACCGCTTCCACCGCAAACTCGAGGATGCCGATGGTATCTTCGATCCGTTTACGCAAATCAAGAAGACAAGATCTCGCTATCTTCAAGGCGGTCCATTGCAAACTCGTGGATGCGGTGGTATCTTCGATCCGCTTCACCGCAAACTCAAGAAGATAAGATCTACTATCTTGATTCGCTTCCATCGCAAACTCGTGGATGCGGACTAGTATCTTCGATCCGCTTCACTGCAATCTCAAGAATACAAGATCTGCTATCTTCAAATTGCTCCACTGCAAACTCAGGGATGCCAGGCTGATGTTTTCGATCCGCTTCACTGCAAACTCAAGAAGACAAGATCTGCTATCTTTAGTCTGCTCCACTGCAAACTTAGGGATGCCAGGCTGATGTTTTCGATCTGCTTCACTGCAAACTCAGGAAGACAAGATCTGTTATCTTCAGTCTGCTCCACTGCAAACTCAGGGATGCTAGGCTGATATCTTCGATCCGCTTCGCTATAAACTCATGAAGACAAGATCTATTATCTTCAGTCTGCTCCACAGCAAACTCGGGGATGCTAGACTGATGTTTTCGATCCGCTTCATTATAAACTCAGGAAGACAAGATCTGTGAATTCACTGATGTTGCGACACCGTCCTCTGGGGGACCTATCCTATAAAATTAGTTTTATGTGTTTATGCTTATGCAAAATGGTTAGGATGCTATGATCTGAATGAATCAACTGTTCCTAACCAAATGAAATATGTACGAATGCAAAATGTCATGAGGACGATCTTTTTAATAATTAGGATGTCACCACTTGTTGCTCATTAAGGCTCTATCGTTAACGTAGTACACTGTCTTCCTACTCAGCTGGTATTTGACAGAAAACCGAAAACATTTTTGGTCAACTGATTTGGCCCACTAACTTCAGGGTCCTTTCCACTTTTCCTCATGGACATAAGGCTTGTACCATTTTCAAACCATCTCATTGCGATTCAAGATTATAGGGTTTGAAACTTTTTCGATTCGTTTCCACTGCAATTCAAGGGCATAAAACTTGTATCTTTTTCAATTCATCCCACTGCAACTTTGGGGTATAAGATCTATAACTTGTTCTATTCACTGATCACTCCCTAGTGACCCGACCAGATGTGTAGGCATGATACTCGGATGGATGCAGAATGTTATTTTTTCTTTTCGAGAATGATTCCTTCTACGCTTAGGTTGTCATTGTTTATTTTCTTTCGAATTTGTATCACCGACGCAATATCTAGTCTTTTGATCAACCAATTTTCTTGACAGAAAATCTGAAGAGATAAACACACTTTAGGCTCAAATATTTCCAACCATCCAGCTTGGTGAGCTCTAAACAATAGACTTGTTTCAAGTTCCTATACTATTTAAAAGCTTCCAGAGTAATATATGAAACTCCTTTTATAAAAGTATTATTAGTCCATTAATTATTATTTTAATATAAAACGCTTCAAAAAGATCACAACAATGGACGAGAAAGAAATTAATTAGAACATAGCTCGAAACAAAAAAGTTAATCAAAGATGACTAAGGCGATAAAAGAAAATTGATTACGGTGTATCTTGAAAAGAGTAAAGTAATCAAAGATAACCAAGGCCATAAAAGAAAATTGAATGGGGTGTATCTTGAAAAGAATAAAGTAATCAAAGATAGAAAATTCAAAATGGGTAAGATAGAAGCTCGATGCCCCGATATTGCAGCCTAAGCTTCTCTGTACAAACTTCTTGAGGACCATTTTGAGCTCAATAAGTGTTTAGTGGATCCGGAGTACTTTGTCAATGCCCCAAGACGTAGCATACTTCCTCATTCTTAATTCAGGCATAGTAAGACTACCACATGCCCTATCTTTGATCAAAATTTGAGCCACCCTTTTCGAGTTTTCGGCCAAAACCCTTTGGTCTCAAAAAACCCTTTACGGGTTTTCGCCTTGGCCTTTCCTCTTTTTTTATTTTTATTTTTTTTAATTTGATCTCAATGCGCCCTTTGCGGGTTTTCACATTGGCCTTTCCCCTTTTAGGTAAAATACTTCTTGACTGAACTGAATTCATTGGATTGGACAAGTCTTTGGCATCCATCTCGGTCAATATCAATGCTTCTCTAAAATAGGCCTTCTTTAGAACATAAGGTCCTTCCCAGTTTGGCATCTACTTTCCTCTAAAATCCTTTTGTATAAGAAAGATCTTTTTCAACATCAGGTTCCCCTCGTAGAATTCTCTAGGATGAACCTATTTGTCGTAAGCTTACATAATCTGACCGTGATGGATAACTTTTAATCTTTTCTTCGATTAGGTTCAATTGGCAAAACTATTTCTATTCCAATGAAAAATGTGTTGCCCAAGCGAAGGTTGTAACCGACGTTCGATAAGACAAAGGGTAAATGGTAACTTCTTTATGTCAATCTTTACAAGTTTCAGTCATCTTTCCCATGATCCTTGTTTTGTTGTTTTTGTTTTTATTTTTTCCTTTTTTTGCTGCCTTTACTGCACTGTGATATGGCGTCTGATCTTTGAACAAACTTCCAAACTTTTGACATTGTCCTTTTTAGCACTCTTTGTCGGCACCTGATCTTTTTTTTTTGAGAATTTGATGACTATCGACTTTGTAACATTGGCATATGAAGTTACTTCCACCCTCTTAGTGAAGTAAATGATGACCACGACGATGAGTCGATATCGACTAGAAGCTTTTGAAGAGATCAGCCCCATAATATCTATTCCCCACATATAGAAAATCTGTGAAGAAATAGATGATGCACATAAGTCTTGTCTTCCTCAATTTGGCATTTACGACATAACTGAAGCAATCTTCCTTTTATGGTAGACCAATAATCAGCCCCATAATATCTATTCCCCACATATAGAAAATCTGTGAAGAAATAGATGATGCACATAAGTCTTGTCTTCCTCAATTTGGCATTTACGACATAACTGAAGCAATCTCCCTTTTATGGTAGACCAATAGTACCCAAACTTTATGATTATCCTGGCTATTGTAGAACCATTATCATGTTCTTTAAACACCTTTATGGATCCCTTTTAAGATTTTTCCAGGCGTGTCTTGATATGATCGTGTGAAAACATCTTTGAATTCTTGAAAATAACTCAATGATGTCTTGCCTTATTTCTGTGGTGAGCTAGGCTACAATCTTCACCTCTTTTCTAGGCTCATAATATCCACTGACCTTTTGTAGAGTAGGGTCTCTTGTTCTATCATTCTTAACAAATCAGAAGATAGGCTACAATCTCTGTCATCTTTAAAGTCCTGAGATCCCTCTAGACTCATATCTTACTCGAAAGGAGACTTTGAGTCAGTAGCAATGTTGCTCATATCATTGATATCTGGAGCCCTATTGTAGGTTTAAAGGAAGATTCCAAAGAATAAATTATTCAAAGAATGATTATTTGCATGATATGATCATGAATGAATAATAAAAGAATATTTAAAAGAAAGTCTAAAAATAAAAGAATCTATACATCGAAAGAATAAAAGAATATTTGTTCAAAAAGATGTATTTTATTGAAATAAAGATTTTGGACACGAGCCTATTTCACAAAAGGATTCTTATTTCCTTTAGGCTTAAGGAAACAAGTGTGTTTTGAAAATCACTCTAGATTAGATCTAAAAATACAAGGATCTCTTCCACAGTCTCATTATTCAAAACACTCCCAAGTATGCAAGGGCTTGAAAACTTCGTTCCCCGGTTCCCTCTTCGCTTTTGACTTCTTCAAGGAGTCACAACTTTTTTGTCTCCTCCTTCAATTATCACATTTAATGTCTTGCCAAAGTGATCAGGTTCTAATGAAACCTCGAACTTCACAAATCCCATTTTAATGAACCTTTCGACCAACTTTTTAAACGTAGTACAGTTTTCAATTGAGTGACCCGTTATTCCCGCGTGGTACTCACATTGGGCATTTTCATTATACCATTTTGGGAACGAAGGTTGCACGGGTTTCGAGTAAAACGGAGACACCACATGTACATTAAACAAATTCTGATACAGCTCCTTATATGTCATCGGGATGGGTGTGAACTGGAGCCTTTCTGCATTTGGCCTCAAGTTAGATTCCTACTTTGAAGAGCCTTGATAGCTAGTGGTTACAGCCCTCGGCTGGCCTATAGTGACTAATTTGGGATGCATGCTCAGGATACTCACTCCATTTTCTTTATTTCTCGAGGCTGATCTTTTAGTGCTTTCTCCGGTGTCTATCCTTCCACTCCTTACCTCATTTTCAATCATCTCGCCCAACATTACTATATTTGAAAAGCTTATGGTGACGCTTCCCAACATATGGTTAATGAATAGGGATTTTAGAGTATTGATAAAAAGTATCGTGGTTTCCTTTTCTAAAAGCGGCGGCTAAACTTGCATGGCAACTTTTCTCCATCTTTGTGCATACTGCCTGAAGCTTTCATTTGATTTTTCTACATGTTTTACAAGGTGATTCTGTCAGGCGTCATGTCTGTCATATGATTGTATTGTTTCATAAATGCTTGTGCTAGGTCTCTCTAAGAATTAATCTTAGCACGGCTCAATTGGTTGTACCACCTGGACGCTGCCCCCAGCAAGCTATCTTGGAAACAATGGATCAACAGTCGATCGTTATTGACATGCCCAGCCATCCGTCTACAGAACATTGTAATTTGGGCTTTAGGATAGCTAGTCTCATTGTACTTCTCAAATTCAGGCATTTTGAACATGTGAGGAAGTACCAAATCTGGAACCAAGCTCAAGTCTTTAGCATCAATTCCATGGTGATTATCAGCATTTTCCAAAGCCTTGAAATTTTCTTCTAACCATCTACAACGGTCTTCTAACTGCCTTAGTAATTTAATTCTCGCCCTTTCCCTCTCTGCTATATCTAAATCAAGGATAACAAGATTAGTAGAGTTATCTCCTAGGTTAGATCCTGAGCCGAATTGAAAATTCATGGGCACCCCAGTATCAATTTAACCTTGTTGAGGCCTAATTGTAACAGATGGCCCTCGAGGATATGCTTCAGGTCGTGTTTGTGCATGCGGTGGGGTAAAACCCGGAGGATAATCCTCATTATCTTCTCCAGCATTAGTCATGGGGACTTTCCCTTGTCTATTGCCCCATTCAGCAGCTGAATTATTTAAGCCACCATATTCCTTTGGGCTTCTATCATTTGTTCCCTCATATCTTGTTGGATATTTGCCAAATGCTCTTACAGCTGGTCTTGCATGTCTCTTTGGAACTGTTCAAGTCTTTGACCCATATCTTACGTCTTAGCATGAGTACCGTAATGACGTTTAGTTTCCATATTAACTTTCTCTCTTTTTCTCTTTTTCTAAAATAACTTCAACTAATTAAGGTCCTTCTATGGATTTTAATGCATATGATGCGATATAATGCAAATGCATGAAATGGATGCAAAAAGAAAGAGAAGCTTTGGTTCTGAATTCAATTCCATTAGAACAACTTTTCTAGAAAATAAATTCCTTTACATAAAATGGATATTTATACGTCCTTTCCCTCATATTCTAAGAGAAGATATTGATCCATTTCTTCATATTTGGATAGTAAGGTCCAATCTCGCAAACTTTCTAATAAATGTCTCTACTAGCTCTTTTTACTTGATCTGAGCTGTGACTCACTGCACACTTATTTCCACAATGCTCGTTAGCCTCTTCAAAAAAATTGAGACGTGGTGATTCTCAAATAGTCTTCGTTAGCTTGAATCCTTGGGCAATAAAGTCTTGTATTCCTTCACGGACTATCAGTCTTCTCTCGTTGTGTTTACTTGGACCATATTTGGACGACCGTATTATAATCCACTTTATCAAGAAATCTATTTTCTCATGACAAACTATTCTATTTAGCAATCGAATTTGAATCAACGCCTCTTTTCTGTGATATGAATGCAATGTAATCAAAACAAAAGAGAATACGTTAGCACAAGAGAAATAAATAACAAAATAGGGCACCTATATGGGTGACCACTAGGGTTTGGCATAGTTCTACCTAGGGTAAGCCCTTAAGTTTTCTATATGTGGTTTAGCTCCAAAGTTGAAGTACCCGAACCAGCAGAATTCTCGATCCTCACCCATTATAGGCTCATACGGACCGAGTTCAGTTCAGGGGAATACATTTCCCTATGGCCATGCGGAAGTGAAAACCTCACGAAGACATAGGTACAGATGTATCCCGGAAGCAATCCACTAGACCATGCGGAGGTGAAAACCTCACGAAAGCATAGTTCCTCACTCCCACTTAAATGTGTGACCACAACGGTCATGCAATGCAATGTGCGTAAGAAAGTAACAATCATATGCAATGACACAAACAAATGCAATAAAAGGATCGTAATTTTCAAATCAAATTTTCAAATCGAATTTTTAAATTTCTGACAAAGGACAGACAATAATCAATTTTACGACTTGACTCTCTTATTATGTCCCCAGCGGAGTCGCCAAGCTATCGAAACTATTTTTAAGTTTTTTTTTTGAAAAAAATAGGTGTAACACCCCAAACCCTGCCCATGAGTTCTAACTGGATCTGGTATGTCACGGAGTAAAATATTTTGAAACATTTTGAGTGTTCGGTGAAAATTTGTTAAAATGTGGCTAGGGTTTTAAAACGGGGTTTGATAAAACTCAGTTGGGGTTATTTTGAAAAAAAAAACATGGTTGGGGTGATGAACCCTTAAAAACGTTTGATCATGTAAACCTTTAAAATTTGTCAAGGTTATAATTGTCTTGGTTTATTTTTGTTACCCGATGGCAACATCTTTGAAAACTCGTAGAAGTTACTTAGTTGAAAAAGTTACTTTTAACCTGTTCACTATATATTTATACCTCATTTGTAACATAACATAAGTAAAATAAAATAACATCCAAATAATAAATAGCGGCCTTATTACAATCCCAAAATGAAAAGACTTAGAAAAATAAATAAGATTAACTAAAACAAAGAAATTTCAAACCAACGATAAGCATGGCCCGAGTCCTCTCCTACCCATCTCTGCCATCTACTCATCCGCAAAATGGTAAGGAAGGGTGAGTCACCAAGACTCAAGGTGTAAATCCCCACCCAGAAAGTAACTCATACACAAGTCATTAATAAACATGCACATGCAACCCAACTAACCATCCGCATTCTTTACTACCCTATGTGGTCAAAATCATGGTGGTCAAAACCACCGTGACTAGTGTCACAAAATAAATGATGGGGCCAACCCATCATGTGGTCAAAACCACCGATGACCATAGGTCACAAATATCATAATGTGGTCAAAACCATCGGTGGTACCAAACCACCGGGACTTAGTCGTAATTTATCAATCGGTGTGGTCAAAACCATCGATGACCATAGGTCACAAATAATCGATGGGCTAACCCATCTTGTGGTCAAAACCACCGGCAACAATCCATAAAATCATCCCCTCCTCTCATCAATCCCACCATCATCATGCTTACACAACAATATCATAATCCCATATATATCATGTATTATGTACAACATATCATTTAACAAAGATATGATGGCAACTCACCATATATCGAGATCACAAGTCGGGGACTTACCCGAAACCGTGATTATGCCACAAGCTAATCACAACCAAAAAGATTAAAAGGCAAACAATAAAGTCATGTAAGTTAATAAAGTGTGTAGTGAGTTTTTACACACCTATTTACTAGCAAATCCCGAATATACTAGCGAAATCCCAAGACGTTGTTTCCTCCTACAATCGGCTAATATATGAATTATTAGATCTATTAGCCAATCGGCTAAACTAGAGATCCCGAAGGATTAATCACGTTCAATAACCGAAATATGGCCCTAGGCCGAATTTTACCATCACTTACCAAAATAATTCGAAATCCCGGAAGCCTTTATTAGCCTTGGCCGAATAGTCCCTAGATCCATGGCACATATTAATTTTAACTTTAGACACTAATTTTCAACAAACGGCCCTTGGCCGATTATGCTTACCAACTTACCGAAATCCCGAAAGCTTCCTTCAATCGGCTATGGCTTCCCTACAATCGACTTTTATCACTTCATTAGAGAACTTAAAGGCCATATGGCCAAAACATAAATCTCGGAAGGGAAAAAGAGTTGCCGTACCCTTACCTTAAAGATGGATTCGACAAGTCACACCAATATTCAGCACCCTAATTGATGTCACTAGCTTTCGGCTCCTTCAAAGAGCAAAAACGGGATTTTAATACTAAGATTTAGAATGAAGAAAGAAGTGTAGTAAAGTCTAGTCACTACACAAAATCGGTCAAGAAAAGATTACCCTTACCAAACTATTGAAATCGGCAGCACTTAGTTAGGGGGAGATTCGGCCAAGTAGATCTCAATAGGAGAAGAAAAGAAGAAGAGTGGAAGGGTTCGGCTACTAGGGAAAGAAAAAGAAGAAGGGAATTTTTAAGAATTTTGCCTCCTATGGCTAAGGAGAATTCGGCAGCAGCAACTTGGAGAGAAAGAAAAGAAAATTGAAGAATTTTTTGGCACTTATTTGCTATACAAAACCGAATATGGATGGCCTCCCAATGAGTCCCATATTCGGCCAACACCTTCTTTTGGTGATAAATTTCCAGCCTTTAATTATCAAAATTAAAACAAGGTTTATCTTTCATCTTTATCTCCTAATCACCTCATCAAACAAGTACAAAGAAAATAAACTACTTATCACTCTCCCTCCAGCCGAAACATGCAAAAATTTAAGCCTTATCTTTATCAATTCAAGAGTCCATATTCATGCCATCACTTACTCTCTCATTCTCGCCGGTTTCCAAAAAAAATAAAATGTTAAACTGCAGCTTGTTTGGTTCGAACCCAAGACCTAGTGGAGGCAAACTGCCACAGCCCTCTTAAACGCCTCATGCCACTCTTCCCATTTGACTTTCATGTCATGAACCCTCACCATTTAATTATAAAGCCTTCATACCTGGCCCCTTTTTCCTTTTAACGCCAAAGCCTAAAAATAAAATGCTCCTTGCGTCCATCATGTCTTGAACCCGCGACCTACCACCTCTAAGCCCTTAAGTGGCACCCCAAGCCTCTCCACCATACGACATTTCATGTCCAAACCTTACCCGAAAAATCTATTAAGGGCTTCCAACTTAGCCCCTATCTTTAACGTCCCAAAAAGCCTAAAATAAAAACACACCCCCTTGTTACACCCGAGACTCGAACCTCCTCCCTTGAAGCTCCCTTTGACGCACCAAGCCAACATGCCAATTACATCCTTGTGTCCAATTTTTCACAAAATTCTTCTTAACCCCTATCTCCTAGCTCCCTTTTTTTAAATACTTAAAAAGAAATTTTTAGCCCTAAGTCAGGCCTAGCTTGGGGTTATTTCTAGACCCTAAACATGCTTAGCAATCAAAATATTTATTTCTTCAAGTACACACATGGGAAGTTAATTAAATTAAAAACAACCCCTAATTTAGGGTGTTACAGTTCTACCCCCCTTAAAAAGAATTTTGGCCTCGAAATTACCTGGATCAGAAGAGTTGGGGTATTGTCACAGATCACATCCTCGAGTTCCCATGTGGCCTCCTCCGTACCATGATTTCGCCACAACACCTTCACCAATAGCACTGACTTCCTACGTAGAACTTTGACATCTCGATCCAAGATTTGTACTGGCTCCTCCTCGAAAGACAAGTCTAAGTTCACTTCGATTTTCGCAACTGGCACTACGTGTGAGGGATTTGATCGATAGCGCCTCAGCATCAAAACGTGGAAGACATCATGGATCTGACTCAACTCTACCGGCAACTCAAGCTGGTAAGCTACCGGTCCCACACGTTTCAACACTGTGTACGGTCCGATAAATCTAGGGCTTAGCTTGCCCTTCCGGCCAAACCTCAGCACCTTCTTCCAAAGGGATACCTTCAAGAAGACCTTATCACCCAATGCATATTCAACCTCTCGCGCTTAAGATCGGCGAGGATTTCTACCGTCCGATGCCTCCTTAAGACGAGCCCAATTACTTTAACCTTATCCTCTGCTCTCTCAGAATTCAACTCTCGACCTAACATCCGACGTTCTCCTAGTTACATCCAATGTAGGAGTACGGCATTTTGACCATACAAAGGCCTCATACTTGTTATCGAATGCTCGCTGATAACTATTGTTATAAGCGAACTCGCTAAAGGTAAATACTCCTCCCAACCGCCACGAAAATCCAAAACATAGCCCCTTAACATGTCTTCCAATACTTGGATCACCCTCTCAGATTGTCCATCAGACTGTGGATGAAAAGCCGTGCTGAAATTCAACCTTGTGCCTAACTCCTGATGTAGAGCCTTCCAGAATCTCGACGTGAACCGAGGATCCCGATCCGAGATAATGGACACAGGTACCCCATGCAATCGTACTATCTCTGCGATGTACAACTTAGCCAACCGTTGAAGCGAATAGTCAACCCTTACCGGTATAAAATGAGCCGACTTAGTCAACCGGTCTACTACCACCCAAACTGCATCTTTCTTACTGGGCGTAAGGGGAAGCCTACTTACAAAATCCATAGTAATCTCCTCCCACTTCCACTGGGATCTTTTATCGGGTCAGTAACACCGATGGCAATTGATGCTCGGCCTTAACTTACGGCATGTCGACACTTGCCTACCAACTCGGTTATTTCCCGCTTAAGACCCGCCACCAAAATCGCTCTCTTAAATCTCGATACATCTTGTCGCTTTCCTGTGCATAGCGACGACCGCTATGAGCTTCTTTAAGGATTCGCCGCCTCAACTCATCATCCTTAGGCATGCATACTCTCCCCGAAAGTACAACACTCCATCATCGCCCAAACCGAAACCTTCGCCCCACCATTCGTACTTGTAACCTTCGAGTATTCAAAGCTTCATCACCATCCGCCTTTCTTTGACCTCATTAATCCAAGACGGCTTCACTTGCAATTCCGCCAAAAGGCTCCCATCCTCATAAAGACTTAGATGAGCGAACATAGCTCGCAAATTTGCTACCACCTTTCCGCTTAATGCATCAGCTACCATATTAGCCTTCCCTGGGTGGTATTCGATTGAGCAGTCGTAGTCCTTCAACAACTCAATCCACCTCCGCTGCCTCAGATTTAAGTCCTTCTGAGTCAGGAGGTACTTCAGACTTTTGTGATCTGTGTACACTACCGACTTTTCCCCATACAGGTAGTGCCTCCAAATCTTCAAGGCAAACACCACAGCCGCCAATTCCAGATCATGAGTCGGGTAGTTAACTTCGTGAGGCCTCAATTGCCGTGACGCATAAGCGACCACCTTTCCTTCTTGCATCAACATACACCCTAATCCGGTATGTGATGCATCGCAATATACAAATGAATTCCTTTCCGCCTCGAAGTGAATTAAGACCGTGCTTCAGCCGTAATCCTCTTCACTTATCAAAACTCTCTTGTCGCTTCTGCACTACACAAATGGAACCCTTTCTCAACAAATTAGTCAATCTGTCTTTGCACATTAAGGAGAAATTCTCCACGAATCTCCTATAATATCCGCCAACCCAAGAAAACTCTAAATTTCAGAATCGACTTTGGTGGCTTCCACTCCAACACCGCCAATCTTATGGGATCCACCGATGCCCTCAAATGAAACAACATGTCCTAGAAAGGTTACCTCCAAGCCAAAACTCACATTTGTCAATTTAGCGCATGAACTGCTTTCTCCTTAGAACTTGTAGAACCACATGAAGATGTGCCATGCTCCTCTTCCGACTTCGAGTACACCAAAATGTCGCCTATGCAGACCATGACGAACCAATCCAGATAGGGTTGGAAAACCCAGCTCATCATGTCCATAAACACGGCCGGTGCATTCGTCAGACCAAAAGGCATTACCAGAAACTCGTAGTGGCCATACTGAGTTAGGAATGCCGTCTTGTGGACATCAGCCTCCTTCACCTTAAGCTGATGGTACCCTGACCTAAGGTCAATCTTAGAAAACACCGATGCCTCTTTGAGTTGATCGAACAGATCGTTAATTCTAGGCAAAGGATACCGGTTCTTTATTGTCAACTTGTTCAGCTGTCGATAGTCTATACACATGCTCATTATCCCATCCTTCTTCTTGACAAAAAGCACTGGAGCTCCCCACGACAATACACTTGGTCGGATGAGCCCTCTATCCAACAATTCCTGAATCTGCGCCTTTAACTCTACCAATTCTTTCGGCGCCATCCGATACGGAGCTATAGATACGGGCGTGGTTCTGGGTAACAGATCTATCCTAAATTCAACCTCACAGTCCGGAGGTAGACCCGGAAGTTCCTCTGGAAACACATCTACATAGTCCCTTATGGTCTGGACATCTCTCACAGCAACATCCTTAGCTTCCAAAGCACAAACATGAACCACATATGCTTCACAACACTTCTTCACCATTCTTTCCGCCTTCAAAGCAGAAACCAAGTTAGATAGGTAATCCCTCCTTTTACCTATCATCACCACCTCTTCTCCTTCCATGGTCTTTAACACCATGCGCTTAGTCGCGCAATCCAGACTAGCTTGATACTTTACTAGCCAATCCATCTCGAGGATTAGGTCGAACTCCCGTAAGCAGTAGTTCCATTAAGTCACCAAAAACACGACCCTTTGGAGTTCTAGGGTACGCCCTATAGAGTCTACTTACTTCTCAGAGTGACCTAAAGGGCTTAATACGGTCATCCTCCTGAAGCAAGCTCAGAGTCTAGATGCAAAGTTTCCACTACGCTACTAGCAATGTACAGTGGGTCGAGCCAATGTCAATCAAAGAATTATAGGTACACCAAAGATTAGGAACATCTGGGTTATAACGTCCGGCAAGGCCGCCTCCTTTGAAGTCCTCACCAGATAGACCAAACCAGTTGTCTAGCCTCAGTACCACCGATACCTCCCTCGGTGCCCCATGACCTCTCGCTAGCACCATTACCTTCTCTTCCGCACCACGACCCTCTCGTGGTCGTTGGTTATCCCTTCCGTCTTGGTGCACAATCCGACCCTCCGATCTCAAATTAGCCGCTTTCTTCTGGACAATCTCTAACTCGATGCTCCAGAGACCCACACTCGAAGCATCCCCGGTTACCATTCTAACACTCTCTCGTGTGAGACTTGCCACACCGAGCACACCGTGGCGGCTATTGAGTATTAGCAGCAGCAGCAGGCCTAGCAGCTTGATCTAACCCACCAAACCTTGTCCTCTTTTGCTGATTACCAGAAAATTTTGAAGGTCCAGAGCTCCTCTTATTCCAATTTCTATCTTGGTTCCGTCTAACCGACTGTCTTACCCCTTCAGCAACCTTCTATTTCTCCACTAAAACAGTGAATTCTCGTTCCTGCTGTGGAGCTATCATCATCCTCAGCTCATCTCTGAGCCCATCTTTGAATCTAATACAGCGTCCATGCTCGGTACCCACGATACCACGAGCATACCTACTCAACTGGAGGAATTTGGCCTCATACTCCGCCACTGTCTTATTGCCTTGAACCAGGTTCAAGAAAGCCTTCCGCTGTACATCCACGTAGCTAGTTCCGATATACTTCCTTTGATAGGCATCCTTGAAGAATTCCCAGGTGAGATTTTCTGCCACCGTTCCATCCCTTACAGTGAGCCACCACTGGTAAGACTCATCCCGCAGCAAAGAGATGATACCCTTCAACTTCTCCTCAGCTGTGAAATCCAAGTCACCCATAATCCTTTCAGTGGATTCCAACCAATACTCCACAGACTGGTGCCACTCCTGAAACTCCTCCGAACACCTCTCGCCTGTTAGCTCGGATTCGCTCAACCACGATTTACGGCTCCTACACCGCGCCACACCACGAGAACTCATTCCAATACAGAAATGCCTTGAGATACGACATCATTACCACCGATTCCGATCTTGGAATTCGGTTTTGCAACGGCAGATCCTAGATCTCATTTCGCACCCATGTCGGACCTCATTGCTCGACAAAGTCATCCTACCCTTCTACGGCCATGGGGCGGACGTCCACGACCTCTCGTACTCATTCTAACGATTGCGTTTATCTGTTTAAGAATTTTATGCATTAGTACCTTGTTTCACTTGATTATCCGCGAAGAAATTTTATGATAGGAGTTTTAGGAGTGGTTCTTTCGCAATCATACATGCACACAATTTTCCATTCATTCATTCAAGAGACGTTGTAGTTTTCATTGTGATTGTTTTTCCACTTCCCGGGGGTATTTTCGTAATTTGTCCTACAGGGGTATTTTTGTAATTTTTCAAAAATAAAAGTTCTCGGATGATTTTGTCATAAAGTATTTTAAAACTCTTAAATTCCTGGGGTATTTTAAAAATTTTTGAAATCCGGGGGCATTTCGGTAATTTTGGACCTCAGGGGTATTTTGGTAATTTTTCACAAATCAGGGTTATTTCAAAAGTTGTAAAACATTGATGGTTGCTTTTTGAGAATTGCCTTTTCCAAAATGGTGATGTTGCAAAATTTTGAAAATCAAGGTCATTATGGTAATTTTGTTGGTTAGGGGTAATTTTGTAATTCCACCACTAGGGGTATTTTAGTAATTTTTCATAAAAAGATTTCCAAAAATTTAGTTCTAGTTGATTTCACAAAAGAAGGATATTTTGAAAATTTTCTATTTGGAAATTTTCTTACGGAGGGTATTTTGGAAATTTTCAAGCCAGGGGTATTTTGGTCATTTTCAAACTGAGGGGTATGTTGGTCATTTTTTTTTAAACAAGGTTTTTATTACTTCAAAAACAAAACGGCTAGTCCTCGCCGGGTTTTAATTATTAAGTTTAGCCTGTGAGTGTGTCATCTCAGCTAGGATGAACTGTCACTACGCACTGTAGGATTCGAGTGAGTAGGAGGTGAGTCACGAGGATCGCTAAATACCGTGCCCCCACCGAATCCAATCCTAGACATGCGATAACGATTGCCACATCCCTTGCTCAAGGACAACTCACTGTGGTTGGTTTATGGAGTTATTAAATCTTATGCATTGTTTGTTGGGGTATGCTAGCCTTAGAGTTCAATAATTTCTATTCTAGTAGTCTACGTCCCCATTTTACCCTTCTATCCCCATCAAAGACTCACAAAGAAAATAGATAGAAGTACTTACCTGGCGGATAGGTGGGAGACTCGGTGCTATGCTATTCAAACCATAAACAGTTTTCCAAAACGTTTCAATAAGGCCTACTAATCAAAAACAAAACATTTTGGGCCTTGGGCCCCCATGATGAAGTTTTGAATCGGCTCTAATACCAAAAATGTAACACCCAAACCCACCCATGAGTCCTAACCGGATCCGGTATGTCACGAGTAAAATATTTTGAAACATTTTGAGTGTTTGGTGAAAACTTGTTAAAATATGGCTAGGGTTTTAAAACGGGTTTGATAAAACTCGATTGGGGTTATTTTGAAAAAAACATGGTCAATGATGAACCCTTAAAACGTTTGATCATGTAAAACTTTAAAATTTGTCAAGGTTATAATTGTCTTGGTTTATTTTTGTTACCCGATGGTAAAAACTTTGAAAACTCGTAGAAGTTACTTAGTTGAAAATGTTACTTTTAACCTGTTCACTTAATATTTATAAACCTCATTTGTAACATAACATAAGTAAAATAAAATAACATCCAAATAATAAATAGCGGCCTTATTACAATCCCAAAATGAAAAGACTTAGAAAATAAATAAGATTAACTAAAACAAAGAAATTTCAAATCCAACGATAAGCATGGCGCGCCGAGTCTTCTCCTCGGCTCCATCTCATGATCTACTCATCTCGCAAAATGGTAAGGGAAGGGTGAGTCACCAAGACTCGGTGTAAATCCCCACCCGTAAAGTAACTCATACACAAGTCATTAATAAACATGCACATGCAACCCAACTAACCATCCGTACTCCTTTACTACCCAGTGCGTGGTCAAAACCACGGTGGTCAAAACAACCGGTGACTAGTGTCACAAAATAAATGATGGGCCAGCCCATCGTGTGGTCAAAACCACTGATGACCATAGGTCACAAATATCATAATGTGGTCAAAACCACTGGTGGTACCAAACCACGGGACTTAGACGCAATTTATCAATCGGTGTGGTCAAAACCATCGATGACCATAGGTCACAAATAATCTGATGGGCCAACCCATCTTGTGGTCAAAACCATCGCGACAGATCCATAAAATCATCCCTCCTCTCATCAATCCCACCATCATCATGCTTACACAACAATATCATAATCCCATATATATCATGTATTATGTACAACATATCATTTAACAAAGATATGATGGCAACTCACCATATATCGAGATCACAAGTTAGGGACTTACCCGAAACCATGATTATGCCACAAGCTAATCACAACCAAAAAAGATTAAAAGGCAAACAATAAAGTCATGTAAGTTAATAAAGTGTGTACTGAGTTTTTACACACCTATTTACTAGCAAATCCCGAATATACTAGAGAAATCCCGAGACGTTGTTTCCTCCTACAATCGGCCAATACATGAATTATTAGATCTATTAGCCAATCGGCTAAACTAGAGATCCTGAAGGATTAATCGCGCTCAATAACCAAAATATGGCCCTAGGCCGAATCTTACCATCACTTACCAATATAATTCGAAATCCCAGAAGCCTTTATTAGCCTTGGCCGAATAGTCCCTAGATCCATGGCACATATTAATTTCAACTTTAGACACTAAGTTTCAACAAATAGCCCTTGGCCGATTGTGCTTACCAACTTACCGAAATCCCAAAAGCTTCCTTCAATCGGCTATGGCTTCCCTACAATCAACTTTTATCACTTCATTAGAGAACTTAAAGGCCATACGGCCAAAACATAAATCCCGGAAGGGAAAAAGAGTTGTCGTACCCTTGCCTTAAAGATGGATTCGGCAAGTCACACCAATATTCGGCACCCTAATTGATGTCAATAGCTTTCGGCTCCTTCAAAGAATAAAAACGAGATTTTAATACTAAGATTTAGAATGAAGAAAGAAGTGTAGTAAAGTCTAGTCACTACACAAAATCACCAAGAAAAGATTACCCTTACCAAACTATTGAAATTGGCAAGACTTAGTTAGGGGAGATTCACCAAGTAGATCTCAATAGAGAAGAAAAGAAAAGAGTGGAAGGGTTCTACATTAGGGAAAGAAAAGAAGAAGGGAATTTTGAAGAATTTTGCCTTCTATGGCTAAGGAGAATTCGGCAGCAGCAATTTGGAGAGAAAGAAAAGAAAATTGAAGAATTTTTGGCACTTATTTGCTATACAAAACCGAATATGGATGGCCTCCCAAGGAGTCCCATATTCGGCCAACACCTTCTTTTGGTGATAAATTTCCAGCCTTTAATTATCAAAATTAAAACAAGGTTTATCTTTCATCTTTATCTCCTAATCACCTCATCAAACAAGTACAATGAAAATAAACTACTTATCACTCTCCCTCCAGCCGAAACATGCAAAAATTTAAGCCTTATCTTTATCAATTCAATAGTCCATATTCATGCCATCACTTACTCTCCCATTCTCGCCGGTTTCCAAAAAAAATAAAATGTTAAACTGCAGCTTGTTTGGTTCGAACCCAAGACCTGGTGGAGGCAAACTGCCACAGCCCTCTTAAACGCCTTATGCCACTCTTCCCATTTGACTTTCATGTCATGAACCCTCACCATTTAATTATAAAGCCTTCATACCTGGCCCCTTTTCCTTTTAACGCCAAATCCTAAAAATAAAATGCTCCTTGCCTCCATCATGTCTCGAACCCGCGACCTGCCACCTCTAGGCCCTTAAGTGGCACCCCAAGCCTCTCCACCATACGACATTTCATGTCCAAACCTTGCCCGAAAAATCTTTTAAGGCCTTCCAACTTAGCCCCTATCTTTAACGTCCCAAAAAGCCCAAAATAAAAACACACCCCCTTGTTACACCCGAGACTCGAACCTCCTCCCTTGAAGCTCCCTTTGACTCACCAAGCCAACACACCAATTACATCCTTGTGTCCAACTTTTCACAAAATTTTTCTTAACCCCTATCTCCTAGCTCCCTTCTTTTAAATACTTAAAAAGAAATTTTTAGCCCTAAGTCAGGCCTAGCTCGGGGTTATTTCTAGACCCTAAACATGCTTAGCAATCAAAATATTTATTTCTTCAAGCACACACATGGGAAATTAATTAAATTACAAACAACCCCTAATTTAGGGTGTTACAATAGGGATCGACTTTAAA